>JAWRVZ010000003.1:900000-1500000 GCA_037043235.1 Rhodeus uyekii
AAAAAGTCACCAGTCTTTGATGCCTGTTTAAAATGATTTATTAATAATTCATCTCTTTATTTATTCTAATTTATATGAGGGTTAGTAAAAGTAGAATTTTCACTTTTGGGGGAACTCTTCTTTAAGAATTGCATCGTCATAAGAGCTGGAGATTTTTTTTCTAGCTTCATAGCATGCTTTGTTTTTGTTTTTTGACATTTGTGTTTTGAGTGTATTTGCATGTGAACTGTTACCCAATGAATACAGCTTGTTTGTGTTTGTGTGTGTGTGTGTGTGAGAGAGAGAGTGTCTAGAAAGACTGCTTTTCAGAGCACGGAAGAAGCATGCTACGCAGTTTTGTAATCTGTAGCAGTGAGAGTGAAACTTGGAATACCCTGTGTAGGTGGACACACATCTCCTGTCCCGCTGGTTCAAATGCCTCGGCACAAAGCATCTTTTGTTGACTTATCGTGGTTATCATAACTTTCATTGGCATTTGGCCAGATGGAGTTGGCGTTTAGGACACATTGGATACGTCTGAGTATGTGGTTGGTGCTTGCCCATGCAAAACTTGTAGGTTTTTGCCCTGTAGTTGAGTATTGTGAGTGGTTTTCTGGTGTTTAATTGGCCATGGCTATAAGGTATGTTTTGCCTTATTCTCCACCACTCTAAATAGTGGAGAAAAAAAAAGATTTTTTTGTTGTATGTATTTTTATATATAGGGTTAGGTTTTATATATAATATAAATGTAAATATATATTTTTATAAATGCAAATATAAATTTATATATATAAATTTGCATGTACGTCATGTTGATAAAAGCATTTGCCAAATGCATACATGTAAAATAAAGTATCACAAATATCTGTTAGGGATGTATCATGTTGAGAAATTACTATCTATATATGTGCAGCTCGCAGGTTTGGTCATGAAATGCGCGGTATATGTGTTAATTCAGAGTTGTGATTTGTTGCCGTGGCTGAAAGGTACGTGAATGCATCATCAGTTTTGAAGCTTTTCACCGCATTACTCATGATCTCTTTTAATCAAATCACTGCACTGTATTACGGATGAGATTGTATTACAACAGAGAATTCAAATACCTCTTCTGCGCTGCATTCACATTGCGTTCGGACAAATGTGTTGTAAGTGTGTTTCCTCAGTATGCAATGTAATGCATTTTGCATTTTCCCCACAATATAGTCAAAGCTGGAGTTTAACTACCAACACACTGAAAATATGACTAACAATATGTAATATGTAACAGCACGCGGCCGGTATCTGTATCTCTTCCACTTAGAATGCAGTCATACCTTTTTCATTGAGTGACATTATTTGCTCCTTAAAATGATTTTTTTTCCCAGTACATATTTTTTGCCTTTTTATAAAATAATCTTTAAATCAAAAATGTTATTGAGTGAGTCATACATTCACTCGTTAAGCAAGTGTCTGTATTAATGAATGGGTCATCGAATCATTGATTCTCACGGTTCGTTGTATTATTTTTATGCAAAATAGAGCAAAAAATAGTGATGACTACAGTGTTTAAGAATTAACATCACTTAATAGTATCCAACCCTCCAAGGTTTCCACACTTTTGATCAAGTTCTGGATAAAAGTATTCATTTTATTAGTATTTAGTGTATATATTAAAAACTGATGAAATAATCTGTGTGCTGAAATGGTGTTTAAGGAGTCTGTTACCATTTTGTTGTGACAAACCATCTGTAGATTTATTTTAATTATGAGAACTAGCTTCTATTTATTAAAAAACAAATAGTTGTAATGCCCATAGTTATTGTCAAAGAGGAACCTTCTCAGTTTGTCACGCAGAAGAACATCAAATGTGTGGCACGTGTGCTGTGTGTGTTCTTCCCTTCGCTTTGGGTTTTTCATTTGCTCATTTGGAATGATTTCAGAAATGCTCTGTGGTCTGAATGAAACTTAACCCGTTAACTGTCACAACCGCATGTAAGAATATAACTTAAATGGTTTTGAATACAGACCTGAATTGTGTCTCTTTTTAAACAAGGCACTCAGCAGATTATTGCAGAAGTGAAAGTCAAAAAATGAAAGTGTAAAAATGGTTTGCTCTAAAGCAGCACTACACGCATAATTTACACACAAAAATATATATTTTACTAAATAATTTGGACTTTCAAAATGCTATTAAAATTAAAGCAATGTCTAATAAAGTTGTTTATCACAAAAGTTGAGCCCGCTGAAATGTTGGAAATCGGTAAGTACAGTTTTTTTGTTTTTTTTTTCACAGAATGAATTTTTTGGGCTACGTTTTTGAATTTTATATGATTTAAGATGATTACTAAAATACATAAGGCAATAAAAAAAGCATGAGAAGTGTCCCTCTATCGAAACACTGACTAGAAACTGACACTTGCCCCCCCTTAGGAATTTCCATATATGTGTGTGTAGGTACCAGAATGTTTAAAATATGTATATTTAGGCTTTAAAAATATTTTAATTATATCTATTTAATTATAAAACCTTATTATTACACATTTACTCTCTCTCTCATACTCTCGTATTCTGGTGCTCTACACTCATCACTGACAGCAGTATCTTGAGACTCCAGTAATGACGATGATGACACACCTGTGCGGTTCATGAATGTGATGATGATGATGATGATGATGATGGTGTTACTGCACTGGTATAATGAGGCCTTCAAATCAGTTCGGGAAGTTCTGGATCGTCAACTCCACAGGCTCCCACTCCACTCGTGCTCTCATTGGTCGGTCTCGTGCCGGGAACCAATCACGTGTCTTGTCTGAGTGCTGTGGGCGTGTTCAAAGCCTCTGAGAGAGTTTCTCTCTTTGTCTGGCATCCTGGGAAACCGTTTCTCTCACATCACGATGAAAAAACTCTGCTTTCCGCAATACAGCTGCCGATATGGCGGTATTTTTGAATATTTGTGAAAAATCTGCGATGCGCTGAGACCGCGAAGTGCCAAGGGATTACTATATAATGCAAGTCATTTATATAAGAGTTCTTGCTTCATTGTTGATTCAGTAACTCTTGTGTCAGATTCAAAACAGTTAATTCAGTGAGGGTTTCATTAGCCTGAATTAAATCTGTAACCTGTGAGAACCGGTTCGTTCTTGAACTTCACCAGTTAACCACACTCGTTCTGTCTCCAGTGCATGACCAGCATTTCATTCTGCTTCCTGTCTGTTTTGCCTGCAGGCGAACTGTGAGTGTAAGTGGAAGCAGTTATTCAGGCTCCACCTCAAAATCCCGTTCCTCTTCCGCCTCCCTGTCCCGGTCCCGTTCTGGATCTCACAAGTCTAGGTATGTGATGGACAGTAGAGTCCAAACTTAAAAAAAAAAAAAAAATCCTCTTCATTGAAAAGATCATAAGTAAATATCATGGTATCACAGATTGTGTTTTGGTTTCGCAGGTCTCTGTCGGTGAGCAGCGTGTCGTCCGTATCCTCCGCCTCCTCCAGCAGTAGCTCGGTCAGGAGCGCCGACTCTGATGACATGTACGCTGACCTCGCCAGCCCCGTGTCCTCCGCCAGCTCCCGCTCGCCCACTCCAGGCCATGCCCGCAAGGAAAGGGGCCCTCCACGTGACAGGGGCCCCAACAAAGACAGAGGTATTGTTGCTTTTGATGAGCATTTCTCATGCTTTCTTAAGTATGACTCTTTACAGTCAAAACAAACTTTTTTTATTTTTGTAAACTAAAACCTTTTTTTCATTAGTTGAATTAAAACTTAAAATATAAATATTAAAACTAAAAAAAAAATAAAAAAAACTTTTTTTTTTTTTTTTTTTTTACAGATGTTTGACCGCTATCTGAAATAAAATAGTAGTATATAAAAATTAAATGAACACCTCTGTTTTGTGTGCTGTGCTTTCAAGGAAAACCGGCAAAGAAAGACGAGCCTTTCAAAGATGAGCGTAAACGAGTGGACCCCTCCGGTCTCCCCCCCAAAACCAGCTCCGGCATGCCTCGATCTGGAAACAGAGGTCACCCCATGCACCCGCCACCTATGGGTCCTCCAGGAGGATACGGCTCTCACAAGGACATCAAACTCACCCTGCTAAACAAGGTAAATGGGGAAGGCGTTCATGCTAGACGTGCTGATGTGCATGACGGATGAATGACGACTTTATTCTTCTTCGGTCAGCAGCAAGCAGACAGGGGCAATAGGAAAAGGTACTTTCCTGCCGATAAAGAGCGACCCCCTTCGCCACTCAGCAAGAGGATAGCGCTGTCACCTGACAGAGGTAAACAACACAACACGGGACCTTTACAGTCCATTAAAAACCCCCTCCAGAAATCAGAGCGGGCATGTTTGTGAGCGGGCTCTTTGCCCAAAATCAATCTGCTCTCTCAGTTCCTCAAGCGCCTCTCTGATCTCTCCTTAGGTCGAGACAGGAGAATGCCAGGGCGACCCCCGTTGTCTCCCAGAATGGATCGGCCCAAAGGCCAGGGTCCTCGGCCCATGCTGCCACAAGGAGAACGGTACCCACTGCCACTTTCTTTATCACACTTTTCAGAATATCCCTTCAAATATGTGGTGATTTCCGTCAATTGATGATCATTTTTGCTTGTGCATAAATGTTAATTTGATTTGTTTTGCATGATAACTATTAATTGCTCTTTGATATGGTCTTGTTTGTATAGATAACTTGCAGACGACTCATATTTATTTACATTAAGTAGTGACTGAAAGTTGTTGTTGTTAGTTTAGCTTTTATTTTTAAAAAATCCCCATGTTTGGTTGGGCTTTAGTTCTCTTTTTACGGTGGATCAAGGTGTTTTATAACAAAAGCTTTATCATTGTGTGACTAAGACCTATTTAAAAAAATATCCCATATTCTTTCTCTCCAGAAAGCGTCCTCTGTCTCCTCCACCCAAGTCTTCTGGGAAAGGCCCTGCTGCCGTGTCTGCAGGTAAACCTCCTGCGACCGGGCCTGGATCCGGTTCTGGCTCCGCTTCCAGCTCTGGATCGGGCAAGCCGAGCAGCACCCTTTCTCGCCGCGAGGAGCTGCTAAAACAGCTGAAGGCTGTCGAGGACGCCATAGCGCGCAAAAGGGCGAAAATCCCTGGGAAATAATAAATCTGGCATCATCCGACTTTTGGGACATCAGTTTTTGCCCAGTGTTTGCTGGAAATGGGGAAATGCTTGCCGTTCTGAACTCCAAGGATGTCTCGCATAAATATCCTAGGAAAAGAGACTGCATTTCTGCTTGTTTTGCCCTCAGAGAGAGGTTGTCTAGGTTTTATATCGATGTGATTAAAGTTGAGAAGTGGCGCTGTTTACTGTTTTCGCAGGATGGAATCTTTGCTGTAGTGTTTCGAAGATTTAAAAACAAAAAACTGTACATTCAATGCACACTTGCTCTTCATCCTGCCACAATCCCTTCTCTCTCATATTCTAATTGCTTTTTCCTCACTCGTGTTGTTTTATGGGCGAGTTACGGTGGACAGGTGTGTACTTGAGATGTTTGGATCATCGTGGACGTCGGTCTTGCTCAAAGAATCTAGAACTGCCTTTACGGTTTGGAAAAGTCCACCTTAACCACCTGAATTTATCTGCTGCAACGTTTAGCCATTACTGTTTTTCACCATGTGCAACTACAAAGCCAGATGACACAATACCTGTCGCTTAGCGTATGATTCTAGAGACCCGATGACAGTGATGTGAAGTATTGCTTTTTTAAGATTCTGCCCCCCCCCCCCCCCCCCCCCCCCCAGCTTTTCAAGTCAAAACCTGCATTTTATTTGTCCCTCATTTTTAGTTGAAAGTGTGAGAGGCTACAATGGGGACGCCTGGAGATGAGGAATAATTCCGTCTTGCTTTTTGTGACAGAAAAAAAGCTTCTAAATAAACTATTTTGATAAAGAGAATAAATCTGTTGAAATGATTCCTTAGATGGAAAGATGACATCTAATGGAAGACTTTTCCCATATGAAGGTCTGACGCCATACTTTGTTTGTACATGTGCACATCTTCATCATTGTTTTGTGTGCTTTTACTTGATTTCCTCGCTTGCTTGTTTCATCATCTTACGTCTGCAGCTTAGCATCAACACCTAAAGAAAATGAGTGAGGTCATCTATTGACAGGGTTGGAGCATTATTCATCTTCCTTTGTTTGTACGTTTATACGTCACAAGTTGTGAGGGTTAAATAATCTTTATTCTTCTGTGATACACCTACATTCTTTCATGAGTCATTTTAAATGATTAAGCTGTCATGTTTTATGCAATTCTGTGGTGCACTTGTGTCGTTTAGCGTCAGTGCAGCAGAAAACAAAATAAAATTAGGTTTATTGGGGGCTTTAATTAAAAAAAAAATCCACTTTTAAACCTCAGACATATTATAAATGCTTATATCTTCAAAAAAAAAAAGGCAAGCTGAATGGGATCAGCGTAATGGAGAAACTACCAAATGAATCCTGTGTACATTATCCACACTTGCTCTAGATTAGGCTAACAATACAATTTTGTTAATGAGTGATGTGTAGTTTAATGAACTGTGAAGTCTTGACTCTTTACTGTTCAGGTTTTTAATGAACAGAGACCAGATTTTGAAAATCAAAAATCATTCAAAAAAAATGTAAAAATCAAAAGTGTTTTACTTGCCTTTTATAATTCATATTTTTACTTCTCTGTATATCTCACTTTTTTCTCACCATGAATGTAGCTGTGGTAGCTGGCATGGCGTTACATTTAAAATCATAATAATAATAATAATAGTCATTGTATAAATCAGAAGCAGTTGATTAAAACATTTAAAAATTAAATGGTTCAATATTAAAATATTGAATACATATTAGACCGTGTAAATGTGCAATCTGCTCTAAATATTAGTTATTTTGAACTGATAGAAAAGTGCTGATTATTATAGTTTCTGATTGTTGATGTCATATTAAATGGCACCGTGTGTGATGGACTCATCAGTTTCACATTCTCCGTAGAATGAATTGAATGTGTGCATGAAGCTTAGGGGACTCCTGGGGAGATGTTTTTCTGAGCGGCTGATCATGATGTTGGGAAATTCACTTGGTCTTGTCCCGTGATGGCAACCTCACAGAAAACTGCTATCAACACCAATTTTAGTTAATGAATGACCTGTTATTGAGGGCTCTTTTGTCATGTCCAAAACATCCAGGGGGGGCTCCCACAATTCATCTCCACATTCACTGTTCCAGGGATTTGTAAAGGTCACAAAATGCTCAGAGGAAGGGAATTTTTCTTCATCTCGAGTATTGGTGATTGCTCTCTATGTTAATGATGTTAGATATAGCCTTGTAGTGAAATGGAGGGTAAGTTTGAAAAAATGTTTTATGTGACTAACATGTCTAAGTAATAATATTAATATAACTAATTACAGGATGCTTTTATAAAAGTTAGACTTGCATCACCCTTTTCCTTTCAAAGAAGATGGAATATACAGCGTTTAATGAATGGAATAGTTTTCCTATCACTTCGAGATCAGGAAAAATTGGTTAACTGGTGATCAGAGAGCAGAAACACTCCGTTCATATATTTAATAGCTAAAATAGCGAATGCTCGCATTTGAGTTAATTACTGAAGTCATTAGCTAATGAATAGACTGAAGGTTTTGAGGATTTTTCCCAAGATGCTTGTGTACATAGCTATTCATATGAAAGAGGAAGCACGGAAGTAAATATTTATTACTATTTCCTCATAGACTCGGATTTTCCCCTATGATGGACAGCAGGTGAGGATGGTATAAAAGCGTTAAGCTTTGCAGGAAGGCTATAACACTCGAGGCCAACCTGAGCATTGAACTTAAGCATCACTCTGAGTTTTGATAAAGTCTAAACAAATTATGAGGGTAAGTAGAAAAATGTGTTAAGTGGATCAAAGTAAAGCATTTGATATGTCTCTATGAAGTACATGATTTTGCACGCTGCTCATATTATTTATACTGTATTTTTTTGCAGTTTCCACTGTTTTTGGGAATTTTTTTCTTCTTGTCGGAGAACATGGTGGAAGGAAAGCGTCTGGGATGTTTCAAAGACTGCGATCAGGACTTCAGCAAGGCGCACAAGAAGCTGCTCCACGCTTTGCTTTCACCCGTCAGACACGCGCCTCATCGGGCTGCTCGTCATTCGGCGGACTCGTGCGAGGCTTTCATTCGGGCTTCATCACAGTCTCACCTCAGTGACCGCTCGCTGTCCCCCTGGCGGACAAGGTAGATATATATCTCTCACTCGCCACCATCTATTTATTAGACCTTATTCAGATGTGAGGGACAGGCTTACCCTGTTTTCAACGGCAAACACTGTAAAACACAAACGTGTGAAAAATGGAACGGTATTTTTGCAAACCGATCCAAAAATACCCAGTTTAAGCCACTGTAGAGATCCCTATCCCTTCACAATCTTGCATTCCCGTTAAAAAAAAATCAAAGATGGCGCTGCTGTGAATAAGGTCTACAGCAATAGAGAAATCAGAACCTTTTCAGTGAAGCTTTTCTAATCGAACCTTGTAATCTCAAACATTTTTGCTATTAATGAACCACGAAGCTATGCAGTTTTTGTTCATTTATTTTGGCTTTCTTTCTTTATTAATCCCATTGATGAAAATGAATTAGGGAGTTGTTTTGATGCCTGTTTTGTAGTGTTCAAATAGTACTACAAAATCATAAAAAAACGGTTCTTTATGTAATATCAATTGAATTCTCAAGACTCATGCCTTTTGTGTCTGTTTGTATCTTCAGAATTGTGAAGAATCCAAACTTGTACCCTCCATCCTACGAAGAAGCAGAGTGTTTGTGTGATGGATGCATCATTAACGGGGTTGAAAATATGACCTACAACTCTGTGCCGGTGCAGAGGACCCGTTTATTCTTGAAGAAGGTCCCCTGCCCGTCCGACCCGAAAAAATACTCTTTTGAGTATGAAAATGTGTTAGTGACTGTGGCCTGTACCTGTGCGGTCCCTCGCCAGTAAAAGAGGACCAAATGTATAGCCCAAACCCGTAGAGACGTGTCTCGTGTACCAAGTTGTGTTTGTTTTAAAATGCAGTTTTTGATAAGGTACTTAAATGGTTTGATATGCTTATATGAATAAGCTGAAAAGGTTGCATGTGTCACATGTTTTTATACCTATATTCCAACATTGTCTTTCTGGGAAGGGAGATATATTTATATTATTGTGAAACACTACTTTATTTAGGCAATATTTATTTAAGTAATAATAATAACTTATTTACTATTTATTTAACTTTTATGTAAAGTATGCATTTATGTGAACATTTTATATTGTGCCTATAGCTGGCCTTTTATAACTCTGTCAATGACAGGAATAGTTATATTAAATTTGTTTCAGTGATAACAAAATGTATTAGAATGTTTTGTTTTCTTGAACCTTTCAATTTGTCCAAATGGTATTACGTTGAATAAAATCTATGCTGATCTTCACTCATTCGTTGTTTCATCGTATTTCACACCAAATATACATAAATACGGTTTTGAAAATAAATGCTGATACAGTAGATTAATTCAAGTATTTAGAAATTATTATACCATTTGTTTCAGTGCCTTTAGACAAATGTTTACATTGCAGTATGCCTAATTAATAACCATTCACAATTAAGATTAGTTAGATTTGGTAAAACGTAAAGACGTAAATTCTCATAGAAATTATTGCCATTGAGATATTTGTTTCAGCTTTTTTTTTTTGGGGGGGGGGGGATTAACATAACATAACAACATAACATAAGATTTTATTTCGGTCGTATAAAAAATAAAGCTATACCTAATAACCAAAAAAGGTGTAGGCTGAAGCCTCTGCTTATTAAGCCTACCCTTTGTACATAATTATCAATCAAAAGAGCATCACTTTTTCACAGGTATTAATTAATATTAATTAATATAAGACAAGAGAAAAGAAAAGAAAAAGAGAGAGAAAAAAACAACAACAAGGTACACATTGGTACACATTTCAGATACTAGTATAATATCTCTGGGTTTCGTGTGAGTCTGGCTTTTATTTTGTTGGACTTTTATTTTGAATTTCTCATCAGTTTCAAGCACAGTTACGTTAAAGCTTTGCGACAAAGTTTTTGTAGACAACACATCGCAGCGTGGAATAAAATGATCACAGCATTAATAAAGTCTCTCAGTATATTAACGAAACCTATTCGAGGTAAGAAAGAATGTGTAACGGCAGTTAAAAAGTGTTGTTTCGTAACATGCTTTGGTATCAGTCATCATTTACTCGCCCTCATGTTGTCCCAAAACTGCACGACTTTCTTTATTTCGTAAACACGATTAGGTACTGACAGCCTCGGCTTACACGTTCAATGTATATTATTTTCCTTACAATACAAAGTGAACGTTAACTAATACTGGCAAACGTCTCAATTTGAGTTTAACAGAAGAAAGAGCGCCACGCAGGTTTATGTGTTATGTTTATGTGTTATGTGTTATGTTTATGTGTTATGACGATGGACGCTCACTCTTTTCCAGAGGCTCAGTTGAGCGATGGACAAAGCACACAAACAGCACTTGTTTCGGCTCTCCAGAGGAAGCTGTCCGAGCTCCGGGAGCGCATGGGTGAAGGCGAGGAGCTGGAGGAAGCCCGACCACTTCTGGAGGAGGTCCGGAGGGACGTCACGTGGTTTTGCAGTGACACTGATGACCCAACCTGGAGCTTCGTTCAGGAATGTCTTCTCTTACTGCTCTGCATGTCTCGCCACCTCCATCGGCTCGTGCAAGCCTTCCACCAGATTCCAGCTGCATCAAATCCTGCGACCCCCGAATCAGCCCCACCGCTCCCTCCAGATGTTCTGGGTGTGACCCAACAAAAGACGCTGGGCGCTGTGCTGCAGTTTGTGGTGAC
Source organism: Rhodeus uyekii (assembly GCA_037043235.1). NCBI lineage: Eukaryota > Metazoa > Chordata > Actinopteri > Cypriniformes > Acheilognathidae > Rhodeus > Rhodeus uyekii. The sequence goes on from JAWRVZ010000003.1 coordinate 910,826, forward strand.
TCTGGGTCTCTGCCCATATTTAGCTGCGGGTGTTGGAGTGGCACTGGGGCTGAGGTCAGCCTTTGGGGCTGCAGTGGAGGGAGCCGTCCGACACGATGTGGCCCCTGCAGGGGAACGCCGTCTACTAATCACCACTAATGTGCTCCTAGAGGTGTCTGCGCTGTCATCGCTTGCAACACCTGTGTTCACACGCCACCTGGGTGACATCATGGCAGCTCTGTGCCAGTTAGCTTACCGACCCCAGCGGCCTGAAGGAGATGCTGCAAAGAGCAATAAGGTTAAAATACACTGATACCAAAGCTATACTTAATCCTATTTGACTATATAATAGTAGTGCTCACATTTTAGAAACATATTTTTAGAAACATTTTCTCATTTTATTCTCATTTCCTGGAATAAACAGGAATGCAATGTTCCAGGCATGGAAAAGTCATAATAAATAATTATCCATCCATCCACATCCATCCAGCCATATTTGTCTGTGTCTATTTATCTAGTATTTATGTATAGTTCATTGTAAATTGAAATAAAGCTGATTTAAAATAAAATCGAAATATTAACTGAAAAAAATGATAGAAACATAATAAAATAAAACAAACAAACAAAAATTAAAACGAAAACCATAAAAAACAAAAATTTGCAATAAGGTTTCATTAGTTAACTGCTTTAGTCAACTCAAATTAACAATAATGCTAAAGCATTTATTAATCTACATTAATGTTCATTACAATATTTACTTATGTACGTTATACAATATTTATATGTACGTTATCAAAATCAAAAGTTGTGTTTGTTAACATTAATGCATTGTGAACTAACATGAACAATGAACGACTGTACTTTTATTAACAAAGATTAATAAAAACTATAATAAATATTGTATTCATTGTTAGTTCATGTGAGTTAATACATTAATGTTAATGAAACCATATTGTAGCGTTACCACTAATATATAGAAATTAAACTAAAATAACACTGTTCTAGTTATCCTCATTGTTTCATCCTTTAGAGGCAAATCTTTATAAAATACATAGTTTTTAAATCCTCATGCTATAATAAAGAATGACATGGAAATTCATTGGTAAGTAAGTGTGGGAATCCTGTACATCACTCTTTCAAGATTCATATTGGCCCAAGCTAAATGTTGAACTGTTACACAGGGACTAACGGTAGAGGAGCGCAAGACCTGCAGAGAAGCTCTCCACAGTCTTCTTGGGAAAGTGTATCAGCCAATCGTCATCAAAGAACTGCTCATTCTGCAAGGGGGTCCTAAGCAGGTGTGTGTTGCCCACTATCTTCCTGAATGCTTTTCTGATGTGTTAATATTTGTGTTGCTCCACAGAGACATGTCCTTTGTGTTCTGTCACGCTACTCAAGGCATCTTCAGGTTCCAGAGGTGGATGTGCTGGAGGGGGGGGGGAGGCTCTAGCCCAAGCTCCCCCCTGGCTGAGACGTCTGTGTGGACGGTTGCTGTCTGACAGGTTAATGCAACCACGAGGCGTCCAGGCAGTGGTGAGGGCCATCTTAGAAGGCACTGGAGGTAAGGCCGAATTTAGCAAAGAGTACAGAGGAGGGGTTCAGAGAAACATCTGAATTAGTTGTTTGAAAATCTGAAAAGATTTTTCATGGAATAGAATCAAGTGTCAGGGAAAATTACATATTTTCTGTTCTAGCTAATTTGGATTAAATATTGTCTATAAACTATCTAGTATTTATTAAAATTCAGAAATGTAATGTACACCTTATTTGCTATCACTTATTAGTATTATAAAAAATTAGCCTTATTAATCAGCTATATATTTTATTACTAAACACAAACATTGTTTTTTTTTTGGACTAACACAACATTTTTTTATGTCTTATGCACTATTTTTAGTATGCATGCATGTTTGTGAATACAGATACATTTATAAATACATTGCAACCTGTGTTTGTGCTTTTGCACTTTTGTTTTGTTAAAAATAAAATGCACCATCCTGGAACTGTGTGCTGTTGCCTGGAATATTACAATTAAATAACCTCAAAACAGCAGCAGACTGTGAAGGAGGGAAACCTGTTACGTCTCGATTAGAATGGATAGATGATCTAAAAATAGGCCTGATGGAGAGATATGTCAGTGAGTGGACAAATATGTTTTGCATTTTTTATAAATAGCACAGGGTTTGGTAGGTTCATCACTATTTCTGGAATGGTGGAGGAAAAATGTCTATTTTCATCCAGTACTTAAAGCCAGTATGAAGCAAAATTCCCAATATCTTTTCCAATCATGTTTCCAATTATCACGTCATGGGAAATCAGCATGTTTTTTTCAGTCATGGTTATCTGTGTTTCACATTGCTGACCAGCAGGTGGAGACTCTGACTGGAGGAAATGTGACGCTGTGGCCAAGATTCTTGCTGCCTGTCCACAGCAGTCCATCTCTGCTGAGAGCTATTACAGTCAAGTGTGTCCACAGGTAAAGCAATTTTCTCTCTTTACACTAAAAATAGTGAAATTATTTCTGGTTGTGTAGTGTGTTTTCCCGCATATAACCCACAGGTTATACCAGATTTTACAAACCCCACAGGAGGGGTGCGGGTTATATAAGGGTGCGGGTTATATAAGGGTGCGGGTTATATCACTCATTTTTTACACTTAATAATATTTCAATATATTTGTTACATCCCTAACGACGTAAGGTTTTTTTGCGGTATTTTCTTTCTTGCGAGGGTTGTTGTCTCTGGCGCTTGTACTGTCACTCTGACAGCTGTTGCTGATAGGCTGTCTGACCTGTCAATCATGCAAGAAGACGTGATTGGCTGTGCTGCATGAGGGCGGGCTCTTCTCATCTCATCCGATGATCAACACCTGTAGAATCGCTTCTTAAGGGACGAGCTGCTGCACAGCGGGAGACACTGCTCTTTCTTTTTCTTCTGATTCTGACTTGTGTTTGTTTTCTTATTGTTTGAATTTTGCGCACATTTCTTTTTCTCTGTGTACCGAGCCTGAACAGTTATGGATAATTGACGTCATGCAAGCAACATTTGAAATTCGAAATGTGATCTTACACAAAAAAGTTAATGAATCTATGGTTGTAGGTTATATAAAGGTGCGGGTTATACCAACGATTTTTACACAAAACCCCAAAACCCGCGGGCTATATGAGGGTGCGGGTTATATGCAGGACAATCCGGTAGTTTGATTTGGTTTGCAAACAAAACCAAGAGTTCATTGCCATGTTACCTAAAAACCTATACAAAATTTGTAAAATTTACTCTAATCATAGAATGTAATATCACTTGATTTAGGTTCTGGAGCTTTTGCATTTCAAAGACAAGTTGACTGCACAGCAGTTTCAGAGAGTGGCCACAAGGGCGGCGCTCATCATGGTGCAAGATCGGCCCGAGTTTGCGCAGCGATTCCTGCTCTTTCCTCTTCTCTCCCCCCTTCATCGCTGTGCGCAGGGAACCGGTTAGTATTTGTCAGATGACATTTCATAGTGGCTTATTAATTTTTTATTAATTTAGATTTAGATTAATTTAGGTTGTGTGAAAAAACTGCATCAAGCTGTCTACAAAAGTAGGAGTGACGACAGTGAAGGACGAGAGAGGACCACTGTCATCTCTCGGCCTTTAATGCTCCTGCAGCTCCTCCTGCGCATTACAATGAACTAATAAGCTTTTGCAGGAGATGACCTATCCCAGGATGCAGTGGAGGAGTGGGAGCTGACTCGCTGTATTGAGGACGTATATAAAGTAAGCCAAACATTCTGTATTGACTAATGCGTCATACAATTTAATCATTTACATAAGAACGTTATATCATCCTGTTTAGATTTGTGTGGTGGGTAATAACCCTTCAGAAGAGCTGCTGAAAGCTCTAGCAGATGTCATCTCAACACTGTTCAGTCTCTTTTGCTTCACCAAACAGAATGTCTCTCATTTACGGTGAGGCTTTTTTTAATGTCTGTCATTTATGCTCAGTTTCCATTTCAGATATGAGGTACCGTATTTTTTGCTGCATAAGACGCAATAAGGGGGGGGGGAGTTGGTGCGTCCTATCCGACGAATATAAAGAATCCGCGGAGCGCGGCCACGGCCGTAGCCGTGGTGATGACGAGTGGGGGGGAAATGGTGGACTTTACAGTGATGACTGTAGCGAGGGGGCGTGGTTCAGCGAGGTCTGCAGCGGGAGAGAGAGTCGGGAGACGAGCCGTGTGTAAGAGAGAAGTGAAACGAAACTAAGAGGGAAACGAAACCGAGAGAAAGAGGCGTGACTCAGAGAGTGAAGAGTGAGCGCCGAACGCGCAGGTGTTGCACTTGTGAGCCGCGTTCTCTGCTTCCGTGGCGACTCGCGTCTCGCCAGGTGTTGTACCGAAATCTGACTCCCCGGACAAATCTCACTCCCCTACGCGTGCGCATTAATACGCGCTGCATCGAGGTGAACGCACTTCCTTGAGCATATTCGCCTACAAACTGACTTGTACGCTTACATAAGCAGAAAATGAAATTATATTACAGTTATAATGAACTATAGTAGGCCTATGGGTTTACCAGGGGGAGCAGACAAATACACCTGTGAAAATCTCACTCCCGTCCCTAACTCTGGTTTAAAATCTCACAGACTCACCATATTTATTTTATTATCTCATTATGTATGGACATTCTTTGCAGAAGCATTTGATTGTAACAATTATAGTATGGGTTTACCAGGGGGAGTCAGATTTTCACACCATATTTATCTTATTATCTCATCATATGGTGAGTCCGTGAGCTTTTAAACCAGAGTTAGTGATGGGAGGGAGATTTTCACAGGTGTATTTTTCTGCTGCAGATAAATCTGGATGTTAGTGAGGGGAGTGAGATTTGTCCAGGGAGTCAGAACACCCCACTTCCCAGTTTACACACAAATTATTGAATAAAAAGTTTGAATAAAAACATTACAGCCTTATTTTTGTTACTTTCACTGTTTACTGACTTTACTGACTGTTAATGAGAGTAAAGATAGTTCTTAATATGTTACATGGTTGGCATAAAATTGATTTATGTTTTTTGTGCTGTTAACTTTATACAATTGATATAAAATATTTTACTACAGTATTCGGTTCAGAATCTTTTTTTCTAGATTTTCCTCCTTTAAAATTGGGTGCGTCTTATGTTCTGGAGCGTCTTATATGGCCAAAAATACGGTATTTGTAATTGATCATATGTTTGACAAAGACTAAATGTGGTTATTCCCTACAGTACCCCCTGTCAGGAGATCCTGATCTGGTGCTTGTCTCGCTCAGAGCGCTCTGCATCTCTTTCGCTGCTGAAACGCTTGTGCGGACTGCTGGGAGACGTGTGTGGAGTCAGACACGGCTTTCAGTTCTCACCTGGCAGTGAAGGAGGTGCCAGACTTACAGTCAGAGAGATCATCAGGTATTATTAAATACTAACCCTACAGTAATTATACAATGTTTTCTGGAAAGTAGTGATATATTATGCAGTCTGATTTACCAGCCAGTATTGTGCCATTTTGAGCTTATCGGTCAATGGTCTGATTGGCAAAATGGCAAATTGATTAACTGGATCAACCTTTTGTCTATTTTAATCCCAGCCAAGAGCTGTAAAGTGGGTAATGCATGTTTTAGTGTTTAGTGGAAAATATAAAATTGAAGTTGGAATTGAATCAGTCACTTAATGTAACTTTGATTAAATTAAGCATTACTTGCATTAGATCAAAAGTAAAAGTAAAGACATTTATAACATTACAAAAGATTTCTATTTGAATAGATTCTGTTTTTTGAACTTTGTTCATCTGTGAATCCTGAAACGAAAGTATCACAGTTTTCACATATTATGCTGTTTAAACATTTCTTTTGTTTTCCATTCATTATTTTGTCATGACAAACAAACAAAAAACAGGCTCAGAAAATACACTAAAAAATGTCTTGCTCACTAACTCATCATATTATAATGATTTCTGAAGAATCATTTGAGACGTTATTCATGACATGAATGCATTTTATTTAGAAATATATTAAAATGTATATTAAATTGTAATGCTGTTTCATAATATTACTGTTTTTGAATGGTAGTGTATATATTCAAAGCATAGCTCTTTTTGTGTGTTTTGACAGTGATGAAGATGATGCTCTGTATGAGAAGGTCTCAGGAGAGCAGTGGCGAGTGCAGTGTCTGGTACAGTTATTGGAAGAGATGAAGGACAGTGACCTGCCTGGAGAGTTTTTCCTACTGCTGTTGCAGGTGCCGACCTCTGACCATTCCTAACAATGCCTAAACTATAGCACACAAGATACATGAATGTCCATAATTGTTTTAAGCAAGGTTTGAGGACTCAAGAACACTTCAAAGTGTAGAGAAGAGGACTTAAAAGAACTTTTAGACTTTAAGAATTAACCAACCATCCTAAATATTTGGAAATTTCCTTCTCAGATTTCCCAAATAAAAACTACGTTTGTGGATGTTGTGAAAGTGTTTTGATATTGAAAGCGGATTTTTTTTCCATTCTCTGTGTTTTGTGTTGTTTCCAGGATCTAACGGCTGTGGCTGCTGAGCAGGACGAGGTTGAGCAGGAAGTGAACACCTCATCCATGACCCTACTGGAGCTCGAGCAGCATCTGCTGGGATGTGCCGGTGCACACGGACAAAGACTGGCTCTGCTGCAGGCGTTGGCCATCATGTGTGAGGGTCTTCCACACACACTGCTGCTCTGCAAACCCACTCAGGTGTGATATCAAATAAATCATTTATTCAACGTTATTTCAACACATTACAGTAGTACCTCAAGATACGAAAGGCTCAACTTAGGAAAAATCCAAGTTACGAAAGCAAAGACGAAAAATTTTACTGCTCTACATAAGAAAAGTTTTCAAGATACGAAAGGTTTCTGAAAGTCCGAGATTCGCCCCATAACAATTTTGAAACTCGCGCCGCACGCCGCCATCTTAGTTATAGTAGACTCGCCACCATCCTCCTGCTCTCCCATTGGTTCCTGATGCTAGCCAAGCCATGAGATCCTTCTCTCTGATTGGACAGCATCCATCCCATCATGCTCAGACACTCCACACCCCAAACTTTACATTATTTAAGTGTTTTCGTAAAGTTAAGTGTACGTACGTTATCTGCCGTTTCTCCTCCTCCTCTGCCGCCACTTTCGGAGATAGCCTCACTCGAAAGGTAAGCTTCGACATTTTACGCTATTTCATTGTTTAAGGGTCAATTTAGCTTTATTATGAAATTTAATGGGGTGTTTTTGGAGGGCTTGAAACGGATTAGCCATTTTACATGAAAAATGTGTTCCAAGATACGAAAAACTCATTATACGAAGACCGCCTCGGAACGGATTAATTTCGTATCTCGAGGTACCACTGTATATTTTTCTCTCTTCCTGAGTGATTTGGTACATTTGAATTTTAAATCCTAAACTTTAAACTCTTAATCTTTCTTATCATTTGGTCTTTTCTGCTTTCATTCAACCGAGGTTTTGATAAGATATACATTGGCCATCTAAAAATAGAGCACACCCTCCCCTGGCCAGATCTGTTCCATTTAACACTCAACAAAGAATATCTTTCCTCTGACGTTTATTTAGGGCATGTGTATGAGCCTCTTATGGCTGGTAGAGCACAGTTGTGCTACTTTATGTAGTTATAAGGTGAAAAGGTGTGATCTCTCTCTCTCTCTCTCTCTCTCTCTGCATACAGGTGGTTGAGTTCATAGCATCCATGCTGCAGAGAGCATGTGTTAGTCTGGAGCGTGGCTCTGACGGCCCAGTGGAGAGTCAAACTCTCAGTATGGGAATGGGGCTTGTGGCCACGCTTCTCTCTGGAGCAGCTACGGTAGTGTATTACACATTTTGCTGCTGTCCTTTGCTCACTCTATTGTAATAGTTCTAGAAAAAGCTATTTGCTGTGTTTATTAGTAGTTAACATATTGCATATTAATCCTGCAGTGTGGCATGCTACACTTTTTTTATCAAAAGGGTTCTGTTTTTGTAAAACATTGTAAAGCAAAACTAATACTGATTGTATTATTATTTAAAAGAAATGCATAGAAGTTATGCCCAGCCACAGCATACAAATATGGTCTAATGCATTGTTATTGGGTTAATTTGGTGTGAATAATTAAAACTGTGACGCTAAATAATTATTTGAATTGTATTAATTATAGTTCTTGATATGAAATTGTTATTGATTAATCAGCATTATTATTATTAAAACTTATAATCAATTGATAGACAAATTTTGACTTAAAATATGGATAGCAAAATTAATCTTTTATGGACATATTATTTCTTACCTACCAATTTGTACCTTTGGATATCTTCTTTCAGCTCACTGCAGATGATTATTCATCAATGGATGCACTGCTGCCTCACCTAGAACAGATTTCCCAGCAGCACCAAGAGCCAGTCATCCAGGAGTTAGCATCTGATCTGAGGGCCACTATCGCCACACATGGGGCTTATCGCCCTACAGCTGTCCCTAATACAGCCAGCCAGCACAGTCCTGCTCAAACTGCAGACCACAGTTCAAAATCAGTCTCACATCCCAAACATACAGCAGCCAAAGTTAAAGACTTTCAGACAGCTGAAAGAATACCAAATCCTGGTAAATCTTTCTGCGAGTGCCTGCTGGAAGCCTGTGACCCAGATGTGCCCACACGAGCCGTAGCACTGCGTTCACTGACCCGCTCTGTTACGAATGGAGACAAGGAGGCATTGCAGAACAAGGAGACACTACTAACAGTGAGTGTAAATTTGTGCATCTATATATGTAAGTTAAAGCAAATCAAACTGGCCTGGCATCAATTTAAAAAAATTTTTTTTCGTTGTGTGTGTGATATGAAAGTAGTCACGTTTACCATTGCTTTATGTAAATGTACAGGTGAAATCTGGTCATTTCACTCTGAATCTGCATAATCAGGAGCATTAAAATAGGAAATTTTACTCTTTTGATCAACAGAAAGCTGCTTTTTCTGTGTGAGCAGCATTTTATGCATCGCTTCACTATGTACAAACGGATGATTTTTTAAATAATGTTGCCACACCTTTCTATGCATATATAATACTTCCAGGGAACAGATATAGTTTTGATAGTTAGAAAAGCTTGAAGCCCATAAAAGGACATTGAGGTGGGAAAAAGCGTCATTCTAAATAAAAATATGACTATTAATTCTAGACATTAAGTTGTTAAAGGTATAATTATTATTTTATCTTTTTATGTGTATTATTTCATTTGACCTATCACTGTATATTCTTAATGGCTGGTTTAGGGTGTTTACACAATAACAATGTACTAAAACAAAAAAGCTTTTCCTTTGTGTTTTTCTTATGCAAACAACAACATTGTCAAAACTCTTGATCGCTGTTAACACGGATTTCCGAAAACGACTGAAATTTCTGCATTGTGCTTACTTGTAGTTAAGAAAATCGACACGCCTAACACACAGCGCATGACAAATTAGCGTTTTCGTAGTTTACGCGGATACGATAACTGTATTGTTTTCAAAAACATGCCTTTTAAAATCCGATTTCAAAAGTCTGCATTTTCAGGCCAAAATGCATAAAAAGTTTTCTGTTTTTAGTTGAAAACGCCCCCTGAGCTTGCAAAATAATTTTCTGAGGCAGTTGTTTAGACTTCTAGATTTTAACTTTGATGCAGGCGATCATTATAGTATCTGGTAAACACTTATTCTCCCAGCATGCATTATTCTCTCTGATGCTAAAAGCCTGATGTCACGTGCACATCTCTCCTGGGAATTGCATAGACTCGTTTTCCCTGGATGACATTGTTTATACGGGCCATTGACTTTTCTCCCGTGTGCTAGAGTTGAGGGTCTAGACCATGTTTTATAAATGAAGTGGGATGTTTGGTGTGTAAAACCTCCTGCTGAGGGCATCTGAAGAATCTCGTGGGATCTAGTTATGATGAGTGGATTTCTGCAACGTCTCATCTAATATTCTCTGTAATAAGAGCCTCTTCTGTGTCCACCGCTTCACAAAGACAGCTAATTCACACATAAACACAGACACTTAACATCAACAGTGACATAACACCCACCCACTAAACCATTAAATATACTATGTGTATCTCAGAGAAGTGATTTTGTTTCTTTTGATTCATTCAGTCTTTTAAATATTTATTTGTATCCGTGTCTGTCAGAGTTCTTAACACATAAATGTCTTTTCTGCTGTATTAATTTTCGCTCAAAGTCATTCCACTTTACCTCATGTGAACTCGTTTAAATCTTTTAAAACCCGCAGGCCATAGATAGTGTTTTAATTTGCATTACTGTAAACGTGCTGAGAGCTTAAAAACTGTCAACGATAATTAGACTAAGGAATTAATTAACTCTGTGTTACAGCTCTTTCTGGAAAACCTGGAACATGAAGACTCCTTTGTGTATCTGTCTGCTATTCAAGGTAATTCATTCATTAGTTCAAAAAAGAAACCAGCCTAAACTCCTTAGAAATACAAAGAAATATGACAGTCGCTTTTGCTTTTTTAAATGACTATTGAGGGTTTTTAGAAATAAGTATTTAATTAATATATACAATTTTGATATATTTTTGTAGTTGTAATGGTCCATAATAGAGCAGTTTGATTTTGATTGGTTGAATGACTTAGTTGTTATTAGTGTAAAGCACACTGATTTACTCACTGTCAGCTTTACCTCATCACATTACTATATGGGATCAGCCCCCATGTTACTCCTTCTTAAAAGTACAGTATGTAAGTTTTGCCGATAGAGGTCGCTTATTAAAAACAATAACTACTATAATAATAATAAGCTATGCCATGTAGCTTGATGATACTGTGAATGAGCCTCAGCCAATGGGAAGCAAATCTCAGGCATAAATCGTGTTCATAGAGAGCTAATATATACGTTTAATTAACATTATTGTGGTATGAAGCAGGGCGGGTCCGAGATCCTGGGACATTTATCGCTTGTGTTTTATAATGCTTAAATTGACATGGGATGCAACGACTCAAATGTTTAAAAGTGATGATTTCTCTGGATTTAAACCTTATTGTAAACATTTGGGATAATGTAAGTTAAGTCAACTAAATAAATAACTTTTTTTCTAGTAGTTTTTGGATATTTTAATAAAAATCTTACATATTGTGCCATTAAAGAATAGAGAAATGTGGTTAAACCTTTCATTTGTTAAATGATTTTTGCCATAATGAATAGACAAAACGTCTGATTCATGAAGACAAATGTTTTCAATATTGATAATAATAATTGTTTCTTGAACAGCAAGTCATGTGACAGTAAAGACTGGAGTAAGGATGATAAAAATAAATTTTTGCCATCACAGGAATAAATGACATTTAAAACGGTTATTTTAAATTGTTATAATATTTCACAATATTACCATTTTTAAAGATGAATGCAGCCTTTTACAACAACTTCCTCACCCCAAACTTTTAAATGTTGCGTTATATTGATCGGCATTTGTGGAGGATTTTCTTTTGTATATGTGTGTCAGATTATTTTAGGAACAGCTTTTGAATCCACAAGGACACTTTTTCTGGGCCAACAAACAGATTTGAGGTGCTATATTTTGATCTTAACTAAACCGGCTCTATTTACCAGCTCTCTATATATATATACTCACCTTTTGTAATTGAGTGGTCAGAAACAGCCCTTCTTTGCCCCATTAAGGAATAGCTAAGCTAAGATTTGTATGCCCTGGCAGCCTGTTGTGCTTTTTAGTCTTAAAAAGGGTCTGTCAGACCCTGTGATTATTCAGAGCCGTTGTTTCTTTTTTCTGTTTCAGGGTTGGCAGTGTTGGCTGACTCTTTTCCTGAGCAGATTCTGCAGAGACTGCTGGGAGAGTATCAGAGCGGGGCAACTGTTGGACCCACCAAACGAGAGCGCTCCCTAGAGACACGCCTGAAAGTGGGCGAGGTTTTAATGAGAGCCTGCAGGGCCATGGGTGAGCACAGTCACTGACTGTCGTCTTTCCTTCTTTCTGTATAAAAATGCTTTCTTTTGATGAACATGCTCCATTTCAGGATGGGTTTGTAAGATCTTGGGCAGCGCCGTATCCCCAGCACAAGTGTGCGGTTATTCGTTGTGTCTGGAGATCATTCAGTCTGGGTCTGAGGCACTAACAGACCGAGCTCTGAAAAAGCCCAACAGCTGCTACGGTCCGCTGAAACCGCACAATGAGTCTCACAGCTCTCTGTCACATTCATAGCGCCTTCACACACTGCAGGGGGCATCACACACTTCACCCGCACACTTGAGCTCAATTTACATTTTTCAACCCTTGAGTATTATCTAATGAGACACTTATTTCAATCCTTGATTTTGTAATAACTAAATATCTGTTTTGTAATGAATGCATCCGATGCGTAATTAAATAAATCCTTTTCCTGCATAAGTGTGCCACTGGTTTCCAATTAAACGTGTTGCTTAATAAGGCGCTGGGACAGATGGTCACAGTTAACAAGAAGCACAGGATCAAAGAAGTGTATGCTACACTTTTTCTTGCCCCTTTTCTTTTACCCTCCCATCCGACGGCCTTTTTTTCCTTATAAGTCTGGTCCACAATAGCCATTAAAACTCTTTTGATCCGTTTGGAGGACTGGTCAGCTGAACAAGCTGACTTTCATGTCTGAATATGTCGTGGCATATGAACCCTGGAAGGTTTTATACAGTTTGAATGATATTTCAGACAGGGCCAGGAAAATCAGATGTGGGGGGCAAGTCCCTCTGGACCCACCTGGCAGCCATTTGAATTGCTTTTGTCTAGTTTTATCCTTATTTATTTCCCATAAAGAATGCAAATGACTCTTACACTAATACCTGTGTGTGAGGAGGTTTTTCTTTCCTCAGTTTAGTGACTTTGCTCATGCTGTAGGAACGTGCTTTGGACTTTCTCAGACTTTCACACTAACATGAAGAGATTGGAAGAGGAGTGGCGATTACAACTGTGTGTGTGTGTGTGTGTGTGTGTGTGTGTGTGTGTGTGTGTGTGTGTGTGTGTGTGTGTGATCGGGCTAGAGCTCTCATTTCATGCACTGTGCATGTGATATTAGGCAGAGTCTGAGTTTTTTCATACGCTACAGGAATAATTAAGATTTGTAGAGAAGTCTCTTATGGTCTCCAAAGTTATATTTCTTTGATAAAAAAATACAGTAAAACCGTTATATTGTGAAATAATATTACAATTTAAAATAACTGTTTTATGTTAATAAATTTTTAAATATAAAACTATATTATATATATATTATATGTAGTTCATTCCTGTAATGGCAAACCTGCTTTTACTCCAGTCTTCAGTGTCACGTGATTGGAAATCATTATAATAAGCTGATTTGGTGTCCAAGAAACATTATTATTATAAAGTGTTGAAAACAGTTGTGCTGCTTAATATTTATGGAGAACAAGTGACACACTACCATTCAAAAGTCTCTAGTGAATTCATTTAGAAAAATGTATTCATCAAGGATCCATTAAAAGTGACTTTAAAGACATTTTATAATCAAAGTATCTTGGGGGAAATCTTTTTTTACACAGAACTATTACACAGCAAAAATTCTTTTCATCTTTGATAAAATAAGAATCATTAATAGTAATTAAGTATCAATCATTATTGAACACCAAATGAGCATATTAGTATAATATTATGTATTTAGTATAAATATTATTATGATTTATATTATTAGTATTCATTTTAGTGTAAAGCGCTTTGAGTTTCTATGATAAAGTGCTATGTGAATGTAATTAATTATTATATTAAAATAAATAAAAATTATTAAAATAAAAATCTTTTATCTTACTCTGTTTTTAATCAAAGAAATGGAGCCTTGGTAAGCATAAGATACCTATTTCGAGAAATATAAAACAATCTTAATTATGCCAAAGTCTCTGAACAGTAATGTAAATATCTGTACAAATAATAAAAAATCTTGGACATTTTTTCTTTTAGGTGACCTTGCACCACACTATGGTCGCCCTCTGATTGGTGTGTTCCTAAGCGGCACACGGGACGAGGACAGCAGTGTGCGTGCCAGCAGCCTCTCTAATTTGGGTGAACTCTGCCAACGTCTCAACTTTTCCCTTGGACAACTGGCACAAGAGGTAGTAACACTCGAGTATTCAAAACCTAAAAGTCAAGACAACCAGACAAGCTGATGAAAAGCTGAATCTGTGCATTGTTTACCATTTAATTAGTTATTTTAAGCAGATCCCTGTGGCTGCTTCTAGTCTGATGTCATCCTTCCCTTTCTCTGCACAGCTGTGTGTGTGTGTGTGTGTGTGTGTGTGTGTGTGTGTGTGTGTGTGTACACATGCACATCTCTCTGCACAAGATTACTACTACAGCTTGTGCTGAGATCAAGGTTTCTGCTTGTGCAGATGGATGATCCTGAACTGCATCAATTTCACTGATTTGCTCATTAAAATAAGCCAGTGTCTTGACCAAAAATCTCTTTTTAGCAATTGATAGTGTATACTCAAATTTCAATGTTTGCAAAATAGATCTGTAAATGAAAACGTTCCTTTTTATAATGATAGCAATTCAAAACTGGAAGTCTGACACACTAACATTTGCATATTGAATTGCTTTTGCGGGTTTCTTGAATTCATTTGCATACTGAATTGTGATTAATCTTTTTTTCTGTCCATTTATAGTTGCCTGTGAAAGTGGCACAGAATGTGTTGATTTTGCGTTATGTTGATTCTCATGCACAGCCAATAGAAAACAAGAAGTGTCCTTAAGATTGAAGGAAAAATAGTTTTCTGTTAAGTTGAGCACTCCCCATATTGATTCTTAAAATCCCAAGATCAATCTTTTACTCAAAGCCTATTTTCAGTGGCTGATGCAAACATATTGTATTTGTACAGCTCAATTCAAAATACAAATGAGCTGGTGTATTTTATTGGTTATTTATTTCTTACGTAAGTGAAATGGAAATTCATAATTAAAATATACTCAGATGATTCAGAATTGAATTCAATAAATGTTAGAGCCTGTTATTCAGAATCACATCAAACTGGGAAATCTGGGAAGTCACGTCAGCAGTGTTTTATGTAGAATCAAAGCCTAAAAGCTTACCTGGGACTTTTGCTGCAAGCATTGATGTTTCCTTCAAGAAATACAAATCTACTTGGGTCAGGATGTGAAATGTGTGACGCCTTGCAGATGGAAAGCAGTTTATTTAATTTTTTCAGCGTTTGTGCATACGCTCGTTGAGAATTACTACTGTAAGTGGCTGAGCTGCGGCAGTGGTCTAGAGATCTTCATGAATAAGCATCTCTGTCAGTGTGACTAACTGGGCTGCTTATTCATGAAAGAGCTCGTCTGCAACAGGCTTTTCTAGACCATCTTGACCACAGCCTTGTGTGTGTGTGTGTGTGTGTGTGTAGACATCAATCGACCAGGAACATTGGCATAAAGATCAACTAGTGCAGCATTGCAGATCTCTGCGGCCTGCGTATGTCCTTTGTGTTTGACCTCTGTTTGTGTGGTTCCTGCAGCTGAGCGCGTGTCTCACCGCCCTGATCAAGACAGACAGAGAAGCAGAGGTTCGAAGGGCTGCGGTCCATGTCATTGCTCTGGTTCTCAGGGGCCTCAGTGATAAAACCACCCAGGTGAGTTTTCTTTAATTATCTGTGATCAATTAAACATGAAACTTGTTCAGTTGCTGATATTAAAAGATAAATGAAAAGCTTTTTGGCAACACTTTTTATGAACTACATTAGGCAACACAAACTAAGAAAGAACAGTGATTTCATAGCATTTATTAAGTTAATATCAACATTTACTAATAAATTATTAAAATCAAAGGTTGTGTTTGTTATCATTAGTTAGAATACTGTGAACTAACATGAACAAACAATGAGCAGTTATATTTTTATTAACTAATGATAATAATGAATAAATACTGTAACAAATGTATTGGTCATTAATTAATTTTAGTTTATACATTAATGTTAAGAAATGAGACCTCAACGTAGTGTTACCAGCTTTTTTAAAGGACCTTAACATTTTAATTTATTTTAATTTAATCTTTCATTTTAATTAAAGTTAATTACATTTTCAGCATTATTCCAGTTTTAGTGTCACATGATCCTTAAGAAGTTATTCTAATAGGCTGAATTGGTGCTTAAGTAACATTTCTTTTTATCATCCCTGTTGAAAACAGTTGTGCTGATTAATATTGTTGTGGAAACCATGATGCATATTTTCAGGATTATTTTGTAGGGAAATTACAGTTAAGACCCGAGGAGCAGATATGTTGAATGAAGAGCAGGAGTCAGAAGTGCATCAATAGAAGACATTTTAGTGATTTTTAGTTTGCAGTTTCATCAGCAGAAGCTTCAGGAGTTCGTAGGCCGCCCCACTTACAATAACATTGTTACAGCAATTATACTCTAACAGAGGGTGCTAACTACGTCAATGATGACAGTTAAATGATTCTGATTGGCTAAGAAAGAAAGATAAACAAAACTAGTAATTTTCCACACAAGAGCGACAGTCTGAAGCAGATCTTCGTTGATCACGTGGTTGACGGGTTAGTGACCTTCCACGTGGCTTATCGAGAACAAGTAATTCTGTCTCCTTATGATGCCAGTTAATCACCTCACCAATGCAGATCATATTAACACACACACACACACACACACACAAAGCTGAACTCGGTTCAGGCTCCAACTATCAACAGAAACATTCTGATAACATGTGTCTTATCTGTTGAGACGTGCAGACAATATTCATCCTTACTCTATAGAAAAATACGGAAAAGTAAAGAAAGGCTTTAACTAATAAAAATCCCTAACTTGATTATAAGTCACTCATTACAAATCATTCAAATAAGAAAAAGAAAAGAATATATGTACAAATAAGCAAAGGAAAATAATATATATACAAGCGGCAATGGATTTGCGAATCTTTGATGAATAGAAAGTTCAAAAGAATAGCCGTTATTTGAAATAGAAATAACTGTAGCATAAATTACGGTCACTTTCATTGATCAGTTGATCAATAAAAAAAACAACTAAAAAATATATTGTGGTATCCATTTGCAGCATGTTTAAACCTGAACTATTGTTTCGAAGGTGTGAAGTCCCATCACTGAGTTTATTCATGTGAAAAGGCATCCACTTTGTTTTCTTTGTTGGTTTTGGGACATTCTCTGAGGCTCTGGATGTGTGTTTTGTGTGTGAGGAGTAGATTGGTCGGTCTTGTCTTGATCAGTGCACGTGTTTAGTGGGAGGAATTCTTCCGGCATCTGGACTGATGAGCAGAAGCTGTAATTTTCTGCAGTTCACCTGCAGTGTAAGACACCAATGCTCTGTCTAATCATCACTCTCAGCACACACACTTGTTCCCACGGCTCTGATCTCTTTTCCAGCAATGCCTATAACTCCTACAGGTCATTTGGTGCATGATGGATACGATAATAGATCTAAACCATATGATAACCTTTTTCCCCAGAAGAATGTGGTTCTTGCTCATGCAGAAAAAGCCCTTGTTATGGCAGTGTTGCCAAGACATTGCTGACAAAATTACTATGATATTTTTAGTGTCCTCCAGGTCAAACTAAAACTTGATGTCCATAATGTGAACAGTGCAGGCTGAGTTAATAAAGTTGAACTTTTTGAGAAAGCTTCTATAAAGATGCATCACAAGTTCAGAGTTACTGCTGTAATTACATTAACCAATCAGAGGTGTGTAACAGCTTACATAGATGTGAGAACATTGAGTCTCTGATCGTCTGAACTGTAAGCAGCCATCTTCAACACATGCGTACGCTGTTATGAAATTTGTGTTTTATTGATACGAATGTTGTTGTTGTCGATGTTAACAGACTGGCAGCCAATTGACATCCAACCTCAGACTACAGATGTGTTCTCCCATAATGCAGTTTGTTCCAGTTAGCTTTTTTTAACGTATTTTAAATATAATTGTGTATGAATCACAAGTCTGTCACACATTTCATGAAGGAGAGATATTTGATCGTTGATACCGCTTATTTTCTTTATCAAATGTATGTCTTTGTAATAATCTTTAAACCCTGATAATGCCTTCATCTTATTTTGCCAGATTTTTCTACATTTCTGTAGAAAATTAATTATTTGAGGACATTTTTTTAAATTAAACAATTCAAAGACAAGTTATTATTTTATTTTTTTAATTATCTTCAAAGTAGTTTAATGTTTTTAGACAGTACTTTTGTCACAATATGTTTTTTATAGTATTCTTGTAGCGAGATACAAGAGATTAATACAAAATGTTAGGATGTTAAATCTTCTACTTTGTCCTTTTACTACTTCACTTCGTAACACTTGCAAATGGGAGGGGGCGGAGGGGTCGCCCCCCCACAAAACACATCTTAAGCTCCCTTTTTAAGCACACATGAACTGATCACATGACCTCAGAGCAGACCGAACTGACCGCTGCTACTGCAAATGACCTTTGATGACCCCTGATTTACAGCACTAATGTCCACCCTAGTTAGTACCCTGACCCTTGAGATATTTGCACATGCACTTTATACGACAGGACTAGACTCAGATGGTGCTGTCCCTTGCCTGCACCTCGGCATTGTCCCGGGTTAAAGTCATGTCGATCAACACCGTCTGTTGAGTTTCCCAGGATGGAGCTTGACAGAGGTTGTTACTCCGTACAGCTGTTGCAGTGAGTAATGAGACGGCTTGTCCAGGTAAACTATAAGTCACAACGCCTAAAACAGCTGACTGCTCAAATAAAGCCCTCTCCTGCTGCGAGGGAGAAGGTCAAGAGACCATCTGCCTCAAGAGACAAATACTGGACTCATTATGTTCTTTTTTCCCGCTTTCTGTTGTACAGTAGAATAGTACACCTGCTTACTAAGTGTTTGCTGTCTCGCCTTGTGCTTTTTCAGGTTCTTGGGGATGTTTTATTGGAGCTGTATCGGGCTCTGAAGTGGGTCGTGCGTTCGGACCCAGATGATGTGACTGTCCTTCATGCTCAGCTCGCTCTGGAGGAGCTGGATGATGTCATGAGGAGCTTCATCTTCCCTCAGCAAAAACTGGAGAAAAAGATTGTGGTACTTCCTTGAAAGTGCTCCAGTAGACCGTTAAATTGTTTATATTTTTATTTATTGAATAATTTATACATTTTCAGCTCATTTTTCCACACCCATATTTCCATTCTAAAACCAAAAAAGCCTATCTTTCCATTGATTGGTAAACTGTGGTTAGAGAACAGCAAAAGCACGCAGTATATGTGTGTAAAGAGCTTGCGGTCGCTGGTTTCCACTCTGTTCCACACTGCTGATGAAACGCCCGTTAGCTTTTTATGGAACATTTGTGGTGCGGATAAAGACGCCAAGGTCATGACATCATTGTAAGCTACAATAGGGCAGTTAGTCAATCTCTTAAAATTAACTAAAACTAAAACTTTCCATTCATCTTAACCGTCTCTGACCTAGGTTTGCTCTGAAAGAGCTGGTTGAATGCAAATGTTAGCATGTCATAAGGTGTTTCTAAAATAAATAAAGAGTGCTTATTTTTCCAAAGCAGGTCTAATGTGTTTATATTATGCTGTCGTTATAAGTTTCTTTTTCCCTTTGCTAGGACTGTTTTAAAGGTAATTTAAGTGTAAGCACGTGTCTGAACATCTGGGTTAGGTTCCAGTCTACCTCATGTGCTGTAAAGTGATTGGAGGTACACCAAATATTAATCTGCTAAAAATAGTTCACATGGTATAAAACACAGCATTTGTGTGGGTGTATAGTATATGAATTGCTGTTTGCAATGTTAAAGGGACAGTGGATGCAAAACTAAAATGGATGTCATTATTTACTCACCCTTATATTGTTTCTAACTTGTATGACTCTTTGTAACGTAAAAGAAGCTATTTGATTAATGTGTCTGAGTAAAGTAGGAAAAATGTAGGACAGGAATTGTGGGCATTTAATACCAGAATGGAGCCAGACTGAATGAATATCTAAATTGTACCAAAATACACTTTGATTAAATATCACAAAGACAGACTTTACTTTGAGTGAAACAGATGAAACATTCACAATAATAACAGTAATGTTAATTGGGAAAATAAGTAAATATTACCGATTTAGATTTCTTACTGACCACATTTACATGTCAAAAATGCATTTTCTGTTCAGAAACTTTGAGAAAAAAGAGAAACCAGGATAAATATAATTTCTAAACATTTGAATAAACAATAAGACTAAAAACTTTGTGCTGTTTTTTACTGTTTAGCATCAAAAACTTTAACATTTTAGTGTGGATGATTTTGTGATTCTTGCATCAAAATGTAAATAGTGATGAACACTTAAAGATCAAATATAAAAAATTAGTGTTTCAATCATAGTGTTCCAATTCAAACAGGGACTTTTTTTAGGGGTTGGGCAGTGCATGTCACTTATAGTGTTCCCTTAAAGCCACAATAGCAAAAATAAACAGCCCGTTTAATTCAAAGAGTCGGAGAGAAAGAGAATGGATTTTGCTATCATGTTTTGACAAGTCTTCATGTTCATGGCACCTGTATTTATGCCCATATTCAGGAAGTGTTGGCTAATACAGCTGCCGTGTGGTGACCTGCTGCCCAGTTGGAAGTCATAAACTTTGTCAGTGTTTCTGCCTCCGATCATTTCTTCTAGCGTTCCCACAGTAAGGGGTAAATGAGTGACTGAACCCAGGCTGATGGAGCTGTCTAGTGGAGGGACACTTTTTCGCCTTTCTTCCCCGTCAATAATAACCTTCCCACAACTGCTACTCAGCCATGAAAGAGCCATTACACTAATTACTCTCCCTGCCATGCAGCAGAGTCGGAAAGCGAAAGGGCGTGAGTGTGTTTTACCTGGCTGGTGAAATTCTGAGGGTTCGTTCTGAAAACAGAGCAAGTTTTCATTGGGTGCCGGAAGAAGACTCAACCGAGATGGGAATGTTTGGAGATGCCGTGGATATTGATTATGTTTGAGCCTGCTGCAGTCTGTCTTTCTCTTTCTTCTCTCGCAGATCTCTTCATCAGCCGGTGTTGGACCTGCAGGCTGCCAGCGGGAGGGTTGCAGGGAGGGGTGATGTATAAATAAATAACCCAATAAAGGATGCATTGAGAGGGTGTGTGTGTAGCCAAGAAAAGAGGGTGCCTGCTCAAACAGTCCAGCGTCTTGAAGGCTGGCTGCAGTGCGGAGCGGAGCAGGGGGGAAAAGCACAGGGAAGGGATCTTGGAGGATTTTGGCTGCACTGCAGAACGATGCCACTGCAGTACAGCACTGACACCGAGGCATGAGGTCCACCGGCAGACCCCCGTCCTCCTCGCACCAGGTGAGAACTTAGTTCAGAGCTGACATCAGAGGTCTTCATGCCTCGAGACTCTCCGGGAGGAGAGAGACACAAAAAGAAGGGGAGGGACGCTGTGGAGGAGGAGGGAGATGGTGCTGTATTTTTGGATAAGGGATCTCCTGAATTAAGTGTGGCTGGAATAAAGATGTAGTGTGAGCTGGAGGCTGAACAAGGACGGTGCTGTGCTCCGCTGTGGTGGAGAGGAGCGGAGCAGACGCCTGGCAGACACACTCGCACACACACTGACTCCACCAGAAGAGAGAGAGAGAGAGAGAGACCACCGTCACAGCTGCGGGGCTGGGAAGGTAAGAGACATTTAATTCATCTGTGTTTATTGTGAGGGGAGTGGATAAAATTTGAAATCATGCTGCACAAAAGCTCTGTCATGTACATTGTGTGGTTGTGTGTGTAATACACAAAATTGAGAGTCAAAGCATGGAATTTAATGTTGGGTAGGTGTTTTTTTTTTTTGCACAAATAATCTACTGTAAGCTTGTGTTTGTGCAAAGCACTAAAATATTCTGCACTAAGCAACTTAAAATAAATGGTTATGTATTGAACCTGAGAGAATCTGTGAATTAATGAGATTTTGTGTTTTTAGTACAGTATTACAGTATTTGTCCTAGTGGACTAAGATTGGCCCTCAGTTTCTTGGCTAGTGTCCTGAGGCTGAGTAACTGAGCAGCAGGATGGAATAAAATGGGACCGATTCATAATTTGAGTTTTAAGGCATATTGCTTGACTTAAGGAAATTACATCTGTTTAGCTTTCCATATCATCGTACATTGACAATACAAGGGTCTGGTGAGAGTTTCAAAAGTGTTTGCTAGAGACCAAAATTGGAGGGTGACTCCGGGCTTAAAGTGGTATCTTAGTTACTTCACTATTGTTAAATCAGTTACAGCATTTAATTATTAACAAATAAGGTTATTATTTCATTATTTTATTTGTAATTTCTAAATTCTAGATTTAAATCTAGATTTTATTTTTGCCGTAGTTGCACCTCCTACACATTTTTGACTTTCAAAAGTGTCAAATATTGATTTATTGACATTTAAATAAAAATCAATATGTATTTAAGTCATTTGCATTTTTATGTGTTTTGGAAAAACCTAAGAGATCCAAACAAAAAACACCATCAAGTCCTTGGCACATTAGCAGTGTAACCAAATGTAGTCTATGACAAACCAGGACTTTTCACATCATGAATGCGGTTTATAAAGTGATTAATTGATCATTACAATTATAATGCATATTAGTATAGTGTACATTCCTAATTCACCCAAACACTTCATGCTCTGCCTTCCAGCCATTCATCTCACTTCCTCTCACCTGCTGCCCTCCCTCTTCGGCCCTGGTGATTCCCAGCCCCCATTCATTCCTCTCCCACCTCCTCCCTTTGTCAAGTCCTCATTCTATCTGGTCCACACCTGCAAATACACTGGCCAAGAGGCTTTAGCTGGTCACCCCCCTACCAACCCGCAATGTTCCTGTGACTTCATCCAGCACTTTTGGATCCGGTCTATTTGATTCCATCTTGGACCCCTTGCTTATGTCTAGGCTGAGAATTCATGATTGCCCATGATCATCCCTACCGTCACTCAGACCTGAAAACAACATCCTGCATCTTCTCTGTAAATCACTGGGAAGCTTATGGAATAGAGTTATTAAAAGCAAACTAAGGATCTGAGATTATTGAGCTCTCATGGATTGACCTCCACCCAGGCTGTGAATATCTCATCATGACAACAGTGAGTAACTATTGACCTCTGACCTCTTTAATTTGTGGAAAGTTGAAATATTACTCGTCTTCGGTCATTAGGATGATACTGACATATACTTTGACATCCAAAGGTTACGCAGAAGTCTATGCAGCATGCATATATTAACACTTTGATGTTATATTGTCCAAGATAGTTCATTAAAAGGTTAACCTTTTGTTATAATTACCTTGTGCGATGCCTCAATAAGAGCATTTCTTAGTTTTCTTGGATGTGCATGTTGAGTTGTCTTAGCTAGCCTATCAAGTGATCAAAGGCTGCAGTGTGAAGCACACGTTCATACCTTTCATCACACCTATGGTTGTGGGGTTTTTTGCCGTGTTTGTGGACTGAGTGATGGTTGATTGAGTAAGACAATTCTTCACACCCGTCCCTTTGAGCTAACAAGCCTCCGGAGGAAGATTCCCTCTAATTAGGGTCAAGCATAACACTCAGTATCTGCCTGCTGACTCTATCTCACCCTCTGGGTCTATGATGTCTTTGTTCACATCACAAGAAGGTGTGTAGGATGATGCGAGAAAGGGAAAAATCAATTATAGTGCACAAGCAGTATTTAGGATTTATCGCAGTTCTTACTACATTGCTTATTGCATGTAACTTGAGACCCAAATTGCTAATATGAAAGGAGCTGTTATGTGTTTCTTGGAATAATATGATATAAAACAGTTATGTACTGGTCTGGTGCAACTGTAAATAACTGTGGGAACAGTCAGTTACTGTGATCGAAAAATCAACAAGCACTTCAGGGGAAGTCAGCGCTCTTTCTGCCGCTCTTCTCCATTGCGGTGGCTGTTATGATATAAGGGCACTGAGTGAAGCGGCTCTTTCTTCCATGAAAGGGGGAGCAGGAGGCAAGTGAATGAATGAAAGGGGCGGATTGTTCCTAAGTCTGGTTGCCACTGATTACATGCCAAACTCTGCCTAGTCTTTAATTAAAGTCATTAACCTGAGAGAATGAGAAAAAAAGTGAGAAACACCAAGAGAGTTTCACATGAGGTTTATAGTATTGTCACAATGTCAGCTGTTGCCATGTTTTTGTAATAAATTCAGAAATTTGAATCCTCCTTCTTTTGACCCCTTATGTTAATGGGGGAATATCACAAAACCTCTCCCAAAAAACAAAAAAAGAATAATTAAATTGTACCTTGTATCAAGAAAATGAAGTTCAAGTTAGGATTTTTACAGGTACAGTAATACCTCGGTTTACGAGTTTAATTCGTTCCAAGAGCGAGCTCGTAAACCAAAATGCTCGTACACCAAAACAAATTTCCCCATAAGAATGCACTAAAAATCAATTGATTCGTTCCACACGACCACAAATGCCCGTTTTAAATATTTTTTTGGTTTTACCCTATTAATTATAACCATTAAGATATTATATAAATACTAATTAATAATTGACAATTAAACTCTAAAAATACTTGACAATTTACTGTAATGCACTTCAGCTGAGGAGACGAGAGGAGGGGGGAGCGGGGAAAGCAAGGATTCAAGTGCAAATGAGTGAATTTATTATAATAGTGCAGAAAACAAAGTGATAATCCAGAGTGAAAGTCGTGGAACATGGGAGCCGCGAGCGAAAGCGGGGAGATGAAAAAGTAATGGCATATTTTTTTTAAATGTACGTTCTGTATACTGTATTATGATAGTATTTGTTGTACTGTCTTAAATTTATTTTATTTATATATATATATATAAATGTATTTTATTTATATATATATATATATATATATATATATAATTTATGTTTAAGATTATTTTTAATTAATATAATATAATAAGAATAATAAATGGGATTAGGGATTACAAACACACATAAAAGTAAAACATCTGGATATAATACATTAATGAGAATATGGAGTTAAATGTGTAATTGCTAAATTAAATTAAATTAAAATTAAATTTAAAAATCAACCATTTTATTTACTTAAAATACATTTTTATATTTTATTTCATGTTCATTTCCTTCTCTTTTTTTCTTTTGATTTTGGGGTGAATTATGAGCAACTCATGTCATCGTTTCAAATAAAATTCTCATTACTAAAAATATAATAAAAATACTTCCTCTGTTGCTGTCTCTATCTACTGTTTTTTGATATTTTGGATTTGTGCTTTTTCAAAACTATTCCACTATAGAAAAATAGCTTACAAATGGAGGGGGGAAAGAGAAAATGGTTAGGTAAGGAGGGGAAGAGGTAGCAATGTTTCTCTCTACCCTTAGTTATTAGATCTCTTTTCTCCCTCTTCAGATGCCCTCTCGATTTGGCACTGCGGTGCGGATCTTCATCACCACCCTATTCGCAGCAGTGGTGCTCTTTGCTATCCTACTGGCCTATGTGACAGGCTACCAGTTCATCCACACTGAGCAGCACCACCTGTCTTTTGGCCTGTACGGTGCCTTTCTGTCCCTCCATCTCCTCCTACAGAGTCTCTTTGCCTTTCTGGAGCACCGACAAATGCGTGGCCCCTCCAGACCTCAGCACCTGCGTCGCTCCGTGGCCCTCTGCATCGCAGCCTATCAGGAAGATCCGGATTACCTTCGCAAGTGTCTGCGGAGCATTCGCCGCATTTCTTTTCCCGGGCTTAAAGTGGTGTTGGTGGTGGATGGGAATCGACAGGAGGATTCCTACATGATGGACATCTTCCAGGAGGTGATGGGGGGAGTGGAGCAGACAGGCTGTGTGGTGTGGAAGGGGAATTACCATAGCGACGGGGATGGGGGAGGAGGGAAAGGCTCGTTGCATGGCGAGGAGGCTGCACGCGTGGCCAGGGTGGTGCGGAGCTGCCATTACTCCTGCATCATGCAGGAGTGGGGCGGCAAGAGGGAGGTGATGTACACAGCCTTCAAAGCACTGGGAGATACTGTGGATTACATACAAGTAAGTCTAGACACCATTAACACAATAAAACTGAAAAAGTACTTACTACCTGGTTAAATGTTCACACAATAATAAGACAAGTACCCCTACAAATAAAAGGAATAAACAGCATCCATTCCAGACTTGCTCAAGAACATTGGATTTCAAATTATTGAGCCTACAGTTTACTGTCGCTCTTTATAATCTGCCATCACCTCAGAGTTTCCTCAATGTCATTCTAATATGAATCCATGCAGCATTGAGGTCAAAGGTCAATCTTATAACTTACCCTGTCGTCCTGAGCACACCTGCTCGCTGTCATCAACTTTTCATTGTTTCGGCATATGATTGATATCTTCGGGAACAAAGATGACCTTGAAACATCTGTAAGCCAATGTCTATGGTGCAACTAGTTCCTTTGCAACAGTGCTTGCATTGTTCATACAATCAGTCAACTTCAGCCTCGATAACTGAAAAGGAGTAAATAGTTGGATATGAGTTAAAGTCGCAGAGAAGCGTTCTACATCATTATATAAATCTGTTGGTTTTGCAGGTGTGTGATTCAGACACTGTACTTGATCCAGCATGTACCATTGAGATGCTGAAGGTTCTAGAGGAGGATCCAGAAGTGGGTGGGGTGGGAGGAGATGTTCAGGTGAGAAATTTGCTTATTTCGGTTTTAAATATGCTTCTTTCAACAAACAAGTTTTCCAGTACATTTCTTCTTTAAAGAGTTTTTCTCTTTCAGATTCTGAACAAGTACGACTCCTGGATCTCCTTTTTGAGCAGTGTCCGGTACTGGATGGCGTTCAACATAGAGCGGGCCTGCCAGTCGTACTTTGGATGCGTGCAGTGCATCAGCGGACCTCTGGGAATGTACCGCAACTCTCTCCTCCAACAGTTCCTGGAGCCCTGGTACCACCAGACCTTCCTAGGAAGCAAGTGCAGCTTCGGGGATGATCGGCACCTCACCAACCGCGTCCTCAGCTTTGGCTACAAAACCAAGTTCACGGCACGCTCACAATGCCAGACCGAGACCCCCACGCAATACCTGCGCTGGCTCAACCAGCAGACCCGCTGGAGCAAGTCTTACTTCCGAGAGTGGCTGTACAATGCGCTTTGGTTCCACAAGCACAGCCTCTGGATGACCTATGAGTCTGTGGTCACTGGGTTCTTCCCCTTCTTTCTGGTGGCTACAGTCATCCATCTGTTCTACCGAGGTCGGTTGTGGAACATCTTGCTCTTCTTGCTGACAGTTCAGCTGGTGGGCATGGTGAAGGCCACCTATGCCTGCTTCCTGCGGGGCAGCCTTGTCATGATCTTCATGTCGTTGTACTCACTACTCTACATGTCAAGCTTGCTGCCTGCCAAGATCTTTGCCCTGTTGACTATCAACAAAGCAGGCTGGGGAACATCAGGCAGGAAAAAGATAGTGGTAAACCTTATTGGAGCTGTGCCTGTGACCATGTGGGCGGCCGTACTGCTCGGTGGCGTGGTTTACACCATTTACTGCGAGGTGCAAGAACCCTTCAGTGAGACGGAGAAGGCTCTTCTCATTGCGGGCACCATCCTCTATGCCTGTTATTGGCTCATACTTCTGGTGCTGTACCTGGCTATAGTGGCCAAGCGCTGTAACAAAAGAGAGGAACAGTACCACCTACCCTATGCCGAAGCCTAGTAAAAGATCAACATGTGGTCAGGACTCATTTCAAATGGCCCTGTATTTACCTGGTGCTGCAATCCTGGTTATAATTATGGATCATGTGCAGGTCCACGACTATCGGTTGTTAGTAATTTTAACTATGTACATTGTTAGCTGTGGCTACATGAGATATTTTGGACATAATCAAGAACTTTTAAGAAGGCCTTGATTTACATGAGTTCAAATCAGGAATAAAGCACACTTTGAGGAGGTGTCAGCCAAGGTGGGCACAAAACATAGAGCCAAAGGTTAGAGTTTGATAAAGTTAAAAGGTTATGTTGGTGCTTGAACATAATTATATAGAATCTGTACTGTCAAGGTTTACTGAGGTGTGAGTCAAAACTTGAAGAAACCTGTATAAGACACTAACCTGGTCTTACTTGCCAAACCCAGTCAGTATTTTAATGTCTTTAATCTGACAATCCAGTATAATTATATATTTCATCATTAGAAATTGTGGTGCTTCTGATACTTTTGTGGTGTAACACGGTAGAGCATTGAAGGAAGTTTAAGTGAGTTTTATGATACTCCACAAAGATTTACTTTACTGTAGGCTTCAAGATTTTACAAGAAATATCCAGTTCCAGTGAATAAATAGTGTCAGGCAACCAAAGAGGATTTTCTCTAGCATCTAGAATGTTCTGTTGCAGCATGATTGGGTAGAAAAATTAGTAAAGTTTAACCTGGATTCCTATTTTAACCTAAGAAAAACTTGGTAGAAGTACATACCGGTATATTAAATGCTTATTTAATTTTTTATTATAGATTAAAACTAACATAATGATGTTTAAACTTTTACAGTTTTTCCCCTAATCCTGAAAATATCGACTTTTTCCCTGCAAGCTTTAAAAAAGAAAAAAAGTTGCCAGCCACCCACAGCGTTTTTCATTTTTCATTTTCACAAACTTTTCATGGCCCCCAGAATATTTTGTTGTATGAATACCTGAATATGCAATCTTGCAAAAGAAAGAATAGACCTTCTGCTTTCAAACAAGCAAAAAAGTAACATTTTGAGCAAAAAGCTGAAAAAATTACTTTGCAGTTTTGATTTATATGCTGTTTAATGTTTGTGATTGCATTATTTTTAAACATGCATATGATTACATATAATATCACTTTTATTCAGCTTTATAAATTAGCGTACACTGAAAACACTGAAAGCCGGAAAATTCCTTCAATGGTCAGGAAAGAGTTAAGAACAGTGTAACTTCAAAGCATAAAAAGTGTTATATGAAAATGAATATACAGTTATATAACTTTACACCTAACAGACTTAGTTTTTCTTATGGTAATTTAGAATTGAGATTTAATATTTATAAGGTTTCATTTAAACAGATTGTTTTTCACCTAAGAGGCATGTTGATGCCACTTATGATTATTTATGAAAACTACATAAGTATCAGAATGTAGCCACTCTCACAAAACCGTTTCCTGTAA
This sequence comes from Rhodeus uyekii, assembly GCA_037043235.1. NCBI lineage: Eukaryota > Metazoa > Chordata > Actinopteri > Cypriniformes > Acheilognathidae > Rhodeus > Rhodeus uyekii. The sequence continues at coordinate 939,900 of JAWRVZ010000003.1, forward strand.
CTTATGGTTCCTATTAGCTTAAATAAAACAGAGAAGTAAATATGAATCACATGAACTGAAATAGGTTTTTATGGTATGCAAATTTGGGTGGTTTCAAATATTATCTTATATAGAGCGAATTTTAATTCCAGCATTTTCCAGCCCTCCTCATGCATCAATGAACAGTTTACTTCGGTAGCAGTTCTCCATGAATGCCAATGCTAAATAATCCCCAAAACACACATTAAACTCTGACAGAGATGTAAACCTGGCTAGTGTGCATGGACAAGTTTAGAGAGGAGCTTTAAGTTTATGAAACATTTGCCCACTTGGCTTTTACATGTGGGATAACTGTCTTAACAGTGAACTTTACCATTGATAACTCTGATAACAAAATGCAATTATGAACCCTGAACTATCATTTGTTTAAACTTGCAAACTCATTGTTCACATTTGTGTGCGTTTTAAACTTTTATGTCATTGATTTATACACTGGGTGCCAAACGTTTCATCTTTGAAATGCTCCTCAGGAACATAAATTCCTTTGATTGCAGGGCTTAAAAATGTATAACTTTTTTAAATTACAAATTGGGTTTAAGCAATATACAGTTAAAAAAGGTTCTTGCTTTGCTGTCTGCCATACACAGTACCAGTACATTCACTTGTAGATGAAGTTTCAGTCATTTCAAGTATATTGTAAAGTAATATATATTTTTGTAAAGTTCAAAGATATTTTAAACATTCGACACATATCTGCATTTTCCCAGGAAACTTTATTTTATGGAAAATGTTAAGTTATTTGAAAAACACTGTACAGATTAGGGAATTATAAATGGCAGTATTCATAATGGGAGAGGTTTCATGTTTTTAACCAAAATGCAATTGTTTTACAGATTGCCACCGGCAGCTTACGTCTACTACTCACAGAATTAAACATTCAGCATAACTTGCTCTGGGTGTCACAGCTAACCTGTACTTCTACAGTCGTCAATACCTAGAAATAAACATCATGGATCTTTTATCCTCACGTGAATTTTACATATTTGTTTTATGTAATTCTGTTGTATGTAAGAAGGGATTCTTTCGATTTTGACATTTCCCTCATAATTATTTTTGCAAACACTTGTAACTGATGTTTTGATACAATAAACTTTGATTCAAAAGAGAGCATTTGTGGAGCATTTTTTCTTTCATTTTCAAATTCACTTTGGCCTATTACTTATACTTCTGTTTGTCTGCCATTATTCTCAATAAACGCACATTCCAAACCACATTTGGTTACGTATTTCGAACACTGTGCTGATCAGTCAAGTCTCTGATATCTGGACATTAGTTATACTTTCTTCGGCACATTAGTGATGATCGGTTTGGGTCGGGTTTTAAAGATGAGCTTCTTTTTGATGAGGGCGGAGACGGTGTAGGACGTTGGTTTCTCTTGGTTGGTTTCCATTGTTTCTTCTCCATCCTGAGGGAGTCCAGAGTGTTTCATCAGAACAGCAAACGGCTTCTCCAGTTTGACCTGTTTTCCATAGAGGATGTGATGTCCGACTATAAGGACTGGTACTCCCTTAAAAAGAGGACAAATCAAGGATTTACCATAGGTAAGGATATAAAAGTGGCTTTATAATCTTGTCTGTTTCCATATTTACTCAAATAGTACAGAGTTTCAAACTTACTTTTGATTTTGTGCTGAAATTATGGCCAATTATTAAAGAAAGACAAACCTCTTTAGTGTAGTGCAGGTCTCCCATCAGACTTCCTGCTAGTCCAGAATCCTGTCTGGACACCATTTCTCCCTGCAGCTCCACCAGCAGCCATTCAGCTGGACCTTCACCAGCATTACTGCAGAACAGCGAAACGCGTTTTCAAACAGCACTTTTAGATCATGAACTGTACAAGCTCTGCTTTCACACCAACCTTGAGATGACTATTTGAACCATCTCAGTGTCAGGATTCACAAATCACACAATTCTTCCCGTTATGCCGACCTTTTCTGAAACGTTGTCAAAACAAGTGAAATATTACATCCACACATGACCGTCTACTTAAATGTACAAATATATACTACATACGTAAATGCACTCATTTGCCAGGTCCGTAGTTTTGGCGTATTCTAATGACGCACAAGTTTCCCGCCAGTTGAAGACATTTCATTTCAAAATAAAAGTCCCATTGGAATGTGAATTGCTAGATGGCAACCGAGGTTCGAATGCGTTAGCGAAACGAATTGTTAACATGTATTATATAATATTGTGTTATTATATATAATTTATTTATTTATTACATTTTATCAATGCCTTTATTAATCCCAAAACGAACTCGTATTAAGCGCACCATCAAGGATAGAACAACAAAATAACAATAATATTAATAATAATAATAATATCCAAAAGCCAGAGTAAACATCTTTATGAGTTGTTTTTTGACAGTCAAAAAAAAAGACCGTTGCTCATGGATCGTTATAGTGTTTTTTTTTGTGTGTGTGTTTTTGGGAGATTGACAATATCTTGAATAATAACGTTAAAATTATTACTCTTTTTGGAAAACATTAACCTACATTAAGTTAAATATATGTCAATTGTAACTTTTGTAACCAATAAAAAATATCCAACAAGAAATGTGTCAGTGCGCGTGCGCGGCGTTGGCCATGCGGAAAACGACTCGTCAGTGTTGTTGTGGATCGCTGACAGGCACGTGAGCGCTGCTACGTCGTCTATTTAGCAGTCGACATGGCGGCCACAACTCCTCCCAAGGTACAGAGCATGCTGCTTTATAAGTCAATACACGGTCAAACAGACAAATGGCTCCATTTTACCAACATTTCTCCGTGGGTTGTAGTGTAGATATTCTGTTTGACCCGCTTTTTGAACTGTCGGTGCAGGGAAATGGATGATACACTGCTCTGTTAAACTGCTGTGTTTAGCAACAGTTAGCCTGGCTGCTAGCAGCCAAACACCCTGACACACAGCTGATCAAACTCAAACAACACGGACGTTAGAAGTGGCGTTTCCGTTGACAATAGCACTATAGCACTGCGATATCGATCGTATTTGGGGCTAAAAACAAGTAATCGGAGTTGTGTTTGTACTTTAGTGTTGAGTCATGAGCTGGCTGGCAGGTTTATCAAGATGTTTTGAGCTACATGACTGCCTGACTATCCTCTGATTAAGGTTCATAAGGAAACTAGCTTTAGATATGAATTTTCTTTTCAGTTCATGAACTTTTTATTGGCACTACTTAATCTAATTTGGGTCTTTATCGTTTTCTCGTGTCTGTTACACATGCATGAGCAAATACCTTGGCCACCATGATGTTTTGATGGTTGATTGGCAATAAATACACTTAGTGACCTGCCACGACCACACAAATTCAGGATGGGAATATAGGAGAGATGAGCATTGCACATAGTTCTGGGTTATTCCATGTTTGTTTTTTCCCCCAGTGTAATTTTTTATTTTTGCTATAATCAGTGTCATTTATTGTTGAGGAGTCTGCAAGAACATAGTGTCATGTGATAGGAGTTATCACTTCCTTTAAAAGCAAAGGGAGCAGAGTACTGAAACATTACTGAAATGCTTGTTTTTAACGGCCTATTTAAAAAGAATAATGTGTTTGGCTTTGAACAGAGAAACTATGTAATGCTTTAATACATGTTTCTTTGTGTTTGTAGGTGGTGTTTGAACACGAGGGAGTCTTCATTCACTCGTCTCCAGATGAATCTGAGGATCAGGATTTAATATCTGGGTTCCTCAGGATTGTTGATAAGGTAAGGTGGTTGTCAGTCATATTATTATTTATATTAAACAAGTGTGTTTTTCAGATTTATTATGATTACTTTCAGTTTTACCTGATCTGGGTCAACGTGACGTAGTAAGATGTTATGCAATTCTTGTGTCGTTGTCGTACAGTTAAAAAAGCTGGGGATAATCTTTTTAATATGTGTTTTTCAAACGTACTTACCAAGGCTACATTTATTTATTATTAAACAGTAATATTGTGAAATATAATTATTTTCTATCAATATTTAAAACATTTTTTTCTGCTTAATATTATTGAAAAATTGTGATACAGGATTTTTTGGTGTATAAAGTTCATTGCAAGTTCATGCATTTTTTTTAAAGTAGAAATCTTTTATAACATTATACATATCTTAATGAATCCTTGCAGAATAAAATTATTCATTTCTTTCAAACTAAATCTTACTCCATATTTTTCAGTGTGTGTGTGTATATATATATTAGGGATGTGCATTTCGACTAAATTGTTAGTCGTTTAAACAAAAATTTTGTAACCGACTAGTCTAAAAGTAAGAACCTCAGAAGACAGTCAATAATACATTAAAATAATTGAATCTATGAATCAAGTTCAATAATAACATCTCATCTTTCCATGGTCAACTTGTTGGTTCTGTCATCAACTACCTTATATTCCCTTTCTCAAATATGTAGAAGTGAATGATTTTTGTCGATTAAAAACCTTTATAATGATTGCTGATCTGTGATGCGCGATGTGCGGCGCCATTGTAGTTTGCGCTGCAATTCAGAGAATCTGAGCTGTCTGATTTACAACTCAATTAAATCACTTAATCTTCACTGGATCAGCCAGTCGAGGCACGAAAACACCTTCGAATTCACGGTTGATCGTGACGCATTGAACGTTCTAATCGCACCGCGCGTCAAAGGGTTAAATGTAAAATTAAAACGTCATTTTAACAATAAAATCGTTCTTTTTTTGTGTGTAGTCGACTAGTCGCAGCTGTACCGTGTAGTCGAGTACACTCGCACATCCCTAATATATCTATATAATTTCTGAGAACTAACTGCTTTTGAAATGTCTGTAAAAATCTCAGCCGTCTCACAAAGTAACAATCTCTCTCAATGTCTAATTTGTTAACTGTAGGATGGTGAAACCCTTGTGGAATATAAACCCTTGGAGGATTCAGATCCCTCAAACATACTGTGTGCCTGCAAGGTTTGTTACCCGTTTCATCTGTGAGAGTTTGTGTGTATAGGTTAAAATCATAACACAAAAAGCTCGGTCTAATAGTGCTATTTATTTAAAGACAATAATCATAACATAAAAGTGGGAGAAAAGTAACCTGGAAAACAGAAAAAGCAACTGCTGCTCCTTATATCCACGCTTATATGGGACGCAGGTGTAGGGAATCTGCTCATATTAAGACAAACACGGGTAACAAATACAGTAGAACCCCGACTTATGAAATTAATCCGTTCCGAGGTTGGTTTCGTATGTCGAACTTTTCGTATGTCGATCAGGCTTTTACATGTTAAATGCCTAATACGTTCCAAGCCCTACAAAAACACCATATTCAGCATGGGATGAAGTGCAACCCAGCTACATACTTCTCTATTATCTCCCTTTTTGACTCAATGAAAAGCATCCTCTTCTTCCCTTTGACTTCAGCAACAATCTTCACATCCATGGTGAGTGATTAGAAAAAAGTTTATGCTAACAGAAGAGGCTGGTGGGAGTGATGCTGACCAATAGGAGAGCAGGATTGTAAAAAGTGTTCCCCTTCTTACATGGACTATTCCAGCCATCCCTGTCATTCAGTGCAAAATGGACTATTCCAAAACTTTCCCTCGGCGTTCAGGAAGTGTCGTGACAGAAGGGAGTTTGATGGATGATTAAGGTAAAAGAGATCGGCTGAAGATTGTATATATAGTTTATTGAGTGAAATACAGGGAATTAGTGCCAGTCGTTGAGGTTTTATCGATCTATGCACCTTTAATAAATTCCAGTTTTGGATTATTCCCTGAGTGAGACATCATTGTTCTGACCGGACAAACTGTAGCCTTCATTCAACCCGAACCAAAATCAGCGTGAATTTCAAAACAAAACTCGGAAATCGTCGCCTCGCCGAGATTTCGTTTTTCGCATCTTGATCATTTTGTCATTACTCGGGTGGAAAAAACCCGAAATCTTTTATCGTATGTCGAACTTTTCGTACGTAGATCGTTTCGTAAGTCGGGGTTCTACTGTATTTCCAACCTCTAGAGGGCAGACAAATTATTACAAAAGGGAAGCGTAAGTTCTTCTGTATTTTATGATTCTGAATAGTTTTCTCAGTTAGGATGGATAACCTGATTGTGTGATTGTGTGAAGGACTCCAGCTCAGTGGTGGAATGGACTCAGAGTTCAGAAGACAACCCTCGTCGTCCCGTCGACCATCAGCTGAGCTACGAAACTGAGTGGGACATGATCAATGCCGTCTCGTTCCGGAGAAAAGCACACACACATGGAGATGGTAAAACAATTTAGTCAAATGTGAACGAAAAGCCTCTTTTGTATCAAATTGCTTTCACTCTGCATTTTATCCAGTACCAAAAAGAAAATGTCAGTGGATTTTGTCTGTGCTCCACTTCTTCCAAAACCAGAAGATGGAAATCTGTAACAGTAACCAAGTATTATTTATTGTCACAGGTGGATCAAACCACGCAAATGACCGGAACAAGTGGGCCTTCTCTTTTAGTGTGTGTGACCTCAGGTCTATCACAGTCAAATGTGAGGGCTGGTCATACATCGTGTTCCGCCTGAAGGATGGCACAGCACTGCCAGCTATTCATTTCCACCAGGGAGGGAGCGCGGCGTTCCTGGATGGCCTGAGGAAATCCGTTCAGATCAACGAGTAAGTGCAATGTGGGTTGATTTTATCTAAATGGTTCAAGCCTAATCTCTGGCTCAGCTCTAAGCAAATATTGTGCAATGTCTTACTGTAACATCATTCTGTCTGTGCAAGATCATCGAAATTATTATTTTGTATTTAAATAATTTTTTAAATGACCAGTAGAGTGTAGTCATGAGTTACAAATAGTTTTTACAAATGGTTTTAAATATATTATGCTATACAGAACCTGCACTCTTATTTTGTAATTTCCCGGCATGTATTTTCTCTGCTATTTTCTTGTGGAATTATTTTAATTATGATAAAATCCATTAAACGGGTAATACTACACTTTTATTATAATGTGATTAAAAATATATATTTTTGACTGATTCAAAAATATTTTATGTATAATATCAGTTTTTGTTTTAAATATATTGAAATCAGTTACATTTGTTTTATCTTCCTTAAAAGAGTTGTTTTTATACTCCAAGGTAAATGTCTTAACCGTGCTACAATACTTGAATGCATGTATCTGTAAAATTAGATAATTTCGCATGATCGAAAGACATCCATTTGATTGAGTTCAAATAAAGAGCAAGTGACAAATATCTGCATTGGAATTGGCCAATAGTTGTTTGTTGAAATCGTTATTCCAAAAATCCTAGTGGGCTGCAGCTTATGCCTTCCTTCGTTTGTGAAAGCATTAATTAGCATATTGGCTTTTACATAACTGTGCAGCATCAGATGTCTTCCTCTGAATAAATAAGGCTTTTTATTTTCCTTTTTCTTGTTCTTATCTTAAACATGACCCACGACATTTTAATACACTAAATACCACATGCATAATTATTCATCCAGACACTTCCTCCTTTAAAACAGAACGATCTGCATGCAGACGAGCTGGAATATCTCGTCACCTTTGAGGAAGTGTTGCATGCGTTCTGTGAGCGTGATTCATGTAAGGTCGAACAGCAGCTGTGCGTTTAGAGTTAAGGCTTTATGAAAGAGACAGGAAGACTCCTCTCCCCTGCGTTAAATATCACAGCAGATTAAATCCGTCCATAAGCATGCTGAATTCAGCACTGCCGAGGAAAAGATAGCTGTTATTAAAGTTCTTATCTTAGACTCCATAATGAAACAGGCTGGGCTTTGTTGGCTCGGCTTCTCCCGTCATTCGAACCACAGAACGATATGGCCAGTGATGTCATGTGTTTACAAGCCGAAAATGTGTTGTTGTTATGTGTACTCTTGAAATTACTAGTCAGTATTATCTATTTTTACTATTGTTATGTCTGTCCTACATCTATAGATTTGATCATTTATAGATTATATCCTTTGTTTATATGCTTCCACACCCAGATACGCTTCCATACACACACGCAAATATATGCATAAGAGTTGTAATGCTGGCTGATGATATGCATGTTTGTTTGCCTTTGCCATTTTGTATTTTCCATAGGTAAATAGTGGCAATTTTTGTTTGCATAATGAACAAAAATATAATATTAATATCATTGTCTCTTTCAAAGGAGTCCCGATGATGAAAGTGTCTTGATTGTCAGCTCTTATAGCAAAGCCTTCTCGCAGTCGTTTGAGAATCTTCTGGATGACACAAACTACGGCTTTGTTCAGGTATGTGGTTTATACTCTGAATCACACTAGTAGCCGTGCATGAATTGACGTTTGATATAAAAATGTTCATGTATGTGATAGATGAAAAGCCGTATTGACAATATTTTCACAATCGCACCCTTCAAGCAGAAATTCAAGAAAGATCCTTATACGACAACGCTGGGTGGCTTCTCCAAAGTCACTAACTACCTCTTTGACGCGTTTCGGGCACCCGAATTAGAGTGTCAGCAGAGGCCCGCTGAGGAGGTGGCGGATCTGTTGGGAGAACTCATTCCCGGACTAGAGATTAACCAACAGGAAGAGCCTGGATTTGAAGTCATCACCAGAGTGAGTGCAGATCTAATTCCAGCCTCAACTTTGACTTACTTGAATGAATACAAACAGCCGACATGACTGTCCTGCACAAAACTATTGATTTGAGGTGTGTGTGTGTGTGTGTGTGTGTGGTCCAGCTTGATCTGGGACCGAGGCCAGAGATGCAAAGGAAGGGACCGGTAACAATGGAAGAGTGGGAAAAGTACCAGGACTCAGAGGGAAGAATGTCCGATGTACCTCACATAAAGGATGTTATATTTAAAGGGGTAAGATGTTGCTTAGAATATCTTACTGTATCTCATTAATGTACCTAATATCCTGTGTCAGTCTCGGATGTCTTCAGCAGTTTTTGGTTTGCTTGTGGTTTTCTCATCTCCTGCTTACTCTTGTGTGGCGTCTTGTTAACCTTTTGTGGTAGATTGCAAACATTTAGGTCATGAGTTACAAAAGTTTTACCCATTTTGTTGTGGTCTGCGTCATGAAGGACGTCACTTACACAGATTTAAAAAAAATGTTTTTAAAAGACGTCTCTCATGCTCACCAATTCTGCATTTATTTGCATTAATACAATAAAAACAGACATTTTGTGAAATATTGTTACAATGTAAAATAATTGTTCAATTTTATTATATTTAAAAAAATTTGTGATGCTGAATTTCCAGCGTCATTACTCCAGTCTTCAGTGTCACATGATCCTTCACAAATCATTCTAAACTGCTGATTTTGTGCCCAATAAACATTTATTATTATTTTTATCAATGTCATAAACAATGGTGTCTTGGTTTCCACAAAAATATCGAGTAGCAATTTGTTCCAGGATTCTTTGATAAATAGGAAGTTCAAAAGAGCATTTATGTAAAACATATGTCTTTACTTTCAACAAAATCTTATGGATTATTTTCAACATTAAAAAAATAGTTTGGTTTAAAGATACTTTTAAGCATTCCAGCATCCCAATTTGACCTGTTTGGGTGGATTTCCTTTTGGCATACCCTCCAAATAAGCTAAATGCAAACTTAAAGACAAAATTTGATGTGTTAAATTTCAACAACTCAATTTGGAAATGAGTCAAGTCTGAGGCGAGACGAGACTAATATATTTTTTATTGTTTATAAAAAAATATATTAAAATTGAACAGTTTTTACATTGTAACAATATTTCACAAAATGTCTGTTTTTACTGTATTAATGCAAATAAATGCAGAATTGGTGAGCAAAAGAGACGTCTTTTAAAAACATTTAAAAAAAAACCTGTTAAATTTCAACAACTCAATTTGGAAATGAGTCGAGTCTGAGGCGAGCTGTTCCAGTGTCCCATTTTTCCTGTGACCTCTTATCTAACGCCTTTCATGTATTCTAGAGCTGTTTATAAATGTTTCAAAGATGTAAGTTAAGGCTGCTGTTGTTGTGTTCTCAACAGGGCCTTTGTCACGCATTGAGGAAAGAAGCTTGGAAGTTTTTACTCGGCTATTTTCCATGGAGCAGCACTCATGAAGAAAGGAAGCTCCTGCAAAAGAGTAAAACGTATGCAAGTTTCCCTTAGAGAATAGACAGCATTTGATTAAAGCCCTGTTAACTCCAAAAACTATAAAGATAATAGCTATATTAGCATCCACACCAGCGGACAACATCGTTCTGTTTATTGTAAGCATGTGCTGGTCTTTTATTTTAATTTCCCAAGCTTGATTCTGATTGGCTGTCAATTTTCTTTATCGTAATCGTCCTTGGGCCTTAAAGCTCTCTTTTGTTTGATTAAGCATGCATAAGATCATGTGTTCTCTCAACAGGGATGAGTACTTCAGAATGAAGCTCCAGTGGAAGTCAGTAAGTGAGGAGCAGGAAAGGAGAAACTCAAGGTTACGAGATTACAGGAGCCTGATTGGTAGTTCTTTAATTACATTGCAATTTTTATTCTTTCAATATATTTCCATGCACATTTTCTCTACCTGGGTGAAGCTCAGTTTGTGGTTCTTAAATCTTTTTAGAAAAAGATGTGAACCGAACCGACCGCAATAACAAGTTTTACGAAGGCCTGGACAACCCTGGCTTGATTTTACTACATGACATCCTGATGACATACTGCATGTACGACTTCGACTTGGGCAAGTGATTACATTTGTTTCAATCCTTTTTAAAATAACTATGGTTATGTATATCCCCATGCTTGTTTTCACAAATTGGCTAAAGTGCTATAGTTATGTCAATGATTTTAAAGCGATGGTTCACCTAAAGATGAATTACTTGCCTTCTTGTTCCAAACCAGTAAAAAAAAAAAAAAACATACAGTAATACCTCGGTTTACGAGTTTAATTTGTTCCAAGAGCGAGCTCGTAAACCAAAATGCTCGTACACCAAAACAAGTTTCCCCATAAGAATGCACTAAAAATCAATTAATTCGTTCCACACGACCATAAATGCCCATTTTAAATATTTTTTTGGTTTTACGCTATTAATTACAGTTAAAATTATAACCATTAAGATCTCATATAAATACTAATTAATAATTGACAATTAAACTATAAAAATACGTGACAATTTACTGTAATGCACTTCAGGTTTGAGCAGCCTGCATGGAGGAGATGGGAGGGGGGAGCGGGGAAAGCAAGGATTCAAGTGCAAATGAGTGAATTTATTATAATAGTGCAGAAAACAAAGTGATAATCCAGAGGTGTATCACACATGGGAGCCACGGCCGCGAATGAACGCGCGCTGGGGCCGCGAACGAAGGACTGGAGAAGAGTGGAGAGAAGTGAACTAAATGGGCAGATGATATGAGAACGAGGTGTGTGTCTCTCTCTCACACACACACACACACACAGGCAGAACTAGACAATGAATTCATGAACTGTGACAGTTACTGCTTAGAGGTACTGTACGTGTATATTTCACTGCGTGAACAATAGCGATCACAATTAATGTTAACAACAGGAGGTAAAACCGCTGTAAATCACTTATAAAAGTATCACTGTGGTGAATGATGGAGCCAAACCGAGCGACGCTGAGAGAATGAATGAGTGAAGGGCTGATAAAGGGGTTGGAACCCCGTGACTGTTTTATGAGAGGCTGTCATTAGGATATTTCCTGTAAAAATGTGCAGACCATGCTGAGCTTCCACGCAAAACATGCGTGTGGGTAAAATTTTTCTCGTACACCGATACAATGCCTGTACACCGATTCGACCCCCCCATGCTCGTACACCGATTTGCTCGTATACCAAGTCACTCGTAAACCGAGGTATCACTGTACTTTTTTTTCCTCCATACTATGTAAGTCAGTGTGGCTAATCCTCATTTTCATCTTTGGGTGAGCTATCCCTTTAATTGTGCATTCAAACCTTTATATTTTTGATCATCTTAAGCGCTCTAAAAGGGATAATGGCTTGTATTTACCCAGTTTCCTGTTTCTGTGCAGGGTACGTGCAGGGCATGAGTGATCTGCTCTCCCCCATCCTTTTTGTGATGGAGAATGAAGTGGATGCCTTCTGGTGCTTTGTGTCCTTCATGGATGAAATGGTAATGCAATGTGTTTGTTATTTTCTCTTAAGCACTCTTGGGTTTTCTGTGGTATGAGAAGATTTGGCTGCATCAATAAAGCATGATTCTGTCTCACACTCTTGTGAGCAAGCACTTTAAATGGACTAAATTAGTCAACCAACAAATGGTTTACTTGTAGTTGTCTCTGCATATTAAGCCAATGTAGGAGACATTTATTACACTCTTGATTTTGTTTTGGGAATTTACTAGAATAGGTTTTCATGCTTAAACTCTTCTCCCAGTCTGTCAGTAATGCTGTTTTTTTTTTTTTTTTAAATCACATTATGATGCATCATTGGAGAAACTAACCAAATAATCACCACTGTTTCCCAAAACCGTAGTAATATAGTCGCACCTCTGTTGTTTGTACCAAATTGGTTCAACAATATAGGACTATTGTTAATGACAGCGCATACAATAATAACTTCTTATTAATCTATTAAATCAATAATAGATTCAAATATTCAAAATCTATTCAAAATCTCTGAAATATTGCTTTAACAAACATGGAACCTGATAAGTACTTCACTGTTTTTTGTTTCACATCATTTTGCTTAACATCCTCTCACACACTCCAGAGTTCCCTTGCACATTTCTGCACATGTACACTCTTCAAAAACAGCGCTGATTGTTAAAATATATAGAATGTACGCCAAAGTAAATTGAGTAATAGGAACCCTTTAAGTAATTTTTAAGATCATGCATGTTTGTTGCAGCATGAAAACTTTGAGGAGCAGATGCAAGGGATGAAGACCCAACTAATTCAGCTCAGCACTTTGCTTCGGCTGCTAGATCTGGCCTTCTGGAACTATCTAGGTAAGATATCCAGTCTTTTTCATTAATGTTGACTTCATAGGATTTTGTGACTCATCAGTAGGCATTGTGTTTGTTTTCACAGAGGCACAGGATTCTGGGTACTTATATTTCTGTTTTCGCTGGTTATTGATCCGATTCAAGAGAGAGCTACATTTTCAGGACGTCCTTCGCCTTTGGGAGGTGTGCAATCACTTTTTTTCCCTTTACTGTCAGTCCATTTGTTTCTCAACTGTCTGTTATAATTTTGATCATAGTTATGTTTTATATTGGCATTTGATTTAATATTTTCTTCAATTACAATTTTCCCATTCAGGTTATGTGGACCAGACTGCCTTGCCAAAACTTTCACCTTCTGGTGTGCTGTGCCATTTTAGACTCGGAGAAACAAAAAATAATGGACAGAAAATATGGATTCAATGAAATCCTGAAGGTTAGCCTTAATTATATCTTATACCGTTCTAAAGTATAGTTATTTTATTTTAAAAATTATATTTAAATTATACTTTTATTCAGCAAGGATGCATTAAATTGATCAAAATGAACATTTATAATGTTTAAAAAATAAATGGTTTTAATAAAGGCTGCAAATGCTTTTTATCAAAGAATCCTGAAATATACAGCTCTGGAAAACATTAAGAGACCACTGCAAAATGATCAATTTCTCTTGTTTTACTATTTATAGGTATGTGTTTGGGTAAAATTTACATTTTTGCTTTATTCTATAAACTACTGACAACATTTTTCCCAAATTCCAAATAAATATTGTAATTGAGAGCATTTATTTGCTGAAAGTCACAACTGGTAAATATAACAAAAAATTGCAGTGGTCTCTTAATTTTTTCCAGAGCTGTATATCATGGTTTCCATGAAACTTTTAAGGAGAACAATGGTTTTCAACATTTAAAATAATAAAAAGTGTTTCTTGAGCACCTTTAACTTTTGAATAGTAGTATACGTGTCTATATTTTGTAGCGTACGTTAATTAGATTGGAAGAGAAAAGATTCACCTTTTGTTTTCTTTACAGCATATAAATGAACTCTCCATGAAACTGGACATCGAAGAAATCCTTAGCAAATCTGAATCAATTTGTATGCAGATAAAGAATTGTAAGGTATGTCCGATGCATGATTGCTGATAGCAGATAAATACAAACTCAATAAAATGATTATTTTGTCCTGGTAATACAATTTTTTGAATCTCTTCTGATTCTCTAGGACTTGCCCCATTCAGTGAGTGAGATTCTGGGTCTCAACACAGTCACCAAACCCTCCGCAGCATTAGAAACCAGTGAATATGGAATGCTTGAGTCACCTCAAACCTCACCAAGATCCTCACACAGACAAAATCACATCGTCTCCAACGGCCACAGCCATCTAAAAGAAACGACACACAATGGCTGCAAAGTAGCCTTCATTTCCTAGTGTACAGCATTACGTGATTTTATAATCCCCGTATTCCAGCAAGATGAACAGTGTTGGGTGTCATGTAGATATTTGCTACCAAATGCCTCATTGTAAAAGAAAGGAAAAAATCCCAGAGAAAATATATGAATGTAAAACTAGGATCTAAAAGAATCCTAAAGCATTATTTTTGTAATATCTTGTACCATAATGTCTTTCATTGAAATAATCATTCCTTCTCACTGTATAGAGAGAGTTTTCATAACGCTTCAGAGGTGGGGGATCCATTGTTTAATATTATATATATTTTTTGTTCTTATCAGTTTGCCCTTTTCCAAAATAATTCAGATTCAAATTAAAATCTGTCTTCCTTCCATTAGTCTGTGAGTTAATGCAGCTGTTTAATTAAGCTCTGTTATTTGGGCTTTAACAATAATGAATCAATCGGACAGTCCATGTCTGTCCATTTCGGGTTATGTAATATTACATATAGTTAATGTGTTGCGTAATTTGAGATTACATTAAGTTTGCAAGTAGGTAGTCACCTTGGATAAAATTTGGAAAGACAAAAAAAATTACACTGTTTTAGTGATGGTAAAGGAGAAAAAATGCTTGGCTACATAAACTAAACATAATATTGCCAACTGTGGCTTGAGATTATTCAAAGTCTGTAGCTTTGGTTCAGTCGGCCTGCAATGACATTTGCAGATGAGATGGAGAGACGGTGAAAATATTGATTGATGATGAAACGTATTTGATCCATTCATAACCACAGCGCACAACAAAGACGCACAGAATCAACTTCCATCTCTTTCATTTCCTGTTCAACAGGAAATTGCCTCAGAGGTAGCTGATAGCTCAATGATCACCACAGTAATGTTATCTGTCTTCCAGCTCCCTTTCATTAAAGAAATGGCAGCATTTTGTGCACTCGCAAACGTGCTTATTTGCCAAAACCCAAAACCAATATGCATCTGTGCTCAAAAGAGGTCATAATGCTTTACATGCATAATGCTGACATTTAGCTTCATACTTGGGAAATCAATGCTCTGATCTCACTAAAGCTCTTATTTCCCTTGCTTTATGTTGAACAAGTTTCTAAATCCTGTCTTTGAAGGATACACTGTACAAAGGCATTTAAATCTGTCAAAAATGATGGTTGATGTCCTCCGCCTCTTCACCTTCCAGCTGTAAAACGAAGCCGCGTTTTGAAATCTTGAAATCTGAATGACTTTGCCTTAGATTCATTTCTCCTAGAGGGTGAGATGAGCTTATCCACTTCAATCAGGTCTTGGACGAGTCGACATTTCCTAATGGAAGAGCCATCCCCTCAAAAGCCAATATGAGTGATAGCCCTTCTCAACGTCATTCGTCACAGTATATAATCCCAGCTCTGAAACTGACGGGGAGGAGTGTCAGGTAAGGTGGCGCATGCAAAGAGCTCCCTGTGATCTCCGAGGGACAGCTTAAAGAAAAATCGCCTGAGACAACCATGCAGGGAAAGAAGGCATCTCAAGAGACGGTAACCATGTCCTCTGAACTACAAACTAATGCGAAGGGGCCGCAGACAGCCCCTAAATCACCTATTGGGCTGCTTAGGAAGAGGGGTCAAGAAGCAATTCCGAAGATGCAACCTGCTATGATGATGTTCTCCAGCAAATACTGGGCTCGGCGAGGACTATCTTTGGATTCAGCAATGTATGACCAACAACACCTTGCAACCTCAATGGTGAGTCTTGAACGGTTTGACAGACCCTACTTTGAGTCAAACTTTTTTTTTTTTACAAGGAAACCGTTACTGTAGTCTTTTTGTGTATGTGTGTCTCTGTTTTAACTAGTTTCTTGCTTAAATCATTGATTTACTCTGGAAAACTTAGTGTCTGTTGGTAATCCCAGATGCAGATTCAAATCCAATTAAATGTTTTATTACCAAATTCGTAATATACTGACCGAGAGCTTTGGCAGCTGGAACTGCACCCATTTCTGCATCTTAAGAGTTTTATATTCACTAAACAACACCTCCAAGCAGCTCCGCAGGACATCCTTTAATCGGATAGATGAAAGACCTGACAAAGAGGAACAGAAATCCACCTATGACCTTGGGAAATTAGCAGTGATTTTCTCTCTGAAGAATGAAGTGGGCTGTCTGGTGAAAGCCCTAAGACTCTTTCAGGTTAGATTAACAGTATCTAATGCATAGTACTTGTTTAATGATAATACGTTTGAATGATTAAGTGAAAATGAAACCGAAGTGAATCCTGCCATTCTGTTTGATGTGCGTATATAAAGGAGAAACATGTGAATCTGGCACACATCGAGTCTCGCCGATCCAAGAGAGTCACCAATGAGGTGGAGATATATGCAGAGTGCAACTGCACAAAAAAAGAGTTCAATGAGTTGGTGCAGCACCTGAAAGACCACGTCAATGTTGTCTCGTATAACACGCCTCAACAGGTGTGGTCTGCAGAGACTGGTAAGTTCTCTGTGGAAGAATCGCCAGTGTAATTAGGATTTTCACTGTGATATTGTGACTGATTCATATGACTCTTTATTCCAGACTGTTTGGACTGTGTGTGTGTTTTGGGAGGATTGCCAGACGGGGAAGGAATACCCTGGTTTCCCCAAAAGATCTCAGAGCTGGACCAGTGTTCGCATAGAGTGCTAATGTACGGCTCTGAACTGGATGCTGATCATCCGGTGAGTAAATCTGTTACATGTTTAGTTGCCCAATGGTTGAATAAACAATACTTTCACAACATTAATTAGTTACGCTTAATGTGAATTTCTATGCAGACATTTGAAGTTGCAAAACTTCAAATTGAAAAGTTGAACAACATGTCAAGTTGAAAAAACACTTTTTTTACTATTTAACATTGCATTGTTTAGTATAAATTATTTATCTGTACACATCTTTTTTTCTAAATCAACAACTCTTCTCTGATGAGACGTTTTTTGGCGGGAGGATGGGACAACCTATCACTCCCATGATCCAATCAAAGTCCAATGGACAAAATCAAGTCCCTTTTCCCCAAAAAGCACTTCAAAATACATCAGAAAATAATATCGCAACCTCTGTTTCATGCTGACTTTATCTAATGTTAACAAACTGAACCTTATAGTAAAGTGATTCTCTGTTCTCGATTGCAGGGCTTTAAAGACAAGGTGTATCGGCAGAGGAGGAAGTACTTTGTGGAGGTTGCAATGAACTATAAATTGTTAGTATAGATTGTAATAGTTTATATTCTTGTGTAGTTGACTTTGCTTTTGGGTACTAACAGCACTAAAAATAGATGCATAATACACTGCCTGACCAAAATGCTTAGGAGGTCAATGTTTGGATCATTATTGCCCTGATATTTGTGTTTCTTGCATGTTATATATTTGGCAACAGCTCTTCTACTCCTGATTGATGGTGTGTGTAGCTTTCCTTTCTTAAACGACCCTGTGGGAAGACACATTATGGCCATAGTCCAAAATGACAATGTTAAGATGCATCAGGCAATGGTTGGGAGGGAGCATGAAGAACCATTTTCACACATGAATTGGCAAACTCTGAGAACAGACCTTAAATTCGTTGAAAGTTTTTGGGATGTGCTTGAGGAGACTTTACAGAGTGCTTGACTACTGCATTGTCCATACAAGATCTTGACTAAAAATTGACGCATATCTTGAAGGAAATAACATCACAACATTCATTGCATCAAATTTTGATGCGACAGAGAAACGGTTTCCCAGGATGCCAGACAAAAAGAGAAACTCTCTCAGAGGCTTTGTACACGCCCACGGCACTCAGACAAGACACGTGATTGGTTCCCGGCGCGAGATCCACCAATGAGAGCACGAGTGGATGTATCCTGTGAGCTGATTGGCTGATCCTACTTCGATTTTCACCAATCGCGAGGGGTTCCGGTCCACATTAACCGCGATAAACGAGGGATCACTGTAATATGTTAGAAATATAATAATCACTGAAATAATGATCCAATCATTGACTCTTAAGCATTTGCCTATTTATATCCAAACAGTGACTCCTTCATTTTCTTTGGTCGGACAGTGTACAATTACATAAATGGAAATGACATGAAACTGTAATTAGAGTAGTAGTTTTACAAATCAACTAAGTGAAATGACAATCAATTTTGTTCTATTTCATGCTTAAAATTAATTGAATATATTTTGTGACAGTGGGCAGCCTATCCCGCGAATAGAGTACACACCCGAGGAAGTGAAGACATGGGGAGTCGTTTTCAGGGAACTTACAAAACTCTATCCAACTCATGCCTGCCGCGAGTACTTGAAAAACCTCCCTCTTCTCACAAAGCATTGTGGGTACAGAGAGGACAACATCCCACAGCTGGAAGATGTGTCTCTGTTCTTACGAGGTAAAAGAAATGTGCGAAAATCACATCCATGTGACTTGCATTAAAATTGCATTCTAACGATTCGAAGACAAAGAAAGGCATCGCTCTTTAATGTGAAGGTTTGGGTTGTGACCTTTGCAGAGAGGTCGGGGTTCACCGTACGACCTGTGGCTGGATATCTGTCCCCACGAGACTTCTTGGCCGGTCTGGCTTATCGAGTGTTTAATTGCACTCAGTATATACGCCACAGTACTGACCCTCTCTACACACCAGAACCGTGAGCACTGTTTTTTCTAGTAGAAAATGTCATTTTTCTCATCCCTTCTAACCTGTAAACGGTGTTCCTCAGAGACACCTGTCATGAACTGCTGGGTCACGTCCCACTCCTGGCCGATCCCAAGTTTGCTCAGTTCTCTCAGGAGATTGGCCTTGCATCTCTAGGCGCTTCAGATGAGGATGTGCAGAAGCTGGCAACAGTAAGTGTGACAGCAGCTTATTGAATTCTTAAATGTCAGGTTCCTCTCTAGATATGGAAATAAAAAGGTCACTGAAGTTTTTTTGTGGTGTGAGGTTGATCTATGGTGTTGAGTTGCATACATTTGCATTGAAATTAGATTAGCGACTCTGTGTGTATGGCAGACTTTGAGACACAATCAAATGTGGGTATAACTTTGAGTTAATCTCATAAGGGCCTGAAGAAGTTTGAAAATAATCTTGCTTCCAAATGTTGATATAAATAAGATTTTATGCAATAATATGACATTTTATTATGCTTTTTCCCCCCAGTGCTATTTCTTTACAATTGAGTTTGGGCTATGCAAACAGGATGGTCAGTTAAGGGCATATGGAGCAGGTCTACTGTCTTCTATTGGAGAGTTAAGGGTATGAAGCCCTATGTTAACATACATAAACACCTCAAGTATTCACATGTCAAGTTAATAGTTAACTGAATGTATAATCCTCTTTGATTATGCAGCATGCGCTTTCTGATAAAGCACAAGTGAAGATGTTTGATCCCAAAACCACATGCTACCAGGAGTGTCTCATTACAACTTTTCAAGACGTTTATTTTGTCTCTGAGAGTTTTGAAGAGGCAAAAGAGAAAATGAGGTAGATCTATATCCACTCAGTCATCAAAACTTCATCTGAGTAAAAGAGACACATTTGCTCTATCAATTTAATGTTTGTCATACATTGTCGTAGTACATATCAATTTAATACATTTTTACTTCTAAACAGGGAATTTGCTAAAACAATAAAGAGGCCTTTTTCAGTCTACTACAACCCGTACACCCAGAGCATTGATTTATTGAAGGACACCAGGAGCGTTGAGAACGTGGTTCAAGATCTACGCAGCGACCTGACCACTGTCTGTGACGCTCTGGGAAAAATGAACACATACCTCGGGATCTAGCCAAACAGACAATTGTACAACTGTTTTACATGATTAACTTAAAATTACATTAATACTGTAACATTTTTCAGTGATGTTGATTATCTGGGTTAAGCATCCATTAGTCTTGCCTTGTTCTACAGATGTGTCACAATTTAAGGTGTGAAATATTGCAACCATATGGCAATCAAAACTAATCATTGCTACAATATATAAAGACAATAAAGGAACAATAAAGGAAAAGAACAGATTTAGTATTTATATAGTCTTTATCTGCCTCTTTGTGCCTCATGTTGTGCTTAAGACAGAATTATAACAGATTTATGCATTTTATTTTAACTTCATATTGCTGTATGCAGCAAGTCAAGGAAGTTGACACATGCATATAATAATTAAAAATATTTAAAAAAATAACTAAGCACTGTTTTGATTCCAATGTCATACTGTATTTGTAAAGAGTATGTTTGTGGTGCTTGCTTTATTTGTTGCTGACAAAGCCAACTTCTCAATCAATAAAGCATTATATTTTAGCATTATATTTCTGTTTTCATTTTAAGTGTGCAACAACGTGTTCAGAAACTCGTGTTAGTGAATGAAATGTGTTATTTCACAATTTATGTATAGTACTTTGCAAGTACATATTCAAGTGGATAGTCAATACTGTGAATATACACATTTAAATATCAAAAGTACAACAAAAAAAAAATCACCTTTTATCATAACTAATAGATCACTAATAACCATCTATTTCACAGTCAGTCTCTTCAATGGAGCTCATCCTGGTCATTGTCACCAAAGGCTTTCTCCTACAGTGAAATAGATGTGACATATTTAGTGTATTGCACATTATTGTCATTATTTTACTTAGTAAGCTGGATTAATTTCTAGTAAATGTGTTTATTTGTAACAATACAGTAATACCTCGAGATACGAGCGTCTCTAAATACGAGTATTCCAAGATACGAGCAAGCCTTCGGGCAGATTTTTGTCTCTAGATACGAGTAAATATTTGAGATACGAGCACGAGTACTGACGCTGATGCCGACGCACTTTCACTTCACGCGTTCACTGACTTCTGTACGCGTCGCCTGCGAGTAGCTGATTTTCTCTCTATTTTGTGCATTATTCTTCATAATAGCGATGAGTTCTAAGAAAGTGAGTAGTAAGGATGGTAGTGAGAAGAAGAAACGCATGATGAGCATGGAAATGAAGAATGAAATTGTGGATAAATATGTGCTCGCGTGAGTGATCTAGCACGCACTTATGATCGCAGCACATCCACGATATGTGATATCCTAAAGCAGAACGATGTTATCAAGAACGTAAATCCTTCCAAAGGCGTGACGGTTATATTGAAGTTATATTCCAATATGATTGATGAGATGGAGAGGATAAAGGTTGTTGTTGAAGATTCTGTTGTTGTGGATAAAGGATCTCCCTTGATTTCGTTAAAAGCTCTGCGCAAAGTGAAAGTGAGGGTAGTCCGGCGAAAAAAGGTAAGAAAAGTGATCAAAAGTAAAGAATACAAATTGAAAAAATCATAACAATTATATAAAATAGACAAGTTAAAAAATACGTAAGCTAAGTTCAATTATACTTATTTCCTGCTGTTCAAGAAAATGTACAGTTGTACAGTTTTTACTAAACGAAAAAGGTATGAAAAGTGATCAAAAGTAAAGAATACAAATCGGAAAAAAAAAATCAAAACAATAATACAAAATAGATAAGTAAAAAAAAAAGTAAGCCAAGATCAATCAATCTATGTACCGACCCTGTCCCTCCCTCCTCCGCACCTGCCGCTACTATATGTAAAAACTAATAATTAAAACCACATTTTATTTGATATCACACATGTATCACACTGTATATATGTACTATAATTGTGTGTGTGTCGATACCCAAAAAATTTTTTTTCTTCTATTGTTACGGATCTGGAAAGGATTAATTTGTTTTCTATTATTTCTTATGGGAAAACATGATTCAAGATCCGAGCAATTCGAGTTACGATCTCTGTCCTGGAACGGATTGTGCTCGTATCTAGAGGTATTACTGTACTTTTCAATAGTATTTAAGCTTTGTGGAACTTGTGGTTAAATACTCACCCAACCACCATGCTGTTTAACCCAGGGAGTGAAGTTATTTTGCAGGTACTGAGCTCCGAATCCCATGACCTTGTTCATCGGGTGAAGGTCCAAGGCTCCGAGTCTGCTGGTGACCTCAAAGGTCAGAGCGATCTGCTCAGATTTCTTCCTGCTCAGTAGACATTCTGGTACCACACTTCTGATGAAACCAGTGGTCAATTTCTCAAACAAGTCGTAGGAGAAAGTACCCTTCAAGTATCTTAATAGCTCGTGGTTCTTCTCAATCTGAGAAAGCAGATGAAACATTTAAGAGCAGAACAAGATTTTAGGACCAGACAACAGACTGTAAGAGGGATAATGATGATTACCTTATCATTTAAGTCATCTCCTGATTTCTTCAGCAACTCAACAAGCTGCTCTATAATATCTGGGCTAACTTCAATATAAAATGTAAAAAATAAGGACGGAGCACAATTACAATCTAGAGATAATCAATAGTGTAATGATATGCATGTATGTTGATGTGAGTGTGTATAACAGTACACTTTACCTGAACCTGAATCTGACTCTACTTCACTATCATCAGCATGAAGTTCGCTGTCAGCAATCCGGGTCAGTTTTTCAGCCACATTATCATAATTACTGAAATGTTCGACAGCAGCTGTTTCTAGGGTTAACAGACAATGTCATTAAAATGGCAATAAATGTCATAACTTCAGAAAGACAATCAATGTTCCATGCAAGTACAGTATCTCTCTGGTCTGACCTGATTGTGCCCCCATGCTACACATACGGGGACTTTGTCTCATTCTGATTCTTGGTTTTCTCCTCTTCCAGTATGATTCAAGAAGTTGATATTCATCGCTATTTATTACTGAAAGTGAAACAGCTTCCATCGAGCACAACAACCACCGGCTTTTGCTGTTTGGAAAAAGGACATTTTACCTGTGCTTGTCACATCTTATACGTAAACATTTAATCAAAAAAGAGTCATGTGAACTTAACATTTAATGTCTAAAAAGACTTTAACAGCACGGTCCCAGCTTGTAAACAGTAAGAAGTTACACAACGTCAGTGATCATATCTAGTTTCTCAAACATCAAATCTCAGTGCAAAAAACACGTAACTGATATAATTCGGCTATAAGACCACATATAATCTGCTGAATGAATGTCAAAGCAATGTGGTCAAAATCTTATCTTAACACAACTGAACTTACAGGGAAACTTCTGTCCTCCGTAGAGATGAAGTCAGATGTGACGTTCACGGAAGTGTTGCTACTTTCATTTTTGCGGAGTTGATACAAATCCGTTTGTTTTTGGTCAGATTTCTGTTCGTTTATTACACGAATTATCACTTCATGCACAGCTTTCAACCGTGTTTTGAAAATATTTGGTTCGATTTGAATGACATTAGGAATCACTGACATTAATTAAATTTTTTTTTTCATATTCAGTAACATGAATATTATTTAATTCTGTTAGCTAAATTTAGCATAAATCCTTATATCGGAGAAATAAGCCCATGGTTTAGTGTTGAAGAGTTCGGCAATATGTACAAATATTTTAAGTTTGGAAAATAAGAAAGCTGTAAGTTTGTTGATATTTTCATGCTTTTATTGAACCTTTATAAGTATAGCAGGTACTTCTTAAAACCAACTAAAATAATAAAGAAGTGACTGCAAAAAAATATTTTAGTGCATGTCATATACATAATCGTGGTCAAAAGTTTACACACATCTTGCGAAAATCTGCAATATGTTCATTACTTTAACAAAACAAGAGAGATCATACAAAATGCGTGTTATTTTTATTTTATTTACTACTGTCCTGAATACGACGTTTTCCATAAAATATGTTTACATACCATTCACAAAACAATAAATAAATAAAAAGATACCTGAATTTATAAAAATTACCCAGACAGAAGTTTACATAGACTTTATTCTTAATATTGTGTCATATGATCCACGGATGATTCTGTTAGATCCACCTGAAAATCTTAATTCTTGAAAATCTTGTTCCATTATTTATTTGTGCTATGCTTGTAATTTGTTTATGCGTTCTTATTATTTATTGATTTATTTTGCTAATAAAATTATAGCCTACTATTCACTTCATCTTTGAAGAACAACTTCATTAAGTTTTTAATAATATTTAATATTTTTACAGTTAGTATTTTTTTGCTGAGGTATCAAAATTGGGATCGATAGTGATTTCTTTATTAGGTGTTTAAAACAATGATTTATATTTTCATTAAAAAAATTATTTGTTGATGATGTATATTATATTTTACATTTATTGTAGGCCTATATTATTATATAGTTTAAAATAAAATGTCCTTTTCTAACAAACTTACTATTAAATACAAAGGATAAAGTAGCCTAGATTAATAGATTGCAAAAAGGTTTCACCAAGTAACAACATTCCCAATATTATCGACTAATAATCATTTTACGTAATCATGTTTATACATTTTACATGGGTAAAATCTAAAAGCCACAATCTAATTGTGTCATATATCAGATGAATGAGCCAAAATGGAAACTTCACTTGGAATGCTGTTGCTCTATTTCAGCATTCTTCTTCAAGAAGCATAGTTGTTTGGCACGGGACATGTAAAACACAGGCCCAATACAGGCCCCAAAACTGGGAAAGGTATGCATCAGATTCATGAACAAACAGTGTGAGTCACTAACTTCTTTGACGTCTTTTTTAAGGGTAAGCACATAAGGGGCTATACTCAGGAGAGGTGTGTAGATTATAGCCGTTGGGATTAGAACCAATAAAGCATTCTTTAGTGCTCTTTTTTTTATCGGTGACCCACCTCTTCCACCGGTTTGCCCTTCACCTGGACCTTTTTTGCAAAGCACACTCACAATGCCTATTAGAAATGCCAACATAATCAGAAAGAAAGCATCAAGGGCGATTGACAAGTAGAGAGCTATTCTAGGGAGCCTTTCTCGGTAGGTAATCACTGCAGTGCCTAAAGTTAAGATCCAGATTAGAGCTGAGCAAACAATACGATACTCCCATGCACTCCCTAGTTTCATGTAGAGGACTGCATGTGCTGCGGCCAAGTAACGTTCCATGCACATACTGGTCAAGAAGAGAGGACAGCCGATTATGTTGAGGATAGAGATGGCCTCAGTAACTAGGAGTAGTGTTCCAGTGCGTTCATTCAGAGAAATGTACACATCCAGAGGCAGACTGGCACAGAAGAGGATGTTCAGCGCAGCAAGATTGAGTCCCAAAACTTCAGAAGGCGACAAAGCTTTCTCACCCCTCAACAACAGCCATAGTAGAGCCACATTAGTTGGGAAGCCCATCACGAGAGTTAAGATTTCCACTGGCAAGCGAACATAATTCTCCTTTTCATTGCACTTATCCACCATGGCAAGAAATAGCAACGGAAAATTGTTTGTTTGACTGCTGATATTACTGTAGATTGTGTGTATATTGGTTTCATTTGATGTGCTATTTGCCATGTTGATTGAGAACTGTAGAGAAACAAAGAAAATTGCTTGTGGTACAAAAACAATGTATCTAAAAACAGTCATATATAGAAATATTGTTACAATTTAAAATAACAATCTTAATATATTTAAAAATGCACACACATGATCCTTCAGAAATCATTCTACCCAATTTAATTAAAGTAATTGAACACATCCTTCTTGAATAAAACTAATTTTACGTTCATAAATCTTACTAAACCCAAACTTTTGAATATCTATAGACACACACACACACAAGATAAATGTTGAGAAATGTTGAGACAAATAAACAGACCTTTTCTGGCTATGAGATCGATTTTATCGTTCTTTGTCCTTTTTCTTCTTCTCTCTGACAGATCTTAAATATATCAGTTCTTGTTCTGTTGTGTGGATGTAAATTAAGTACAATTATTTGAATTTCTAAGTTGGTTCATTGAGTATATGGTGTCCTCCACCCAATGAAAATGAAGATTTTTTCTCTCCACAAAACCCAAATAACAAATTTTACCCAAATTTGCAAGGGCTTCTGGACTCAATTAATGGCGCAAGGAAAACAGACCGACCCAACAATTTATTACAAATGAATCAATCCATTTAAAGTGCAAGTTTTACAGTTAACAAATAAAATTTAACAAATATTTTAACAAAGAGTGCACACTTCAATTTTACAATACTTTATGAATATGATACAATAAAAAGGGGTGGTAGTTGGCCACCACAAGCAAATCCCCATGTGCAAAACAAAAAATAATTTTGGTATTTTCTTACAGTATCTTCAAAGCGTCTAATTACAGTTTGATTAAATTAGGTATCTTAGTGCTATCAATTAAAGATCTGACAAAAATAACCAGGTCCAGGTATATTTACAATATAGCAAATCTTAAAATATATCATCAACATTAAAAATATCAAAGTGCTTCTGGTTACATCTGTCCTCCACAGCTGTGCAGTGTTGTTTGTATTGTCTTGCCACATTCAGTGCTGCTGATGAGAAAGTTGACTAATGGTTGCATCACCGTTGAGATTCCGTTGGGTGACGGAAGGAGCGTGCAGGGTTTTGTTTTTGGGAGGTGTAGAAATCTGTACGTAAACTGGGGTGGTAGAAGAAGTGGAGGGGTTTGGCTCAGTTTGAACCCTCTGGAAAACAAGGGCTGGGTAGATTTGGCTGTTGGTGTGGTATGCAGGATATGTGGCATGGGGGCTTCTCAGCAGACTCTCTTGACTCCTGTGTGGAAAGAAAGAGAATTTAGTGATGCACAAAATCATCAAAACTAAATCACTTTCGGCTTTACACATCCACCCACATATTATATAATAGCAGAAAATGTGGTGTGGTTGTAGCAAGTGGGCTAGGGTTGTGGGTTTCGCGACACGTAAGAGGCCTGTTATGCTATAAATACAAGCACAAGGGAGGCTGTTGGTGCTGTGAGTCTCTGTGGGGAGAGAATTATCTAAAGAAGCAAAACTGTGATTTTCCTCACCTCTCATACCCTCCGTTCTCATAGGATCTGATGACCTCAGAATAAACAGGACTACCAGGAGGCAGCGGTCGATCGAGGCGCTGGGACAGGCTGAAAAGTTTAGGAGGGGGGAAGGCCTCCCAGTCTAAATGCTCTCTTTCCAACCAAGACGGGCTCCTCCGAGACCTAGAGCTCCGTGTTTCTCTTCTCCTGAAGGTGAACGAAGACAACGCCAACACATTTAATATTATGATTGCTTAAAAAAATTCTAACTTTAAAACAAAGTAGATTTACTAAGCCTTACTAATACTATACATTAATCAAGTTAAATAAGTAACTCTTGCACGCACAGATGAATAAGGTATTGGGGTGAGGTGGGGGTTGAATGGGTAATGGTGGTATTTCATTTGACCTAGGAGACTAAGTACTGATGAGCCAAGGTCATTTGAATGGATGAATGAAGTCAGTTTCCTCATGTTTGGCAACCAGAAAGTTTCCAGATAATTAAAGTTGTTTTCTACAATTATTTACTTTTATTTCAAATTTAAGACAAACATATTTAATAACTTTTTCTTTATTTAAAATAAATTCCACTTGATTAAATCATTTGAAATGTAATGCAATTCAACTTTGAGTGTAGTTAAATATATATACAGTGATCCCTTGTTTATTGCGGTTAATGTGGACCGGAACCCCCCCCCCCCCCCCCCCCGCGATAGGTGAAAATCCGCAAAGTAGGATCAGCCAATCAGCTCACGGGATACATCCACTCGTGCTCTCATTGGTGGATCTCGCGCCGGGAACCAATCACGTGTCTTGTCTGAGTGCTGTGGGCGTGTACAAAGCCTCTGAGAGAGTTTCTCTCTTTGTCTGGTATCCTGGGAAACCGTTTATCTCGCATCACGATGAAGCAACGCTGCTTTACGCAATACGGCTGCCGATTTGTCGGTATTTTTGAATTTTTATTTTTCACTAAATATTTTTGAATGCACTGAGCCCGCGAAACTTGAACTGCAAAGTGACGAGGGATTACTGTATTTATTATATGATAATACATATATTTTTCATTTGTTTTATTGAAAGACACCTCATTTGTTTTAGTTAGATTTTCATGATTTTGATGAATTTCAGTTGAAAATTGTCATCTTTAAGATTATTTTAATTATTAAAGTGACCAACCTGCTTCTGCCTATCCGATGCTTTTCCTTCTTTTTGCTCATCCGCTCTTGACAACAACAGACAATGAAGCACACAGTCATGACGAGGATGACCACCCCGCTCACTACAGACACCAGTAGAGCGATGCGAAGCCCCTGATTATTAGGCCGTGGGATACCTGAATAAAAATAGTGCTGGTTTCACCAGATATCACTGCCAGTTATTAAAACTGAGGAAAAGCTATAAATATTATTTTGATATTTTATATCTAAACACAACTTTACAGATTTTAACTTCAGATATTTGCTTTACATTTGTACAATTACATTAAATTACTCTATGAAAATAAGACTAATAAGGCTTTGATTATTATAGGAAACATTTCTTTCCACAAACGATAATTGAACGGCTGCCCTACTCTCACAGACTGGCAGGTAGCTGCTCCATCGAGGGACACCTGCATGCAGAATGCATGTGATTTTCTCATGGCCAACCAGCTGGTAACCCTCCTTACACCAGAACACAAGCATAGAGCCCACAGACACCCCTGTGCCATGCTCCACGTAGTAAGACCCCCGCCGAGGGGGAAGCACAGAAATACACGCAAGACCTGTAGGAACACAAGAACAGACAAATGTGTGGATAGATAAAGTCAGAGCAAAGACTTTAAAGATTTTGTGATGTGTTAAACTGCGTAAATTGCCTCATGACACATGCCTGAAATCCTTTAAATTCAGTAAATAGATCATCCTGAAACCTTAAGTGGAGAATGATTGTATCATTCCAGTTGTTTTGCATGTTATAGATTTTTTTTCTGCCTCATGCATCTGCCTCTTCCTTTGCAGTGAGACATCTCACGGATCATTGTATCCTGTGGTGAACCGCAGTGAATTTTCATTATGTATACATGTCTGTCTTCCATTTGCATGGTGCTCTGTGAGTATATGTTGCTTTGTATAAGTGCCAACGTCAGCGACGGTCGTTCCTATCGAGCCTCTTGTCCAGTCACTATCAAATACTCCCTTTCCTCCCTGTTTCTGGAGTAGCAACTGATTAAATAAAGATAAGGCCCTCTATCAAATATTGATTCATTCTACACAGATTTCCTATTATCAAAAACCTTTGAAAATGCACTTAGGCCATTCGCTGACATGTCCGATTTTTTTTAACACAGGTGAGGAGAAATTGTGTGTTTATGAAGTGCGAAAAGTTTAAATAAATATATATTTTGCTTGGGATAACAGTCAGTCTGTCCATCTATATCTGTCTGTCTGTCTGTCTGTCTGTCTGTCTATCTATCCGTCCGTCTGTCTGTCTGTCTGTCCCACGTTGTCTCTCTGTCTGTCAGTTGTTCTTACCAGCATTGTTGCTGGGTGGATCTGCAGGTTCAGTCTGATGTTCTGGATTGATTGATTCCTTGGTTGGATCAGAGGTGGTTATGAGCAGATTGGGTCTCAATGAGGCTGCGTGAAAATTAGGAAACCACACAATTAGTCCACACACAACACACACATTTTTGTAGCCTCACATACCATGTAATGTAGCAAAATAATTTATATTTGTTACACAATGTCTGTCCATCCCACACTAAGTGAATATCTAACCCTCACATATGTCTGTCTATCTACAGCAAATTGTCTGTCTGTCTATCTATTCCACACTGTCTGTTCATGTATCTCTCTTTCACTCGATCCTACAGTGTTTGTCTGTCAGTATGTCTATCCCAACCTGTTTGGCTGTCTGTTTGTATCTATCTATATATATCTGTCTATCAAAACACTTTCTGTCTGTCTATCTGCACATTGTCTCTCTCTCTGTCAGTTGTTCTTACCAGCGTTGTTGCTGGGTGGATCTGCAGGTTCAGTCTGATGTTGTGGATTGATTGATTGCTCATCAGTGGTTGGATCAGAGGTGGTCATGAGCAGATTGGGTCTCAATGAGGCTGCGTGAAAATTAGGAAACCACAAAATCAGTCCACACACAACACACAACAAAGACCACACTGATGCCATGATCTATCTATCTGTATGTCTATCTGTCTGTCTGTCTGTGTGTTCATCCCACAAAGTCTGCCCATCTTTTTGTTATTCGTTCTTACCTTTGTTGTTGCTGGGTGGATCTGCAGGTTCAGTCTGATGTTGTGGATTGATTGATTGCTCATCAGTGGTTGGATCAGAGGTGGTAATGAGCAGATTGTGTCTCCCTGAGGCTGCGTGAGTGTTGGGAAACCACACCGTCAGTCCACACACAACACACAACAAAGACCACACTGATGCCATGATCACAGGCCCCCAGGGGCCGTGGCGCAAAGATCAAAACAGTAGATATGTCCTAAGGTGATTACAATACTCCGCGAACCAAGCCAGACATCACTGATTATAATCCATTCATAGTGCCACGTGAAGGAATATCACAAATAGCTTCTTTTCCTAAAGATGTTTGTGAATATCCAAGCTCATCCAAGCTTAGCTCATCCAAGCTTATGCCCATAGCTCCTAAAAATGGCTTCTCCTTCTCCGTTTCTCCTTCTTTATTAAGCGTAGGCTTCCTTGTGTGTATACACAGCATCTGCTCTGCCTGTCTGCTCACTGCTGCTGTTATCCTACAGCATACAGTAAGGCAGTCAAGGCTCTTACATAACATGAAGTGCACGTGTGGATGTAATTTTGTGCACTCTTAAATCCCCCATCTCATCTCTCCAGTAACTCGTGCACGCTCTCTCTCTCTCTCTCTTGCTCTCTCGGGATACTCAAGGGTGAATCAGGGCATGTGGCAATGTGCATGTGAGCCTCTGTCCCATATCGGCAGAGAGAGTGAAAAGAGAGCCACAATCTGCAGGTACACAGAATATTTTATATTTGGATGCTCAAATCAACATGTTAATGTCATTGATAATGATGAGTCACAATTTCTTGTGCACCCCAAAGCACAATAAATGTGTATGTATACACAGAGCGTGCATGTTGCAGCAGATGGTGTTTATAGATGGCACGAGGATCCAACACCAGTACGGTTGAATTAATTCTGTTCACTTGGATGAGCACTGTGGGTTTCAATCTCAGTGCAGAGAGCATGTTAGACTACGTGGGAAGTGTCAGAAGGATGTTATTGGGAGATTTCCTCACTGCACTGAAGCCGTGGTAACAGTGTCACACTTTATATATATATATATATATACACGCACCAGTGTTTACAGATATGATGCATTCACTTCAGTCCCATCTATGGTCTGTCTTCCTGCAGAATGCCTTATGAATGTTTGATAAATCACAGTGTAGGCACAGGATGGATGTGTTCCCAGAGACACAATCAAATGACAGCTTCCCGTGCTTTCATAGCATTCAGTGCGTTTGATGCATCTTTTACCATTTTGAAGTATTGGAACACTAATTCTTCACTCGTTGTTGATGCAGTATGCTGTGCTACTCACATGTCACATGTCCTGATGGCACACTAGTTAATCTATGACTGGCCATGGATGTCAAATAATTACTAAGCATCTGCCATAGTGCGGTAATCCTTTAAGCTGTAAGATGCTAAAATATTTGGGGAAATTCAAATCTTGTCAAGATGCTTCTATGGATGGAGTGCTCTAGAATATCACGCACTTAAACAACTACACTAAATCCTAACTAAATATCTGTAAAAAAAATTGCCCTGTTTATTCACTTTCTTTTGCTCATAATATTCATAATATATTTATTAATACAGTACAACTTCTACCAGCCAATGACGATCCTGAAACTAAACACACAAATGTTTATAATAACAAATACAGCTTTCATGGTGTTTGACTGATCGATAGACAACGCACTCTTTAGTGTTGCTGTTAATGTTGTGGTTGATTTAGGAAATAGATTGCTTTATACATTCAGTTGAACAGTATTAAGTTAAAGATGGTAAACTGCATCATGCAAGTGATATGCACATGAATTGGAGACAATTAGGTGTTTTTGCGCCGTCCAATCAATAAATGGCATGGAATGCCACATCTATCTATCTCTCTATCTCTCTCTCTCTTTATATATATATATATATATATATATATATATATCATCCATCTATATCTCTATTTATCCATCTACCCATTTGTCTGTCTGTCTGTCTCTCCTTATAAATATCTATCTATCTATCTATCTATCCATCTATATCTCCATCTATCCATCTATCTGTCTGTCCATCTGTCTCTCTCTCTCTCTCTCTATGTATATATATATATATATATATATATATATATATATATATATATATATATATATATATATATATATATATATATATATATATATATATCATCCATCTATACTCTATCTATATCATATAAAACTGTCTGGCAGTATTATAATATATATATTAAAAAAGTAGATTTGTAGATGTAAAAAATGAATGTAATATTGGGGGGGGGGACAATATGTGTCCACGGACAAAAGACTCAATTTCCCAGCAACACATGGGAAAGGAGGAAATACATTTTGAACTTTCACTTTATCGACACACACCCATCACTACTAACATACAGCGCCAACAGTTTCACAGTTATTCAGTTTATATAGTTCAACGTACAAACAGCTGACGTTTTGGACGTCATTTGATCGTAAGTGTTCATGTGTTTGCAATTCGCTTAAACGTTTGAAGAAAAAGGATTTACAAAGTTAAAAAAACTGACTTCCGCTTCTAAATCGTAGTTTAGTTTTAATGAATGCAAATACGTTCACAATCAGAATTGTCGTTCTGCTGTAAATGCTTTTTCCTATTATGACGTAATCGTTGTGAGAATCATTTTGTTTAAATGAGATGTAGTTTAATATTGGCCATATGCACTCCAGGATGCTTGTGTACATGGCCGGTGAATCCTGGCTGGAGTCTTCCCTGCGCCGTTCATCTAAACTCGGACAGGAGGTGTTGGAAAAGGCAAAAAGACGGTCTGTCAGCGGCTCAAGTGCAAGACCATCACCTATGTTCAATCACTATGAGAGAGATTCAGACGTGAGCACACTCAACTCCCATTAGTTAGGCCACTACATAAATAACATCCATGACACTGTTTCTTTTTGTCCTGTTTCAGAGAGACATTTCCCATTCAAACCTGGACCATGCTTTTGCCACAATAGTGGAGTGCATGTCTGAAACTACGAGACAGTGCCAGGTGGACATTTACTTTTTTATTTTATTTTTTTACTTTAACTGTGTTTAGGTCTGAATTAGAAGAAACAGCCTGTGTTTCTTTAACAGAAGTTTTATAAAACTGCACGTCTGGCTCAACCCAGTGAACGAGAGCACATGCACATCTGTCGCTACCATTCACAGCAGATGTTGAGGACCACAGACCAGAAAACTGCAGCCATCAAACGAGACATTGTAAGTATTAACCTTGTACAAAAGTTGATTTTGAGCAGATAGGGATCATATTTTAACCAGGCCATAGTTACTACATTTGCTCTGCAAATCGACTCCTCAGAGTGGTTTGTCTACATATTTTATTGAAGGGTTCATCAGAAAAGGAGGATTTTCTTATTGAAGTGTCTCCGGGAACTTATTCCATCACAGCTTCAATGCAGGACACGAGGCCAGAGACGAAAACTGTCCACATCAACCCAGGGGAAAGCCTGAGCCTTACATTCAACCTCTGAAATTCAATGCCTTAATTGAGGACTTGCACTAAAATTTTAAATGCACTGACTCTTCTTGATTTCTGTTTGAGGGTTTGTAAGTGTTATCTTTTTAAAACTCAGGAATATTTATCCTTTTTTTTTTTATCGTGAATTTATATTGAGACATATAGAAGCCATAATGAGATTGACAAAAATTTACATTTAATTTAACTTTTATACCTCTTACGGATGTTACATTTCAATAAACGCTTGCATGATTTTACATAAAGAGTATTTTGTATTCAATCAATTCACCAGCCATAAGATGTTTGAATTAACAATAAATACCATCCTTGGAAAAAACAATTAGCAAAATCTGACTTCTCATAACACGTTGAACTTTGGCTGTGGAACTAGTATCCGTTTATTTGGCATTGTGTGATGCTAAAGATGCTGTAATGCAACAGATAGTGGTGATGGTGATGACTTTGGTTCGGTTGATCCAAATATGTCCCTCATATTGACTCCTCGTTTTGGTGATTCACAAACCAGTTTAAATAAAGAGCTGTGATTGGTCATCTTAGAGTTATCTGTAGAGCTCCCAGAATTCCTAGAGTCTCTTGGCCAAGAATGGGTGACATTTGGAGACTTGACTGCTCTTCCTGAAATACCAAAAACACTCAGTCAGTACAAATTTGTTTTGAAATACAATACAATCCCTTTTTTCTGGCACTTGTATTTAGACCAAATGGTTCTGAATGATAATAGTTTTTCAGCACACGTTTCTGCCATATATGCTACTTATGCTCACCAAGGCTGCATTTATTTGATGAAAAATACAGCTTGAAAACAGAAATATTATTACAATTCAAAATAACTGTTTTCAATTTGAATGTTTTTTTAAATGTAATTTATTCCTATGATGCAAAGCTGAATTTTTTAGCATCATTACTCCAGTCTTCAGTGTCACGTGATCCTTTTTATGCAAACCACGACTCAATTTTTTTTAAATGATTCAGCACACTGATGAACAGGAAGTTCAAAAGAACAGCATTTATTTGAAACAGAAATCTTTTGTAATATTATAAATGCATTTCATTGAATGCATCCTTTCCAACCTTTTGAATGGTAGTGTATATTCTCAAATATACTATGTCAGATCATGATCAGTATTTTTAATGCATTGTATTTGTCCATTTTGATAGCTATATTGTAACTATTTTGCGATTACCTGGTTTCTTGTGCTGTGGTTCCGCAGAACCGCTTTTCCAGTATCTCCAGGCTGGTCTGGACTCAGGTTGAGTGCATGGCTTTCTCAGGCAGGAAATCTCTGTGTTTACTGAGCGGCTCACCAGTTCTGACCCCGAAGGCCTGTGTTTTTCAGCTGCAGTATCCTCCTCATTCTCATCAGAGTCAGAGGTTGATGATGAGGAAGATGAAGGCACTTGTGTCTGTTGAGAGCTCTGTAGTTTGTTCAGTTGGAGATCAACTTTCCTTTCCAGCTCATCTCTTTTCTGGTTGCTCAGTAGTGGAGTTGACATGAACATTGGCCAGTATCTCTTCACTGGACAGTGGAGCAGCGGAATGGTGGACAGATTGTGGTGGTCGCACCGGTGATGTGGTAACTCGAAACAATTCATGGTGTTGCAGTGGGATACCCTGTTGCAACATGGCCTGGATGAATAATGCTGGAGGTCTTTGATCATTTGCTCATGGCGAGAGGCTGGAATCTGTACTGCAAGTTCTTTGGGGACATGAATCGTCATCCCGTTCCAGAAGAAAACCTGAAGTCCCAGAAGACCTTCATCACCTTTAATGAAACTACAGATCTGAGCAAATTCTCCTGGGTTTATTCGGTTAGACGGATCACTCTTATGATTTAGTATTGATTTCAAATTTGTAACTTAAATAAATCTTACTTTTTAATGGATGTCTTAACTCCATTCCAGAGATGACTCTTCCAGGCCCATATCTTCTGAGATCTGGCTCCCATGGTGCTAAAACTGTGTCCCCTGGTACTATGCTGTGTCCATGTGCACTGACTAGATTAACTATATCAGGTTGGCAGGTTGGCTGAACTGTATTTAATGTTTCCTTGAATGTATTTCCTTTCGGTCCAGACTTATCAAACTCCACCATATAAAGATTTCCTCTAGCCTAGAGAACAAAATAAATGTTTAAATGTTTAAAAAACTATGATTATAAATGTAGATTTCAATTATTTTCAATTGAATTTGAATTGATGAGCTTTAAAAAAAATAAAGTACCTATTTAAAAAAACACTTCATGCTTTAAGCAAACATGCATTAAGTCGATCAAAAGTGCCAGTAAAGGGTTTCATAATGTTACAAAAGATTTCTATTTCAAATAAATGCTGTTCTTTTTACTTTATATTCATAAAAAAATCAGAAAAACAAATATTTTTAAGTATTCTTTTAAGTATTAGGGTTTTCATTAAAATATTAACTAGCACAACAGTTTTCAATATTGTTTCTTGAGCAAATCCGCATATCAGAATGATTTCTGAAGGATCATGTGACACTGAAGGCTGGAGTAATGATGCTGGAAATTCAGCTTTACTATCACAGGAATGAATTACATTTTAAAATATAATAAAATAGATAACATTTATTGTTATATATAAGAGACTTTTTTTAGAAACATAAATTGTACAGACCCCAAAACTATTGATTGCTAGAAAAATGTTCATAATAGTGTTCTGTTTTTCATTCTCAGTACCTGATGTATGATTGTCCCCAGATAGTAAAACCCATCGATCTCCTTCCTGGCTAACACACGGCAGCCGGGAAAAAGCTCAGCACCTTTCATTACCCTTCCAGACACACATGATACTGTACTAAAAGGATTCATAGGGGAACACCTGTAAAGATAAATGTTCCCACATTATAATAATGTACTGTTTTTTCTTTCTTTCACTCTTTCCTGTTAAATTAGAAAGCATACCAGTATGGTGCAGAACAGACGCAGCTTGTGCAGTTGGAGAATGGCACCTGATAGAAGTCCACTGAATGCCTTGGATCCGTGTGTGATGGGTTTTGAATCGGGTCATTGGTTGAATGCAACAAATGGAGCTGATATATTATAAAACATTAAATGGGGACAAATATCCAGTTAACTAATGGAAGATGCTAGTATAAGTGGTGGTCAGTCTTCTTACAAACTGCAGTGTAAAACTTCTTACCTGGTCCAAATTGCCAGCTGAGTTAAGAGACATGATATAACAGCTTCCTCTAGTGTCGGAGGTGATGCACTGCAAGAAGTCTGATATGTCAGTGTTCAAGGGAGTCTTGTCGGGTATGTAAAATGTATGCACAGGACGTGTCACTAAGGTTGATAATGAACCCAAGCATTGTATGGGGTTGTCTGGGAGACCGCTGGTCACCAAATGGACAGACTGACAGGCAGGATCAGAGAACGCGACAGCCAGTGCTGTGTGGAGGTCTCTGCCAGGACTTGTCCGTAATGTGTGGATCCAACTCAAGGTTTCATAGACTACATCAGGAGTGCAGGGCATCATTTGAGAAGACCACGGTGTTGCCTTTTGAAATATATAGCATTTTTTATGGAATCAATATTTTTTTAAATCATGTGCCCTTGTAATCTTTCATCAAAATAACTTCCTCTCCTTCTTGCAGCAACATCTCTTCTTTTTTTGTGATGATGTGTTTACTGCTGCGGGATGACCCGTCACTCACATGATCCAATCAATTCCTCATGGACAAAATTACATGGTGACAGACATACGATGGAGATGGAGGAAGGATTGACAATGCTTTTGCTTTCTCTCGCAAATGTTTTGCGTTCCGCTGAGAAACTTTGTTAGCAAGCAAGCTAGCGCACAGTTTCTTCGGGGAACACAAATGTTTTATGAGCAAAGGCAAAGTTTTTTGGGGAGCACAAAGGTTTTACAAGAGAATGCAAAAGCATAGCTTATTATTTTTCCTTCTATCTTATTTTTCCCCCC
Source organism: Rhodeus uyekii (assembly GCA_037043235.1). Taxonomy (NCBI): domain Eukaryota; kingdom Metazoa; phylum Chordata; class Actinopteri; order Cypriniformes; family Acheilognathidae; genus Rhodeus; species Rhodeus uyekii. The sequence continues at coordinate 977,728 of JAWRVZ010000003.1, forward strand.
ACCACCATGTTCCTTTAGGGGCTCCATACAAAATCAAGTTCTGTCCTTCTGACTTTTTGTCTTTTTTGAGATGCCGTTTGCATATACGTCACAAAAGGGAAGAAAAGACAGTCACTGCTTCCGTTTCATGCTGACTTTAACAAACTCAAACATTTAAGATAAAAGTAATGATTAAATTGTATTTAAATCTGTTACAAGCCAAACGTACAGCATCATCAATATTGGAGACAGTAGCAATTATATGTACAATTATAATTCATAATAATATAACATAAATATAATACATTTAATATAAGACATGTACAATTATAATACACTTCAAGAATACACTTTTAGAATATATATACAAGTAACCTTTTGTGATATTAATATGTTCATAGTGATGCATTGTAAATGTACCTTGTATGAAAAGCTGATAATGTTGAAGAGTGAGTCTCTGAGTGAAGCTTTAGTAATTAAGGTTTGGATGATAAGATTCTTCACTGCTCCCCAAAAGCCATTCATTCCCACAGATGAGTCCAGAATAAAGGTGATATTTCTGCTTTTACCCATGAACAAGAGAAGGACACTTTGACTTTGAGAGACCTGAGATGACATTGTCACTCGCATCGAATGATCTGCAACACAATGTAATTAGCTGTTAGCCAACATAAGGACCCATCTAACTAGTTTCTGTTAACACAAACAACTTTTTTCATCCTTTTATTCATTCTTCAAGAGTAAGAATGAATTAGAATTAAATTACATTTAAAACAATTCAAAGGTATTCGTACCTTTACTGACTCCAAGAACACACTTGCAAACTGGTGCAGGTTTTGCTCTAGTAATAATCCACTGAAAAAGGATCTTTGTCTCTATTGTGTATTGAGGTTGCCATAGTGAGCCACTGACCAGCCTTAAATTGTCATTACATCCATCTAGTGGTGACAGAGGAACATGGTGTGTCTGAAGAGAATGGGATCATTCGGGAGATTGGTGTTTCTCTAATCACTTAAGTCACATAAGGTAAACAAAAAAGATGTATTAAAACATGCAAGTTGCTTTAATATTACTGTCTACAGCCAATGCTCCTGAAATAAATGTAGCCAAACTTTACAAATTCTGGGTCACTGAGAATGAAAATTATACTTGCAATTGTTGATTGGCTAGTTTTCAAGGTATGGTAATGAGTAAGTTTATATGACACATACAACAGGATAAATACAGTCTTAAAGCTGTATTGCTGCTGTTGCGTTTTCATTTCCCTCTGCCATATTCACGTGTGGAATGTTGCCGTCGTTAATCCACCAAATACCACCACTGAAATTACTTCTTAGTATTACTTTATTATTGCTGTTCTCATCTCGACACACTGTTACAACATCTGTGTTCGAGGGACATTCACATGTGTAGTCATACCGAACAAAAAACACACCTGCGCACAAAAGAACTCCCGCCCACTTTTGGACACACAACAGTCATTAACATAATCTGACACAAGGGGGGGGGGAAATAACAACAATGGTATCAAACAACATAATACAACATGGATGATGAAAACATAACTCAACAGCTGCATAATGGCAATGTTTTGCCATCATTTCCAGGTGCTCATCCAGTCTTTATCCTAGCTTCTCTTAACTTTGGGAATGTTCCATGGAGCTTTTTTTTGTCCATGAACTTGACAAAGTGTTTCATCAGACTCAGCTTGATGTTTAAGGGTGGTAAAAAAAATCAGGTTCAAATAACTGTCGGAGTGGCCAATCTTTCATGACGTAAAGGGAATCTCTTGCATGACTATCCCATTCACAGACAAAAACAGAAGCACTTTGTGTATTGAGTCTCAGACCAAGCAAGAGAGCAACAACATTCAAATTGCCACAAAGCTGCTATTGATGTTGGTTAGAGTTTATGCACCTCAAAAGTTGTTTCATGTTATTATACGTTTCCTTCGTATTGGAAGGTGTATCGGTTGGTCCTCAGATTCATGCATCTTCGAGATGACCGTGCGATGTGTGGCAAAGAAAGTCTTCCAGTAAGAGGCAATAGATTTTATTGGAAACAAGGCAGACAGGTTGTTGGTGGAAAAGCCTTGGTCACTAAAGATACATTTTTGCACTCTCATCTAGATTGTTTTTCACCAGACTGAGGAAAAGTGAGTGACGAGTATGACTTTGCCAGGACATTGGAACAAAGGAGAAACGCTATCAGGGCAGATGGAGCCCAAGCCAAGAAACACCAAGAAGGCACTGAATAGGACTAAATTATGTACATAATAGTTTTTTGTCCTTTGTTTCCTAGTATATTTGATTTATATAACCCTTTTGCTTATTGGTAAAGTGTTACATAAAAAGGAACGATGACAAGTACGATATACACAATATACATAGATGTAAAATGTAAAAACTTAAATATGTTGGAAAAAATAATTGTATATTTAAATTCAGGACATCGAAATACATAATATATAGCAGATAAGAAGCTGCACCAATTGAGAAGGGCTGAAACTATAAAAAAATGTGTTTGATGGCTTTGAGAGAAATGCCATTTGAGATCCTGCACCAGAAAGGGTCACAAGAACCTGATTTCAGAGCTAGACATCCATGCCAATGACAGACTCTCAGTCCAAAAATAGATTATGTGCTGCCATCCTCTCTTCCACAGAAGCTGAAATGTGAAGAGGACACTGAGGTGAGAAAAGCTGATGAAAAATACATGATGTTTTGGAAAAAGGACCAAACTTTGACAGACGTAGAAAAATAGAAGTGTTGCAAAATATAAAAAGTAGCCCTCGGACATCACAAAGAAAACTAATTTCTTCGTTTGCATGTGAATTCACCGAAAATGAACTTAATACACTGTAATAGAGTATAGGTATAAATCTAGACTGTAGTATATAAACACACACAAATGGCTATATGCAATTTTTGGAAGATTTTGAAAGTAGCTTATGCTCACCAAGGCTTTTTGTTTAATGAATACAGTAAAACTGCAATGCTGTGAAATGCTTAAAATGATAAGAAAATGTATAAAATGATAAATAGATTATAATTCAGCACCAAAGCATCTTGGAATGATTTCCGAAGAATCATGTGACATATACACATATCTGTATTGCTATTTTAGCATTTGAAATCATATTCAAATAGTTTAAAACCCTTAAAATTACTGTTTATAGTATTTTTCATTATATGTATATAGATTATTGTGAATGACGAATTAATTAAAATTATTTTGGATTTAAAAAAAAACACGGCAAGAGAATATGCCGTTCTTATTCAACTGGGTCTTAGTTCTTCAGCCAAACTGAGAGAAAGTGAAGGCTTTCTAGTGCACTGCATTGCCCATGCAGCCTCACTCCGGCCATGACATAATGCCATTCAAAATGGCTGCCAAGCCTTCTGTGACACACTGTGCAAATGTGCTGTTATAAAACCAACAACACAACTACTCAAGGCATTGCGTTCTAATAAATGTACACAAAACCCGCGGCATCTTTCCGCCTAATGAACATATCACGCCCAGACGCTGCTGTGCTAGATTTGCTTATTCACGCTTGAACAATACACCCAACAAACCCGAATGGCGTCCCTAAGGTGCCCCTCAACATGAATTTCTGTCAGCGCGAATTCGCACGGACTGGCGTTCAGCCAATGGGAGCGAGTCATCAACCTCCTTCAGCCAATCACACGCATGTATTCCGGATCAGTCTGGGAATTCTGCCGCTATTCAGGTTCTGGGGTTGAATTTTCTGCATAGCGTTTCCTGCCCTGGTGCATGGTGGTCGAACGAAGGGATTGTTGGAAAATTTTCGGAGGTTAGTATATAAATGTGTTTTACCCAGTGTGCCTTATTTCCTCAGACGCCGGTTAGCCGGAGAGCTCGGCGGTGGAAGTGTGATGGAAGTCGAAGTGGGATGCCAAACGAAATAAAATAGTGAAAATGCATCGGAAGCGGTGTTTTATTTATTAAAGGCAGTTGGACGCAGGGTTGTAATCGGTTGCAACATTGTAACGTCCCGATTGTGATTGTCAAGTTACCGCAGCGGAACTCAATGCGGGCTAACGGCTGTTCGTTTGTGTTTGACACATTTATAATGCACGGTGTTACTTTTGCAGTAGTTTGGAAATGATATAGTTGTATGCATTTTAACTGCGATTATATTATGTAAACATTAGGAAACGGCTAAACTAAAACGCGAGCTTTATTGTAGCATATTTGCTAACACGAGAGGATGAGTTAGCTTGACAGATGTCCTGTCAACTAAAAAAAAATAAACTTTTGTGCAACTTCTGCCGGGCTTTTTTGCATTCTTGCTGTTTTTCATAATTTACCAATTATTTTTGCACTCCTAGTGTTCTTTACAAATCTGCCTCGTAGCTATTTGGCTAAAATGAACATTAGTATTGAAGTGCCCGCGTTAGCACGTATTTGAATTTGATACTCGTGACGACTCGCAATTTATTTTTAAATGTATTAATTTAATTCTAAGTTTTTATTTTATTATTGTACCATTTGAGAAATAGGCTCTTCTTAAAGAATAAATAAATATATATATATGTATGTGTATAACAAATAACTATATATACGCGGCGCTAATAATATTATAAAATAATAATATATGACGCGGCAAGCCATTTTAATATTTATTCAGTAGAATCACTATTGTCTGTTTTTGTTGCTAGTACTTTATATATATATATAGATACATATACACACACTTTAATAGTATTACATTGTTACTGGTATGGTGAAACATTCCACATTTTTGCCATTTTGGGGCTCTGACCTTCACATATTCACTTCTGACTAATATAAAGTTACTTTTTTAATGTTACTAGGATATAACTTACTCAGTGAATAGTTGATATCTGAATCACAGATCCACTGTGACTACTTGTTTGGTTTCTAGTATTTATAATACATTTATTTATATACGGTAGTGATTTAAATAAAGTATATCTAAAAAATGTTTTAAGTACAATTCTGAACACTAGGCTAATGTTTACCACAACTTAATTTTATTTAAATATGTAGAAACCTTAAATACGGTAATACGGAAAGAGAACACAAAGGCATAACCAGTATCATAATAGCTATAGAAAAGATTAAAATCTTGTCAATGTGTCTGCTGTTTATAAAATGAATATTGGTATAATAAATTTAGGGACAAAAAAGTAGTTCATGCACTAAGTTTTGTAAAATCCCCACCATGACAATAAATTATAACAGGCATCTGATTGCCTCTGGGTTTTGATGGTTTTGGTTTGTACAGGCAGATCATGCTCTTAGCCCAGGTGAATCGAGACACCCAGGGTATGGAGTTTCAAACTGTGGACGGGGACCCGCAGCAGGTCACCCTTTGCCTGACGGAGGCAGTAACAGTTGGAGGTGAGATGGATATATGTATAAAATCTCTGCAACCGTATTATATTTTTTTGCATAGTGCAATGTAGACCCGTAACGGCCAACTGTCCCCATTGCAGATGACAACATGGAGGGAATGGAATCCGTAAGCTTGCAGGCCGTGACTTTGGTCGATGGCTCCACAGCATACATCCAACATAGTCCTAAAGGTACTGTAACTAAACATTAATGAGTACTTTTTGGCATGCATTTAGCTAATAATCCTACTCCTCTTCTTCTGATTGACCATTTCTATACAAAATATGTATTATTTACTTATTTGAAGATGTCTTACAACAAATATTGTGTAGCTACAAAACATTTCTTGCTCAGTCACCATTCAAATCTTACAGCATATAATAGTTTCTCTCACAGAAAACAAAATCATGGAAGGACAAGTTATTCAACTGGAGGACGGATCTGCTGCTTATGTCCAGCACCTACCAATGTCTAAAACGGGTATTTCACATATTTTCATTCTGATTGATGCAGGTCTATGATCAATGCCAGTCTGCAGCTGTTTTGATAAAACCGACTTATTTTAAAGACCATACATTTGCATTTTAGGTGGAGAAGGATTGAGACTAGAAGATGGGCAAGCTGTGCAACTGGAGGATGGAACGACCGCTTACATTCATGCACCCAAAGGTCTGTCTGAAAAACAATGCATTACCGAGTATTGCTTGTCTTGAGCACAATTCACACTGCACCGGTTAACACAGACCAACACCAACCCGACAGTCACCAGATTACTGCATGCCACTTCTCAAATGTTCTACCTCTGATTAATCTTGTGCAGTTGGTGAAAACAAGCTTAGACAATGATCCAACAAAACCTGACGTAGTGTCTGTTGCTGTCTGTCGGTGAGGTGTGAATTGGCCTTTACAGACAATAGATTAAAAAAAATATATAAATATATACACCGTGCACAGCATAAATGAGTACATCCCCTCTGAAACATAAGAAATTCAGCATTTACTCTTTATTTAGAAGACATGTTGGGGTTCTTTAGAGATATAATGTTCCAGGAAAATCAATTACCAACGAAGCATGTCAAAAATATTCAGGAAAATAAGATTTTCATATCAGAGTGATTAAAAAAATTGGGTTGTAACAATGAGTACACCCTCCTGAGAGCTACTAAATAAAACTAGATTTTTTTTTCCTGGTGTAACTTTAAAGCAGTGTTTGATTAACAGGTCAGTATGTTGATCCAAAACATTTAATGAGGAGTAATTTCTTTAATAATTACGTGTTATACCCCACTGAAACATTCTCAGATGTAATTTTGACAGCGATGGAACTGAACAAAAGAGGACAGTGGTACAAGAAGATTACCAAGTCAATGTTTTTAAGTGTGCAAATTATAGAAAATGTAATACAAAAATATTCTAAGAAAGATATTCAAAAACAATGGACATGTGACAAGTTCCCTGAAATAATCAAGCCTTCATTTCAAGCTTTCATTTAGTGATGGGTGAATTATTATTTTTGCCTAGAGCAGGAGAAATAACCAGCGAATGTCTCAGAGCCAGCAAAAGCTGCATGGTTGTGGTCCACACTGGAACTACCTACTCTAGCCAAAGCACAATAAAGTCAATTAGCCTTTTTTCAAGGCCCATATTTACAAAATATAGACTTCTGGGAATCCGTAATCTGGTCTCATGAGTCAGTTCATTTAGGATCTCTAACAGCATCCAAAATGTTGTGGTGTTGCTAGAGGAGGAGAACAGTGAGAAGTGCCTGGTTCCCACAGTAACGTATGTATGAGTGCTGAAGGTGTGAGAGTTGTGCTTTGTCAATACAGTAGTACCTCAAGATACGAAAGGCTCAACTTACGAAAAATCCAAGTTACGAAAGCAAAGACGAAAATTTTTACTGCTCTACATACGAAAAGTTTTCAAGATACGAAAGGTTTCTGAAAGTCCGAGATTCGCCCCATAACAATTTTGAAACTCGCGCCGCACGCCTTAGTTTAATCTTAGTTATAGTAGACTCGCCACCATCCTCCTGCTCTCCCATTGGTCTCCCATTGGTTCCTGATGCTAGCCAAGCCATGAGATCCTTCTCTCTGATTGGACAGCATCCCTCCCATCATGCATCTTCTATACGTACGTGCTGGCGTGCTTTAGCTCAGCCACTCCGCACCCGAAACTTTAAATTATTTATGTGTTTTCGTAAAGTTAAGTGTACGTACGTTATCTGCCGTTTGTCCTCCTCCTCCTCTGCCGCCACTTTCGGAGATAGCCTCACTCGAAAGGTAAGCTTCGACATTTTACGTTATTTCATTGTTTAAGGGTCAATTTAGCTTTATTATGAAATTTAATGGGGTGTTTTTGGAGGGCTTGAAACGGATTAGCCATTTTACATGTAAGATGTGTTCCAAGATACGAAAAACTCATTATATGAAGGTCGCCTCGGAACGGATTAATTTCGTATCTCGAGGTACCACTGTACTGCCATGAAATCACCTTAGTGAGATGTGAACAAAAACCTGAAACAGAAGATGCTACCATCTCCTCATTTGTTGGGTATTTTTTCTACATGACAATCACGATATTCATTCTCCCGAGGAGTTTGAACAGGACAGATGTGACTATTTGTCGAGAAGGGTCAGAGCAGTATACTTAAAAATTTGCAGGATATACGAAGTACTAGAATATTACACATTTGTTGACGTAAATCTAGGGAGTACTCATTTCTGTCATTTTCATTGAAACAAAAAATTGGCTAATTTACTTTATGGATATTAATGGCACATTTCTCTGCTTTTATTATGCATATGTTTAATGCATTTCAATTTTGCCATCTTTGCATGAACTGTATGAGAAAATACATCTTTTGTTTTTGTTCAGAGGGGGTGTACTAATTTATGCTGTGCACTGTATATATTCAACAAGATTCATTATGACGAAATCAAGTAAGCAAATCTCCACATGTTGAATCTTTTTAGAAACATATGATCAGGGCGGTTTACAGGCTGTTCAGCTGGAGGATGGCACCACTGCATATATTCAGCACATGCCTCCATCCAACACTATCTTGGCCATCCAGGCAGATGGTACAGTAGCAGACATACAGACGGAGGGCACAATTGATGCTGAGACCATCAGTGTTCTGGAGCAATACTCTGCTAAGGTTAACATCATTGCCTCTGTCACTTATTCTGCAATATTTTTATTTATTCTGTTTTTATGGCTTAATTCACCCACTCTAACAGAAACAAACGTGTATTGGAAAGCTAAACCGTTTAAACCTGCATATATATATACTTTTTGTGAACTCTTCCTAAGTTAAAATATTAGTATTGTGTTGTTTAAAAATAAATATGAACTTATTTTCTTTCCATTATTTGAGGTCTGACTACACTGCATCTTTTGTGTTATTTTGACCAGTTGTTGATTTTGGCAAATAAATGCTCTAAATTAAAATATTTTTGTTTGGAATTTGTGAAAAATGTTGTCAGTAGTTTATAGAATAAAACAAAAATGTTAATTTTACCCAAACTCATACCTATAAATAATAAAACCAGAGAAATTGATAATTTTGCAGTGGTCTCTTAATTTTTTCCAGAGCTGTATATACTTTTTGTGTACGTTATGTGATGTGCGTTGTTACTCTTAAATTGTTCCTTTAAAGGAAGCATTTTATGTGTATGTAATGTAACCACAAATCTTTTTTTAAATGTGTGCGTGTTTGTAGATGGAGGCCACAGAATGTAGTACTGGGTTACTCGGTCGAGGAGATTCTGATGGGAGTTTGCATATGCAGGTACTGTCTCTGCTGACACTATTTTCTGCATTTAGTGAATGAGTAACTTGTAAAATGAATGCTTTGTATGTTAATAAAGCTTGCGTTGTGTACTTAGATTGTACTGCAGGGTCAAGACAGTCGTTCACCTCGAGTCCAGCATGTTGGGGAAAAGGCCTTCCGATGTGAACATGAAGGATGTGGAAAGCTCTACACTACCGCTCACCATCTGAAGGTGAAATCATTCAAGAGAGAAGCTTTCTAGGTTTTCTCTTCAGATATGCCCTTAATATCTGTAGTACTCTATTCATTTATTGACCATGTGGTTTTTCGAAATATTTTTAGGTGCATGAGAGATCACATACTGGGGATAAACCATACATCTGTGAACACATGGGTTGTGGCAAAAAGTTTGCAACAGGTAAAGATTGTTTCCAAAAGCGTGTTTCTGTTGTCTTCCAATTTGTTTGTACAAGCATTGCATTTTATTTTCTGCTGTCTTTAGGCTATGGTCTCAAGAGTCACGTCCGAACACACACTGGAGAGAAACCATATCGCTGTCAAGAACTTAATTGCCTCAAGTCTTTCAAAACCTCTGGAGACTTACAAAAACACACAAGAACACATACAGGTGCTTTTCATATTTACCTGGCCTGCAATAAGGGTTTCATCTGGCTTATAAAATAATTAATCGTGTTGCTTAAATTGTGTACTTTTTCATTTTAAAGGGGAGAAACCTTTTAAATGTCCATTTGAAGGCTGTGGGAGATCTTTCACCACTTCCAACATCCGTAAAGTCCACATCCGTACTCACACAGGTGAGAGACCGTACTACTGCTCTGAACCCAGCTGTGGAAGAGCCTTTGCAAGTGCCACCAATTACAAAAATCACATGAGGATCCACACAGGTACTTGTCTTATCTGCTGTTTCCAACATCTTATAAACTGTCATTTACATATACAGTAATACCTCAGTTTACGAGTTTAATTCGTTCCAAGAGTGAGCTCGTAAACCAAAATGCTCGTACACCAAAACAAATTTCCCCATAGGCATGCACTAAAAATCAATTAATTCGTTCCACACGACCATAAATGCCCATTTAAAAAAATTTTTTTTTGGTTTTTCCCTATTAATTAGTTAAAATTATAACCATTAAGATCTCATATAAATACGAATTAATAATTGACAAGTAAACAAATAAAAATACTTGACAATTTACTTTAAAGCACTTTAGCTTAGCCGTGATGGAGACGAGAGGAGGGGGGAGTTTATTGTCAGCTAGGGAAAACACAAAACCCGGATTCAAGTGCAAATTAGTGAATTTATTAAAATAGTGCAGAAAACAAACCATGTCCGGTGGCGCAGGGCTGAAGTAATAATCCAGAGTGAATGTCATGGAGCGTGAGCACCTGCAGGGACAGCAGATGACATGAGAATCAGGTGCGTGAGATGATGGCTGCTGCAGTGATCAGTGACCACACACACACACACACACACACACACACACACACACACACAGGCAGAACTAGGAGACCATGAATTCATGAATCCTAACAGTTACTGCTTAGAGGTACTGTACGTGTATATTTCACTACGTGAACAATAGCGATCACAATTAATTAATGTTTATAACAGGAGGTAAAACCTCTGTAAATCACTTCTAAAAGTATCACTGTGCTGAATGATGCAGCCAAACCAAGCAAAGCTGAGAGAATGAACGAGTGAAGGGCTGATAAAGGGGCTGGAACCGTGTGACTGTGTTATGAGAGGCTGTGTTTAGGATATTTCTAGTAAAAATGCCCGCGACCATGCTGAGCGTAAGGACTTTTTCCACCCAAAAATGCCCGTGGGTGAGGGACAATGTTTCTCGTACACCGATTCGACCCTCCATGCTTGTACACCGATTTGCTCGTATACCAAGTCGCTCGTAAACCGAGGTATTACTGTATATCATTATAATGAAACCTGAAGAAATTGAGTTTGAGTTTATTTTTACAGAAATGAGATATAATTTTAGACCATACGCTCAAAAGTGTTTCTCATCATCTTCAGGTGAAAAGCCTTACGTCTGCACTGTTCCTGGCTGTGACAAGCGTTTCACGGAGTACTCCAGTCTGTACAAGCACCATGTGGTTCATACGCCCTGCAAACCCTACAACTGTAACCACTGCGGAAAGACGTATAAGCAGATTTCCACATTAGCCATGCACAAACGCACCGCGCACAATGACACCGAGCCCATAGAAGAGGAACAAGAAGCTTACTTTGAGCCCCCTGCTGGTCTGTTTACGCCAATTTCCAGTTGTGATGACTACATTTACATGTGCACCAATAATGTGATTATTTCCAATTATTAGGATTATTACTTAAGATGTGAACATGATGCAAGCAAACCTCTTCACTCCTGTTTACATGCAGTCTTCATTAATCTGATTATTCGCTAACAATTCTGGTCATTTTTACCACCGTTATTCAATTACCCAAATGCGCAGCACAAATTATGTTTGAATCTACAACATTTTTATGGACTTATTGGATTTTTCCGGTGACATGCTTAAAAATGTCTTCATACAATACACTGCATTATCATGTCGCTGAATGTTGTCAACTTGAACTCATCATCCATATACGTCACAAGCACATGCGCACTGAGGGCAGAGTGGAATAGATGTAACACGTCTGATTTTTAACATGTCCGTTTTTTTTACTATGATTATAAACTTAATTGCATTAGTTTTATTTATGTATTGTTTACATGAGTACTTACAAGTTTAATCATAATATTGCCCAAATCTCATTATAATCGCATTATGAGGGTGCATGTAAATGCAAATCGATGATATTGATGAACTAAAAATCTGACTTTTGAAATTGCACATTTTTCAGAGGCCATTGATGACCCTGGGTTAATGTACACTCCAACAGTGGTGGAAGATGACTCTGGGTCTGAACAGGTGTCAGGATCAGAGGTCATGGGACAACAGCACGTGGCTCTTATATCTCAGGATGGCACACAACAGGTTAGTGATGGCTTATACCACGACGAAGCTGTCTAACAATGGACGTGACCATTGCAAAACCATTTGTCCTTCATGTCAAAAATAAAGTAGGTACTTGGAGTATGTAAGCAAGAGAACAGGGCATCGGTTTACTGTCAGGAATATGCTGCATCCAGTGTAAACCGCTGTATCACTGATTATAATAGGTTATATTTGCGTTTGTTGTGCCACTCATGTCCAGTGTAGATAAAGTGTTATAAATGTCCACCAATGCTTTGTTGATCACACATAATATCATCAGGGACTATTTTATTTCACTTTTCCTCATACTTCAGCAAAATTACAGTGGATAAGTAAAACATTTGTTGATGTAGTGAAGTCTAAGTGGATATACAGTTATCTTCCAGGTAATACTTATTGTCTTTTCCCTCTCAGATTCTGTCTCAAGCAGATATGCAAGCTATGGGAGGCACAATTACCATGGTAACACAAGAGGGAACCACCATAACCATCCCAGCACATGAAGCAATGCTTTCCTCAGGGGGAGCACATTCGGTCACTATGGTGTCTGCGGACGGTACAGAGGGACAGGTAGGTGTTGTTACTAGCCAGTTTCCTACCTAGGGACTCAATTACTTTCTTAAATAGACAAATAGGTTAAGCTAATTTTGTAAACTTTATTTGCGTTTAGGTGGCTATTGTGACGCCAGATCTGTCCGCATACCAGACAGAAGAAGGGGAGCTTGTGCAGGATCAGGAACAGCATGTGGTTTCCACAAGACAACACCCAGTCACACTGCTGGCGACCTCTAACGGCACACACATAGCTGTGCAGGTATATCATCTATATATGCGCGTTATGGAGTCTTACTCTCACAGGCGGAGTTACATTAACACACAGTTAGGAGCGGTCGCATCTTAAATCATTTGTTTACTTTACCTGTGAATGAATAAATAAAATCTGCAATTAATGCTGTAAACCTTTAAGCCCCTTTTAGGGTGGGAACATGCTATTATTTCCACAAAACTGTTTGTTGGTAATCGGTAGTAACCTTTTTTTTTTCATTGTGTTTTTAGGATAGATGTAATACTTAACTGAATTAGTATTGTCGACTGTTCTGTAGGTCTAACGATTGGAATTATTATTTTTTTACTCTCAGTATGTTATAAGTCATTTTAGGCTGAGCCTAAATATATTCAATACAATGCATGCCTTTCCTTTTTTATTAAAAATGGTAATTTTCTGATGACTTAAATGGGTTTTAAAAACATAGATTTTGAGAGAAAATTTGTGCAAAAAAATGATTAAAATTAAAGTACACAAAACTGCGGTTTCACATACATTACGGGTGTGCATCTTGAGACAAAACAATGGCACTGACATATTTTAGTTACCGGTAGACCAGTACCAGTTGTTTCAAGATGTACACCAATAATGCTTTTTTCTTAGGCATGTTTATAAAATCGACTTATTTGTCCTAATTGAACTAAGGCCTAATCCTGGCTTAATCTAAGCCCTGTCTGTGAAACCAGGCCAAAGTCCTGTCTTCCAAATAATACTATTTAATTAAGCACTGATTTCAGCTCTTAGTGTGTACTAAGAGCTGAAATCAGTAGCAGATAATGATCTAATAATTAAGATTAGTGATTGTTTCACTTGTTTTTTTGCACTAATGGAGAACTAACTGAGCAACTTAGTCCAATCAACCTTGCTGACTGGTTTGCCGTTTGTTCTGATTAATGAGCCATTATTGCCAACAAAGGGGCAATGTGTCATTCTCTAGACGAGGTGAGGGTGACTCTGTGCTTGGTGCCATTGAGCACTGCAAAATGTACACTTTTTGTCAATAAGTTGGACTGCAACTGCAAATTGTTTAGTTTTATTAATTTGATTTTCAAATTTTTTCCCCCTCTCAGCTCAGTGATCAGCCCTCCTTAGAAGAAGCCATCAGAATAGCCTCAAGAATACAGCAAGGAGAAACTCCCGGCATGGATGATTAACTCACATTGTATAACAGTGAACTAAACGTCTCAAATGTGTGTGCGTGTGTGTCTGGGTATTGAAATCCCATCAAGAATCATAGTCTTTTCTAATGCGGACATCATGAATGCTATATATCAAGAAGCTATTTTTGTGTGGATATGTACATAACTGTTTTAAAAGTAGAGTTTTTCTGTATATATTTGATTATGCTATTTTTTGCAAACTGTTACGAAAAGGTCTACAGATGTATTAAAAAAAAAGAGTATGATTTCTTTGTATTGTATTCTTTGACTTTAAAATGTATTGACTTGAGTCTTTAACTTAAAAAAAAAAACTGGTGGAGTTCATTGAATGTTTACCCTTTAAATCCTAGGTACTTTCCATATATAATTTCAGTCATGTAAATGTGGGTTTTATGTACAGAGTCAGCCAGGATGATACTGGAAAGTACCTTTCATGAAACTAACGGGGTTTTTAATTGATCACTGTTAACTGATTGCTAGTCTATTCAACTGGAGAAGCTCTGACATCAAAACAAAACCATGTGGCTAATTTACACCACCATAAAAACACGAACAAAATGACTAATCTAATCAAATATAACACCATGTAATTAAGGTAACATGTTCCTGAATGTCACCTAGAACGGAAGACATTGTGCCGTAACGATTTTTTTCATTAAACCATTAATCTGATCAACTCCATGATCAAACGAAAACTATTCCGTAGATGAAAGGAGAGCATTCGCGCCAAATTGAGGTCACAGTCAGTAGGCATTTCAGGGGAGGGGCTTAATGACGTGGCACTTACAGAACCTCCTATATTTTAAACTTTGGAAGTCTGCGCTCATTGGTGTATATCGCGTCACATGACCAACGGTCGCGGGAAGGCTTTGACCACGCGTGTTAGTGGGAGGAGTAGCTCACCATTCAAACTAGTTTTGTAAACATTATTGTCTTAAACGATACTATTTGGGGCGTTTTGACATGTTTTGAGAGCTTTACCTTTTAGTTTGGCGTCTTAAATATCGTGTAATTACTATTAGGAATTTATTTTTTCTAGTTTTTTCTAAATCAGTTGGAGGTTTGTGGAGCAGCCATTTTTTTCGCCCAAAACTCCGCCGTGGACGCTTGTTTTATACGATCTCAACGTCGTTATCAGCTTCTACATGCGTCTAAACTGAACTTGTTTGGACTTGTCACGGAGATATCATTCGTCGAGAGGAGATATTTTTTCGGACAACCTGCAGCGGTTTTGCCTCCTGGAATAAGTTTGGAATCTCCTCGTCGTTTTCGGGACTTGTTCATCAGCGCTCCGGTTGTTGTATTGCATGTGCAGTGTTAGATATGTTTATCTAAATTGCATAATCTCTGTCTGATTCCATCCCCAGCCGTTCAGGCTGGTTTTTATACTTTTACACAACTTGCTTTGTGTTCTTTAAGTTTTTTTTTACATAAACATTTGCCTGGAAATATGAGTTTCGGCGCACGGATGCACGCCAAGTCTCCAAATCTAAAACCCGTTCGCCAAAAGTTGCAGTTTACGGCAAGTGATGGCGAAGAAGACAGCATCGAAGACGCGAACAACAGCACCGGGGCCGAATCGGGCTTCACGGAGCTGGACTCCCCGGTGTCCGTGCGGCGCAGCAGCGAGAAGAGGCCGGAGGACCTGGGCAGCAGCAGCCCGCTCAGCCGAACCAGAGACGACGACGAGTCCTGGGACGAAGAGGGATTCGGCTCGCCGTCTCGCGTCAAACCAGCCTTCTACATGAAAAGCTCCCCTTCTCCAAGGAAAAGCCCCCAGGCGTACGACAGTTCGCCCGAGAGGAGTTACGTTCATGATGACATGGAAGGATCCAGCTCCCCCGTCCCGGACTGTCCAGATACACCACCCCATAAAACCTTCAGAAAACTGCGCCTGTTTGATACCCCTCATACCCCAAAGGTTTGTATTCACTCTTCATTTAATCACGAAAAAAGCGTGCATTTTAACATCGGTTCGACTCAAATGCTGAACGCTTGTTTACGTTTGTAGAATTCTCACATGCGTCATTGTTAACGTTCAAAAATCTACTTAAGTAGTTATGATTTGAAAAAGCAAGTCCAGCCTTTAACAGGGGGTGAGTTCACCTAGTGACCCAAATATTGGACCTACTGTACAAAGTTGCGTAACATCTTAAATGAATCAGTCTATTGATTCCAGCACAGCATTACATCATTTAAAATGGCAGTGTGTCTCTCCCTCCCCCCCATTCCCCCACCCACTGTGTCCGTTTGTTTTGAATTTTTCCTGTCCTGTGGAATTTGCTTTAGGAATGTGGTTTAAATGTTGTTTTTTAACGAAAATGAATTGTGCATCCACAGAGCTTGTTGTCGAGGGCCAGGACGATGGGGTCGACGAGCCGGAGAGTCGCCCTGTTTAAGAATGTGGATTCCATGAGCAAAGCCTGTCTGAACGGCAGACGAAACCAGACACCTCTAGTAAACATCAACCCCTTCACCCCGGACTCCATTCTGGTGCAGTCATCGACACAACAGAGAAACAACAGGAAACGGTCACACTGGAACGAGTATGTTAACTTAAAAATGTATTTTCTAACTTTTCCTCGTTTATTTTTAAATAAGTTGACTTTCAAGAGGCTTTAATAAAATGATTCTGGACAGGTGTGGCACAGGTTGCAGGACCGTTCGTTGAGTCCGTTTGCTAATTGTGTTACAACACAAAGTTGGCGAGGAACCAGCTCCTCATGTTCTGTCCGTGTCCGCGCCATGTGCTTAGTCAGGCCTCCCTGCTGCCCCCTAGCGCATCCTTACTAATAATGTCTCCATCCTGCAGCTCGTGTGGGGAGGACATGGATGCGAGTGACGCTGAGATGGAGGAGGATCTGATTCCGCCCTCAAAGGTAAGATTTTTTTACTTTATCTTTTTTTTTAATTAATCATAGCTGTGATTTATTAGGCGGTAGTTTTTATTTTAAGAGCTGAAAATAATTTATTTAAACCTAGGACTTTTAATTTTCTCTTTGCCAAAACTCATGTTAGTGGATGTTAAAGTAACTGTTTCTTGTCAGTTTAATATTTAACACTTTTGACTGGAAACAGGAAATGGCTGTTTTTTTTAAATCTATTTCAAGATTCAAGAGTTTTATTTGTCACAGTTATATACAGAATATACAACCGGCAGTGAAATGTAAACCGGTCCGCTCCATGGACAGTGCAAATAACAGTTACAAAAGAACACAAGAAGAGAATTATAATAGAAATAGAATAAAAGTACTATATACATATGTAGAATTATGAATAAATAAAGTTAAAAAAAAGGGACAGACTGTGCAGTAAACTGTAGACTATATAAATAAGTGGTTAACAAAGAGAGGTATAATGTACAAACAGGTAATAACAATATTTAAGTAGTGCTGTCTTTTAGTTTTTTTTTTTTCTAATTAAAAACAAATTTTCCCCACAGAGGATCACAATGATGGAGAACAACATGATGTCCAGGTATGCGTCTGAGTTCCATGAGCTGGAGAAGATTGGCTCCGGGGAGTTTGGTTCTGTTTTTAAATGCGTCAAGCGGTTGGACGGGTGTATCTACGCTATCAAACGTTCCAAGAAACCCCTGGCAGGCTCGGTGGATGAGTAAGTGAACACTGCACCTTTTATGTGTGTTTTCAGTCACCATAATCCTATTGAATAGTGTTTTTTTACTCATTTTCTAATCATTCCTGTGAATTCTCCCAATAGGCAGAATGCACTTCGTGAGGTTTATGCACATGCAGTTCTTGGGCAGCACCCCCATGTTGTGAGGTATTATTCTGCTTGGGCAGAAGACGACCACATGCTGATCCAGAACGAGTATTGCAACGGTGGAACCCTGTCTGATGTCATTGCCGAGAACAACAGACGCATACAATTCCTGTCTGAAATGGAGCTGAAGGATCTGCTGCTGCAAGTCTCTCGTGGACTCAAGTACATTCACTCCACAGCACTTGTGCACATGGATATCAAGCCAAGTATGTATTTGCTTGTTACGGCCTTTAAAATATCTTATTGATACATTGTTAAAATGTAATTTAATTTGGAAATTGTTTTTCAGGCAATATATTCATTTCACGCAAACCTGTTGCGAGTGTAGAGGAATTTGAAGATGAAGAAGACGGGCCCCCCACAAGTGTGGTGTACAAAATAGGTAAAATTACAAACCCAGATGATTGTTTAATTAGACATGGCTTAATAAAGTGGACAAGGTTTTGATTATCTCTTCTGTATCAGGTGATCTAGGTCATGTTACAACAGTTACCAATCCTCAAGTTGAAGAAGGGGACAGCAGATACCTGGCAAATGAAGTTCTTCAGGAGGTAAACCTTTTTTAATAATAATAAAAAAAGATTATAAATTCCTGGCAGGTCACAGACTTCTGTGAAAAATTCTGTACTAATTTAGCTATTCTTTCCTACAGGACTACAGTAACCTGAAAAAGGCAGACATATTTGCTCTTGCGCTGACTGTAATCAGTGCCTCTGGAGCAGAACCTCTTCCCACCAATGGAGAGAAGTGGCACAAAATCCGACAGGGCATCCTGCCCCACATCCCACAAGTGCTCTCTCAGGAATTTTTAAGCTTGTTGAAGGTAAGGTTTCTTCTATTAAATGTAAGCAATTCTAAAACCATTCTCTCTAGAACTGTTGAATGGGATCTTGAATGTTACGATTAAGCTGTATAAATCCTCCTGCAGCTTATGCTCCATCCTGACCCGACACGGCGACCCTCAACCTCTGAACTCGTCAGGCATCCCGTTCTTCTGACTGCCTCCAGAATGAGTGCGGACCAGCTGCGTGTAGAGCTCAACGCTGAGAAATTCAAGAACGCACTTTTGCAGAAGTACGTGACTCAATCTTTCATTTACAAAGGCAAATTCCAGGCTAGATTTAGAAGCGTTTTACTTGTTATAAACGTACTAAATGCTGCTGTTGGAAACTGTGCTACTTTGTATTAAGTTCACTTTGGCTTTTGTTTCTCAGGGAGCTGAAGAAAGCTCAGATGGCAAAAGCTGCTGCAGAGGAGAGGGTTTTGTCCACAGACCGCGTTCTTACACGCTCCACGGTCCAGTCCAGCTCCAGAGCTTCTCGACTCATCGGGAAGAAGATGAACCGCTCTGTTAGCCTCACTATTTACTGAACTAAACTCCAGACAATGGAGACGACCGATCCTGAGTGGGAACTACAGTGGTGCTTATGAAAGACTGTGCACAGAGACAGTTTTGTCTGTAGCCAGAAGGATGACACAGACTGTCATGTGACTTATAGTGCTTATACTGTTTGACACAAGCACCGTGGCCTTTACTGAAGCTAGGGTCCTTTTGCATCGTTTTGACAATAGTATGTAATGCAGATCTGCCTTACCAATTAGGTTTGCCTTTTCAAAGTCTCTTGACAGAATTGCCTTATGATGGACACATTTTTTTTATACTATAAATCTGTCTTCCTAATCCTTTAAGTTCCGTAGGTAGGAGTCAAAATGGTCTCCCTGCACTTGTTTTCTCAAAGGTGCAGTGTTGCTCTTTACCAAATTGGAGATTGTGTGCCCATATTGAGCCCTGATATGTGAATGTACCAGATTGAACATTTGTGCACCTTACTGCCTGTGAAAAAAATGCCTGTTGGGCCACAGAACTTGGGGATTGAGTTAGATTGCCATTAAAATGAGCACTTTTGAGGAAATGGTGAGCTTGCCACAGAAAGCCTGCTGCTATTCATGTTTGTCTGTATCCTGTTAGGGTTGGAAGATTATTTTTTTAATAACTTTTAAATCATTTTATCCATTCAAACAAGCAATATTTCATATCATCATCATCATCATCAAATGTTCATGCTCCAGTAATTTTCCCCGGATTACTACATTCAGTAGCTTTGCTTTGTTCAATCTTGTCAAATCTTGAATTTATCCACATGACAAATGTATGATTAACTGGAAGTAAATGATTTAAATGTACATATGCCATTTAAATCTCCAACCCTATTTTTTTGTAGCATTAAAACAATCTTTGTCCAGTTCATCTTATGTCTTTAGTTAATAATGTATAGTTTTGACTTTTGTGCTACATAAACTACATTTGATAGGGTACTGTTTAGATTTTTTTTTGGTCTGGTTAATCCGCAAAACTTAATTTTGTCTGTAAATATGTTCATTTTAATAAACTGTTTTCATCTGAATGCGCCTAATTTGTTTTATATAAACCGTTAACTTGCATTTGAAACTATAGTTTAATTAAATCTACAGTGAGGTAAAAGATGTTAATTTAAACGGCAGTTTATTTAAATCTTCAGTGCCGTTTAAAGATGTTAATTTAAACGGCAGTTTAAGGTTTCCATGGTTACTCCGCCGAACCCAACCGCCTTTCGTGAGTCGACTCAAGCGCACTTTGCGGGTACTCGTATGTTTGGAAACGTCGACACACGCATATTCTGAAAAGACAATCAAATTAAATGTGAGCGTTTCATAACTATGTCTTTAGATGTCATAAAGTCCTGCCAGTCCTTCAGCAGCACGCGCTCATCGCTGAGAGGTGCTCGAACTGCAAGTTGTGAAGTTCCAGCTCTCTGAGGTCACGTGACCGCGCTATTGTAAAGCCTCATGAGAAAACAGTTCACATCGAGCGCGGCGCCAGACAGCAGCCGGGAGGCACTACCTCTGAAAATGGGACTAAGGGACGAACTCCTCAAGGCGATATGGCACGCATTCACGGCACTAGATGTGGATAAAAGCGGGAAAGTGTCTAAGTCACAGTTGAAGGTTTGTTATTGCCGTTGAATTAACTGTTTTGTTCTTTTAAGATTGAGCACTGGAGTGGAAACGTTGTTTCAATGGCTCAGTGCAGGAAATTCTCAGAGTTTAGGGACGCGTGATTCATAGTAGGCGTACTGAAATTAAATCTAACATTGTTTCATGTGACGTTTTTCTATAAAATTTTTAAACTGGCTTGTTTCAAAACTTCACAACTTTCTCAAGTACTCCTGGACAGAGAGAGCTGTTCTGCCGTCTGCCCTTATTTCTGTGATACGGATGAGGGATTAGATAATGTATGACAAAAGCCTGACTATTTAAACAATTTGAGCTATTTTCTAATCGTTCCCAATCTTAGTTACACACCTCTAAAACTGTATCTGATATTCTGATTGTATTTAGATAAAAATGAAATGGTTATGCAAATTAGATAAGGTAATTAATTATACCAATACTTTGTCTAACACATGAATGACAAAAAAATAAATACACATCATGTGTGCTACAATGAATTTGGCTACTTCATAAGTGTTTAAGCACTGATCTGGATAATAATTATGGATTTCCTTTGTTTAATTATTAATAGATATGTGTTAGTGTTCATCTCAGTCGTGTTTTGCAGGTGCTTTCCCATAACCTCTGCACGGTGATGAAGATCCCTCATGATCCTGTCGCTCTTGAGGAACACTTTAGAGATGACGATGAAGGTCCTGTTTCCAATCAGGGATACATGCCGTACCTGAACAGGTTCATTCTGGACAAGGTGAGCACTATTTTTCATCGTCCTAAGTTTAGAGGATCGTGGGCCATCAATGAGGGGAAAAATGAGCTTGAGACAAAAATGTCTGAATCTTTTAAGTCTTTTTTTTAATCATAGTTTCTCTAGATGTTGACTGTCTTATTACAAACAGCATGCAGTTTTACATGCTAAGCCATGCATTTATCATAAATACTGTAATAGTTTTTAATTTGACTAAAACAACTACCGGTTGTGCATTTAGATCACTTTAGTAAATGTTGAATGAAGGAAAGAAATGCTTTCAAACGTGAGAATTTGAGATTCATTTTGCAAGAGACATGATGTTGAAAGTAAAATGGAAGAATTGCTCTCTTTGTAATTTCTCATTTTCTTGTGCAAAAGGAAACAGAAGGAGGGAAGAGATTTCGTAATGCACCACCAATTCTGGTGTGTTCAGGCAAAATGTGTTAAAAGGTATCATAAGCAGCACTGCATTTGAATGCCTAAAATTCCTAAAGTGGAAAGGCAAATTAATACCCTTTGGCTATTTTATGTCTGTCTGAGGACTCACGTTTAACAAACTTCGGGGCATTTATATCACTTGCCATGTATTGTCAGCTTTCTCTGGTCAAATTTTGCCTTTAATTGTATAGTTGTATGACTGACCAAACACTCACTCCACCCTGCTTCAAAGAGACCCGCCTTTCCCCTTTTTCTGCATTCCTTTTTGATTCACAGCCAAGTCATTTAACTTGTGGTCCGTGGAAGAAAACAAGCTGCAGTGCTTCACTTAGTTTTACACTCACATATTTAAACACGCACATCCACCGCATTTTGTCTAAGACGCTTAGTCACACATCTTAAGCAAGACTATGTATGATTTTGTGATTTTTAAGTAAATTATGTCCCACGTCTTTCTTACCCTTTCAGCTCTTTTAATTCCAGAGATGCATTGTCTGCAAAATGCTCTGATGTCAAATGAGGAACAAAAGAGCGCAGACCAACACGAGACTAAAATAGATTGACACGATATAAAAATTGGCTAGTGCTATGTGACCCAGTTGTAACGCGTAGTGTGGTTATGCTCCAGTATAACATGCTGTGGCTACAATATGATCAGAGTACAAAATACGCTAGTTTCTCAGCTATACTCTACATGAGACGATAATTAGATGATAGTCAAAAATGACCTTTCAAAAGTTTGGGATCAGTACGATTTTTTAAATAATATTATTTACTAAAATATACTTTTATATTTTAGTAATTAATATAAATTTACTTTTTAATATAATTTACATTTTAAAATTATACTTATCAAGCAATAATTTAAATTGATTTTAAAAAATGAATCAAGATTGTTACAAACAATTTCAAAATAAATGCTTTTGAACTTTCTTGTTCATCAAAGGATTCTGAAAAAGTATGACAGTTTATACAAAAATATTAAGCAGAACAACTGTTTTCAACAATAATAATAAATCCGCATGTTAGAATGATTTCGGAAGGATCATGTGACTGTAATGCCTGATGAAAATTCAGCTTGCTGTCATTACATTTTAAATATTAAACTAGTGCACTGTCATTTTAAATCACATTCATGTTTTACAATATTGCAATAAACCATTCAGTGTTTCTCCTTCCATAGTAAAATACTTTAAAATGAGTATTTTTATGTCCATTCCAGTAGCTCTGTAAAGTGAGAATGTACATAAAATTGATTATCTCTTACTTCTTTGTTAGTTGTTGAAGTTAGCAGACACTGTTATGTGATTTTCTAGCTCACAGTATTTAGTTTGTGGCGTTAGTCAATTATACATTTACGTCCTCTATAGTTCGAAACATTCTCTCAAAAACACTGATTGCATTGATAGCTGTCAGAATCCATGCAGTCTTGCTGTAAAACACTGTAAAACGTAAGACTTTCTGGTCCTCACGACTTCGTACAATCAGAGAAATCATAAAGCGGTTATTCACAGGCGTGATAAAGTCTATTTATGAATGTGATGGAGCCCAAGCTCCACTGAATACAAATGAACAGCTTCATCTGGAGAAGAACAGAGGCTCCACTGGCCACTCAGGTCTCCACAAGGCCCCTATTGTGAGGCTCCCGGAGAAAGCAGGGGCGCGATGGGAGGTGCGTGTGTAAGCGAGGGATAAAATCTGGCACATATACTAGTAAAGAGGAGCTGCCATTTCAAAACAAACATACTAGCACCACTGCAACAGAGTTGGTGGATAACAGTGACACAGTGTTTAATGGGAGTTGTCTGGTCTCTTTTGTTGCAAACATTACTCCACCAGGGATTTGATAGGTCAGCAGTTTAGCTTCTTGTTGTGGTTTAGTTTTAAGGTATGATAATTAGATCTTAATTTAGAAATGATAGGAAGTCTAGCATGTATCGGTCAACTGTAGTCTGAAGTTGTCTCATTTGCATGTTTTCTGTGCTCAATAAAAAAAAAATCCATTCTGCTGAATTAATTTAAATGTGATTTTTTTTCTTTCATTGGAGCTAAAAGGATCAATTTACAAAAAAAAATATATTTTTTTTTTATATATATATATAAAAAAGCATGCAACATTTGCGAACATTTAAAAGCTGTAAACATTTTTCAGATATTTGTGCTGCTGACCTGGGGTGCGTTTCGTAAAGCCAGCTGTGGTCGCAGCTTCCGTCATTACTGATAGAGTTCAATGGAACTTGTAACGATGCTTTTTAATTCTGCATACTATTTTTAATTATTAGTATTTTATCTTTTCTTGGTCTTTGTCATGTGTAATTGATATTAGTAAGTCTATTAATGACTGTAATAAACTAGCTTTCATCAGACATTGTGTTCGATACACATTTAGTACTTTATAATCAAAATTTTGCCCTAGTATTTCAAGGCATAACTACATTTATATACATTTATGCATTTGCCAGATGCTTTTATCGAAACACATTAAATCAGTTCTTGCTTTCCCTGGGATTGAACCCATGTTTGCATTTTTGTAGTCAATAAGACAATAGAGCGGTCCAGGTATGACATCAGAACCTGGAAGACTTTCAGTTTTCCTATGGGTTGATTTATGTGTAAAATAAAGCCTGTGGTAAACACAACTTACAACGTAAAATACACACACCCATAGGGAAAACACACATTTTGAAGCAGTCATGTTGTTTGCAGTGTATGTTGTAGATTAAAACGTCAAAGTATTATAAAATTATGTTTACCACAGGCTTTTTTACTCATCCTTGAAAACCCCCCATTGTAAAGCTCAATAGGAACACCACTTTATAACGGTATCGTTAAAAAAAACCCCGTGCACTTTGAAATATGTTTTCAAAAGTTTGTATTTTCGTGCCCCCAAAACGCTGTCGTCATGTACGGTAAATAAATGGCCAAAACGCATAAAGTTTTCAGTTTTTAGTTGTCATTTAAATGACTCCAAAGCTAAAATGTTTTGCAGTTTTCCCAGCAGAATGTTCAGCACTATTCAGATGGGCTCTGGTTGCAAAACTGTGCCCAGAACGCTCCAAAAGTATCCATGGGAACTTTAGTTAAGTACCGAGGGAAAAACATGTCTTATTTGCAGTGTTGTGTGTGCTTTGAATAGGTTTCAGGCCTTCTTTGCACTTGTAAACCAGATTCAGGACATTTTGTTCATTCTGATCTATACATCAAATCTACTTAGAGTGGAACCTATCTAACACTATTTTATTCCGTTGGTTTTTTTAGCATCTGCCCGTTAGTTATTGCAAGTTTTATAGTTTTATAAGGTCTCATTGGGAATTTTTTCCCCTCCTGCAGGTCCAGGACAACTTTGACCGGATAGATTTTAACAGGATGTGTTGGACTCTGTGTGCCAGAAAAAACCTCAACAGAAACCACCTTCTTATCTCAGATGATGATGCATTTAAGATCTGGTGCATTTTCAACTTCCTGTCTGAGGATAAATATCCATTGGTCATGGTCTCAGAGGAGGTGAGGAGGATAAAACTAAATGTTTCACCAGGCAGCTTGTGATGCGGATTAACATGCAGTTATTAAAGGTAGATGCAGAGATCCGCATACATCTGCCAGATGAAATGGTCTAAAAACAGGGTTTCCACACTTATTTTCATGACTTTCTGAGTCCTTTTTGATAACTAGAGAAATATATTTTTATTTTATTTCACACTCAGAGCAATTCTAAATATTTTAGAGCAATTTTCTGTCATATAAAAAAAGAACGAACAGATTTTTCTGACTTTTCCAGGCCTGCAAATCCAAATTCTTCAATATTTCCATGTTTTTTTGGGGAACCCTGTAAGAAAGAGAACAGCCTTTTTACAACCTCGTTTTATGATTGACAGTGTAGTTCCTATTTCTAACCCCCGTGTTATTTGAAATGTTAAACAAACACAATTCTCTTTTACTTCTGTTTTACGAACTTCTGTTACGTTCTCTCATTCTGGTTATGGTTGTGATCTCTCTGTAAGGAAGCTACCAGCTTGCTGCTATTATATGTCACTGTGGTATCTGTGGTGTGTTAATAGAGAGGGAACTATATCAGTATCATTATAGTTTTATAAAATATAAATAAACCAACTAATCCATAATTAGTGCAGAAACACATGGAAAACTAGCATCTTACTAAAAACTTACATTTAGTTTAAGCCCACAAAGATACCTTTCTGTGTCTGCATATTTCAGTGCAGTATTGATTTAGTTATGCAATAAAATAGATCTATGATTGAAATAATGACGTGTTTGTTCTCAGATAGAGTACTTCCTTCGTAAGCTAACGGAAGCCATGGGTGGCAGCTGGATCGAAGAAAAATTTGAAGAGTATAAGATCCAGCTGAGCAGCAAGCACCAGTGTCTGAACGTGTGGGAGATGATCGAGCTGGTGGGTATGGGTCACTTCAGTAAGGGCATGGACCGCCAGACCCTCTCCATGGGCATTACTGAAGTATTCCAGGAGCTTATTCTGGATGTGCTCAAACAGGTAAGAGGAGTACGGCTCCAGTATAATATAAGCTGTATGGAGTATACACACACATACTGTATAGTGTAGAGATCTGGACCACAAATTGATGCACCTTTTGGTAGCAATAACATCACAACCTTTATTTCCATCAGGAGGTACATCAATTTTTGAGCAAGATCTTCAAAAAAAAAAACGATTTGTATTTTAAACGGTCATTTATTCCTGTGACGGCAAAGCTTAAACCGCAGTGTCCATTACTCCAATCTTTAGTGTCACATGATCCCTCAGAAATCATCATCTTAATACAGTGGTACCTCGAGATATGAAATTAATCCGTTCCGAGGCGGCCTTCGTATAATGAGTTTTTCGTATCTTGGAACACATTTTACATGTAAAATGGCTAATCCGTTCCAAGCCCTCCAAAAACACCCCATTAAATTTCATAATAAAGCTAAATTGACCTATAAACAATGAAATAGCGTAAAATGTCGAAGCTTACCTTTCGAGTGAGGCTATCTCCGAAAGTGGCGGCAGAGGAGGAGGAGGACAAACGGCAGATAACGCGCGCGCTTGTCTGTGTAACGTCTTATGTGCGGGTTATGATGTCTGATCCCGAGACTGGTCTAGTTTCGGTTTTGGATCGGGATTCGGGCATTCATAACTCGTGTGTTCGTCCTTGTCGTGAGCTCATGAGAACAGGTGTTTACACTCGTTCTTGCGAGCTCTATGTCATGTGAGTGGGCGTGGTTTCAAGCCTTGCGCGAGCCGTGCCTGTTCTCGTCTTTGTTTATGTTTGGCACGCGGTTCGCGTTCCATCGGCTGCGTGCTTTATTGTTGTGTTTTGTCATGCGCAGTTTGGTTGTCACCAGCTGCGCGTCGTCTTTGTTTAATTGGCTGCATGTTCATGTCTTGTCTGTTACCCCGCTCGTCTTGTTTCATTGTCATTAGTTTGATTTTATTCCAGCTGTGGTTCTCATCAATTGCCTTCCTCCTGTGTATTTAGTCTCCTTGTGTTTGCCGTCCTGTGTCGCTTCGTTGGCGTTATTTTGTTCATTTGATACCTGTCAGTTATTCTTGTCAGTCGTGTCCTGTTTCCAGTCCAGTTATTCAAGTCAATTCAAGTCGTGTCATGTTTTCCCACACTTGGGAAGGTTTATATTAGAGTTCTGTTTATTTTTCATTAAAACCCTGTTTCCCCTGCGATTGAGTCCTCGCTTTCTCCTCAACCCTGTCACGGAGTGGCTGAGCTAAAGCACGCCAGCACCTACATATAGAAGATGCATGATGGGAGGGATGCTGTCCAATTAGAGAGAAGGATCTCATGGCTTGGCTAGCATCAGGAACCAATGGGAGAGCAGGAGGATGGTGGCGAGTCTACTATAACTAAGATGGCGCGTGCGGCGCGAGTTTCAAAATTGTTATGGGGCGAATCTCGGACTTTCAGAAACCTTTCGTATCTTGAAAACTTTTCTTATGTAGAGCAGTAAAATTTTCCGTCTTTGCTTTCGTAACTTGGATTTTTCGTAAGTTGAGCCTTTCGTATCTTGAGGTACTACTGTATGCTGATTTGGTACTTAAGAACATTTCCTATTATTAATGTTGAAAGTGGTTGTGCTGCTTAACATTTTTGTGGAAACCATGATATATTTTTTCCTGATCAGTTTAATTCATAATTTTGAATGATAGATCCAAAATTAAGGCTATTTTTCTGTTAAGTATAGTCAACATCTTGCTCAGAAAGTAAACTATGTGTATGTTTTGCCCTGCAAAAATGTACAGTTCTGCTCAAAAATCTGGTTTGATTTAATCGCAGAGTTTCATTGTGGTAGCTGCTGCCAAACCAGTTACAATTCAATTTTCCAGAATGTGCATTAGGCCATACCTGGAGTCTGTCTTCTGGCTATCAGCTGCCTGTGTTTTGATGTCTGAATGTGTTGTAGATCTGAGGGCAGTGTGAACAAAGCACACTTGTATCAGTGTTGTTTTCTGCTTTGACTGCGAATGAGAGATAGAGATTGGTGCCAAGGCCAGCTGTGCAGCCGGAGTCAGGAACAGATACATATTAGTCATAGGAAGCTGGTACTTACACAGGATGCAGCATTGACATGGCGTGAACTGCGCATTTAGTGTTAAAGATGCCTTAGAAAGAAGAAGAAAAAAAGAGCACGCGAGTCTGCATGGAGGATCCAGACTTTTTGGTCTGTTTAGCAGTGATACAGAATGACTCATTGATCATTTGAGGAGCAGGACTCACCGTTGTTTCCACTTGTTGTCTCCATCCACCAGCAGAGAACTGTCAACTGAACTGCATTTGACCTGTTTGTGACCAGTTTCTTCAACCTGTTACAGGGTTACATGATGAAAAAGGGCCACAAACGGAAGAACTGGACAGAGCGGTGGTTCCTGTTGAAGCCTGGTGTAATTTCATACTATGCCAGTGAAGATCTTACAGAGAAGAAGGGAGACATACTGCTAGATGGAAACTGTTGTGTTGAGGTAAGAGTGATTTTCTGCAAGGATTTCAGCAACACTAGATGTGTCTGCAATTCTTATGGTGACATCATCTGAACACATTTCCTTTTCCTCTTCTTTTGATGATCTCATGCATTCCTCTGCAGTCATTACCCGATAAGGAGGGCAAAAAGTGCCTTTTCTACGTTAAGTGCTCTGATAAAAGCTTTGAAATCAGCGCTTCCGATAAGAAGAAAAAACAAGAGTGGATTCAAGGTGAGATTTGAGATATCCAATCAAAAGTTTGGACACACTCAATTTATATTGATTCACTTTAATTGAATTAGTTTTGACTTGTATGCTTATATTACTGAAAACTATTTTGTAGAATAATAGTTTTATTATGCCAGCCTTTAAATTTGCCTAACAAAATAAAAATAATTTTGATAAGAAGATTAGATTGGAAAACAGAAAACATGAGTCACACACATTCAGTGCTTCAATCCCAGGATGCACCTCGTATAGTTGGATCAGATAATGTCTAGAGTGTGCAGAACTGTGATCTAAGCAAAGGGTGGCAACTTTAAAGAAGCTTTTTAACACATTTTATGTCACAAGTAAAATAACGGTTCTCAATTTTAAAAGGTAATTTATTTTATTTAAGGTAATATACTTCAGTGTCACATGATCCTTTAGAAATCATTCTAATATGATGATTTGCTGCTCAAGAAACATTTGGTATCATTGTCAATGTTGAAATGTTGTGTAGCTTAATAGTTTTGTGAAACATTATACGTTTTAAGGATTATTTGAATAAAAAAATGTAAAAGTACAGCATCTTTTGACAGTATTTGACAGATATCTTTAACAATAAAATTGTATTTTTACTTTTGACCAATTTTTTTGCAAGTTTGCAAGTCGTTTTGAAGACTTTACTATTATTCTAAAATGGGGTGAAAACTCTGGAGCACAAACTGTTTATATTGTTTCATTCTCCTTTTTTGCTATTCATCATTGTCAGGTTGGTAAATTACATTTTTGTAAGAGTTATATGATCTGAAATATGACGTTTCTGTCCTTTATGCCAACTCAGCTATTCAGACTTGTATCACACTCCTGAAGATCGGACGTCCGGCTCCTCACCACGAGGCACGGCAGAAACGGCGAGAGTTACGGCAGAAGCAACAGGCCGAGCAGGAAGAACTGGAGCTGAGGATGAGAGAGCTGCAGACGGCCAATGAGAACAAACAGAGGGAGCTGGAGGCCATGAGGAAGGTCTGTAATGTTCTACAACATTCTAACAACTCAAAAAACAAATGTCTCTCTCAGCCCTTTTACTGGAAATTGCATGTTTTGTTCCTTTAACTTTTTTAATTAATCTATATTTGATTTTGCTACTTTGTGAAAAAACAAACAAAAAACATTCCTTGCGAGATGTCACCATGTCTGGAAAATTTGACTACAAGTATAAGATTGGTAGAAAAACCTGTATTTAGTCATGCATGGAATGACAACCGTATTTTGCAATTAATATGGAGAGATAAAGTGCTGTAGGTTTCGTGAACAAAACTACACATCATAAATATACTGCAGTTTAATGTGTGAAACAGGAACTTTGTCTGTTGCCACACTGACCATTCATGGTGGTTCTTTTGTAATCTCTCTCTCTCTCTGCTGTTCATGAATTTTTATTTCACTGAAACCCTCTTTGATTTCAAGAAACTCTTTTCCTATTCAGACCTTCTACAGAAACTTTCAACAGAAGTGGTTTCATCCTAAAGCTTAAATCAGACTGGCCTGAGTGTGTGATTTCACACCCTATAGAGAGATGTGGAGTGTGTGTCGCATGCATGTGTGATTGTTGGGGGTTGGGAGTTTGGAGGAACTCCTCTTAATCTTTTCATCTCATTTCTCGTTATCCGAATGAGCTTTTCTGGTTGAGTGACTTAATATTATTAAATCAGGGTTTAGCCACACTTGTCCCCAATGAGTTGTCATCAGCAACTGGATTTAAATTTGTAAGATTAGTATGACTATGAACAGATTTAACACATAAAACTGAGATTTTAACAGTGAGCATTTAAATGTTGAGTAATGTGCAATATATATATACACAGTAATATCTCAGTTTACGAGTTAAATTCGTTCCGAGCTCGTAAACCAAAATGTTCGTACACCAAAACAAATTTCCCCATAAGAATGTACTAAAAATCAATTAATTCGTTTCACACGACCACAAATGCCCATTTTAAATCTTTTTTTGGTTTTACCCTATTAATTATAAAAATTGTAAAAAATTGTAACCATTAAGATCTCATATAAATACTAATTAATAATTGACAATTAAACTCTAAAAATACTTGACAATTTACTGTAATGCACTTCAGGTTTGAGCAGCCTGCTTGGAGGAGAGAGAGGAGGGAGGAGGGGGGAAAGCAAATGAGTGAATTTATTATAATAGTGCAGAAAACAAACAAAGTGATAATCCAGAGTTAAAGTCATGGAACATGGGAGCCGCGAACGAAAGCGGGGAGATAGGCAGATGATATGAGGTGTTAATTAGGTGTTCAGTGACCACACACACATACACACTCAGGCAGAACTAGGAGACACTGAATTCATGAACGCGTGTATAAATTCATGTAATATAATTCATATATATATGTATATTTCACTACTTGAACAATAGCGATCACAATTAATTAATGTTTAGAATATGAGGTAAAAACTTCTGTAAATCACTTATAAAAGTATCACTGTGGTGAATGATGCAGCCAATGAATGAGTTAAGGGCTGATAAAGGGGTTGGAACCTCCTGACTGTGTTATGAGAGGCTGTCATTAGGATATTTCATGTAAAAATGCGCACAAGAATGCTGAGCGTTAGGACTTTTTCCACACAAAAATGCGCATGGGTGAGGGAAATTTTTTCTCGTACACCAATACAATGCTCGTACACTGATTTGACCCTCCATGCTCGTACACCGATTTGCTCGTATACCAAGTCGCTCGTAAACTGAGGTATTACTGTATATATAAAATAGATTAATATTAATTATTATTAAGTATAAAATGTACTTGACAATTTTTTTCTATTTAAAAAAAAATCTATTTTTTATAATATCTATTTTTTAAAATGTATAAAGCACATTAAAAACATGAAAACGAAACAGAAATGTACATGTTTATGGATAAGTTGGACTAAATAGTAGGAAAAAGCATACCAAAAGAAGTACAGTTTTCTTCAAAACTAAATGCATAAAGACTAATTTATTGGAATACAAATTTAAAACATCTGAATCTTTTACTTTTTAAAATAATAATAATTTAAATACATTTTTAAAATAAAGTTTTACAGCTGATTACAGTAAATTACACACAACACAATATTCTCTGATAGAAAACCAGTCTGACACAGTAAATACAGTGTTAACTGGGAACAATGGCTGAATGGAGAACAGTCCAGCATTGATGTGTGAGTGTCTCTCCCCCGTCCTCGAATACATGGCAGGACAATCGGGGCCAGGGGGGAGAGCTAGAGAGGGCCGAGTTTATACTGGAACAATACCTGCCCTGTCACTCAGCATGGCCACCTGGGATCTCACACTGACCTGCCATCTGACCACAACCATATAGAGGAGTGAGACCGCGGTCAGCTGTGTGAATGGAGGATATTATTGCTGTTCATCGTCTCTAACTATAAATCAAAAATTGAATGTGTGAAGGGTTACGAGGGTGATGGATGTGTCAGTTTTAGTGGTTCTGTGGTTGATTTGTTGAAGCTTGCAGATATGATCCAGATCTCTGACCACTTGCATTCTGGGTAGTTGTATTATTATCAAATGAAGAGAAGTTGCTTGTTTCCTCCTTTAATAGCCAACTCTTAAAATCCACCTGAAAGTGAATCTGTTTTCTTTACAAATTAAGTCTTTGTGTTGCACAGAAACTGGAGGAGGCCGCAGCCAACGCAGAAGAAGAGGAACGCAGACGCCGGCAGACCCAGAACGAGCTGAAGGATCTCTACCAGGTGGAAATGGAGAAAGAGAAAATGGTACTTGTTTTCTATGTAAATCTGATTGGTCATTGTTTGTCTAGCATTCTTATTGACATAGTACTGACCTTTCTATGGTTTTGAATCTGACCAATTGTAGTCGTGGATTACTTCAGCGTCACAGGTCCATATTTGATTATTACAGGAAGTATGTTTCAGCATATGTTCTGCTTTCTACTATTATAACTGGAAATGTGGAAGCACACAATTTGTACACAGTAACGCATAAAAATATCAGCCTAATTCTCTCTGCACAGTACGTTTGATTCAATGACGTTTTTTAAAGGGATTGTCCACTTCGTGTTATTCAAGCCTGAATTCATTTTTCTAGATATTTTGAAAAATGTTTTTGTCTAGTGAAAGTTAATGTTGGGTCCAATGTTGTTTTGACAGTTAAAACATTCTTCTTTTTTGTTCTGCATAAAAAAAATAAAAATGAATGTAGAGGTTTTGTGTGTTTTAGGTGCGGCAGCATATGGAGGAACAGGTGGCTCAAAAGTCCAGTGAGTTAGAGCAGTATCTACAGCGTGTACGCGAGCTGGAGAGCATGTACCACCGCTTGGAAGAAGCACTAGAAGACGAAAGGCAGGCCAGACAGGATGAGGAAACTGTCAGAAAACTACAGGCCAGGTAAGTGTGTATGTAGCCAGGGCCGTTTCTGACCATTACAACCCATTTCAGCCATATATTTATACATACAGAATAACAGAAGATTGATTAGCCCTTACAACATGTTTTATTGGAGACGGATCTAGGACTGAGATTTTCACATATGAAGTACCACAGTAAAACTTATGTCATCACCCAAAAAATGCGTTATTTTGGCGGCATGTCATTTACACCAGTGGACAGAAACAAAGCATTTTTACTTTGTTACTCTAGTTAAGTGAAGAAAGTCTGTCTCTTCCAAGCCTATTTGTTTAGTTGCTTACTGTAGTCTATGTGAAAGTAATATGTAGTCTGATCTGTACAGCAGTTTCAAAGCAATATATTACTATATAGTTGAGGCATGAAGGTCACGTGACACCTGGAATGGGGCAATCTACGTTTCCTTGTAAGGTGGGAAGTTGGAGTAGTGTCACAAACACATGATGATGTCTGCTCAAGTCTGCAGTTCCTGTTCCCTGTCTCACCCCACGAAACCCAACTCTCTTCCTGTGTTTGTGCTGACCCATCGCAAGCTCATCAATTTACCCAAACACACACATACTGACACAATCTGCACTCTCACCCGGGTGAATTTTGAACTTGGCTCGCAAAGGCCACTGTTTAAAATATATGCAATATTATGCGTACATGAATGATTTATTCAGTGTATTTTAGGTCATGTGAGTTTAGATACTGTACAAATATATCTTACATTTATTTTACTGTGCATTTGTAACCGGATGCCAGTACTTGGCAGGGTTGTGAGCCATTCAATGTTTTTTAAATTCCAAAGCAATTTGCGATGTAGTCAAAATTCAAATTCAGCGTTGGGGAAAGTTACTTTTAAAAGTAATCGGTCAAGATATTGCATTACTCCCTAAAAAAGTAACTATTTGTTGCACTTAGTTATTTTTCATGGAGAGTCATTTTTAGCCTTTCTATTTTTGCCAATGTAAAATTAAATGAATAAACCTTAGGCGGAAGGAAATGCGAATTCACACCTTTATCAAGATCAAGCAAACCTTTTCAGTGTGGATCCGTGCGCACTATAACGGCTAATACTGCCCAAAACCATTGGAGGATTCAGTTCAGAACTACAAACATGGCGAGTGTACGCGACCAATGGTTAAGTAGAGACGAGAGAGGTTTAGATAAAAGGGTTTGAGTGACTAATAATCAACATTTTAATCTGATAAAACACTTATTTAACCGTATCTGATCTATATGTCATCTGCAACAACGTGGACTTTTATAAACATCTGTTAGGCCATTCACTTTTAAATGCATCATAATGCAAACACATGAGGAGAGTTTGTAGCTATTGAAAGTAGCTATCAATGTGCTAATTTTCTCTCCAATAGGGTAGGAAATTAAATTAAATTAAATGTGGTAGATTTTAACAATGACAAAAGGATTGACAGGCCAGTTTATAGTGATAGACCGTCCATCAAAAACGCAATTTAATGACATGATAGAATGTCCCAAAGCTTGTCTACTCTTGTTACACACTCAAAAATACGTTTTCTTACACACTTTTAGGGCGTAGTTTAAGTAAGCGAATTAGACCCAGCACAACACTCTTACTTCAGCAATAAAAATGTGATGTTTAACTAAAGTCAATTTTGCTCATTCGTATGGTTGAAGGCCAGCAGTATTAGTAGATTTATTTCATTAAAACACTATTACAAATGGTTTATAATATATTTTTGTGTCACAGCAGTAACGCAAGAGCTTGCGACAAGGATTCCCCACTTCCTCTGTTGTTCTCTCTCTAACATTTGTTTAATAAAGATCTAAAAAGCTTGTAAAAAGTAAAATGAAATGCGAGTATGTGCATCTCTGTCTGCTGCAGTCTGTTGGAGGAGGAGGTTTCCAAGCGTGCAGAGCTGGAGCAGATACACCTATATCAGCAGCAGACCATTTCTCAGACACAAGCAGAGAAGCAGGAGCTGGAACGAGAACGGCTGGCAAAGGAAAGCGCTCTGCAGTCTGCCATGCAGCAGCTGCAGCAGCTCGAGGCGGACAGAGAGGAGGCACTGGAGCAATATGAGGTACAGACTAAAGCTGCAGGACAGTAACTCTGAAGTTGTGATCGGTCTTGCTTCAAAAATGTTCCTGTGTAGATTGCCATCTAGTGGCTGCATGGTGCAATGTAACCACTCTTATGTTGCTGCTTCTCATGGTGAGTTTGTACGTCTTTGTCTGAACAGGAGGTGATGAAGAAATTAGCAGATGCTGCTAATAATACGAAGAGCTGGAAAGACAAGGTGACCCACCACGAGGGACTCATACGGCTCATTCAGCCAGGTGACATTGCATCTTTTTCTGTACTCTTTAATTCGTTTTAAAAATGTGAGACTTTTTATTTTTAGCTTGAAGGTATAGTTCACCCAAAATGGGTTAATTCTATCATTAATTACTCACCCTTCAAACACCGTCATCTTTTTCTTCAAAAAAAAAATCTTTTTTATGAAATGTGAGAGCTTTCTGTCCCTCGATTGAGAGATCATAAAACTAATCCATATGAATTGAGGAATTTAGTTCAATTTTTCTGAAGAGACTTGATCACTCTATATGGCAAACAGATCTAATTTAGGCTTTTATTATTATTATACTAATTATAACAGTAAATTCACTATTATTATCATCATCTTTGTAATTATCAGTACAGTAATCCCTCGCCACTTCGCGGTTCAAGTTTCGTGGTCTCAGTGCATCGCAGATTTTTCAAAAATATTAAATTGAAAAATAAAAATTCTAAAATGCCGCCATATCGGCAGCTGTATTGCGGAAAGCAGCATTGCTTCATCGTGATGCGAGAGAAACGGTTTCCCAGGATACCAGACGAAGAGAGAAACTCTCTCAGAGGCTTTGTACACGCCCACAGCACTCAGACAAGACACGTGATTGGTTCCTGGCGCAAGATTGACCAATGAGAGCACGAGTGGAGTGGAGCCTCTTCGCCTCTCTCAGAAGCAAATGTCGCCGATATCTGACGATGAGACGCTTCCTGAACTGATTTAAAGACCTCATTATACCAGTGCAGTAACACCATCATCATCATCATCATCATCATCATCATCACATTCATGAACCGCACAGGTGTGTCATCATCGTCATTACTGGAGTCTCAAGATACTGCTGTCAGTGATGAGTGTAGAGCACTGTAATATGTATCGTATGAGAGAGAGAGAGTAAATGTATAATATTAAGGTTTTATAATTAAATAGATTTAATTAAAATTTAAAGTATAAATATACATATTTTAAACATTTTGGTACCTACACACATATACGGAAATTCCTAAGGGGGGGCAATCCTACTACTACTCGCGGGGGGTTCCGGTCCACATTAACCGCAATAAACGAGGGATCACTGTATTATTATTTGCTGATCTAGAGTCATTAAAAATACAGTTTATGCTCATATTATTCTAATTTGTAAGTTTGGAAAAGTGGCTGCTGAATAAAATCATTTTCAAATCTCATTTATCTTATATGTTTGTTTTTGTTTTTTAGGTCCTAAGCATCCTCAGAAAATCACAAATTGGGGACCAGCAGCGTTCACAGAGGCAGAGCTGAGTCTGAGACAGAAGGACTGGCAGGAGAAGAAAAACAGGCCTGCTACACCACAGTAGTGCCCTTAAATTCTTCTTAGTTCTACTCTGCTGTTAATACACCGTTACTGTAGATAAAGTCACTAGTGAAGTGTGTATGCTGCCTCTGGGGTGAGTCTCTGACCGCACTAAACCTGTAGGCCACGCGACTTCACATCGGCTGAAGTTTATCCTGGCCTCCTGAAGAATCGTGTCTCATTCCAATCCATACGGTAACATTCCAGTGGCATTTTGCCCTCGGCTTTGAAGCAATTTTATACATTTTTGTATGATGTTCTACATCTTGTAAATGTGTTCATTTTGGTGCATTTCCACCAAAATAAGGGCAGATATTTCTTCATTGTAGTTCGTGAGTTAAGCCTTTTTCATTTTTATAAAAGTAAAAAGCAAAAGAAGTAAAAACAAACACTGACCAAGTATCTTTTTACAAAGAGCATTTATGCATAAGTGGCAGTCAGCTCTAATTTAGATGATCAAAATTGAATCTAAATAGTAATACATCATGTAAAGTGGACTAATGAAACATTTTGATAATTGACACCGTACATAATACGTTTGCTAAAACAGATCATACTCATTCAAGGAGACATGATTGCAGTATTAACAATACGCTTTACCACAATTTTTCTGTGTTGTTAGGATTATTCAGTACCAAACTACTGTTTGTCTCAAACTAATGCCCAGATTTAAGTCCTGAGACTGTACTGTTTATCATTCAATAAAAAGGTGTTATTTAATAGTTGTAAATCATTTATTTTCTGAGTTATAGAACTTACTGACTTGATAGGTAAAACCAAACATTGTGGGTTTAATACTAACCGTCCACAAGGGGTCGCTGGATTACTGTATTTGCAGAGCATCTTAAAGGGATAGCTCACCCAAAACATACATACGAGTTTATTTCTCATATATGGAAGATATTTGTAATCAAACAGGATACTTTTTGATGATAATCTGTCGTGTTCAGCAGAAGAAATAAACTCATATAGGATTGTCACGAGTTTATCATCCGTTTTAAATATTACTCAATTACATTCAGTATGTATTATGAGTCAAAGAATGAAAATATGATGGATATTGAAAGGAAATTTGTGAATGGGAGGGCCGGAGACTACGGCATGTGCATAAATCTGTTCTTGCTCAAGCGTGACACAAGGCTATTAAAAAGGTTGGCCACCTTTCAGGCCACTGTCATCCTCCAAGGATACGCTAATTGGATTCATGATACACTCACAGTTTCCATAAACTATTCCTGTCTGTAAGTGACTGAAAATTGCTCATAGTCTAAACAAATCAACGCACAAATTTAGCATGGACTTGGTGGAGCGAAGATGTATCGGCAGCTTCATTTCTCAATGGGGAGCCATGCATTCAAGAGAACGGAGCAAATTGAGTTTCTTATGTTGCATACTTGCTCGTGTACAGCATGGAATGATTAAAAAGAGATAAGAATTGTGATTATTTTAAGCTGTAGTCGGAATTGACTTTGGCCAGAGGTTAATGCTTCTCTTACCTAAGAGGATGACATACAGATCAACACTTGTACACACTAAATTTGTATTGCTGCCATTCAGATTTGTGTTATTAGCCACAAAGGTCCATTTGTTTTCCATGAAGTCATCCTGTGAAATTATCACAACTTCTTGCCTTATCTTGTCAGACATTCATTTTTAGTTAGTTTACATGGTGTGTTTCTTTAGAGAACCGTGTGCCACATAGAAAATCAGAAAACAAAAGGATACCATGATTATATTTTGTAAAAAAAAAAAAAAAAAAAAAAAAAAACTCAAACACAAACAAACATTTTTAAATAAAATGTGATCATTATAATATATACATGAAAATTAATAAAACTATATGAATATAGGCCTATATAAAATATTTAAATTATTATTTAATGTAATGACAACACTTGGCAGTTTGTCACATTTGTTAACATTAGATACATTAGCTAATATGAACTAACAATGAGCAATATATTTTTTTCATTGCATTTATTCATCTTGTGAATTTGTAATTAAATATTTAATCTCTTTTAATATTTAAAATGTCAATTATAATGTAATTTTCAGCATCATTACTCTAATATTCAGTGTCACGTGATCCTTCAGAAATCATTCCATGTTGATTTGGTGCTTGAAAAACATTTCTTATTAATAATGTTGAAAACAGTAGTGCTGCTTAATATTTTTGTGGAAAATGATTTTTTCTTTGATGAACAGAACTTCTTGTAATATTTATTAATTTCATAAAGGTCTTTACTGTCTTTAAAAAAAAATCAATTAAATGTGCCTTTGCTAAATAAAAGTATTATTTTAAAACATGTATTTGAATACCAGTCTATCATGATTTAAAAATAAATATATAAGCAGATAACACTGTTTTCATAACAACTGATAATGTAATGACAGGAATAAATTACATTACAACAGAAACAAGTTCATTTAAATTGAAATAATAATAGTTTACAATATTACCATTTTTGATGAGTCTTGGTGAGGTTAAGAAACTCCTTAAAATTAATATTAAAGAAAATGAATAATTGTTCATTGTTAGTTCATGTTAATCTAGTTTGGTTAGTTCTAAATGAGACCAATATTTAATGTTACCAATATAATATATGCAATAAAGCTATAGCCATGTTTAGAAAAATGAGTATGTCCATGAAGTTTGTGCAATAGCTATACCAAGCAAACAGAGGGAAAAAGGTGGCCCACATTAATATCTTATGTAACGCGTACAGCTGCGGTTGTAATAAATGGTGTAACTGACAATACCACTTAAAGTTGTATTTACTGTTGAGGCCGACCCAGTGATTCCCCGGCCCGTCCAACGATCTCAAAATTTTGCAGTCAATTTATGTTGAAATATTTTGGCTCATTAAAGTAACCCGGTCCTCGCGTGTGTTCTCAAATGCAATCAGATATTTGATGATAAAAGCAATATTTGTTTCAACTACGTCCCCCCTGGCTGATTGATTGGCTCTGGCGAAAGACGTCATTAGTGATGTAAATGGGCGATTCTCTGCATTCCTCCAAATCTATCTGATGTACATCCAGAACAAAAAAGTGCTGCACTTATTAAAAAATGAGCACAACAACAGCACAATTTGCAATGTCGCAGCCCATATTTATGCATCCATCATCATTTGTCGTTCCGTCACGGACTTCACGTCTCACCATTTGACACTTGGAAAAGCTTGAGTTGATGAAATCTCTTTTCAATGACCTTCAAAATTATTTAGATATTCAAAGAAAAATCGAATGATTTCTGCATACTACGTGAGTGACGGAGAGCGAGAAACAGGCTACGGGTAAATGTGCACTCCAGATGCATTTGGTTCTGGCTGAACTAACTGGCTGCAATGAGACGGAGGGTCATTAACGGCAGGGCTTGCGAGGCGGTGCTCCGGATGCGCCCCGCTCCCCAGCAGAGCCTGCATCCCATCACTCCTCTTTCAAACTTCCTTGAATCCATCAGCTCCGGTTTGGGGCCTTCTGCGCTAGCGCAACATTCCAGAGAAATGATGTGAAACAGAAATGCATCAAATTCCTGATCTGGAATACATCGCTGGGTTATGCCTGTCCGTGGCCCCTCAGTAGATACTGTAAAAAGGGGCTCTGGGATTTTTACATCTGCGCTGTGAGGAGCTGCTAGCACCTCTGGGGAGCCATGTGTTCAGTTTAATTCTTTGAATCTTTGGAATGTATGAGTGTTGTAAAAGTCACAGCTATCTATGGAACTGATTAGTGGCTTGTTCTGCATTGATAGTCTGAAGGCATTTGTCATTTTCTTTCTCAGAGTTATAAATAAATGACAATAAAATGATTCATAAATGTTATAGTTTCAATAACATTTCATTTAACTCAGGTTTATGAGATCATAACAATATGAAAACAAAAAAAGGACTTGATTTTATATATATATATATATATATTTTTTTATTTTTTTTTTCCCACAAAATCTCTGACATGATCTGCTAGTGCTTCTGACATTTCATTTAAGGGTGATATAAAATATATTAATAATATAATTAACAATACAACTGTTTTTATACAAGGAATGTACAGGCCTATACAATTTGATTGTATATAATACAATCTTATCTATTATTATTGATAAAATAATAATGTATCCATCCATATGTTCCATTTTCCATTACAATTATTAATGTATCACAGTTATAAAATATTTCTTTTTTTTTGTAATACTGAACAACAGAATTCTGAAAAAAGTATCAGTTTTTACAAATATATTAAGCAGCACAACTGTTTTCAACACTAAGTGATATGAAATGTTAAGACTACTAAATGTTTTTTGAGCACCAAATCAGCAAACTAGAATGATTTCTGATGGATAACGTGACACTGAAGAATGGAGTAATACAGCTTTGCCATAAAAATAATGAATTACATTTTAAATTTATATAATATTTTTCAAGCAAATAAATCCAGCCTTGGTAAGTATAAGAAACTTAAAATCTTAATGAGCACAAAACTAAAATGAAAGGAAAAAAGAAAGAATGCTTCATTATATACACACATTTATATATTATTATTATTATTATATATAGTCATGGCAAAAATTGTTGGCACCCCTGAATTTTTTCCAGAAAATTAAGTATTGCTCACAGAAAAGTGGATATAATGTTGTTGTGTTGTTGTTGTTGTATAATGAGTTTTGTGTCAAATTTTCTTTTTTTCCCTTCTTTTGTTTTGTTCCAGCACACACAAAGGGAATAAACGTGTATAGCAAAACACGTGTTAATGCAATACTTTTCTGTGAGCAATACTTGATTTTCTCAATTTTCGGGGTGCCAACAATTTTGGCCATGACTGTATATAATAATAATAATAATAATTATAATATATAAATGTGTGTATATAATGAAGCGTTCTTTCTTTTTTCCTTTCATTTTAGTATACAGGTGCTGGTCATGTAATTAGAATATATTTTAAAAAAAGTGAAACTTATATTCAAACTTATATTATATTCATTCATTACACACAGATGGATATATTTCAAATGTTTATTTCTTTTAAGTTTGATGATTATAACTGACAACTAAGGAAAATCCCAAACTCAGTATATAAAAAATTTGAATACTGTGAAAAGGTTAAATATTGAAGACACCTGGTGCCACACTCTAATTAGCTAATTTACTCAAAACACTTACAAAGGCCTTTAAATGGTCTCTCAGTGTAGTTGTGTAGGCTACACAATCATGGGGAAGACTGCTGACTTGACAGTTGTCCAAAAGACGACCATTGACACCTTGCACCAAGGAGGCAAAGACACAAAAGACCATTGCAAAAGAGGTTCACAGAGCTGTGTTCAAGCACAATAATAGTGGTAGAAAAAAGTGTACAAGCAATAGGGATAACCGTACCCTGGAGAGGACTGTGAAACA
Source organism: Rhodeus uyekii (assembly GCA_037043235.1). NCBI lineage: Eukaryota > Metazoa > Chordata > Actinopteri > Cypriniformes > Acheilognathidae > Rhodeus > Rhodeus uyekii. Next base: position 1,020,498 of record JAWRVZ010000003.1, read on the forward strand.
AACCCATTCAAAAATGTGGGGAGATTCACAAAGAGTGACTGCAGTTGGTGTCAGTGCTTCAAGAACCACTACACACAGACGTATGCAAGACATGCGTTTCAGCTGTCGCATTCCTTGTGTCAAGCCACTCTTGAACAACAGACAGTGTCAGAAGCTTCTCGCCTGGGCTAAAGACAAAAAGGAGTTATGTTCTCCGATGAAAGTAAATTTTGCATTTCCTTTGGAAATCAGGGTCCCGGAGTCTGGAGGAAGAGAGGAGAGGCACACAATCCACGTTGCTTGAGGTCCAGTGTAAAGTTTCCACAGTCAGTGATGGTTTGGGGTGCATGTCATCTGCTGGTGTCGGTCCAGTATGTTTTCTGAGGTCCAAGGTCAACGCAGCTTTAAACCAGGAAGTTTTAGAGCACTTCATGCTTCCTGCTGCTGACCAACTCTATGGAGATGCAGATTTCATTTTCCAACAGGACTTGGCACCTGCACACAGTGCTAACGCAAGGACCATGGTATCCCTATTCTTATATTATATATATATGGTCATTCCCTTTGCTTATTATTTCCCCTTGTTTCTTGACCTCTTCCTGAGGCAGTCTTAAAAAATGAGCCCCAAATAATTTTAATACAAACCTGGATCATTTTCACAGGAAACTCAGTGGGATATTAAACCCTTCCCTTCCAATTGTTCTCTCTGGTTATAAATATGCTCTGTGGCCACGCTGACCTTTGTCAAGCAGTTTATATAGAATGGAGACTCAAACAACACATAAGACAAGTTTCATAATGACTGACCAAAAGTCTGCACCGTAACTCTAATTCACATATCTCTCTCTCTCGTCCTATGGGAGCATGGCGTGAGGAGGGCAGAGTGGATTTGTGCATCTGTCTCAAATGGTGGACGTGCCAATAAGTAGGATTTTTTTTATAGGCACAGTCCTTCCTCATCCCTGTTCCTCCTCTTCTTCTAGCACAGAGGAATGTGCGGAAATGAGCAAATATAAAACATCAGTGCCTCCACAAAAAATGCCGAAGCACCCCCCATGGATCTAAGCCCTTTCCCACCAACTCCTCACAATCTGTGTCTCTTTATAATTCCTCTGGCTTAGAGACGTCTGGCCTGGTTCAGGAGTCTGGAGTTCAACCAACATATTGTTTACCAGCATCTTTCTGCAGATATTTTCAGTGAAAATAGCACAAATGAAGAAAGACTGAAGACCAAAAGAACTGAAAGCTTTGAATTATTGGTACCGTTTTAAAGCACTACGAGTCAGCATTTGTCTATTAACAAGCATTTTTGTTTCAGGGGTAAATGAAAATGTTCATGACTTGGTAACAAATTACAGTTAAAAGGATGCACACAATTGTTTTACCATTCATGATAATCAGGGAATAGTGTTTGGTATTCTATCATCTTTTATATTGACTGAGTTTTATTACACCTTGCGAGATACCAAGTTAGACTCACTCTTGCCTTCAGAACTGACTCAATTCTTCATGGCATATAGTCAACAAGGTGCTGGAAACATTCCTCAGAGATTTCGGTCTATATTGACATGATAGCAACATGCAGTTGTTGCAGATTTGTCGGCTGCACAACCACGATGCAAATCTCCCGTTCCACAAAAGTTGCTCTATTGAGTCATGATAGTGAATGCAAGAAACCAGTTTGAGATGATTTGAGCTTTGTGTCATGGTGTTTTATCCTGCTGGAAGTAGCCATCAGAAGATGGCACACTGTGTTCATAAGCGAAAAGATAAGAAACAATACTCCGAAAGGCTGTGGTGCTCAGTTGGCATGAAGGGACCCAAAGGGTGCCAAGAAAATACCCGCCACACCATTACACCACCACCACCAGCAGCCTGAACCACTGATTCAAGGCAGGATGGATCTATGCTTTCATGTTGATTACGCCAAATTCTGACCCTACCATCTGAAGTCAAGCAATGTTTTTCCAATCTTCTCCAATTTTGGGGGGCATGCACAAATTGTTCTTCTGCTGCAGCAGCTCATCTGCTTCAATGTTCAACATGTTGTGAGTTCAGAGATGCTCTTGTGCAGACTCCTTAAACCACTTTTCTTCCCCATTTTGATGTTCAACTTGTGATTCAGCAGATCATCTTGACCATGTCTACATAACTAAATGTTGATTGATTCGATTTTGGTGTCAACAAACAGTTAAACAAGTGTCCGGGCAATGTATATACAGTCAATCCTTCATCAAACACTGATGGGGTCTCTGAGGTGGTTAAACAGGGTACTATTGGTTGCACTGCATGAATTGCTTTGGCATTAAAAATAGACAGTATAGAAGTACTGAGCTCAGCTTGTTATTTTTGGCTCAGTCTTAGTGACCGGTAGCAGACAGATCCATCCGTCTTGGCTTGAGACTGGAGCTCAGTCTCATGACCCTTTATCTGGAAAATGTCCGACAGGACAAGTTTGGACGGCCTGTCATGCTTGTAGAAGGACACAGAGAATTGAGAGCAAATCAAACGAACCCCAAACAAATAAGGATTCACTCACTGGCCAGCATAAACAATGAAATGAGGACGTAGGTGTTGACTGGAATATGGTAATACTTCTGAGTGCATTGCTTGTTATTGTTTAGCCAATTCCACATTGTGCACAAAATATACAATTGATTATGGGTTGAACAAAGGTCTTGAAGACGTCGTTTTCTTTCTGCATAGAAGTTGAACCTGACAGAAGCAATAAAATCTAGTTGATCTAGATCAGTGGTTCTCAACCTTTCTGACTTTCATTGTCCACAACAATATTCAAAGGTTCCATGGGCTTTCAGATTTTTTATAATTTAACCAGACAATAATTAATTATAAGAAAATGTGTAACAATGGAGTTATAAGAACATTAATTTGCATGGCTTCTTCTTTTTCTATAAAAATCACACTTTAAAATTAGGCTACTTCATATATGCAGGTTTTTCGAGAGAGAGAACCCTGGTTTTAGAAAAAAAAAGTTATTTAGGGAGTGACTTAATATCTAGATTTTTTGTTAGAATAAAAACATTTTTTTTTCTTCCATACAATAAAAGCTCATTGTAACCACCATAAAAACAAGATTTGTCCACATGGATGTTGCTTTTAAAGTTTGACAGGCAAGACTACTTTTGTATTCTAAAAGACAAAATAAGAGTATACATGTTTGGAATGACTTGAGAGTGAGTAAATAATGACAGAACCTTTTTTCTTCTTTTTTTGGGTCAAATTTCTGTACAACTAAATTGCTTTAAAAGGTAAATATGATTATATTATAATTATTGAATTACTGAAATACCTGGTCTGAATATCTTGTCCATATCACAATGATTCTATTAATAGTGGTATAAACAAAACCTCACACTCTGAACCCTCACAATACTATAATTATAGAATATATTGTCTGATGTCATGGTCTCTAGTTGCCTGCAGTTATTGGCGAAGGAAGAGAGACTAATAGAGCAACTCAATACGAGCGCCTCTGACCTCTCTCGGTGTCTGTAAAAAGCATTTACTCTGAAATAAATCTAGAAACACCAACAGAAAGAGCTAGAAACACTTTGCAAATGATTAAGCAGGTTGTTTGTATAGAGAAAATGTGCTTAAACATTTTGTGTGTGTAACGTAGGCAGAATTTGCCAGTTTTGGTTAAATCTTGCATATATACAATTATACTATCAATAATAATCAAAACATCAGCTGATCGGAAGCTGTGAACTAAAAGTGGTTTAAAGATTTAGCTGGAGTCATTGCAGTGGCTTTAAATGTAGGCTAGTTCACATTCTTTCAGTGGGGGAAAGCCAGAATGCTCTGGAGTCCAGTTCATATGCAAGTTATGATAATGATATCAAGAATAAAGGTACGTTTGTAAAGTCCTTTCCAAGCATGTCATCATCCAACAAGTTAAACAGTGCAAATGCTGCCAGCACTGATTACTGGGGTCCCAATCACAAGACTTATTTAAAACAAATGAAGTGCCATAAAATGGTTTTTAGACATCAAACAGTCAACATTCTCTAACATCAAAGTGTTTCATAACCCGGTGTGCTGTTAATTTGACAGAGACAGAACACACATCCTATTGCAGTGATCAGGTGATCTCAGAATGTGTCGGCCTGCACTCTCACCCTCAGAGATCACTCATCTTCTGCGTCCTGATCCCCATTGATCACTACTGATGTCCTCTGTCAGCACGTGTGTAACACTGATGACTGTGTTAACCGAACCTCAGCGAGTGTTTAGCTTGTTACATGTGCTTATGAGAGCTCACGCAGGATGAAAGGGATGGGTTATTTTTACATTTAGTCATCATAGCAGAACAAAAACACTCACAGAAAATCAGAGTGATCAGAGAATGAGTGAGCGTGTGTGTGTGTGTGTGGGGGGGGGGGTCTTATCTTTTCTTTAGTCAATTTTTACTATACTCAGAACAAGAATTATATTTGTTTGATTTTATAATCTATTTATAAATCTATTTTCTATCTATTTATACATTTAAAAAAGAAAACGATTGAACTAAACAACTGTGCTTGCAATTTGTTAATATGGCTGTATAAGTAAATTTTTTATGGTTAGCCATTTTGCTTCCCCATTTGTTGTAAGGTGAGATATAATATGTATTTTTATTATAGAAATGCATCACTTAGAAAACGCTTCATTGCAAAAAACAACAACCACAAGATGTGCGAGATGAAAATAAAATAGTACAATTAAATAAACATTATATTAACATGCACTATTGTAACATGCATAAAGTATATATATATATATATATATATAATGTGTGTGTGTGTGTGTGTGTATGCATATATACACATACATATTTTTATTTTATTTTTTATGTTGACATTTATTTTAGAATCTTACCTGTATATTACCGCATTTTAAAGCTTTTGCTAAAAATAATAATAATAAAAAAAGAGTTAAGAGTCATTATAACAAAACTGATATACAGCGTTGTCATGAACCCCTGCGAACATTATTAACTATCCAGCCACTAGATGGATCGATTGAGTATTCCAGAGAGTTGTGCAATAAATCTTTTTTTAAATATACAAGTAGATAAAGGATCCAAAATGTATTATTATTATTATTAATTTTGAACCTGGGGTGCTTCCTCGGAGGAGGCTGGATGAGAAAATAATCGATATTACAAGGTTTATCGGGGAGTAACTGAGAATGAATGGGGGAAAGTCACGTGAGAGGAGGCAATGCCCCCATCTCACTATGATTGGATATGATTGGTTCGTGCAATAACACCCACCCCTTGTTTTTTTGCGCGTACTCGATTAGGTCTAAATAAAGACAATGATGGCTTTAATGGAAGACCAATTAAAAAGCCACATCAAAATCAAGTTGAAATGTCATGAAAACATGATGACTGTGGTTTTTTTTAGTGAGCAATCAGCTAGTGGAAATTAAAGGTAGATCTTCGTGTCTGTGTCGGTGACCAGTGTGTGTGTACATGTTTGACGATTGCAGAAAATAAGTTGACTAATAAAAACAAAAGCTGAACATTAGTTCACAAATAATATTGTTACTGCCTTCAGTTATTATTTTATAATAAATGGAATATATAACTAATAAATAGAACATTAAATAGCGTAAAAATACAAAATAGATCTTTTTATGTAGTGTTTATTTAACCAGGTAAATGAACAGTAATAATAATAATTTTACATAGTATTCATAAAAAATGTGAGTCTTTGCCTCATTTTAAAACACCACTCTGTTAAACTAATGCGGTAATATTCTATCTATAGCATATTAAAGTGTTTTGATCTTCATGATTTTATAATGTAAATAGGCTAGCAGTTACATATTACACTACATATCAGATTCAGCTTCTCGCCTAAATGCATGTTGAAGGTCTTGAACCAGCGCCTGTGTTATTCTCTGATGTCTATGAAAACATAACTAAAGAGGAATAGCCTACAGCTCATGAGTCATGCTAAATCTTCCTCGATTACCACAAGGTCACAAAGAGAATGTAGAAGAACACGTTCTTTGAAGTTCATAGTACATTCAAGACCAGTAAGAGGCTGGTTTGGGGGGAAATATGACCGTAAACCCTGCTTTTCTGTCTGTATTTGCATTTTTAAATTAAAGTTCCACTTGTGCCAGCAATCAAAATAGCTTTTTATGTTTGCTTTCAATGTCACTCAAACTGCTTTAAAGTACAACCAGGTGTAAAAAACACACAAAAGAACATGATGACTTTGGCCTATTTGGCCTCAGGTGATACAAAGAAAACTATAGGATTTAAGCATTCTTTAAATATTTTTTTAAATTCTGGATTTGTACATTGGAGCTACAAAATTAATATTTAGTTTACTATATAGATAAACTACATTACTAAAAAATAGTTTTTAGTCATAAAGAAATAATAAACTCAATGTACGTTTCATGACTTTGGTCCTTAGTGGAAAGCAAAAGAAAAGTCCCAAGAGCCAAATTAACCCCAGTTGACCTCTGGACTGAAACTCAATCTAAAGTGTTCAGCGGGGACGCAGAAGGTGTTGAAAAGACAGTCTGCTGTATTTTAGGAATGTCTGAAGTTAGAAATATCTGGCCTATGACAAAAACAAGACAGTTCTGAGACGTATAATCCCAAAACGTGGATTAGGATAACCTGAATGAATTCAGTGAGCAATTTGAGATGATGTTCAAACGGCCTAGGAGGTCATTGAGGATTTACAGAGAGTAAAGTGAACGAACAGTTAATGGATCAACACAGTCCATTGAGGGGTTTCTCTGTCTTATCACCTCTCTGTCTGTATTGCCCCAGGGTCACGTGCGGTACACCCGTAACAGCCGTCTTTGTTTGGAAAGAAAACATTATGATCCTTCCCATCGATCAGCACACTCCAAGCACCATATTTTATTTCAGATCTGTATAATCTTTCAAGAAAAACAAGTGTAACTCTAAACAGCATTAATGAACTGTGTCAGTGACGGAAGTCATGTGTAAAGCAGACGATAGATTTTTCTTCATGATTGTTTCCAGTGAGGATTTTCGCATTTAACTGTTGTGTTTCAAAACAAATGCTTCTGAAAACAGGTCAAATACATATCTAAGATCATTTTAAAACATGACATTGAGCAATATATGGGATTTGCCTTACGAAATGAGACTAAAGCGTTTTATCGGACTATTCTGTAATGGTTCAATCAAGATTCAAAAGCTAGGATTCATCTAAAATGTGGTTTGTGGTGAAAGCAAATCATTTTAATGAGACAGAAGAATTTCTATTGGTGTCCAATCACACATTGACTATTTATTTATAGACAAGGATATTTTCTAGTCATATATGGACATGTTTGTCCATAATATTTTTGTGGAAATGGTGATGCATTTTCAAAAGAACAGCGCTTATTTGTTACAAATCTGTTGTAACGTTACAAAGGACTTTACTGTCACTTGATCAATTTAATGTGCACTTGCTGACCAGAAACCTTTGAATGGTATATGTGCTTTTTTTGTTTGTCTGCAACATACGTCCCTTAAACAAATCATGTAAAAGTATTTCATACTAAAAAAAGAGAAAATCTGGCTTCAAATATCACACCCAACAACAACTTCCATAAATATTAATACCAACGTGATTCGTGTACATTCAAATGAGGACACAAATGATAGTTTCATAATATTTATTTCTAAATAATCCATTAAACACCATCTACTATAATAATACTAATTGTCATCAATAAATGGTGCTCATTATACCATGGTAAATAATTCGGTACGATACAGTTTCTTTTAAAATGGTTGGGAATATTGTTCACTTTTGATGGACTAACACACTTGTTTTTCAGCTAAAAGATAAAATAACAGACATGTGTAGGTTGTGATTGACATACACTGTTATGAGCGTCTCAGACGTGTCACGTTAAAGACATATTACTTCAACAGGTCAGCATTGAGAACATTCCATGTTTCGGATTTCTAGGAAAATATTCATCCAAGCTTACGTTTGGTTTCATCTGCATCATTATGTAAGAGTAACCGCTTGCTTTTGCATGCCATCTGGGCCTGTATGAATCTGCTGAGGTTTGGCACCAGTTCCAACAGAGAAAACCTACGTGCTGTATCCCCATCAACAACTATCCCAGCATGCTTTGAGGAATGTCACAAAAGTGTTTGGAAAAACTACTAATCCTTTTCTATGGTTGCTGACACCAAACCCCAATTAAACTCGTATGCGTCTAATTTATGAGATTGTGGACATGGTGATGATTCAAAGGAAACCATGTTGCGGGTTTTACAACTATTCCTAATGGTGACAGTTGCAATTTAAACGATTTAGGTCAAGATTAAGTTATTTTTACTTTCAAAAAGCCTAAAAAAAAATGAAGCAATTTTAATAATTTGACAAATATTTCTTAAACCCCAAAAAATATCTTCTCCGTGTGTCTATGGAGACAGTTTGCAGCTGATGGTACATCCCATCTTTAACTGCAGGACCCTTCACACCTTATAAGGTCTAGTTAACTGCCACATGCTGGGAATTAATTAACTAATTAAACCTAGTATAGGCAATGTATTTCATAAAAACTTTTTGATTTAGAAGTGCTCTAAATATTGAAATAATTTACATATACCATCTGTGGAAGTCACAGAACTAGAAAATGTTTGTCCAATCATTGCATCCAGTCAGACGTCTTTAAGTTGTTTACATTCATAATTATTTTCATGTTATGCGAGACACGAGTTAATTTAATGCCATTTTGTGATGCTTTGTATACCCTGTTTACCCTGGCCGTATTTTGGAGGATGGGATCTAATCTTGCTATTGCTAGCCTCTCTGAAATCGCCCACCCTACCTTTAAACTGTTGGCGAACACTGCAGTGCAGTTTACATGCCGTTAAAAGACATCTTCACTATGTGCTTTCCAAAACAAAACTGTAATGGGCTCTGGAAAGACATTTATTCCACATATTCCCCTTGCAAATCCCACATGGATCAACCACTAATCCTGCTACATGCTAATAAAGGAGTACATGTGAAATATTTCTTCTCTAAAAATAACAGATTGCGGACAATTTAAAGCCCATTTTGACATGCTAGAAATCTAAATCTCTCTTTAAAGAGCTTCACCACAATCATTATTAATCTGTATATAGTGCATCATTAAGTAAAAGAGCATACAGCTTGGAAATATTAAAATAAAATAAATAAAATATTAGGGCTAAATAATTACTAGTGGTTAATACAGTAATACCTTGAGATACGAGTGCCCAGACACACAAGTATTCTGAGATATGAGCAAGCCTTTGAGCAATTTTTGCTTTGAGATACGAGTGCATATTTGAGATACGAGCACTTTTTTTTTTACAAACGGAACACAACAAAACATGTAAAGACTACAAACAAAGGAAGACTTCTTTACTTATCTTACTAATGTGGTAAAGACCACAACATGCAAATTAGGCATTGATGATACCTACATGCCACCATACAAACACTACAAATGATTGTTTTAAATGCCTTATATGAATTTTGTTTATAAATCATTTTTTTCCAGCCACTTGTTATTAGCATGTCTAAAAACGTGACAGAGCAAATAACAAAAAGTGTCAGAGGTGGATAAGTAAATTAAAGTCAGGTTACATCCAACACGGTGTAGTAAAATAAAGGAAAAATCAAAGATTGGGATTTAGGATTTTTTTACGATTCTTCTACATGCTATTATAGACAGTCCACTAGTGTATATAGATTACTTCTACTATGTTCTCATTTATATCGAGTGAGGCAAACGTATGTGCATTCCAGTTACATAAATCAATAAAAAACTGAACAGACTATAACAGAGACCAGACAGTCTGCTATGATTTATCTGTGAATAATTAAAAACCTTTTCAACACTAGACACCGAATCTAAATCAGTCAGAACCTGCATGCTTCTGAGACAGAAGGGTTTCGTTTTAAGGATGTTTATCACATCTGGCTGACTATTAATGACCCAAACCCAGAACGTTACGCGTGACGACTGATGATGGCCGCAATCTCAAACCCCTGCCCCGAATCCATCAGGCTTTCAATTGCCCTGTTTGCGCTCTTCTGCTACAGCGCACATGTGTTTCGCCTTAAGCGAGGGTATTTTTAGATCTTTAGAACGAGGTGGCGGACTCTTAACGGTCCACATGGGGGCAGAGGGTGATGGCTGGGGGCAATTACTAGAATTGTAATTATATGAGTGGGTTGAAGTTCAGCTTGATTTATATAAGGAGAATGTGAAACAATCTTACAATAGAATATGATGATGAGGGATGAGCTAATAATTGGTTTAGTCTTTCAAAATCCTGTGTTAGTCTTACATCAATATCCAGAACGCGGAGTAAGAGCCTTTGTTACTCACACATACACAAAAATATATTGGAAACACATGGCCAAGTCCCTGTTTCTGTATGAAGCAGATAAACATTTCAACATGCAATGCCGAAAACAACAATGTAAGCCAAACGAAAGCTCTGCATTCCTGACTAACATTTACTTGTTTAATTTTATTTTTAGTCATTTGGATGCTTGTAAAAGAGAGATGGGATTTTCTGTTGTGGTTTGGTGTGCTGGGGGAATAAAACAAGAGTCTAGGAGTGTGAAATTGTGAATTGTGACATGGAAGAAAAGGGGGGAGTGGAGAGGAGGCTCAGCATTTAGTCTTTAAGGGTCATTACATATATTTCACTGGGGCATGTTGTCTCTCAGGTTAAAACACCTGTTCCGATAAAATGTTCTCTTTTTATAAAACGTTTTAATTGGAAGTTCCCGCAATGTTTGAAAATTATAAAAGGAATGTTACCTTAACATAAAACAAAAACTGTACCATTTGAAAGAAAGTTTTTATAACCTAAATGGGAACATTAGCAAATGTTCTTAGCACATGTATTTTGTTAGCTGGGCTTCAGAGCAAAAACAGTTTGCGAATATACGACAGTCCAGTAAACAAGTCGTTAAAAGTGAGTTACTTACTTTTTTAGAGACAATGTTGCAAGTAATGCATCCTTCTTGCTCTACCAACGAGGACAGTTCAAAATCATCCGTCGTGCGTCTTGCTTGTTTACTTCCTCAATCAATATTTTTTTAATGATTCAATGACTCAACTCGTTTGTGAACTCGCCTTTGAGTAAACGATTCAATCATTTAAAGACTAGTCGATAGTCGCCACCTATTGGCGTAACGATTTAACCTGCAGAAGTGGTGACAGAAAATTTGATAATAATTAACAAACAAGCCTACCATTCAGGTTTGGGTGCAGCAATATTTAAAAAAGCAAGGACAAAGACATTTATATATATAAAAAAAAAAATTCTATTTGAGATAAATGCTGTTCTTTTGAACTTTATATTCATCAAACTTCCTGAAAAAAGGTATCACTGTTTCCAAAACATTATTAAGCAAAACTATTTTCAACATTGATAATAAGAAGACATTTTTATTAGAATAACTTCTGAAGGATCTGCCGTAATTCAGCTTTGCAAGAATAAATTACATTTTAAAATATATTGAAATTAAAAAACGTTATTTTAAATTGTAATGATATTTCTTAATTATTGTTCATTTTTATTACTGTATTTTGGCCTAATAAATACCGTTTATGGAATCTAAGAGAAAATAATCATATAATGTAATATAAAATAATGCCTAATATAATGAACGCTTTCTGACCAACTAAAAAATGTGTGTGAGAAATAGTTTTTGGTTTGTCTAAATAAAAATAGACAGAGGGAAACTGAATGCTATTCTCATAATCAGGTGAAGGGACAGCTCTTTCTTCTGAACTTCACCTTGACCCCGTCAGCTGTTCACCGCTTCCCCCACCTTTTCTTCACAGAAGCTGATCGCCACCCACATGCAGGTGCTTCCTCTCCTCCTCCCTCTTCCGACTCACACTCTCCTCATCTCTTATTACTGAGCTTCAAATTAACCTGCCCTCTCCCTCCCTGTTCATGTTTTGCCCCTGAGCGACAGCATTTTCCATGAAACTTGGCTTAAGAACACACTCAATCGCCTGTAAAAAACTGGGACAAGATCCAGACCTTAAACACATGACATGACCTCACAAGATGACAGGAGCCAATCCAGCAGAGATCTTAGAAGGACAGGGGATGAACCTTGGCGCAGAGACGAAGTTTGTTCAACTTAATTTTCTAATACAGGACAATGCCTTTAAGGTTCAAACACAGATGGTTCTTTTTAGATGCTCTTGACTATGAACTTTCAGTTTGTCTTTTTGTCTCCCCCCTGACTCACACACTTTCAAGACAGCACTCAGCCGGACATGATCAAACATATCCGTACAACCTCAACCTTAATGTTGTCTTTCAGCACAGCCCACTGTACGTGCCATCTTCAGCGACTCCTTAAGAAACAGAGTTCAATTATGAGGGCATGTTTGTACAGTATCTTACACACTCAGTTAAATAGTTAACAGATATTGTCAGTTGTAAAGATGCCTTCCTTAAAGGTTTGCGTTGATCAAAACATTACTTCACCCTAGTGAATGCCTCGCCTTTATCTATAATGCAACACAAATTGAATTTTATCCAGATTCTTTAGGGTAAAAGTGACATGTGTCAGTTTGTCCTCTAGTCAAAGGAGATGGCGGTTAAATTAATCAATTCATTAAATTAATCTAATTATATTTCAGGATGTCTGCTATCAATTGAAATTACATATAAGTCCATGAACAACAAGTGACATAATGAATGTAATCAAGCAATATTCCAAATTTTTAATAGCATTTGCAAATATATTTCTAATCTTTAGCTAAACAATTCAATGTTGAATAAACGTTTTATTCTGCCAATTTATATCATGTATGATATGATGAGATTTTTAGACTTTGACACATTTTCTATGACATAAAATGTATTTAACTGCTATATAAAAAATTATTTTTAGCATGCAAAAAAAACAAAACAACAACAAAGAAAAGATAAAAGGATAGCTGTATATGACGGACATTCTGATGGAATTCTGGATCACCACATATTCTAATTATATACAGAAATAGACAGTATTATACATTCAAACGATAATCATATAACTTCATATGATCAGATCAAATACATCCTTCCTTGTTGCTAAATTATGTTTCAGCGTGTGTTGAATTTTTTATTCATTGCACCCATATCATTCGACAACATTTGAAACATCTCCCCTGATACAAAGCGAAGGACTTTCTTTGGTGCATTCCACAGCACACATAATCTTTTCCATTGCTTGCTCTTTACTCTATGTTTACAGCATGTTCTTGTGCCCCATAAACAGTTTGAGCAAACAAGCTGCAACGGTTTAAGATGCTTAACATTTTTTGCCTGGTTTTCTGGTCTATGGGGGGTCATTAACTCAGCATTAATCAAATGAAGAAAAAAAAAGCCTGTGGTCTGATGGGAGGAAATAGCAAGGAACACAACAGAGTTGCAGTCAACACGCAACACTGGCGTGTGCACACTCTTGGAATGGATGCTGTGCCGTGGATGCAGAGAGACTTCGAGGCTCTAAATAGGAAAAATGTGTCTGCGGCCTCACAGGTTCAAAGAGTTTGGCAATGTGATTTATTCTTTTATTTTCCATGTTGCAATGAAACTTGGACTGTTTTTGGGAAATATCTGCAGGGGTCAGAGGCAAAGCAAGTGGATGGCCTATATGAACTATTGGATAGAGACAACTGAAAAAAAGAGCACAAAAATGCATCCAAATGAATCTTTGATGAATCCAAATGAAACTACTTCCAAGATTTCAGTCATGATGCATCATGAAAAAATACACTGCTCAAAAAAAGTTAAGGAAACACTTAAGTCATACATTGGTTCTCAATGAATGAAACAGTCAATTTGAAAATCATTATTTATGTGACAAAATTATGTGACAGAAGTCAATGGAAACCAAAATCATCAACACTGACAGCTCGATTCAAAATCATACTGAAATCAATGTAAAAAAAAAAAAAAACCTGAAGTTACAGGCTGATCCAACTTGCATGTGCCCCCAAATACACTCACGACAACATCTGGCCTCCTGATGAGATGCGGATGGTGTCCTGGGGACCTTCTCCCATACCTGGATCAGGACATCTGTGGTGCTACTTGGTGGCTTTGGATGCATAATGTCCCAGAAGTTCTCATTTGGATTCAAGGAAACGTAAGGGCCAGTCAATGGCATTAATGCCATCATCATACAGAAACTGCCTGCACACTCCAGCCACATGAGACCGGGCATTATCATGCACAAGGAGGAACCCAGGGCCTACTGCTCCAGAATAAGGTCTGACACACCATAGCCTGCTGGAGGTCATTTTGTAGGGCTCTGGCAATATTCCTCCTGTTCTTCCTCACACAAAGGAGCAGATACCTGTCGGTCTGTCTCCTGGTATCTCTTCCATGCTCTCATTCACACCTCCCTCAGCCACACACAGCATCTTTGAATCATCAGCGGTGACATCATTGCTATTCGTGCTGAAACCTGTTTGAATCTGACAGATCTCAAGGTAACTCTTTTTTTCCTTCTAATAATCTCGTGGCAACTAGCAGAATTATTATAAAGCAAAGGAACTTAGGTAAAACTGTACTTAAAGCCTTTAGATATAATGTGTTATAAAGGTATTCAGAATAGTGTTAGGTGAGACGTTGGTAGAATGAGTGTTGGGTATAACAAATTACATTTATGTGATCATAATAATTAGTTATGTAATCATTATTTATTAAACTTAACGTATTACCTTTAAATTTACAACAAAATATTTTAAATAAAATAATGCAAGTTTACATTTTTATGCATTTGGCAGACGCTTTTATCCAAAGCGACTTACATTGCATTCAAGATACACATTGAATCAGTTTTTGCTTTTTCTGGGATCGAACCCATGACCTTGGTGTTGCAAACACCAATGCTCTACTGATTGAGTTACAGGAAAGCCCCTGTTGTCCCCATGATGAGAGAACACGTTATGTGCGCTGTGTAAAGATGATGGCTTTTAGAGCATTTACTGATCTCACTTGCACAAAAACAGATTCGGTCTTAAAAGCTCACAATATTACGCAAACCTACAGTAATTAAATATGTGTCTTGGTAGCAGGGGGGTGAGGGGATGAGGAGGCACAGGAATTCAAAGAAATATTCTTTTAATAAACTTGAACAAAAATACTTTAACTATAAAAATAAAAAAACAGCACTGTCACACATCACCGGACACCTTCAGGAGAACAAACTCCATGTGCCCCCCTGATCACCACCTGCTCTCCATTTCCCATTCATGCACATCTGCCGCCACTCACCCTCATCAGTCTCACCGCATATATATACCTGTCTTAAACTTACATGATTGTTGTTTGTATTATGACTTATGTTGAACATGCTGTTGGTTTACCTTCATCATCAGTGGATTTACTTTTGTTTGTTTTTTAGAATAAACCTCTTTTGAAATCCTCCTCCTCTTCTTCCTCCTCCTCGGCTAACAAGCACTGCATGCGCAAAACTAAACAGAAACACTTGTAGAACAATAAAACAAAACGGCACTTCTTTGTGCAATTCTAGGAACATGAACAAATAACGCAGACACGGAAAACACTACCATAATGCAACGACACTTGACAAGGACTGTAGGCAAACACGAGGTAGAAATACACAAGGAAGGAATGAGGGAATTAGACAACTGACAAGACTAACAAGCTGACTGATGACAGGTGAGTGGAAATACACTGGGGAAATCACAGGAGGAAACAGAAAGTAGACAAAAACACGACTGATGTAACAATATACAAAAGAATATCTTTGCTGCTGACCTTTGATGATCCAGTTCAACCATACCAATAAGAAAAAAATGATATTTGTTTGTTTTTAAGTAAGAATCTTCTCTTGCATCCTGTTCTTCTGAGATTTCCGGAGGTCTGAGGGTTATTCATTTCACTTTTGTTACACAACACGAGTTACAAAAGTAACACAACATTACTTTCCTTAAAAAGTAACTAATACTAATACTTTGTTAGTCTTGTCAGCTGTGTCTTGTTCCCTCATTCAACCCTTGTGTATGTCAACCCTGTGTTCCCCTTCAGTCTTTGTCCGTCGATGCCTATATTGAATGTTAGCAGTTGTGTTTCTGCCCGTGGCTCTCTTGTTAGACTGTGTATAAATGTTTTTTCACAAGACGTGCCTTTTTGTTTGTAGTTTGAGTGTTCTTTTGAGTTTATGATTAAAGATATTTCAGTTCATCCTTTTTGTTCTGTGCCTTCATCGTCCTCCTACACAACAACCCCAACAATAATGCATTATATCTTATAAATAAATGCATAAATGCAAGATTAAAATGCATTAAAAAATTGCATATTCTGTTACATCTGGAATTATTTTCATACTTATTTTATACTTTTATAGTTTAACAATGAACTTAATTATAATGTATTATAACTGTGGTTCATGAGAGCATACAATGCATTATAAGCTTTATAATAAGGCAAAATTGTTTAATACAAAAAATAAAAAAAATAAAAAATGGTTTAATACATATTTTATATAGTGCTTTCCTGTAGTAGAGTGTTTCCCAACAGTAGAGTGTGACGCTTGCAACGCCAAGGTCATGGGTTCAATTCCCAGGGAAACCAAGAACTGATTAATTTTCAGGTTAATGTGTACCTTGAATGCAATGTAAGTTGCTTTGGATAAAAGTGTCTGGTAAATGTGTGTATGTGTGTGTGTGTATATACGGTATATATATATATATATATATAAAACCTGACCTAAAATCTTGACTTTTTGTTTTCTTAACTTTGTCTAAGCATCTCTTTGTTTAAAATTAGTTAACTTTCTGTTTATTTCCCTCTCTAATAATTTTTTGCCCCCACTGAGATAGAGATAATGTGCAAGAAGAAGAAAAAGACGAAGAAAATGCTCATCTGTTGTCCCCATTTTGGCCTCTGCTCTATCAAACATTTACATTCCAACTGAAACACACACACACTAAACATACAGGCACAGCAGTTGTTCTTAGATTCCAGTTTTGTTTTTCATATTCCATTTAAAATGAACGTAAATCAAATGCAATTATCTTGTGGGCCGTGGGGGGGTGAAGTAATTATTTTTGAGATTACAGAAGACGGTTGTGAATTAAATGATCTGGCTCTGAGAATGTTTAACAAACATTAGAAGGATGACAACCACTCCATCTTACTAAACATGGCACATGATTGGCACCATACTAACATAACATTTATCTTGATCTCAAACGTGAACGTTGCGGTTTCCTCTCAGTGTTTAATGTATGGTCATGAACCTGCTGCTTAGCTCTAAACTAGTCCAAAATGTGCTCTAAAGCGTCTTGTCATGTGACAAACTCATTTGCAATATTTGAATGGCTTTTCAAATGCCAAATGGGAAGTCACAACACATATACCGTACACAATGTGTGGGATTTATCACTTTAACTCAACTCACTATTGAAAACATTTTAAGATACTCCAGAGGTGGTCTCAGGAAAAATCATCTACCTGTTGGAAAAAATCCTGCTAAGCTATTTACTCAAAACACAGCCACATAACTGTAAAAGAGCAGAATTGGACAGACAGACAACATTCTCTGGACTAATGCTGGCAAAATATAAATTATCTTACAATACCCTTTGGACCCGGTGGAATGAAGATCTAATTCAAACCAGAGGGTATTCGACCCCCATTCACTATAGTTGGACCCTATAAAATATGGAATGATTAGAGCTGTTAGTAGGCTTTATTGATCACATTTCATTGCATTGTTGTGATTCATCAGCAGATGAGCTAGTTGTTAGTGCTGACTGTGTTAGTCAGGATGTTTTTATTGTTGCTGTTGCTACATTGAAAATGCTGTTGTATTAAGTTGCAGATCTCGAGTAATGTGATACACACATACACAGATGACTCCAGTTTTGGGATTAGGGAGTGCAGGTGTTACGGTTACAGCTCGCATTCCCGTCACTGTTTATCTGTGCATGTGTTAGGATGTAACCAGGGAAACAAAGTGGGAGTTATATGCACTGATCATAGTTTGTTTGCTCAAGGTATTAGAATCCAAATAAACAACAACGAAAAAAGGAATGATCTGATTTTCAGGTCTGTTCAGTTTAAATATGTGAGTATAAACAAACACACTGTAATTAACTTTTTTTGTTGTTGTCACATTTTCTCTTATTTATATATGTGCATGAACCCACAACGAGACATATTAGAAATATAGATAATTATTTCTAATAATCAAATTTTAAATATAATACAGAAATAATATTAGAAATAATACAGAAATTACTTACAATACTTAAAGGTATATTGGTAACACTACAATAAGGCTACATTGGTTAACATGAAATAACAGTAAACAAACAATTTATTAGTCCTGAACAACATGAACAATGAAAAATTGTATTTATGTTAACTAACATTAACAAAGGTTAATAAAAGAAAAAAAATATTGCTTGTAGATACCGGTAATTTTTGTTATAATGTTAACAATAATGTTATATTACTAACGTTATAATAACACCAATGTTAACAAATAAGAACTTGTAAAGTGCTACCATTGTTTTACCCAAAAAGTAAAAATTCCAAACTTACTTTCTTCTGTGGAACACAAAATTGGAAATTTTGAAAAAGTTTTCAGTGTTTTTTGTCCATACATTGCAAGTCAGTGGAGTTCAAAACAACCATCAATAAATAAATAAATGACAGAATAGCATTCACAAATAGTATTATATGCTAGGAAATAAGTATTATCCCTCGCATACATGTTCTTGCAAACTCTGAAATTTTGGCAAATCTAAATACAATAATCTGTTCTCTATTTTTATACCCCCAAAAGTGCACAGATGCTTGAGAGATGATGTAGTGACATCGCAGTCACAGTTTGCATGACTGGAGTCGTCAGGGCTGAAGCAGTTAAGAAGTCCCCCATCTCCTTGCACGGACTCCAATAAAACAGCGCTTATCTCTGGCACAGTGTCAGAAAATGGCACGAGCCTATAGACCCCCCTTCATCCATGAGGAGCTCACAAGGAAACAGTCTCAGTACTGCAGGCTATAGGCTGCTCCCACTTATGTTCTGCAGATCTACTGCCAACCACACTGATGGATGTCTTCTATTCAAAGCAACAAAACAGTACAAAATGTTGAGTCAACACAAAGACATTTCCACACCATGCACAAGAGATCGTGCTTAGTACTTTTTATAAAACAAGCAAACAAATAAACTTTTTATTTACATTTCCATGTTAAAAGAATGTCAGGTTTAATATAAGTTAAGTTCAATTCACAATACTTGCGGCATAATTTTGGAAGATTTAAAAGGTGTGATTTGAAAATAAGCTTATAATTTGATAAATTCAAATTTCTGTCATGAAACTCTAGATGGCACAGGCTGTTAGGTCTTTAACTCAATCTGCTTGCAATCACATAATTTGGTGCACAGCTGATTGGTTCCTGCTGTCAAGCATTCAGCAGCCAATGAGGTCATTGCTCAACCTTCAAATTTTTGGTCAGCATTTCCTGTAGCAGTGTAGCACTCTTTCAGAAATCCCCCAGCTCCACCTGTATAAATCTGCTACAGGAAATTAATGTATGATGTTGTACAGCAGCAGCATGCCTTAATTGCTCTGCAGCAGCACTAAACAACAGCAGCAGCGTAGCAGATCTATTCCGCCAACGTCAAATAAGGAGCAGCAGCGTAGCTAGTCAATTCTGCCAAGGTCAAACAAGGAGCAGCAGTGTAGCCAGTCAATTCCGCCAAGGTCAAACAAAGAGCAGCGTAGCAGGTCTATTCAGCCAAGGTCAAATAAGGAGCAGCAGCAAAGCAGATCTATTCCGCCAAGGTCAAACAAGGAGCAGCAGCGTAGCAGGTCTATTCAGCCAAGGTCAAATAAGGAGCAGCAGCGTAGCAGATCTATTCCGCCAAGGTCAAACAAGGAGCAGCAGCGTAGCAGGTCTATTCAGCCAAGGTCAAACAAGGAGCAGCAGCGTAGCAGGTCTATTCCGCCAAGGTCAAACAAGGAGCAGCAGCGTAGCAGGTCTATTCCGCCAAGGTCAAACAAGGAGCAGCAGCGTAGCAGGTCTATTCCGCCAAGGGCAAACAAGGAGCAGCAGCGTAGCAGGTCTATTCCGCCAAGGTCAAACAAGGAGCAGCAGCGTAGCAGATCTATTCCGCCAAGGTCAAACAAGGAGCAGCAGCGTAGCAGGTCTATTCAGCCAAGGTCAAACAAGGAGCAGCAGCGTAGCAGGTCTATTCCGCCAAGGTCAAACAAGGAGCAGCAGCGTAGCAGGTCTATTCCGCCAAGGTCAAACAAGGAGCAGCAGCGTAGCAGGTCTATTCCGCAAAGGGCAAATAAGGAGCAGCAGCGTAGCAGGTCTATTCCGCCAAGGTCAAACAAGAAGCAGCAGCGTAGCAGATCTATTCCGCTAAGGTCAAACATATCAACGTTGTCATAACCATTACCATGCCAAACACTACGAGAGTTGTCAAGGTAGAAAAGCACTTACATTAATACTTCTGTAAAAACTTTTGCATTATTCAAGAGGTAAAGCTCATAAATTTGGCAACTAAGTTATAAAATTTAAACATTACAGACGCTGTAATAGCAGACGCTTTAATCCAAAGTGACTTATATTGCATTCAAGGAACACACTGACATTGAATCAGTTCTTTCTTTCCCTGGGATCAAACCGATGACCTTGGCATTGTTAACACCAATGCTCGACTGCTACAGCTATAGGAAAGCTCTTACACAGAAAAGGTTAGAAAGCATCTTCTAACAACTCTGACCCGATGGGTGACAGGATGTGGGAGTTGTTGACTGGTGTTTTGTTTTGTTCATGTGTTCCTCAATATGCCATGTGTTGGGTCAGAGGTCACTCTTCCGCCGGAACAAGACTTGCATACGGGCGTTACTGGAAGCCAGTGATTATAGATTTTTCTCACAAAAATGCATTGTTTGCTTCAGAAGGCTTTAATTAACCCCTAGAGCCATACGGGCCATTACTTGTATGATGGGTGGAAGTGCTTTTTTGGGCAAAATTCAAAATTTTGGATACCATTCACTCCCATTATAAGCTTGGAAGAACCAATATTGTTCAAAATTACTCTGTGTTTGGCTGAAAGGTTTGAGGGTGAGTAAATTTTGGGCTAATTTTCATTTTTGGCTGAATACATCTTGTGAATATACTACTGAAACAGTATTTTAAAGTTTATGGATTGGTCACACTTACTTCCACTGTAAATGCCTAACCGTAACTTGTGTTTTCGCTCTTTTTTTAAATACATTTTTTTTGTGATAATCATCATTATACCACCAGTATAGTGCAGTGACTTGTATTGAACCTAGAATATTCCTCTAAGAGGGAAGCAGAAAATGACTGCTGTATTATACAACTGTGTGCACCTCAAGCATCTGAAAAAAAGAGTTCTTTAAGAGTTAAACGCTGCAGCCTGCCATTCATTTGACTTCTGACACCAGAGTCACTATAAATGCCACACATTCCATGCGCACGAGGTAATTCTGATTGGACACACATGTTCTAACAGTATCTGCTGTCTCATTTCAGCCAAATCATATCTGGGGGATAAACAAGATGCATCTACAGCTACGTTGCATTTCAAAGCAATCATAGCATATTAGTGTAATGACTGAAAAATAGCCACTAAGCACATGTTTTGCATTTCAAACGTACATGTGCAATGCAGCTTTTTAATTACAAGATGACCCCACCTGACTCTATAAACTCAAGAGTTTCAAAGTTTCAGGGTTTCAAAGCCTGTCGAATTTGACGATGGATGAAGGGAGAACCACAAATGTTTTCCAATTAAATGTCCATATTTTATTAAAATTAACAATGGGTGCAAATTCATATGCAGTCTCAAAAACACATTTTATAGTCATGATGCTTTCTTATTAAATGCTTTTTAAAGGATATCACTTAAAGAGAATATTCTGCCATCATTTACCCTTACCATTCACCTTTATGTCACTCCATTCATTGACTTTCTTTCTTTTCAGGAACACAAAATATTTTTTTTTTTGACCAAACAATAAAAGTCAGTGGATTGTATAAAAGGTTCAGTGTTGTTTATACTCATATTAAATACTTCACAACACTAAAATGTGATCTTATGTTTTCACAACATCAAGCTTCATTTGGATATTTTTTCATCGTTACATTAAAAAAAATCAACATTAGATTTAAAAATCAGGATGTGATTTAAAAAAAAAACTGTTTTGAATAATTCTTATTTTGCAGACATGTAAACAGCCTGACCTTTTGACACTAAAAAACAAACTTAATCCCAGAGTGACCGTAGTTTACGTGTGCTATATAAACAGGCAGAAATTCTGAAGTGCTGAGTCAAAATTCATCTGGAAGAGCGAATTCAGTCACGGATCGTAAATAAAGGGAAGAATTGGATTAAATCAAGATGTGAACAGGGAATGCGGTCACAGATTAAGAATGAGGAATAGTAAAGGGACAGTTAACAAAAAGCAGATTATGAAGTGCTAAAAATAATGTCTCATCTTCATGGAGCAAGTGTGTTTTAAACAACCCCCCCGGTGCCAAAAACAGGCCAAGTCAAGCATCAATCATTGATGTTTTTAACAAACAAGAATCTATATTGGCAATCCAACATTTTATAGATAAATAAACCATAGTGTGGGTACTCGTATATATTCAAGTTGAGAGGTAAACAGTTCAGGTGTTATCTGATCACTTAATGTGTTTGTTTTAGCCACGTGTTGGATTAATAGGGGCAACCATAGAGTGAAAAGTGTTCAGCAGATCATCTGTTTTGCTGAGAAGCTCTGATGAAGCTGTCCCTGGACCGTGCGGCACGTCCAGCGTGGCCCCTTTGCAGATGGATGGTCAGGTGTTCTCTGTGGGGCCTAATTCATATTTCATGGTCAGAAGTTAGGAATGTTTTAGAAACAGATTTCTATGGCCGATCAGTAATGCTGTACATTTTTTTGTATTTCGAGAAGTTTTTTTTTTTTTTTTTTGCTTAAATCCCTAAAGATCCAACACATATGTAATTAAGTGTCACTGTGTATCTGACAGAATGCCAAAGTTGGTGTAGCTCCAGGGAACATGGAACACTTGTTTAAACATTATACATGTGTGTGTGTACATGCTTATACAGTATGTTCTCAGGAAGTTTATTTTAAACTACAAGGAAAAAACACAGATAACTGGAATATCATCTCATATAACATCAGCAAACCCATTCAGACTTTTGTGCTCACAACATATGCTGCCCTTTTCATTCAAATGTCATTCACAAGGTGCAATACCGTCCTGTCCCATAACTGTTTATCAATAATGGAAATATTTTAAGGCCCAAGTCCTGCTGTTATTAACTGGCTATAGAATAAAAACATGTGATGATTTATCATTTTAAAACATTAGTGAAGACGGTCATTTATAACACCCAAATATGTAAAAAAAAAGAAAAGTCATCAATTGATTTCTGTCCCTCCATTGCCACTTTGTCACTTCAAAAAGTTCATAAAACTAATGCATATGAATTGAGTGGTTTAGTCTGAAATTCTGACAGTATCACTTTATGTGATAGACAGATTGAATTTAGGCTTTTATTCACATATAGGCTTACAATACATTTTTATTATATAAAAGGTTATTGTATTTGATAAAAATACAACTGTTCATTGTTAGTTTATGTTAGCTCAGCTGCCTTAATATTAACAGATATAACTTTTGATTTGAATACTGTATTACTGAATGTTAAAATTAAAATCTTTCATTGTTGGCTTATATTAACTAATGTTAATAAATTGAACCTTTTTGTGTATAGTGTTATCATTTTATCATTATAGTTGTGTAGTTGGAAGTACATAACAAGCAACCCCAAAATAACCCTAAATGTTAGAAATGCTGTCTCAGATTACGTCTTGAACACTCACTGTTACAGGATTTAACAATTAATCTTAATAGTTAATTAATTGAAAGGAAAAA
Source organism: Rhodeus uyekii (assembly GCA_037043235.1). Lineage (NCBI taxonomy): Eukaryota > Metazoa > Chordata > Actinopteri > Cypriniformes > Acheilognathidae > Rhodeus > Rhodeus uyekii. The sequence goes on from JAWRVZ010000003.1 coordinate 1,044,460, forward strand.
CTACATATCTGATATTGATAGAATCCAGATTTAACTTCCCCTTGAATGTTTACTGATGGTAATAAGATACAAATAGCATGTGTGATTAACCTTTCAATGGATGTCCAAGAAAGCAGCCTGGAAATGAAGGGATTCCTGAGCAGTTACCTTTTGTCCAAAGATTCTCTAGTATAAAAATCACTTCAGCTAAATTAAAGGTAGTGCGATTCACACTGGGCAAACTTAGACATCCACTAATACCACAAAAGCAAATAAGAAGCCAAGAATCAAAAAACTAAACTGCACATAACTAACAAGATGTTGCCCCAAAAACAAAATGATCCGGTTCACCAAGTAAAAATATCTGGATTATGTGTCCTGATTACCGACACAAAGTTTGGCTACAATCTTAAGATTACATAAAGAGGAGCATGTCATCACTCATATAATCATTCACTCAGTTTTTAAAAATGCAATGAAAAAAAAAAGTATGGTACTCTGAAAGCAGGTCAGGTGATGACAAGCCGTTCTAATGAATGCACACTGAGCATATTGAGTGTGATCTCGTAAGACTTCACAGTACACCGTAAACTCTAACAAGACGCATTTGAGTAAATTCATTACCTCACAAAAAATTCACATCTTAAATTTTAAACTCTATCTTGTAAATGAGCTTGATTTTTACTTAATAATGTGTATTTAACTGTCTAAAAAACAATGAAAGACGCTGTAACAGCCTTAATGAGGCTGAACACAGGATTATTTAGTTATTTTAGATTATTTACAGAGAGAGATAATTGATTTGAACTAAGTTCACCAACCGATCGACTCAACCACAATGATGACTTCAAAGCCAATGATTATTTACAGCAAAACAATATAAATATCACAAAACAGACATGTCCAGTGAGCCAGATAACCAATAAGAACTCACAAAAATAAGTTCAAAATACTGTTCAAACGTTTGTGTATGCCTATTCGATTTTTTATGTGTGTTGGGTTTTTAAAGTCTCATATGCTCATTAAAGCAAGATTTATTTAATCAGTTTTAAATTGCTTTAAAAAAAAAAGCTATATTTAAAAACGTAATGTACTCCTGTGATGACAAAGCTGAATTTTCAGCATCGTTATGCCAGTTTTCAGTGTCTTGGGATCCTTCAGAAATCATTTTAAAATGCTGATCTGATGCTCAAGAAACACTTCTTATTTTTTATCATTATTCCAACAATTGTGAAGCTTAATATATTTGTGTCACAGTCACCAAGGACTCTTATTTTGCCCCTTGTTCACGTTGTTTTGGTTTCAGTTCCTTCAGTCACTCGTTTGTTTCCATGGTCACAGATTATCACAGGTGTTTTGTGTTCCAGTTTAATCACTGTCAGTATTTAAGTTCTCCATGTTCACTCCCCAGTTGTCTATTGGTAACGTTATGACGTATGGTTGTTCTACGTGTGGATGCCGCCTTGTTTTGCACTCCTATGTGTCGTTTATTTTCCGTTTCTATATCAAAGTGTTTTTGTTGGACTCTGTGTTCCGTGCCTGTCTCCGCATCGCATCGCACGCCAGCTACACACACGCTTATGACAATTTGTAGCAACCGTGATGTTTTTGATGATCAGAAAGTTCAAAAGAACAGCATTTATTTGAAATAGAAATGTTTTGTTACTTTACAGTCTTTACAGTTATTTTCATTGATTTTAAAAAGACCTGAAAACCTTTGAATGGTAGTGTACAGTACATTCAAACCCCAAAAATATTTTTTCGAAGTAAATATTAATTAAAGAAATGATAATGTGAGTGGTTCTTGACAGTGCCAGTGTTTGAGTAGTAGGGCATTGCTAAATGGTTGCTATAGTGTTTTTTGGTGGGTGCTGTCACGGTCTCGTCTCCCCTTCCAGGATCCCTTTATGTATCTTCCAGGTCCTGCACGCTCTCATCTGTGTCTAATCACTGTCCAAGTCTCGTCAGCTGTTCTTAATCCTGTGTTTGTCAATATATACCCTCCTGTGTTCCCATGTCTTTGTCTCTTGTTTACGGTGCTTCACGGATGTCTTGCATGTTGTGTGGATGCCGGCTCCATGTTCCTGGTTCTCAGCGTTTTGCACATGAGAGCTGTTTGTTTTCATTTATAAATAAAGTATTTTGGTTGGATTTCTAAGTCTCCTCGTTTGCTCCGCATCGCACACCAGTAGCCACACGTAATGGGCGCAATGGCATTGCTATGGTGTTACTCAATGGTTTCTTACTGCCTCAAGGCAAAAGACCCTAGAATCCGTATGATGGATATGAAGAGTGTGGGGCCCCCTTTTCAATATCTGATCTTTGCAAGCACCTCTACTAACTACATTATTTAAGGATGCAGGACTCGGTTTACAGTTTCCATGATGGTCTCTCTGCTCCGCAACTGCATACATTACACAGGCATTTCTCCGCAACTGATTAACCCACTGAGCACTAAAATGTGGACCTCTGGACCAGGAGAATGCTAGTAAAAACAACTATGAAAAAGTGTACTTGTCGCTTCAAGTGAATTGAATTTCCTTTTATGAAGCATATTGATAATCATAATCGAACATTCACGCTTGTAACTTATTTGGTAAGTAAGAATGTATGAGTATTTAAGATTTAATGTCACAAATGGCATTAAAACAGCTATGCATGACAGAACAGCAGAAAATGATTGTGACAAGGACGGATGTATAAACTACCAGGAGATCATTTCCAAGAATCATTGCTTCAGGTATTTATTCCAAAGCCTAATACTTCATTTCACATTCTGCTAGACACATACGTGATTCACGGAGTCTTAAAATCAGATAAGACACACTGACTGACCAATCGAAACTGTGCAATACCAGCAACTGTGAGTAATAAAAATCCAGACAATAATAGCTAAAGAAATGCCATGGAAGATTAGATGTAAGTGGTTCCAGAGAGCAAAAATGCTTTCGAATTGAAGTGATGATGTGACTCAAACAAAAAACTGAATATACAAGCATTATTAACTGCACTAACAGCGTAACTTAAATAATGACAGGAACATTTATAGACTTTGTAGTTCACCAAACAGCTTGTGTTAAGAAATTACTTACTCTGAAATTCAGTCACCTATTTCAGGTGATGATTCCCAGAAAGCTGCTGCTGGTTGAATATCTGAAGCACCTTTTGCTGTTTTCAATAAATAAAAGGACTGAATCACCCATAGTTTATGTTAGCCTGTTGTCTTCAAGGCATTTCTTAGCTTGAGCTTTGAGTATATGTTTCGGAAAGCTTGTTTTCCCAAGAAAGTTTGGAACCTGTAAGTGCCGGGAAGTTATTTTATGTGTTTACAAGAGCATGCTTGGATCGCAAACAAATGAAAACTTTCAGGTTTTGGTTACGTATACTATGCTTCATTGAAGATTTGACTGTGAGATCTATAACTTTTAAATATCACTAAACAGAACACTTCACTGTTTTGAATATATAACCAGATATATATGTATAAAACCAGATTCAGATGCAGTTCGAAAATATCACACCTGATGTTTACTTGCGGTTTCCACAGTTACATCTGTGAAATAAAAATGTGGACTACATGGCATTGTCTGTGCTGCATTCTGTAATTGTAGAGTGAACCAAAAGAAGGATCACAAGAGCTTAGTGCGGCATTTGGGACTGGACCTTTGAGTTCTGCAAGGATGATTTATGTGTTTTTGAAGGCCAAAACCTAGATACGAGTTAGCATTTTAGCACTTCTGGTACTATTATCCCCAAATCAGTTGGTTTTTAGTTAATTGCCTGAAATACGGTCTGTGGTTAGCAAAAGGTTTTTTCACGTTTTGTACGTTTTATGCTACAACAGAGGTTTTCATGGAAAATAATCACGCCATATAGAGAAACTCATTCATATACGCTACTCTGCTTTCATAGCCATGTTGTGCTTATAATCAAACTCTTGCAAAAAGTTCTAACTGAGACATTCAGATAAAATGCTTTTTTAAACAAATTTTTCTACATACGAAAAATTCAACATACGATAAAAGATAAAAAAAAAAAATTCGCCCGAGTAACGACAAAATGATCGAGATGCGAAAAAACATTTCCGAGTTTTGTTTTGAAATTTGCGCTGATTTTGGTTCGGGTTGAATGAAGGCTACAGTTTGTCCGGTCAGAACAATGATGTCTCACTCAGGGAATAATCCAAAACTGGTATTTATTAAAGGTGCATAGATGTGTGGTTACGCATGATCGATAAAACTTCAACGATTGACACTAATTCCCTGTATTTCACTCAAACTATATATACAATCTTCAGCTGATCTCTTTTACCTTAATCATCCGTCAGCTCTCTCAGATGGAAAGTTTTGGAATAGTCCATTTCGCAGTGAATGACAGGGATGGCTGGAATAGTCCATGTAAGAAGGGGAACACTTTTTTACAATCCTGCTCTCCTATTGGTCAACATTGTGCCTAGTTAACATAAACCTTTTTCTAATCACTTACCATGGATGTGAAGATTGTTTCTGAAGTGAAAATGAAGAAGAGGATGCTTTACATGGCGTTGAAAAGGGAGATAATTGAGATGTATGCAGCTAGGATGCGCCTCATCCCATGCTAAATGTGGTGTTTATGTAAGGCTTGGAACGGATTAGGCAATTAACATGTAAAAGCCTGACCGAAATATGAAAATATCGACTCACGAAGCCAACCTCGGAACGGATTCATTTCATTAGTCGGGGTTCTACTGTACTTAAATAAAGAGTTGTCTGCAGCTTAGTGATGGTTACATTGTGTTCAGTTGTACAGATTATCAATGAAACCTGTAAGAGTCACATTTTTGTTGGTCAGAGAGTTTATTTTCAACAATAATCCAAAAGACATTGGAACGTTCCTATTGGGTTTTTGTCAAGGGAACCAGAGTGATGCTAACTTCCAGTCACAGTTAAGCTCGGGGTTGGGTTAGTATTCATCTTGTTTTGTAGTGTCTGTAATCAGTTCAGTTTTCCCCCCTCTGCCTAGCCGTCTCTTTGGTTAATGATTTAAGTTAATTTAATTTTTTAATTTAAGTTAATTAGTCTTGTTAGTCCCTAAATGTGTTCTGTATTTAAGCCCTGTGTTTTTTCCTATTCAGTGTCTGTTGTTGTCTTGTGATACCCAGTTGTGTATTACAGAAAGCAAGGGTTTCTTACTGTAAATCATCCACTGAACTCTTGGTTGAATAATCCAAGCCTTGCTTACTCGAGGTATGTTGGTTCCAAAAGTGCCTCCGGGAGTAAGTTCATCAAACCCAGAGTATGTTCGCAGTTAACACATAAGACATTCTCATCATGGAAACGGACGCTAAGAAAAAGAGTAATCTGCTTACTTAACCTTAAATATACCTGGGTATGTCACATAACCTGCTTTCTGGAATACCCCCCTATTCTAGTTCTTGTACCTGAATGTTTAGTTTGTTAAACTTGGTGTAGATAAATATATGCTACACGTAGATCCTGTTTCGCCCTCGACTTCAACTTGCGGTTGTGGGATTTCCAGGTTTGCCTACAAAACAAATCATCACTTCAGTGCTCTATTGCAATATAAAAACAAACCAAAAAAATACACATTTGTATAACCAGTAGTTTTTGCCTTGTTTTCAATTGAAACGACTCAACTGTAAAAAAATATACTTTTAACTTGAGAAGCAAAATTGCAATTTTCCAGAGGACATGTAATATATAATTTAGTTTTTAAACAGAAATCAAAGCATTTAATAATCTGTATGCTTAAAACAATGGCATAAGCATCTGAAAAGAAGTCTTATTATTTTATATAATAAATATAAAGTGTGCACAATTTTTTTCAGAGCAGGAAAAAAAACTTCTTAAAAATCGAACAGAACTACTGCGGTAACTGGCAGGCTACATAAACGTTTCCACGAAAAAGAGCTGAAATAACCACACTTCTAAATCTGCTTGTGATTTCTTTCTGAGCTCGAAAACCACATTCACACCATACAAAGAGTGATAGTAAAAAGATATGGCCCACTTGTTTTAAATCAAATCCACTGAATATCCACCAGGGGTTGGTTATAAAACCAGCCTGTGAGGAGTTCTATTAATTTTGATTATTAACAAATAAATAACATGTGCACCAACCACTTGGATGAGCAGATGATCATTATTACATTGAACCACTTACTCTAAAATATACATGATACCCAACAGCAATAAAGAAAAGTGTCAAACAGATAACTTAGTGAGAACACAAGGGATTTTGCATAAAATGTCACGCTGGTTTCTCTCCATGCATTACTTGGCAAGTGTAAACAAGAGAGCATGTATGTCACGACATGGGGATGTGATGAGATGTGTCATTTTCATGGAGGAGATTCTCTTTCTGAGGCTTAAAATAATTTGTGGCTGTCTGTATTCATTGACTTGACGATGTTGCAATAACAATGCCTCTAGGGGACTTGCCCCATCTGCTTGGAATACACCCTTGATCGTCATTCAAGCACTGATATAAGTCTGGTTTCAACCTGCTTCAACCACATTTAACAGCTGGTATTGTACAGATAGGGGGGAACAAATAGGTAATCGCTCTTTTACCAAAACAAAGAAACACATCACAGTTGTCATACGTACATGAAAACTTGTGACCTCAAAAGAAGTTCACTATGAACATATTACTTCAATGCTGCTAGAATCTAAGTCTGATACACACTTTATACATTCTTTATTCCTTTCATAAAGAGACAGGATTGTATAACCTCTAGTCTCCGCAGTTTATCAATCCCACAAAACTTCCTCATCATATTTGTGTGGCACTATAGAAGTTTGCCACTTACATGAAGAGCAATCGAGCAACTACACTGCTGTAAGACTGGCAGGAACATCCGAGCTGGAGCACAGCAGATTGAGTTTTATCTTTCCACGTTTTCAAAAATGTCGACACAGTGACACAGTGATAAAAAGATGAGAGGGAGAGGCTTTGTTTTTTTGCCTGAAATATAGAATTGGGTGTTTTTCAACTCAAAGGAAATTGGTAGGACTAAAGTTCTTTCCTGAACATGTCTTCACTTGGCAGGAACATTTCAAGCAGCCTTATGAGGCACTTAACAATGTTACCATAGTCACGCAGCCTATTTGCAATTCTATCGTTTCTAATGTGCTAAAACGGTGCATTTAAAAACCAAACAGATCGCAGCTGTGTACAACTAGTAACACTGCCGAAACATTTATATTTTTATATATATATATATATATATATATATATATATATATATATATATATATATATATATATATATATATATATATATATATATATAGTTCAAAAGTTGCTGTTTTGTAGGGAAAATTCAGTCAACTTAAAAAATTGTGATGTTACAAAAGATTTTTATTTCAAATAAGTCTTGTTCTTTTTAACTTCCTATTCATCAAAGTATCAGTTTCCACAAAAATATTAAGCAGCACAACCGTTTTCAACATTGATAAAAATAAGAAATGTTACTTGAGCACCAAATCCTATATTAATTAAAATGATTGCATATTAAATGCATATTAAAATGATTTCTAAAGGATCGTGTGACACTGAAGACTGGAGTAATGATGCTGAAAATTCAGCTTAGCCATCACAGGAATAAATTACATTTTAAAATATGTTAAAATAGATAACAGTAATTTGAAATTGTAATAATATTTCACAACATTACTGTTTATTTAGTGCATTTTTTATCAAATAAATGATCAGCCTTACTGAGGATGAGACTTTTCCCCCAAACTTTCAAAAATATTACCAACCTAAAAATTTTAAGCAGCATATACAATGTAAATACTGAACTTGCTGATTATTTATATGCCCATGGACTCAAAAATATGCCACATGAAGACAAAAATCCAAGGGAGAAGAACCAAATCAAATATTTGTGGAAAATGTCTGAGTGAGGAAAATGTCTGAACATAAATAATTACCATCTACTGTTTTTCTCTCTCTTCAGATATAAATTTGGGCATGTACCATTCACAAATGATTTTGGTAAGGCATCTGGTGTCATATTAGCTGTACTCAATATAGAAATTAATAATTCCACATTCCTAACTTGTTAACAAACTGTGTAGGTGGCTGGAATGTGTGAGGGCTTGTGTGGAGTCATTATCCAAAGGACAACATCTCCCAGTCACATCCTTTGAAATAAACTCGATCACCAATTAGATGTGCATTCCAGATGTTTACAAGGCTGATGCTGAAGCATATTTGTCTGGTAAATTAATCTTGACTGTCCATCTACAACTCTAAAGCTCTCTGACCCTGTGAACACACCAAAGCAGGAGATATGAAAATGATTCGGAAACAAAACAAATGGTGTCATCCAAATAAAAAAAGATATTACAGGAATGCTGGAATAAGGATTTCTCTCAGGGGTTATATTCCATCCTTTTAAGACAGGGCACATAAAGTTGTTGGCTAGTTTAGAACAGGGATGTGGCTGCCATCACTCAAGACAACTCCCGCCCCTTCCCACCCCCTGTAAAGTATATAAAGCACTCAGGTTTTTCTGTGAAACTCAGACCATTAGCAGTGTCACAGCTGAATACTCATCCTTAGCCAAGATTTGGACGCAACTTCAGCATCACTTCTTTTCGAGTGTGCAGTCAATTCTAGAGAGCGACCGAAGTTATCAGGTACGTTTTCTTAGTTTGTTCTCTGACATTTTGGATGGAAAGGTCAAGGTAAAAACCATGGTTAGCAAGACATTTGACTTTCTAGCTAGTCATTGCACCAAGTGTGCACTTGTCTCAGGCAAATATAAGACTTGGTACTGGGAAATGACACGGTTGAGCAAAACTTAACCTCTGTGTGACTTTCACAATAAATGAATGACCAGTGTGGAGTCAACAAGGCACAGAAAGATCAAGTCCTTCAGACTTTTGTTCTATTCATGAGAAGATGACAAAATGAGCATGCATTTTATATGATTAATAACATTGCTACATGTTCTTCCACAGGATCCATTCACGATGAACTCAGTGCTTCAGAAGGCTTTCCTGTGGTGTGTGCTGACTGCATTTCTGCCAGCCATCACCAGTGCAAAACCTCTGAATACAGATGGTTTAAGAAGGTAAGCTCTCAAGACTGAACCACTCATTATTCAAAACTCTGATTTTGAATAAAATCTCATGGGTTTATCTTGCCATCCGCTAGGCTCAGTGTTTGGCTTCAGGGTAAGGTGAGGAAAGAAGTCAGCAGCGTACCTGAGAGAAGCGAGAGTGACTCGACAGCTTTGCTGACTCAGAGGAACAGCGATACTGAGTCATTTGTAGCACAGCACCGGTATGTTACACTCTTTGGCTGGATAACCATTCATATCAAGGCCAAACTGACTAATCACTACCTCCAGATAAAGGCAAACTAAATGCTTTTTGTTTCTCTCCAGGACTGTGAGGGTAAAGAGGACAGAACCAGCCTACACGGTCAAAAGAGTGGAAAGAGCGGGCTGTAATCTGGCCACCTGCTCGGTGCATGAACTGGCCCACATGCTGAATATAATGCACACAAAGACGAGCAACGCCCCCACTGATAAGATGGGCTCAGGGGGCTACGGACGGCGACGGAGACGTTCACTCCCATCAACCCACCCTGCACTGACTTTCCACGAAGGCCGTCTAAAGCTGACATGGGTTCGAACCATTCACAAAGGGATTTAAAGAACAACCCAGGAACACCTCTGCGGTTTGTCCTGAGCCTTTGGTTTATATTGGCTCTGTTTACTGAGATACTTCTGATACTTCCTATGCTGAACATTAGTGTACTCTCTTCAGGCACAAAGGAGCAAGTGGAGCATCCTTCTCTCCATCCTCTGCCTGATGGGTTGGACAGAGAAGGATTCAGGTCGTTTTAAGTGGTTGTGGAAAAAAAGGAGCGCTATCAGTTGAGAAAAAATGATTTAAAAAAAGCTTTGTGAGGGTCTAAGGGAATATGACAGGAAATAGGTGGTCAATGCTCAGTGCATGTGTTTAGCATTCTTGTCATTCTAGTGGAGCTTTGGGACTTGACTCTAGCTCTGTCTCTTCTGCAGCACTGATGCGCCCTCAGCTGGAGGAATGAAGGAACAACCCAGGACTCTACCAGCCCCAAACGTTCAGTGAAGAGGACGGAGAGACAATAGAGAGAAGAGGAAAAAGAACAGACTTTTATGAAGCTATTTACCCTGGAGGACCAATGATGAAGAACACACACTCTTTATGGAAGAAATTAGTTTTGTTGTCCTCAAGGACATCCACATACTTGAAAATTGATTTATGTATACTGTGGGACCCGTGCAATAATTTACTTTAATATTATAATGTAGTCTATTACTAATGTGTATAGAGATGTATATTATGAAAATACTGTACGTTAAAAGTTCATATATTTAAATCTACATACTGTACATGTATTCTTAAGAAACTATTGTTTATTTTGAAATAAGAAGTTTATCCTGTGAGTTCATATCGCTATAATGCGAAGCATTTTTCCACATGAATCATTCAAATAATGTGTTAATAACCTATTAAACTCTAGCAAGTGTGAATGAGGACACGCTGTCTTATTTCCGGGAAAGTTTAAAAGAAAGTCGGTACCTTGAACGCAAAAATAAGTAAGTAAATATACTGAAGTTATAGAATATTATGTGTACCGAATGAAAAATGTAAACACTGTGTTACCGCCATTACTGGAATTACATCCTTTTCAACGCATCATTCATTCACACAATACGTTTGCATTTTTGATTCACACGACTTATGTAAAGTATCCACTGTAAAATAAATAATTTAATAAGTCGTTTTGGCAAGCGGTCTGTGGGAAAAGTAATTTTTTGAACTTGGCTACATTACAACCCCAACAGAGGGCGCGCGTTCCCTATTAATTATTATACACCAAATCAACATTTCACGTTTTAGAAGTGAATAGTTACAAATAAAAAACACTTACCAATTCAAAAGCACAGGAAAGATAAGGTAAGATAAGCAGATAAAAAAAACAGTCTTGCGAAACATCCTATGCAAAACAGAATTTCCCGACACTTAAAAGTGTTACACTTACAAGAATTGAACTACAATAGTGTACACGTACTTAAAATGAACTTGTCTCAATATGCGTTTTGTAAATGTTGAATTAGTGAGATAAACTAGCTATACTAGCTTATTAAAAATTGCGGCGTTTTGTGCACGTGCGAGACGCTAGAAAGTAACGAGACGTGTATTTTTACACGGAGAAATAAAACATTTCACTTAATTCGCCTTCCTGTCACAGACAGGTCTCTGCTCACATGGAAATGATGTATGTGTACGAACTCAAGCCTCGAATTTGAATTACATAATATAACATATCCTTAAAATACTTGTCCATCTTTAAACAAACATGTAGGTAATCTATGTTCTGTTTGCATCAACAAATATAACCACACAACGTCGAAAGTGTCTTTAAACACCTTAAGAACAAATGTAAAACACAATAAAAGGACCAGTGTCAGAGAACTGAAATTAAACACACCAGACAAGATTTAACTCCCATAAGATCAAGGTTCCCTACCATCACCACTGAAAGGGTTAAGTTCTGGGACATTTTTTTCACTTTTGAGATGCAGTTGAAGAGCCGTCAGGCATTTGTCTTCACACCCAGGGAGTGTTGCACTACTGAGCACAGCAGAATCTCTCAGGGGACTTGTCTCACTCTCTCTCACACACACACACACACACACACACACACAAAAGACTGAAAAAACTTCAGGGTGAGCAGATAGAGGTGTGCAGACGGAAGGTGAGTTGTTCATGTCGCTGTAAAACAAAGTTTACTAACCCTTTGGTAACCTGTGGTGGCCAAATTTCAGGCATTTCCTGCAGGTCTGAACCTGTTGAGATCCGATGCCTTACTTCATTATTTGTAGTCTTAATCCAAATACATTTTTAAACTTTTTCTCTATCTTGCATTATTTACATATCTTTCTTTATAAAATTGAAGGATTAAATATTGGACACTTTTTACCAGGTGTGTTGCTTTTTCTATTTTTGCTTTTTCCGCATGCTATTCGTGTTCTTGCAGATGAGCTAAGAGGACAGCTAACAATCTTCTAGTGTTTATCAGGAGTTGTTTCACTCTTAAACACCAGAACATGTTGCAAGTACTCAGTATATTTAATAAACACTAGAAAATAACAACATTTTGTGTTTAACTTTTGGATTTCATGTTGCAGAAGTAACGTTCATCAGATAGTTAGTTTGTTGGCCAACTTATCAATTTCCTTTTCCTGTTTTTGAAAACCACAAAACTAGCAGTTAGCTTTCATCTGCTCACTGTGGGGTTCATGTTGCTGTATGTTACTGTGGAATTTTTAATTTCTTAAGTGCGTTTCAAGAACATAAGGAGTTTACTTCTGTCTCTCAGGTGGAACTTTGACTAGAGACTGTTTTGCATCCGCTACGCTGTACAAAATGAGTAAAAAAGGAACCCCCCTGTCTAAGCAACAATCAACATCCAACTTTGGGAGGGGTAAGTTTGGCACAGTTTACAAAAATACTACCTCAGTGCTTTGTGTTGTCTTGCACAATATGGATTTTAGTCACTTTTGTCTTTGTAAAAGGATATCATGGTTAATGTAGGTCCACTATACAAACTCCCGAAAGCTGGCAAGCAGACATATTGTCTGGTATTGTAACTGAATCAAAGTAGGTTAAAAGTATAGCAATGACAAGGCGTCCTCAACATTCTTTTGCAAGTATGTCATAATGCGCTCTATCAAAAGAGCACGATACTGTTCTATAAATAACCTCTTTGCAATGAAACACTTTGCTCATGCCAGGCTCGATGACTTGTGCAATCATTAAACAAAAAGTCTTTGCAAAAAAACATTTCTGTTTTCATTTAAAACCAAAAAAGCCTATATAGTGCCAATATAATGATTTATATTACACTAATGACATGCAATATATTTGACTCCGTTATTTATTATATAATATAACTCTGTGAGAATGATGGCACTGTAATTTAATGGTTTACACTTTTTGTTTCTATGAAATTACTACAAAACAAGAAGCATAGTACAAATGAATGGCACAAAGTGGGCTGAACTTAAGTAAGGCTCTTCCGTCTCTGAGATGTGAGGTAAAGGGGAGGGCGCTGAGGCTTGGCAGGACAGGGCGGGCAGGTGTGGAGCTGGTGCTACGCTGCAGGGCGGAGTTCAGCTTTCCTTATTTGTTTTCTTACAAATAAGTAAAGATCGGAGCAGACACTCTTTTAATAGGCACAAATAAACAAAGCTATCTTGTCTTTCACCCCTTACTCTTTCTCTGAGACACTGTGGTAGCCTGACCTTCTCAAAGCGCAGGTAAATGAATGCATTTCTGAGCTGAGCTGTTGTTTGCTCAGTTACTCTAAGCCTAGGGTTCTTCCATGCTCATTTCAAGGTCGAGCAAAATAAGGTGTGTAACGTCAGCCATGGGGGTGTGTGAACTGATTAGGACATTATTGGATACGGTTTAGAACAGATTATTCCCCTGGGTTGTGTGTGTGTCAGCGTGTGCTTTCCAGAAGCTTGCTAATAATATAGCACGTACAGTATACTGGAAGCGTATGAGTTGTGTTGAGTCACCTTTTTAAAAGTTATCTGTGCAGGGGTAGGGCATAGTGTCGGCTGGTTTAAATGATCACCAATTAGATGAAGTTGAGTTGTTATACATGAAGGTCTTAAGGTTGGGGCTGGGAACCTTTTTTCAATGTCGTATATGTTGAATAAGCAATAGCGTGTTCAGTAATGTTACTGGAACATGAGTAAGCTAAAGCCAAGACTATTTTATTCCCTTGTAAATAAAACTGCGGGCAGGGAAATTATCCTGACAGCTCGCAAGCTCCAGAACCTGCCAGCATTTCGAAGGGTCTCAGGTTCAGCTTACTGCTTGAAGCTTGTTGTGACATCCAGGGAGGGCTCTCGTGCTGATACGATGCTGTCGGACCCTTTAAATAGGGGAGAGTGGGACATTCAAGACTAGAAAACACTGAAGCTACTTCGTATACAAAATAAGACCTAGAACTGAAGTCCACAGTTATAAAGCAACAGGAAAATAGAGAGTACAAACACAGAGATCCAGTAAAACCATGGCAAAAATAGCTAAAGAAGGTAAGAGAAAATGTATATTCCAGCATTGTGTACAATAGGATTGGTCAAGCTGAATAATAGGGGTCAGTGACAGTCAAAAGATCGGATATTGACAAGCTTTTCTTCAATAGGAAGGTGACAAGTTCTAAGATATATTTGAAATGTAATACGGTGTGTGTGTGTGTGTATAATCAAAGTAAACAAGTCCTTTGACAGTTACTTATTTATTTATTAAATTTGTATTATAAAGTCAAAATTATCAATATATATGCATTATAATATATATGAATTTTATACATAATATATTTACACCATGTCTTAAGGAAAAAATTATAAAATATTATATACATAATGTATTAGTTTCTTACTGTATATTTAATGCATATCTCACAGTAAAAATATTTGATTGATTTTTACTGGGATATATAACTGAGGCGTTTACTTCTATGAACAAGACACAGCTGTTCTAGAAGTGCGTCTGGTATCTAGGTTTCCTAGATGGGCAGGGCTGAGAGAAGACTGGAATCATCCATCTGATTGGTTTGTCAAGCGTCTCTATCGAAGGGCTGCGGTTTGTTGACAGTGCAGTAGAATATCCAGTTACAAGTCAACAGTCTTGGACTTCATAATCCTGCCTGCCATTAAAAACTAGGGATGAGCCTGACCTACATTCCCATGTTTTATGATGACTGAGCATTGTATAAGCAGATATCATTATCCAGTGTGATATGGGAAATTGAAAGGTGGCCAAGGAATGGCAACTGATATGAAACTATAACCTACTGGACAGAATGCAAATGTGGTTTTGATAGCACAGGAAGTTTGTGTGTGAATGGAGGAAGGGTGGTGAGGTTAACGGTCACTCTCTTACTTGTGGCATAGAGGCTAGAGAGAAAAAAAAACTGTGGAGAAATTATTTGTGAGATGCTTTGAGAAAAATGTATACATTTATTATACTTACCCAGTATTATTTATGAAATTTTCAAATGCCAAAAGCATGTTGCATGACCTCAAAATATGATGATCCAAAATACAACTCAAAATATAATGGCAGCTATATAATTCATTAAATAAAATAAACACTTATACTCTGTGTTGAAAATGATAAGCGTCATATTACTGAGATAAAATGCTGTTTCCAGTATTAAATCATTGTCACAAAATATTTACTTTGTATTAAGTTGACAGCACATTTTTTCTACTATTAGGATACATATACAAACCCATATTTTATTTATTTCTCACTTTTTACAACTAGGGCTGTCAATAGATTTTTACTTATTTTTTTTACCAGATTTGAAAAGAGCAGAATGAAACTATAATAATATTAAATTCTGTAAGTGTGTTAAAAATATTACATTGAAACGTTTGTCTTGCGTTGTCAACTTTGAAAACACCAAAAAATACATTTAGTAAAGTCTCAGATTTGACACTAGATAGTCCGACACCAGTTTAACACATTGTTAGAAAATGCAACGCGTCTTATTTTCAAACTTAAGCCTTTAAGCACATTTGCATGTAAAACTAAACCACAAATGTACACTTTGTAAATGTGCTGCATATAATTCTGCTTCACGCATTCTGATATATGAAAGAGCAATGACTCAATATTTAACACTTTATTACAAACGATAATGCGTTATTGTGAATATATATAACCCTAACCCTATTCTGTCTTTGCTTTTTTCATGATTGTGCTTTAACTAATTATGATTCCCTACAAAGTAAATCAAAGAATGTGATTTAACAACAAAAACAACTCGTCTGACATTTTGGGAATCCAGTGAGTGAACTTGTGTGGTCTCTAATAGGATAGGAACTTATTTAAGCTCATAGGTACCTTACTAAGACCAAGGCACACGATGCAAAGTGAAACATGAACTGTGATGGATACTTGAGGACATGTTTATAACCATGCAAAACTGCCATGACTTGAATGTACAAATAATTATCTTAATAGTTTATTTTACCACCTTTAATAGTGGTTCTGCATTATGGCAAAATCCAGCAAATAATTTATTAGCCAAAATATTCAAAATAAGCCTACTAATAGTGCCATGTCATTCATTTCAAAGCAAGTCTCTCAGTTGTCAAGTTTTGGCAAAATGTTGGTAACTTCAGTCATGACGCAGTTTGACCACAGTAAGGGATTTTGTGGAATAGATACAGGCTTGTAATCGTAGATTGAGAAGCTGACGGAAAATGGTACTGTCCACAGTAACGGAAGTACATAACAAGGTGTTCCTATACACCTCAACAAGAACATTGAGCATGCTCTCTGATGGCACCACTCTTTGCAGACATGCCGCGTCAGTTCACGAAGATCTCTCTCCAAGAGGTGGATGAGAAAGTGCGACTCATGGCTGAGAAAGTGTACGCTTCAGCTTTGAAGAATGAAGAGACTAAGAACACCTTGTCCATGTTCACCGTCCCCGAGGACTGTCCCATTGGTTTGCATCAGGCCAAGGAGTGGGAGCTTCGCAAAGAGATTGAGGAGCAGATGTCGGAGAAATCTGTCAAGAGGTCAGTGAACTCAACAGTGGTACAGCCTGCAGAACTAATCAGCAGATAGCATTTAATTTGATATTCAATACGTGTTTATTCATTATAGGAAACAGAGTTTCAAGCTGATGCGATCCCAATCAATCGCCTTGCAAATCCCTGTCGCTCCAGATTGGGCTATGTCTGTGATTTCACCACTGCTGAGTCCTTCCACAGACCCTATGGCAGTCAACATCCCAGAATTCCAGAGGGTTACCATCAGTGGAGACTACTGTGCAGGGGTAGGAGACAAATTATATAAATATAATATATATGTATACATCCAATATGTATAAAGATGTATGTAAAAATGTAGTAAACAATAGAAAATAATAATAATTCTATCTCACTCCCTCTCAAATGCGTAGGAAAATTAGACCTAAGATCACACAAGATCATTTTAAGGACAAAAACTAGACAAATGTCTTGAAATATATTATCAGAACAATGTTTTGAGGTGAGATAACTGTAGTATAAGCTGAATAATTCACGAGGTAATGCATTATTTTTGTAATAATTCAATGGCCGTTATCAATTATTCATTAAGTATATATTAAAGTATCTAAAATATAATCTAATATATAAGGGACAGTTTAAGAAAGTTAATGAACAGGGTTGGGCATTTAATTTCAGCCAAACAACTCTAAATTAATTCTGTTAAAAAAAGATGCACACAAGCAGTGGCGTTCTGGTGCTTTACCGGTAAGAGAGCTTTCACACCGCATCAAAATACTGCTCTGTGATGTCAAGTCATCGGAAATGATCTTTAAACACTGGGCCATTTATCCTCATTCGCCCGGATATTGGAAAACGCTTTAGTTTCAGTATCTATTAAATTTTACATGTTTTGTAGTCTGACTGATAGGCATAAGATGTTGATTAAACAGAATGATTTTTCGCTCTTAAAACCACGAGACAAATAATAGCATAATATCCAACTGCAGAGCTGATGAATCAACAAGAAAGCTGGGTCTCGAGTTTTGCACTTTAAAAAAGTTGTGCAACGGTCAAAGACCTCCATCTGGTCTATAAGATCTTTATGACTGCCCCAAAGCAGTTAGATTTTGGTTCTTTCACACTGCCAGCGATTTTCCATAATCCCCATCAATCCCAGGATGTGTCCCTTCATACAGAAGGTCCTCTAGCAATTTATATTTTTGAATTAATACTTTAATTCAGCAAGGACACATTAAATTGATCAAAATGGTCAGTAAAGGTGTTTATAATGATATGCAATATAATGTAAGTACGTAATGTGTATAATGTTTGATTTATAAAAGCTGCTCTTTTAGCTTTCATAAAATAATTCTGAAAATGTATCATGGTTTCCACAAAATTCAAAAAGTCCATTTTAAACTGTTTTGATTATAAGAATTGTTTTTTGCCATCATCAAAAATCAGTTTTGCCATCACAGGAATAAATTACATTTTAAAATATATTTTATTTATATTATATTTCACAGTATTGCTGTTTTTTTTTACTGTATTTATGATTAAATAAATGCAGCCTTGGTGAGCATAAAAGACTCTTTCTAACTTTTGATTTCTAAACTGTAATGCATGTTCTGTACTCCTAAAAGCTGACTAAATAAATTCACCTATGATCACTTCTGACAGATAACAGTTGAGGACTATGAGCAGGCAGCAAAAACTCTGCTGACAGCACTCTTCATCAGAGAAAAGTATTCCCGGCTAGCATATCACCACTTCCCCAGGATCACAGCCCGGTTTCTAAGGAGTGCCAATAATGAGCAGTGGAGTGAGGAGGATGAAATGCTGCCAGGTATGCCATGGCTGCCAACAATTCATACACCAATAAATTAACTGTTCAAAGACCTATAATAACGACAGTTTTGAGACATAAGTGAGAAATTACTGTTCTAAATCCATAGTATTCTGTCTCAAAGACTGTAGTGATAGTATAAACATCTAGATCTGTTTCTATTTTTATCAGGGCATAAATATAAAATGACATTTGTATTCATCAGCACTACCGTTATGCTTTATTTCCATTGTAACAGATATCTGTCCCCCTCCAAGTGAGGGTGAGGATCCCTACAATATGGAAGACCTCCCAGAGAATCTGAACTACACCCTGAAGATGAAAGATGGAATCATATACGTCTATGATAATGAGGATGCTTTAAAACAGGATCAGCCACGGAGCTTGCCATATCCTGACTTAGAAACCTTTGCTATTGACTTGAGCCACGTCCTTGCCATGATTGCAGATGGACCAACGTGAGTCTGGTTATAATATATTTCCTCTGCAAATCCATCCACTTAAACTTCATACAATACAATCTCTCACTGCATGCATCTGTTGCTAAATAATGACTGATTGGTGGAATTCAACAAAAAAAATACATTTAGGGGCAATATTCTCTTTTACAGGAAGACCTATTGTCACAGAAGGCTGAACTTCCTGATGTCCAAGTTCCAACTACATGAAATGCTAAACGAGATGGCTGAATTAAAGGAACTGAAAGGCGTTCCTCACAGAGACTTCTACAATGTCAGAAAGGTATTTCAGATAAACCGTGTCTGTTTATTTCAGAAATGCTAATACAGTAGTAATACGAAAGGCTCAACTTACGAAAAATCCAAGTTACGAAAGCAAAGACGAAAATTTTTACTGCTCTACATACGAAATTTTTTCGAGATACGAAAGGTTTCTGAAAGTCGGAGATTCGCCCCATAACAATTTTGAAACTCGCGCCGCACGCGCCATCTTAGTTATAGTAGACTCGCCACCATCCTCCTGCTCTCCCATTGGTTCCTGATGCTAGCCAAGCCATGAGATCCTTCTCTCTAATTGGACAGCATCCCTCCCATCATGCATCTTCTATATGTACGTGCTGGCGTGCTTTAGCTCAGCCACTCCGTGACAGGGTTGAGGAGAAAGCGAGGACTCAATCGCAGGGGAAACAGGGTTTTAATGAAAAATAAACAGAACTCTAATATAAACCTCCCCAAGTGGGGGAAAACATGACACGACTTGAATTGACTTGAATAACTGGACTGGAAACAGGACACGACTGACAAGAATAACTGACAGGTATCAAATGAACAAAATAACGCCAACGAAGCGACACAGGACGGCAAACACAAGGAGACTAAATACACAGGAGGAAGGCAATTGATGAGAACCACAGCTGGAATAAAATCAAACTAATGACAATGAAACAAGACGGGCGGGGTAACAGACAAGACATGAACATGCAGCCAATTAAACAAAGACGACGCGCAGCTGGTGACAACCAAACTGCGCGTGACAAAACACAACAATAAAGCACGCAGCCGATGGAACGCAAACCGCGTGCCAAACATAAACACAAGGACGAGAACAGGCGCGGCTCGCGCAAGGCTTGAAACCACGCCCACTCACATGACATAGAGCTCGCAAGAACGAGTGTAAACACCTGTTCTCATGAGCTCACGACAAGGACGAACACACGAGTTATGAATGCCCGAATCCCAATCCAAAACCGAAACTGAAACTAGACAAGACCAGTCTCGGGATCAGACATCATAACCCGCACATAAGACGTTACACAGACAAGCGCACGCGTGATCTGCCGTTTGTCCTCCTCCTCCTCTGCCGCCACTTTCGGAGATAGCCTCACTCGAAAGGTAAGCTTCGACATTTTACGTTATTTCATTGTTTATAGGGTCAATTTAGGTTTATTATGAAATTTAATGGGGTGTTTTTGGAGGGCTTGGAACGGATTAGCCATTTTACATGTAAAATGTGTTCCAAGATACGAAAAACTCATTATACGAAGGCCGCCTCGGAACGGATTAATTTCATATCTCGAGGTACCACTGTAAAGAGATTTTTCACTTCTAAATGTACGTATTTGTGAATATTCAGGTTGATACGCACATTCATGCTGCTGCCTGCATGAACCAGAAGCATCTTCTGAAGTTCATCCAGGACACCTATAAGACAGAAGCAGATCGAGTGGTGATGGAGAAGAATGGAAAGAAGCTCACCCTCAAACAGGTGTTTGAGAACCTGAAAATGGACCCTTACGATCTCACAGTAGACTCATTAGATGTACATGCGGTACGTGTTTCAGATAACCTCAGGACTAACAAATAATGCTTTTATTCTACATTTTCTTGCAGAATAGATCTTGGTGAAATTAAGAAATTGCTCTATTGCTTGTTACAGGGCAGACAAACCTTTCATCGCTTTGATAAATTCAATTCCAAATACAACCCAGTGGGTGCTAGTGAGCTCAGGGAGATCTACCTCAAAAGTGATAACTACATCAATGGAGAATATTTTGCACGTCTCATCAAGGTAAAATTGATCAACTCGCATAGATAGAATTAACTATAACTGTCAGAGCATACAGATTTTCCCTTAAGTGTGAAACAATCAGTCACATTGCTGCTGTTGTGCAGGAGGTTGCTCGTGACCTGGAGGAGAGTAAATATCAGCATGCAGAACCCCGTCTCTCCATTTACGGCCGAGTCCCTGAAGAGTGGGACAGCCTGTCCAAATGGTTTATCAGGCAAAAGTTGCACTCCCCTAACATGACATGGATCATACAGGTGCCCAGGATTTAGTAAGTGCTCTTCTAATGTGCATTAACATATGAATTTATATAATTTTGACAGAGAAAACCCTATGAATATTTCTGACCAAATTGTCTGAAAAAGACGTCATGAGAGTGGCATGAGGGACCAACTTCCTTTACTGATACCTGTGCTCACAGCTCAGCACTGCAACTCGATTGTGTAGCGAAGGAAAATGATACAGGCTAATTTCAGGGTGTATAGCAATGTACCAGGTGTGTCGGTTAGAACACGACAGAGAGGGAAGTAATTGTCTTGACATGTTTTGTTAGAACAAGTAGGCCACTGCTAACATGAACTTCAATCAATTTGAGATATGGGAGCAAAAGGCACATGTGATCAAATTTCTGAATAATGTCCTTGCTCAAACGGGTTTGTTAAACAACTCTACATTAGAATTTACATGGATATCCAAACTATAGGCTCCTCTCCTCATACGTGAACACAATTATATCTTATAATTATTATAACTTTATCTGAACACTGTAGATCAACATGCAAAACTATGAAAATATAGCACAGCTGAATTAGCTTCCGGCTAGAACACTGTGTCATGACAAAGACGGGTATGGATAAGCAAACATAATAATATTTCTAAACTCACTCGTATGAGACGCACGAAAGCACAATCTACACTCATTCCGATGCTGTTAACCAAGTGATTGGACTTCTCCAGCACCCATATGTGTAACAGAAACTGAAATCTGCTGCGATGGGTGACATATGACATATGAAACATCCCTGAATAACGTTCGGCGCTCTCTCTTATATGCACAATTGGCATTCGCTCAACTACCGTAAATAAAAAAGGTAAGAGATATGTATACAGCAGACTTACCTTTGTTCCATGACCGTTTTCCAGCACTTGGCCCGACCCTAAGTTCCCAACATGTCAGAAATCAAGCTTTTCCTATCCTTTCGTCTTCAAGGAATTTTTGCTGCAATCCTCTGGCCTATGGAGCAGTTCTCTGTTATTTCTCAGGCCTACCCTCACCACTGTGCCCGAAACACTCCAGCCATAGAGAAATAGCAAATCCTTCTCGTTTTCTGTCCCTGGTTGAATTATTCAGTTTACACTATCATAATCAATATTGATCGGAGAATACACATTTGTGATTTGCTGTTCTAAACGAATGCTCTGCTTCCTTGTGGCTTAAACACACATATACAAATAGTGGCTTACACAAAACTTAAAGCTTGCATGCAGAATTTATTGAAGAAGTTATCATCATTGCTGTCCTGCGATTGATCAACAAATCGTTTGGAAACTAAAAGTTTTGAGCTCCCGCAGGAGCACATTTTCTCCATCCAACTTGATTCCACTGCCATAGCAGTGTCGACATCGCCACAACCACAGGAGTTTTGTCCAGCTGGCTTTCACTGCCACAGCAGTGTTATCTCATCTGCTCCCACAGGAGCTCACCCAGCAACAGTCTCCAGCCAACTACCGGCTTACCCATTCGGTGCTGTGAGTATTTAACTCCCATCGACGCTGTGAGAGCTCTAACAGTCCAGGAACTGTCTTTCTCCATCTGGCGAGGCTTACCTGTCCGATACCGTGAGTATTGAACTCCCGTTGAATGCTGCGAGAGCTCTCCCGGTCGAAAGCCTATAAGTTCACTGAGAGTACACTGAGAGCTCTGGTGTCCGGGTGCTTCTAAGCTTCTTCTCCATCATCGGCCCAGTAGGGCACAGTTGACACTTGACTTTGCATGGGCACTCTCGGTCAGACGGCTAGACTTCTTCCCAAAATGCCAGCCTGCCTAACTTCTGTGCTAATTTTTGGGGAGACTTTTAGTCTGGCGGCTGTGCTTTGCTCAATTTCTTTTGGGGGAGCACACGGAGCTGATTGATTATGATCCGGACAAATTATCAAATTATCGAAATTTCACTTGTCCCTATATCTCGGGAACTCAGCATGCAGCCTGGTCTCCCTTATCTCCCAAAAACCACAGAACTGAACTCGGAAACATCTTCATGTTTTGGCTATATTCTCTCTCAACATCCGTCTGCCTGTCCTGTCCTTAATTGTCTTCATCTATCCCCCCCCCACCCCCCAAACTCAACTGAAAAAATCCCAACACGTGACCTTGTGTGCTGTGTATCTTAAACTGCAATGTGTGATGTACAATGTGACAGTTTTGTTTGTGTTGCTATGTAAGGCTTGCTAAACTGCATTATTTCTTGTTTTTCTGGAGAAAACACGGCGCATGCTCTGCTGCGACGACACGTCTTTGAAAACAAATTTCCCGTTAAGGGACAATAAAATTCTATCTATCCATCCATCTATCTATGCCAAAAAATGCATAATCTTTACTCGATTTAAGTACAGTATATGTAACTGTAAATATGCTACAACAGTTAACCTAGTTACCCAACTCCTCATTTCTAACTATTCCTACCTCAACCTGCTTCATCAAATGCAGGAAAATGACACAATAGAGCTTCAAATTGTGTCCTTTATTGTTTTGCCTAAAAATCAAGTACTGGCCAAACCCAGTCAAAAATGCATTTTAGTCATTTCAGGTTTAAGTTGAGATCCCTTCCCTTTATTACTCATTGTCCACCATTCCCAAGTCAAGGGTTACCGTATATAGACTAACCAATAGAAATAGTTTGAAAACTAGAGCCAATTAAAAAAATGTATCATAATTTTTTGTTCTCAGTGACCCAGAATTAGTAAAGTTTGACTACATTTACAGTAGTGTGAAAAATATTTTGCCCCCTTACTGATTTTTACTTGTTCCTTACTTGTTTTTGCATGTATGTCACACTTAAATGTTTAAGATCATCAAAAAATGTAAATATTAGTCAAAGATAAAACAAATAAACACAAAATGCAGATTTTAAATGAAGGTAGTTATTATTAAAGGAAAACAATCCAAATCAACAATCCAATCCAAACCTACATAGCTCTGTGTGAAAAAGTGTGATATAGTCAAATATGGTGGTGGTAGTGTGATGGTCTGGGGCTGTTTTGCTACTTCAGGACCTGGAAGACATGCTGTAATAAATGGAACCATGAATTCAGCTGAAGCAAACTTCGGTTCTGCAGCATGACAATGATCCAAAACACACCAGCAAGTCCAACTCTGAATGACTGAAGAAAAACAAAATGAAGACTTTGGAGTGGCCTAGTCAAAGTCCTGACCTGACTCCTATTGAGATGTTGTGGCATGACCTTAAAAGGGCAGATCATGCTCGAAAACCCTCCAATGTGACTGAATTACAACAATTCTGCAAGGATGAGTGGGCCAAAATTCCTCCACATCGCTGTAAAAGACTCATTGCAAGTTATTGCAAATGCTTAATTGCAGTTGTTGCTGCTAAGGGTAGCCCAACCAGTTAGAGGGCAAACAGTTTTTCACACATGGACATGTAGTTTTTGATTGAGTTCTTTTATAATATTTAAATAATATTTAAATTATTCAAACATGCAAAAAAAAAAGAAATGAGGAAGGAGCAAACTCTTTTTCATACCACTGTATTTCAGAACTATTTTGGCTGTAGTGTTATTGTCATCTAATGTTCATATCAATGTATAAATGTTATATGTATTTTGTTTTAATGAATTCTTCTGAAATTCAAATGACAGTTCTGCATCCTTTTTCAATGTCAGTTAAAATGTATGAATTTAAAAGGCATTCTCAATTCAATTCTGAATGGCACTACCCTGGAACATATATGACATTTCCATTTAAACTATTTTTACACATACTTGCACAAAATTCATAAAAGCAAGTAATCTTGATTTGTGTACTTTGTTTTTAGTGACATTTTCAGATCAAAGAAGATTGTTCCCAACTTTGCAAAGATGCTTGAGAACATCTTCCTCCCACTGTTTCAGGCCACCATTAACCCTCAGAAGCACAAAGAATTATATGTCTTCCTGAAACATGTAAGTGCTTCATCTGAGTTTTGTTGAGCTGGCAAGACCAGTCCGAGCAGATTCTTGCCATAATAGAACGTTTTAACACCAACAGTGCAATTAACAGCTTAAACACAAAACAGTCATTCTATTAGGGATCTCAATGTCAGATGAACAACTGATGGTTCTCAGATGAATATGAGTTCATGTGAAACTGTCATGCACAGTAAAATCACAGCAATCATAGATGTGGTTGAACCACGCCCAAGTCAGTAATGGAGCCATTGTATCGTCAATTTCTCCACCCCAACAAATTCAAAGAAGCGTCACCTTTTCTATGTATCTGAGCAGGCTGATAAGTCCTTATGTAATTATTAAGCCACAACCTTTAGGGAAAACGAGGGCAAAAAGAGGCTGTGAAAAGTTGTCAAACAGGCTTTTGATGTTTTTTCTCTGCAGGTGACAGGGTTTGACAGTGTGGATGATGAGTCCAAACACAGTGATCACTTATTCACCTATAAGAGTCCAAAACCTGAAGAGTGGACCATGGAGGAAAACCCACCATACACTTACTACCTCTTCCACATGTATGCCAACATCATGGTCCTTAACAACCTACGAAAGTAAGTCACTATAAATATCAAGCTTCACAACCCATTGTCTTCACAAAACACACTAATATCAAGACATGGTATTCTCCTCAAACAGCCAAAAGCTTTATAATTGAAGTCACAAACCATGGTAAATAGTAAAAAAAATAAAAATTCTTTCCTTTTTTTTTTTTCAGGGAACGTGGCCTCAATACCTTCCAGTTTCGTCCTCACTGTGGCGAGGCAGGATCCATCACCCATCTGGTGTCAGCTTTCCTCACAGCCGACAACATCTCTCACGGGCTCAATCTGAAGAAGGTCAGTCTCTGAAACAAATTCTGTACACGTCATTCCACACAACACCCAATCATCCAAATAATTAAACAATTATTACACCGCTTTCATTACGGATCGTTTCAGCTTAATGTTAACTGCCAATTAACCCCCCATAGTTATGATTGTTTTTATTTTATTTCTAAATATAAGCATTTAAATGTTGGCTGTCATACTTTTTTTTTTTTTTTTATTCGAACATACTTGTAGAAATACAATGAATATCCACTATAGTGGATTTGTTTATCAAATTGCTATTTTTCTTGCTGACTAACAGGTTTTTGGACATTGAATAGCTTTTCTGAGGTAAATGTCACATGACGTGGCATTGTTTACAAGCTGTTTTATCCACGGTTGAAACACTGAGCGATTACAGGGATTTCTGTGATTTGTACTGTATCTTTCAACATACCTTCTGATGTTCATTCATGTTTATTTCATGCTGTAACTAGCAATGACGAGATTATCAGTTCACGTGCGATTTGCTTGAACTTAAGGTGCACTTTAAAGAGCGCCATAGATATAGATATAAGCTCAGACTGTTTCATAACAGAAGTAACTAAATTTATTCGACTGAAAGTGCACTACAAAGGTTAGTTAATTCATCAAGTCCTATTAGATTTATAGATTTAACCCTTTAGATTTATTTTATTGTATTCTGTAAATTAATAACTTTTACATTTCTTTATTTAAATTGTTTTAGGGGTTAATGTTATTAGATAATAATAATACTTATAGAAAATATGAAAAGAGCTGTTTTTTACTGCTGGAAAATGGTTGGACACATGACGGAACTATCTTGCGATGTTCACCTAGTTGACACAATATGTAAAGGGCCAGTCACACAGCGAAAACGCATGAAGAACGCACGAATTACGCACAGATTTTCGTTTCTGCGCGGAGTGTGCGTCATATGCGTAATTCGTCGGTGGAACGAACGGGGACCATCAGTGATTGTAAGTGGATGTGCGTCGAAGGTGGTTTGTGCGTGATTTAGAGTTTTGAACGGTTCAAAAATTTTCTGACGCACAGGTGTGCGTCGGTGTGCGTTATTCATGAGTCGGCGTGCGTAGTTTATGCGTTGAGTATGCGTGACATGCGCGGGACACGCGCCGGCCGTCAGTGCTTATGTGTTGGAACTGGTTCGAAAGCGCGCACGTCCACTGACGCCCCACCTTCAAATCACTCATGAACCACGCATGAACCGCGCACCGCGGCGCACGTATCACGTTCATTCCACTGACAATGTGGATTTTGAAATTGCTTGTTCGTGGAACGTTCGCGAAGCGCGCGTGTTTGGACGCACTCCGGCAGTGATTCATGCGTCGAATGTTCGTGGAATAAATTGGTCAATTTCTCGACGCACAAGCACGCACAAACCCAATCTATGCGTAATTTGTGAGTGATTCGTGCGCGATCGGCTGTGTGACTGGCCCTTTAGATACAATACTTGCCCAATAGGCCAAGTAACAGTTCTGTCAACTTGCGATCTTTATTTTTGAGCCCTGTATGCTAAGTTTCTAAGAATGCTTAAGAGTACTTAAATCATCAGATGTCAGTATTGATGTTTTTTTCTTGTGGTTTAACATTTGCTCTTGTTAATTTCTCAATACAGAGTCCTGTGCTGCAGTACCTGTTTTACTTGGCCCAGGTGCCCATTGCCATGTCTCCGCTCAGCAACAACAGCCTGTTCCTGGAGTACTCCAAGAATCCTCTCAGGGAGTTCCTGCAAAAGGGCCTGTGTGTGTCCCTCTCCACGGATGACCCACTACAGTTCCACTACACTAAGGTCAGGACTGAATGAGTTCATTATTAATCTATTCTGAAAGCAAGGGTCTAAAGGTGATGTGATTCTATGTTGTTCTACCTTTAGGAGCCCTTGATGGAGGAGTACGCCATAGCGGCACAACTGTGGAAACTGAGCACATGCGATGTGTGTGAGATTGCCAGAAACAGTGTGCTTCAGAGCGGTCTGTCTCATCAGGTACTTGCTCTCTCTCTGTCCTAAGCTCGAAGTAATATTACAGGTTTAGAGTTACAAATGATTTCAGCTCGTCCTTGTTTTCTTAAAGAAAGAAGTAAAAACACACTAAGGTGACATTGAGGAACATACAATGGCAGTAAATGGGGCCAATTTGTAGAGGATTTAAAAGCAGAAGTTTAACAAAAGCACTTGCATTTAAAAGTACAATCAGTGGGCGGGCACACACCTGTACTATACGCACTTTTATATTTTAATCTGTAGTGTAACCTTACTTTTTCTTCTTTTTCTTTTTCTTCGTTCCCGGTACTCTGAATAGCTATTTCAGCCGAGGTGTATTATTTGAGCTGTAAAGCTGTTTAAATATTGTTGTTTTAGAGTTTATGGTAGTGCATTTATAATTTGATCCAATATTACACAGAATGGGGTGATAAGAGATTTTTTTTTCACACGTAAATTATGATAAAATGCGTATGTTTATGTCTTTTGGCTATACGATTGAAACAGTATTTTAACACGTGCCCCATTCACTTCCGTTGTCAGTGTCTCACAGTAACTCAGACTGTTGCTTTTTTAATGAAATTTAAAAAACATCTACACATACCGGTACTGTTGGTTGGGTTTAATTTCTACTGAATCTGGAATATTTCATATTGAAAAATCTTCCAATACTAATTTTAAATACATTCCAATGCTAAGTTTAAACACTATAAAACGTCTAAAAAAGCTGACATTTAGATTTCATTGCAGGAAAAGAAACACTTCCTGGGTGAGAATTATCTGCAGGATGGACCAGAGGGGAATGAAATCCGTATGACAAACGTGGCGCAGATCCGTATGGCCTATCGTCACGAGACCTTGTGCAATGAGCTCAGCTTCTTAGTGGATGCTGTCAAGTCAGAAGCGTTGGCGTCACAAGCCCCATAAACATGACAGGGTGAGAGAAAGGGAAGAACACGAGTCCATTCGAGTGGAACAGACATCAGCATAAAACCTTATCTTGCTACAGGTGATGCAAGCCAAGCAAACACACCATTCAGGTAGCAAGATGTGGAGCCATGTGACTTAATGTCTTTTATGATGGGCATATCTTTTCCCATAGTGCCTTGTTGGTGATGTATATATTTCATATCTCAAATATCCCTTTAAAGATGGGATGCTCTGATAAACTGCTTCAGGATTTTGCATGGTTGGGAGGGGAGCATATATTTGTTACGTTTTCTAAACAAGGAAGTCTTTGGGTTTCTGACTTAAACAATATATTGTTTTGTTCAGATAAATGTTTTTCAAAAAAAAAAAAAAAGGCACATGAACTGAAACTAAACCTTGCTTTGATAAACTAGTTTTTTTGCCACCTGAGATTCTGGGGCTGGGTAGCTTTTTATTTTTGCCACGAAATAGACTTGCACATTTTCTACTTCAACAGAGATGTTTAAACTGTTTTAAGGATGTTGTATGATGTATGGGTGAATTCTGCCTGAATGCTACATATGTTTGAGAATATATGAATAATGTGCTCAAAATAAATAAAGTGATCAAAAAAGCCTTGCTGAATCAATTCATAATGAAACTGTCTATAGTTCATATTCCAGATGAATGTGGATGATGCCCAGTGGATGTATTAGTAACTGCCTTCAAACAAACTAAATATTCAATTTACTTTATTATTCTGGTTTCACACAAGAAGACAGAACCGAGAAGACCAAATATCCATAACTAATCCATAATTTAGTCCAGAAGTAAAATATATTTAAAAAAACAAAACAATAAGAGGCAGCAACTAATGTAATTTTCTCTCTGATAAAACTATTAACATTTCGCCCAATCTCGACAAAACAGATTATAGCTGAATCTTTTATTATTATTATTTAAAACCTTGATAAAATGGATTAAATCTTCATAAGTCCCTACGCCTTCAAATTCAGTTTCAGTGATGTCCTATAAAATAAAGGTTTAATTTGCAACCCATTAAGCTGCATAAGAAAACAAGCTACAGTAATTAGTTCATTCTCATGTTAATGCATTTGAAAGATCAAATTATTTTTCATGACGAACGGAACAACTCAGTCATGCCCTGTAATTAATATTTGATCTTTACACAGAAATAAAGCATTCATGTCAAATGGCTCACCGTAATTATTGTTAAACCTTAGATTAAACGTGTTATTGAATTATAGCATATAAAAACCATATTTTGTCTATTTCTTACTGTTTAGAACTAGTGCTGTCAATTAAAATTGTCAAAAGCCACAATAAAATTAAATTATGAAAATGTGTTAAAAAACGGAGTTAATTATTTAATTCATGTCTTACATCATCAACTTTCACTTTTAATTTACATTCAGAAACCTACGTGTTATGTTATTATAATGCATAATTGGTGCAAGGTGTACCTCTTAAGAGAAGTATGGACAATTTTCATATTTTGCACAAAGTAATAAACAAACAATGTACATAATCTAATAATCAAACTCTCGTCATGAGCACAAAACAAAGATAACTAATTAGTAATTCCATCATTTTTTGTGTTCTCTTGCCATCTCTAAATAATTTTATTATGAAATGTTTTTAATATGCTGATTATTAATGCTAATTATATATGGGTTTATATTTTAGTTAAATAGTCTGTCATCTGTTTAAGCAAATGTGTCTATTTTTCTGCAAACCATGTTTAGGCCACTTTATAACTTTATGCTAAATCCTTCAAAACATACAACTTCAGTTCAAAATATCTCACATCGACACCCTATTGACACTCTGCCGGAAAGAAATAATATAACATGATATTTCATGACTTGAAGCCCTATATGGAGCATATGTGGAGCATTCTAATGTGTCAGAAAGGCAGTTTGATTCATATTTAATTATTCAGTAAGCACTCGTGTATCTATTTACCCGACATTTTTGGCATCTTTAGGGTTTTTGTTCTGCATTGTTAATGTGTGAAACCACAGCTCTACTGCCATGCAAAGACAAAAGGCTGTAACTTCGCTTTTGGTCGACAATGAGTAATTGATATTTTTGGAACACTCGAGACCTACTTTATCATGTGGATAAGAGTGAATTTCGTATTTTTTCGAGAAAATAATGGGTTGTCTAAACAATAACTTCCACAAGGCAGAACCCCGTAACAGTTACCTCTTTTAGTCACGCAAAACTGAGTTTAGTCGCGATGTGAACTTGCTCTGCCGGACTGAAATTACTTTTTTCTGCCTTTGTTTTACTGCCCATTAAAGTTTTCCGCGTTTAAATTACGGTGTAGCCTGTGTACAGTCGTATCTGTCAATAAAGCACTTCTGACACAAGATACCTGAATGAAAGTGTTAGTAAATCAAATATTGTTTAGGGGTTGTTTTTACTGTCCATTGATCTCGAAACGCAGGCATCAAGGTCAAGGTAAGAAATTGCGTAAGAAAATATGCATTAGACAAACTTAGACCTACTTCATTTAGCTAGTTAGCAGCCTATAGCATAAATAGGCTATTCAGCTATCTAAACTCTCCAAAACAAAGCACTGTAAACAAGCAAAGACCAGATACAAGCCAGAAATAACTAATAGTAAAAAAACTCAACATTATTTATTTTCATAATGCAGATTTTCCAATAGTTGCACAAGTAAACTCATGCAGCGCTTGAACACAAATACGATTTCGCAGTTAAATACATTGCCTACCTTTTCTTGTAACCTGATCAAATCCATGACAATGAATGTAGATGTGTAATCCACAGCTATTCTGAGCGTTATACATATTTGCTGATGTTCACATTAAACCACAAATCGTCCTTTTAGACTAGGCAATTTTCACTCAGTGTGTTATAAAAGCAATTAGACTGTCTTGTATCCTTTCACATTAGTGAACATAGCAATAAATAGCCTAACTTGATTGCAAAACGGTATCCAACATGTATAACTTTTTGTCAAGTCAAGGTTAAAAACAACAATTAATACAATCACATTACTCTATGTTATAGCCTATATGAGCCCAAGTTCATATACATGAACTTGTACATGATTGTACAATACCATGCATTTTAAATTTGTGCATAATTTGTTATGTCTTTGCAATCCATTTTTTATCAAATCATTATGTTTGCTCATCATCGTGTATTTGTATAATTCTGAGTCAGCTATCTGCAGTCAACCTCTTAGTTTTGTTGCACACCAATTGAAAATGATCTTTACTGCTATGGAGGTTATAAAATTGATAATGCCATCAGAATACAAACAAAGTACAGGACAGCAATAAGTAGATGGCTACAAGTAAACAATCCAATATTATTAAATATTATACAGGTGGTACTATAATGATTTTGTAAACGGTGATCAATCGTTATTGATATTGCAACCAATATAATGTGGAAGTTTCGATCTTTTGCCTTGGTGTGACGTCTCACTTTTTGCAGATAATACAAAGGCAGAGTACAATAACTTCAAAATAGGGGTCAAAAGTCAAATTTGAGCTCAAGATTTATAACTTTCATTCTAATTCTTTAATTATAGAATTTGGCTGGACAACTAACCATTTTTTGAAGTCATTTTTCTCAGTTCGACATTCAGGTCTTTTGCCTTTGTAGGGAAAAATGGTATCTTCACAAACATGCAAGTCACCCATGCTGTTTGCACTGATGCACCCTATACCATGACAGATGTTTGCCCCTGTCACTGTCTTTGGGTATGAGAATTCGATGTCCATTTTTCCCCCCAAATCACGTTGAAATGTGGACTCATCTTACCACAGCACACCTTTCCTTTGCCTTTCTGAACCATCTGAGTTGGGTTTGTGCCCAGAGAACTTGTCATCATCTCTGCATAGAATTAAGGTAAAGCTTTCTCCTTGTATAACAAAGATTCAAGTTGCATTTCTTGATGCAGCAGTAGACTGTTTCCAAAGTACTCTTGATCCTAATTGGGTATATGTAACACTGTAGCTGATGATTTCTTATTCAGTCTCAAATGAGGGCTCAAAGGCTGGATCAGGTTTCCTGCATTGCTTTGCAATCTTGCATTGAGAAATGTGATTTTTTGAATAGACGATTAACTCAAGAAACTTGGCACAAAGTGGTGAGCCATGACCCATCTTTGGATGCAAAGACAAAGATGCTTCTTATATACTGAATCACGAAACCCTCACCTATTACCAATTTGCCTGTTTATTGTGGACTGTTTCAAAACAGTTTAACATGGATATTCAATCATCTATTCACTGTTATTTTGCCTCTGTCCCAACTGTTTTAGAGTGTCGCAGCCATCAAAATCATTTTTTTGTAACTTAGTCAACTTCGTAGATACCCAACTAAGACCAAGTCATAGAGAAACCTGAACGGTGTAGACGGATATTTGAGGACATGCTTATAATCATGATTGCGTGTAACTGCCATGTACACATAATTAAATTTTTTTTTTAACACTTTAAATAATGGTCCTAATAATTAATGGTTTTACAATCCAGCAGATTATTTCTTAACCAAATATTCCAAATAATATGCCTACTAATAGTGTCTTGTCATTCCTTCCAAAGCATGACTCTCAGTTGTCAGATTTTGGCAACATGTTATTAACTCAGTCATAACACAAACACACAGTACACGCACTTTTGACCACAGTAAGAGATTTTGTGGAATAAATACAGGCTTGTAATCGTTTAAGCAGATGGAAAATGGTACTGCCCAAAGTAATGAAAGTTCCTAGAATATGTGCACCATAACAAGTCGTTCCAAGACACCTTGACTAATTATAGAAACAACAAACATTCTTTCTGATGGCTCCATTTCTTGCAGAAATGCCGCGTCAGTTCACGAAGATCTCTCTCCGAGAGGTGGATGAGAAAGTGCGACTCATGGCTGAGAAAGTGTACGCTTCAGCTCTGAAGAATGAAGAGACTAAGAACACCTTGTCCATGTTCACCGTCCCCGAGGACTGTCCCATTGGTTTGCATCAGGCCAAGGAGTGGGAGCTTCGCAAAGAGATCGAGGAGCAGATGTCGGAGAAATCTGTCAAGAGGTCAGTGAACTCAACAGTGGTACAGGCTGCAGAACTAATCAGCAGATAGCATTTAATTCGATATTCAATACGTATTTTGTATTATAAAGATTAAATATCCCAAGGCAATTAAGTGGTGGAAGTAAAAAGCCTTTAATTAACTGGGCTAAATCATTAAAAACAATTAAAAGTGTAGATCTACACAATAAATTAAAAGATTTCTACTTTCACCACATGAGTGCCTTGGAGTATTTCATCTTTATAATTGGATGTTTGCTTCAAGTTTATCCTATGAGCACCAGTGGCTACGTAACGACACCTACACACGTGGCACTCTCTGCTCTTTGTAAATGTCTTTATTATTTTTATGCCCCATTTTAGGAAACAGAGTTTGAAGCTGATGCGATCCCAATCCTTGCAAATCCCTGTTGCTCCAGATTGGGTTATGTCTGTAATTTCACCACTGCAGACCCCTTCCACACCCACAGGACCAATGACACTCAATATCCCAGAATTCCAGAGGCTCATCATCA
This sequence comes from Rhodeus uyekii, assembly GCA_037043235.1. Classification (NCBI taxonomy): domain Eukaryota; kingdom Metazoa; phylum Chordata; class Actinopteri; order Cypriniformes; family Acheilognathidae; genus Rhodeus; species Rhodeus uyekii. The sequence continues at coordinate 1,078,950 of JAWRVZ010000003.1, forward strand.
GTGGAGACTACTGTGCAGGAGTAGGAGACAAATTATTTTATACATATCTAATTGTCTTTCATATTCTATATTAAATATAATAGTATATTACGTATAATATACGATTAACAGTCCCCATTAACCTCCCACTCCTCTTACATGCCATGTGTCGTCGAGATGCAGGATGTTGTTGCAGGTGGCACGCTCCATGTGGCTATCACACTGAGCTGTCGCCAAACATTCAGCCCTTGGTTAGACCTTGCATTTCTTCAGGTCGGAGTGCAGGAGTGCCTGTTCAGGCATGTTGTTGTCACCACTGGCCGGGGTGCTGTATACAACAGGCATGCCGCCTCTGGCTCCTGGACAGGACTTTGAGATCGTGCCCTGCGCCGGTTATATTCTGGTCAAGCTCAATCGTGCGGCCAACACTATCTCACATTCCCAGGTTGTACAGCTGATCTGGAGACGCACGGGTAGACCTGTTCGCCTCCCAGGAGTCCCAGCCTTCTCACACATACACTGTGCAAGGTCAGGGAGGACAAGGAGCAGGTCTGGATAGTTGCGGCATTCTGGTTACCGGAACTGATGCTCCTCACAACAGCACCTGCCTGGCAGATTCCCCTGAGGAAAGACCTGTTTTCTCAGCGATGGGGCATCTTATAGTGCCCATGTCTGGACCTCTGGCACCTCCACGTGTGCTATATGTATGGGACACGGAGGACTTAGGTGACATTATCACTTCAGCTATAACCCCCCCTATGAGACGTGCTTATGCTTTGAAGTGGAGTTTGTTCACTGAGCGTTATTCTTCCCGGTGGGAAGACCCCTGGAAATGAACTTGCAAGCGCTGTTCCTGGAGGAGGCAAAGCCAGGCCTCGCATTACTATGTTAGGATAACGGATGCCATAGCCGTGGCGTACCGGTCCTAAGGCAAGCCTTGCCCCTGGGGGTGAGGGCTCACTCCACTTGGGGTGTTGCTTCGTCTTGGGTGTTGGTGCATGCCGCCTCTCTGGCAGACATCTGCAGAGCTGCTGGCTAGGAAACACTTAAAACATTTGCCAGATTTCACAATCTCAGAATGGCACCGGTTTCTTCCTGTGTGTTGGGAACAAACAGGTAATGGGCAGGAAGACAGGCTCTGTGTCTTGCTTGTAGCGCAATTCTCCTCTAATTGGGGGATACAAGGGTTTCCTAGGGTTCATAGGGTTCATCCTCCCCTGTGGGCAGGGTGTAGTCTCCATAGAGTCCCCTATTTGATGCTTTCTGAGTGTTAGCTAGTCATAGCTGGAAAACATTAGGAGTTGAGATCTAAAGCACTCTTCCCCATTAAATGTCACGTTAAGGAACAGCAGCTACAACCGTCCACGCAGGAATTCCTGTCCCTTCCATTCCGGAGGACTAACTTCTGGCTTACTCGGGCGTTGGGTAGGTTACGACTATGTGAAAGCAGTTCCCAAATTGGCACGCCATCGCTTGTCAGCAACCTGCATCTCCAACACTCTTAACAGTTCAGTGGCTGTGTACCTTTCCATCAGTCCGACGTAACATCAAACGTGACTGATTGAAGGGCAACGTTTAGTTTACTAATCCAACCCCCGTACGCCCCCCCCCTGTAACAGACCTGAACCACCACTGAATGAACGGGAACCTGTCTATTGCATGTCATCAGCAAAACATGAATAAAGGGAGTAAAGGACTCGGCATGCAAATCTGGATGCCCAATGTTCATTGGCATGTTTAGTTATCACTTGGAAGGCAAGATTCACAGGACCCCATGCCGTCAGTCTGATGTAACGTGTGTGTTCACAATGTTATGGTTTTCGCTGTTTTTCTGGTCAAATCAATGTATCCTTGCTGAACACAAGATTAAATATTAAAATAATATTTAAAATATTACCAACTTTTGAACTGTAGTGTATATGCTGCTCTACTCCTATAAGCTGACAAAATAAATTCACCTATGATCACTTCTGACAGATCACAGTTGAGGACTATGAGCAGGCAGCAAAAACTCTGCTGACAGCACTCTTCATCAGAGAAAAGTATTCCCGACTAGCATATCACCACTTCCCCAGGATCACAGCCCGGTTTCTAAGGAGTGCCAATAATGAGCAGTGGAGTGAGGAGGATGAAATGCTGCCAGGTATGCCATAGTTGGCAACAGTTCATGCATTAATAAATGAAAAGTATTATTTTTGAAATAGTCGGCATAAGATCCCACCCTCCAGAGCACTCTCATGAGAAAGACATGAGATAAACTATCTATGGGTGGAGTCAATTGGACTCCACCCATAGACAAAATATGTTTTTTTTGCTTGTTATTTTTACAAGTTTATTTCAGGTAATTTATGCTCCTTTTAAATTAAACGCCACCCTCCCCCCACCTTTTATTAATCCAGAATATCTATGACTATGGACAAATTACTCTGATACACAAAAAATTGGGAAAAATAAAACATTTCTGTGTGTTTGAATGGCTTTATATTATTATATTATACAATTTCTGTTAAAAGTCATGTATTATGTTTGGGGTCAATTTAGCACTCCCTTGAGATAACACATCAGTGGTCTCAGGATGCTTCACTGTTGGCATGAAAAATGACTCATGGTAGCATTCACCTTATCTGGACAATCAATTTTCCAGATATCCTTAATATTGGAAGGCGACTTCAATATTGCAAAGTGCAAAATAACTTAGAATTCTCTAGAGACAAACAGAATACTGCAGGAATTACAAGGATTGGACTGCAGAAGACTGATACAGTCTCTAGAGAATTCTATTCAGTCCAATCCTTGTAATTCCTGCAGTATTCTGTTTGTCTCTAGAGAATTCTATCTTCTATTCTCTCTCCAAGACTGTAGGGTGTTTATTAGCTTTGGGAAAGTGATAGTATAAACATCTAGATCTGTTTCTGTTTATATCAGGGCATAAATATAAAATGACATTTGTATTCATCAGCACTACCGTTATGCTTTATTTCCATTGTAACAGATATCTGTCCCCCTCCAAGTGAGGGTGAGGATCCCTACAATATGGAAGACCTCCCAGAGAATCTGAACTACACCCTGAAGATGAAAGATGGAATCATATACGTCTATGATAATGAGGATGCTTTAAAACAGGATCAGCCACGGAGCTTGCCATATCCTGACTTAGAAACCTTTGCTATTGACTTGAGCCACGTCCTTGCCATGATTGCAGATGGACCAACGTGAGTCTGGTTATTATATATTTCCTCTGCAAATCCATCCACTTAAACTTCATACAATCTCACACTGCATGCATCTGTTGCTAAATAATGACTGATTGGTGGAATCCAGCGGGGAAAAATACATTTAGGGGCAATATTCTCTTTTACAGGAAGACCTATTGTCACAGAAGGCTGAACTTCCTGATGTCCAAGTTCCAACTACATGAAATGCTAAACGAGATGGCTGAATTAAAGGAACTGAAAGGCGTTCCTCACAGAGACTTCTACAATGTCAGAAAGGTATTTCAGATAAACCGTGTCTGTTTATTTCATAAATGCTAATAAAGAGATTTTTCACTTCTAAATGTACGTATTTGTGAATATTCAGGTTGATACGCACATTCATGCTGCTGCCTGCATGAACCAGAAGCATCTTCTGAAGTTCATCCAGGACACCTATAAGACAGAAGCAGATCGAGTGGTGATGGAGAAGAACGGAAAGAAGCTCACCCTCAAACAGGTGTTTGAGAACCTGAAAATGGACCCTTACGATCTCACAGTAGACTCATTAGATGTACATGCGGTACGTGTTTCAGACTAACAAATAATGCTTTTATTCTACATTTTCTTGCAGAATAGATCTTGGTGAAATTAAGAAATTGCTCTATTGCTTGTTACAGGGCAGACAGACCTTTCATCGCTTTGATAAATTCAATTCCAAATACAACCCAGTGGGTGCTAGTGAGCTCAGGGAGATCTACCTCAAAAGTGATAACTACATCAATGGAGAATATTTTGCACGTCTCATCAAGGTAAAATTGATCAACTCGCATAGATAGAATTAACTATAACTGTCAGAGCATACAGATTTTCCCTTAAGTGTGAAACAATCAGTCACATTGCTGCTGTTGTGCAGGAGGTTGCTCGTGACCTGGAGGAGAGTAAATATCAGCATGCAGAACCCCGTCTCTCCATTTACGGCCGAGTCCCTGAAGAGTGGGACAGCCTGTCCAAATGGTTTATCAGGCAAAAGTTGCACTCCCCTAACATGACATGGATCATACAGGTGCCCAGGATTTAGTAAGTGCTCTTCTAATGTGCATTAACATATGAATTTATATAATTTTGACAGAGAAACTTCAATAATCTAACACAACAAAATGGGCAAGACAATTTGTTGATTGATTTTATATATATATATATATATATATATATATATACATATATATTTATATCAAATAAATGTCTTATATGTTTTAAACATATTTAAGAAATTGATTAAATATATTGAAAAAATAACAGAATTTCATTCTTATTTTTTCAATATATTTAATTATACTAGTCTACAATTTTTTAGGTCTTTTAGTCAGTTTAATTAAAATGATCTCCTGTTCCATATCCAGAGACTTTTTGAGGCCAATCAGTGTGGACAGGACCCACTGAACCTAGGCGGGTGAGACACAAGCTGAATTTTGTAACCCCATTTCAACAGTGGTATCCATGCTGCCAAAAAAAAACTACTAAGGGAACCAGTCTCTAGAGTAACCTGAGCAGCTAATTCAGTGCCTTGAATGACTGAACTTACTGCTATGGGACCAAGCATCCCAGTGCCGCAACATCCCTGGGCGGACACTGAGATATGGATTTTCTGGATCCTGGATCCTTCTGGATTTCTCTGCACCCTGAAGAAACCAAGGTAGAAGTGTTGGAAGCGCACCATAAAATGAGGTGTAACCCATTTCCCCTCAGAAATCCCCCCTCAGAGGTCTGACACCATTGGCATCAGGACCTCTTCACCAAAGTCTTCTTAGACAATGACAGTCCTCAGATCTGTCTTACCCCTAGAAGACCTCAAACACGAGAGTCACCCCAATCCCCAGTCTCTTTTTGTGGGGGGCATGGGTAGAGACGCTCTGCTTCTGCTCTAGATGCGAGGAGCTGGTAGAAGGTTGGGGCGGGTGGAAGCGGGTGTCCTTGAGAAAACTCATAATTCATATCCAGTATTTCTAAAAGCAAATAATCTTGATTTGTGTACTTTGTTTTTAGTGACATTTTCAGATCAAAGAAGACTGTTCCCAACTTTGCAAAGATGCTTGAGAACATCTTCCTCCCAATGTTTCAGGCCACCATTAACCCTCAGAAGCACAAAGAAACGCATGTCTTCCTGAAACATGTAAGTACATGTAAGAGTTTTGTTGAGCTGGCAAGACCAGTCATGCCACAGAAGAACATTTTCACACCAACATTGCGATGAACTGTCAGGGTTGAGTTAAGGGATGAGGCAAGAACTCAGCGATGCAGAAAAATGTGTTTTTATTTTTAAAATAAAACAAAAACTATCCCATCGGCCAAATGGACAGCTTTCCTGTACAATGCAATGCAATGCAAACAATGCAAATAAGACAGGTCAGCTTGACTTGGCAGGACACAACGTAGCACACAAGGAATGTAAGACAACAAATTGGTCCAGGACTGAAAACACAAGAAGAATAAATAGGGAGCAACCATGTTCTCAAACAAAACAAGAAACAAACTAATGTGAACAGTCATAAGAACATAACATGAAAGCATGTGGCTGATGAAAAGATGAGCGGCGTGCAACAACAAGAAAGAACCAAAACCAAACTAGACCGAAGTGTTAACCAAGAATAAACAAACTGAAGTAAAAGAACACTAACATTAACAGCTTAAACACAGAACAGTAATTTTACTAGGAAATCAACATTTCAATGTGAAATCCCTTATGAGCAAGTAAATGGTTCTCAAATGAATATGAGTTCAGAAGATTGTCACATCCAATAAAATGACGGAAAACAAATGTGGTTGAACTTCCCCCAAGTCACTAATGCATTAATTGTGTGCTCAATTTCAAGTCAAATGAACACCATCTTGCCTATGTATTTGAACAGCCTTTATGAAAATATAAGCCTGAAACCAACGTAAATGAGGGGAAAAAATGGCTGTGAAATTAAGTCCAAACAGGCTTTTGATGTTTTTTCTGCAGGTGACAGGGTTTGACAGTGTGGATGATGAGTCCAAACACAGTGATCACTTATTCACCTATAAGAGTCCAAAACCTGAAGAGTGGACCATGGAGGAAAACCCACCATACACTTACTACCTCTTCCACATGTATGCCAACATCATGGTCCTTAACAACCTACGAAAGTAAGTCACTATAAATATCAAGCTTCACAACCCATTGTCTTCACAAAACACACTAATATCAAGACATGGTATTCTCCTCAAACAGCCAAAAGCTTTATAATTGAAGTCACAAACCATGGTAAATAGTAAAAAAAATAAAAATTCTTTCCTTTTTTTTTTTTCAGGGAACGTGGCCTCAATACCTTCCAGTTTCGTCCTCACTGTGGCGAGGCAGGAGCCATTAACCATCTGATGTCAGCCTTCCTCACAGCCGACAACATCTCTCACGGACTCAATCTGAAGAAGGTGAGTCTCCCCTGGTGGCTTTCTGTGCACGTGATCTGAGGTGAAGCAAAACATGGACAAGTACGTATAGGCTACATTGGGCTTTGGGCATGCACTTAAATGGAAACATACACACAAAAATGTGTCTAAATGTCCATGTTGGCAAGTTTCCACTTAAACACAGCATGTCATAAACAGCTGGGAAAGTGAATTATTCACTGCTCAACACTGAATAAATGTAGACTTTAATAAGAATCAATGTATGTTTAATCAATATGATGACGACTATGCAGTTTTATTTTTACATTCGATTATATTTATTCTTCTGATTATTACTTCTGGATAGCAGGATTACTATTAACTGTAGGCTAAATGTATTTAATTTGTATCTTTTTTGTTCTGTATTTATCCTATTTTATTGTATTACTGACTGTTTCAACTCGTTGTTTGTTAACTTAAGTTAACCATCTTAAGGGTTTGGGGTTGTCATTTTGGGGTTACTGACAGTGTACCTCACATAGTTTTGCTTAGAGCCCCAAGAAATTTAGGACCAGCACCGGTACTAAGTGACATACTACTCATTCTTTCAGTTTTGTAGAAGCCAATAGGACAAGTGAGTTCTGTCAACTTGCGATCTTTATTTTTGAGCCCTGTATGCTAAGTTTCTAAGAATGCTTAAGAGTACTTAAATCATCAGATGTCAGTATTGATGTTTTTTTCTTGTGGTTTAACATTTGCTCTTGTTAATTTCTCAATACAGAGTCCTGTGCTGCAGTACCTGTTTTACTTGGCCCAGGTGCCCATTGCCATGTCTCCGCTCAGCAACAACAGCCTGTTCCTGGAGTACTCCAAGAATCCTCTCAGGGAGTTCCTGCAAAAGGGCCTGTGTGTGTCCCTCTCCACGGATGACCCACTACAGTTCCACTACACTAAGGTCAGGACTGAATGAGTTCATTATTAATCTATTCTAAAAGCAAGGGTCTAAAGGTGATGTGATTCTATGTTGTTCTACCTTTAGGAGCCCTTGATGGAGGAGTACGCCATAGCGGCACAACTGTGGAAACTGAGCACATGCGATGTGTGTGAGATTGCCAGAAACAGTGTGCTTCAGAGCGGTCTGTCTCATCAGGTACTTGCTCTCTCTGTCCTAAAGTAATATTATCGGTTCAGAGTCACAAATGATTGTTTTCTTAAAGAAAGAAGTAAAAAACAGAAAAAGTTTAAAAGCACTTTTTTGTTCAAAATATATATGAGCAAGTACAAGTAGTCTTCCAAACAATGTTTTTGTCTTATCCTCAATCCCTACGGTACACCTATAATAATTTTCTGAAGGAAATATTAAGCATTTTCTACAGAATTCTGAATATTTTCTTCAGAAAATAATTCTAGTGCTAATTTTAAACACATCCCACTGCTAAATTTAACATCAGTCTTTGCGTATAAAAAAAAGCACACAAAAAAGCTGACATTTAGATTTCATTGCAGGAAAAGAAACACTTCCTGGGTGAGAATTATCTGCAGGATGGACCAGAGGGGAATGAAATCCGTATGACAAACGTGGCGCAGATCCGTATGGCCTATCGTCACGAGACCTTGTGCAATGAGCTCAGCTTCTTAGTGGATGCTGTCAAGTCAGAAGCGTTGGCGTCACAAGCCCCATAAACATGACGGGGTGACAGATAGGGAAGAACACGAGTCCATTCGAGTGGAACAGACATCAGCATAAAACCTTATCTTGATGGATCTCAAATCTATTCCTTAAAGTATTTTCAGTATTTTGCATGGTTTCTGAAAATTATGGTTTGAGGGAGCATACATTTACCTTTTCTAAACAAGGGAGTTTTGTTCTGGTTTCTGACTTGAACAATGTATTGTTTTGTTCAGATAAATGCTTTTGTAAAAAAAAATTAAAAAAGGCACAGGAACTGAAACTAAAACTTGCCTTGATAAACTAGCTTGTTTGCAACCTGAGATTCTGGGGCTGAGAAGCTTTTTATTTTTGCCACGAAACAGACTTTTGTACACCAACAGAGATGTTTAAACTGGTGCTTGGCCTCTGAAGAGCCACTTCATGCTGAATGCTACATAAGTTTTGTAATATCTGAATACTGCACTCAAAATAACAGATGAAATGGTCAAAAAAGACTTTCTGAATCAATTCATAATGAGATTATCTATAGTTCATATTCCAGATGAATAGAAAAATTATTCTTTATTTGCTCGACACTACAGCCCAGTGGATGTATTAAGAACTGTTACAGCCTTCCAACAACTAAATATTCAATTTACTTTGTTATTCGGGATTCACACAAGACAGAACGGAGAACACCAAACATCCCTAATATCCTTAAAAAGAACACTAGGAAGCAGCAATTAATACCATTTTCTGTCTGATAAAACTATTTACATTCAGTCCAATCTCTATAAATCTGTGAGAATATTGCAGAAATTAACATTTTTTAAAACTAGATTAGTAGATCTTGATAAACTGGATCAAATTATCATAAACAGCCACACAAATTTATATGTATACACTGTATATAGATATACAAAATGAGCTATACATATCTTTTATAATACAAGGAATTCCCCAAGCCCACAATTTCACAGTCTCTCATTCACACAAAAGTGCAAGATGAAATGTCTAGGATTTCCACACACACACACACAAAAATTCAAGGTAACCAACCTCCACTAAAAGTGTCAGCGATGCCCTATAAAATAAAGGCTTAATTTGCAACCCATTCAGTTGCAGAAGAAAATGAGCAAATTAGTTCATTCGAATCCGTTTGAAAGATGGAAATGAATATAATGGAGTCATGCCCTATAATTAACATTTGGTCCAAATTACACAGAGATTAAGAGTTCATTTCAAATGGCTCACTGTAATTATTGTTAAACCTTAAATTATAAACACACATCAACTGTACAATCGTTACTAAATTATGTGTGACTGAATTATAGTGTCAACAATACTATTAAACTGTTGCACATGCTGATACTGTGACATTTTATCAGGTATTACAAGGCCTTTACGGAACAAACGCGATTAAGTGCAATTACTTCACAAACGAGATAAAACGGCAAGTGCAACGAGGGAATGATGATCTACAGCTACATGTCTAGAATTTACCAACATGAGTTCAGAGTCTATCAACTGATTAGGTGTTATAATGTGATGCTTTACCTACAAAAAAAAGATGTTTTTTTTAAAAGCCAAAAATATTCAGCAGTTATTGCCTCCAGTGAATGACACTGTAGAGTTGAACTATAGTCAGCCTGTAAAAGAACTATTTAAAGAAGGTCATCTGTTATGGGGAGACAGTAAGTTTGACAGTGCTTCATTTAAGGTCTGTGTGGGTGTCCAGCTTCATCCGCAAGATTGAGAATGTACCCAACTATATCTTCCTCTGTGGGAGCATCTGACATGACCCATGATTCATTAGCGGCAGTCACCTGAATTCGGCAGACAGGGCAGTTTCGGCTCTGGCCGCTCCTATATTGAGGCACAGACACACAATAGTGCTGGATTTGTCATTGGTGATTAAAATGATTTATGAATTCTGTCTCTTTTTGTCATCAATATTGTTCCAAACCCTTTGACTTTTTATTTTCTCCTTCTTTTGTGAAAACATTCACTTTTGCTCCATTTAACAAAAATGAAAGAACTGAAGCTCTAAAATAAAATAAAAATGTTGCATATAGTTGTCAATGAATCAGTTAACCAAGGCATAAAAAGTCTTAAATAGGAAAAAACGATAATCGAGATACAGGTTAAAGTTACACATGTTAATGCAATATTTATCAATGATAAAAAAAAAAAAAAGATTTTTTTTTTTAACTTCCCCTTCCTCTTGCAGCAACATCTCATCTCCTCTCTGATGACTGATTAATAGCAAACCACAACAATCCAATCAATGGACACTTTTCAAAATTCCATTGTTCTCAAAGGGCGGACGTTGTCATAGCAGGGTACATTTCTATAGCAGTGACTGGAGATGTCAGCAAATATAATTTAAATAAATAATATATAATTTATAATTTTTTATAACACCAAAAGAAAAAAATCTGTTATAGAGTTTCCATGACTTTTCAAAACAGGGGGAAATCTATAGAGCGATTACGTTGGCCAACTCCCTCAGTCATTGCATTGGAAACACCCTCTCAGCAATTCATTTTTTGTGATTTCCTGACAAAGTAAAATAACAATATATTGCATTTTAAATGTGTATTAAATGTTTTATGAAAATATGAAAAACTAGATTTGTAATGATGATAACTTAGGAAATGCATCATCACAGTCAATGAAAAGTGTTCATTCATTGATTCATGGAGATTTTACAAACTATATCACAATTTTTTTGCATGTAATAATATTTCTATATATTTGTTATGTCCCTAGGGACGTAAGGTTTTTTTTGCGCTGTGTTTTCTTTTCTGGCGCTTGCACCATCACTGATAGGCTGTCTGACCTGTCAATCATGCAAGAAGACGTGATTGGCTGTGCTGCCATGAGGGCGGGCTCTTCTCATCCGATGATCAACATCCTGAATTTCGCGCACACAGGCACTGGGGTGCGGATTATGGTCTGCTGGTTACATGCGTGGAGAGACAATACTCAGCCTCCCATCGGTTTTTAAAGGCTCTATTTTCAGAATCAACTTTTCTCTTCGGGATCGTGGGGGATAGCTTCGCAATAACTTGCAGCATCATAAGCTAGACTTGATTGACACGGGAAGTGTGTGTAGTGCTTCATATCGCTGGGCCATTAATAATAATATATAAAATGATCTCGCGGGCCGGACATAATTACACGCCAGGCCGGATGTGGACCGCGGGCCTTGAGTTTGACACCTATGGCCTAAATGATTCATTTGGAGGTATAAAGGTTTGGAACAATATGACGTAAATTACAATTACAATAAGTAATTCCTTATTTAAGTGAACTAATAGATTAATAGTGCATAATGCATCATAGACACTTACCATTTGTCAATACACTTCTGACAGAAGCTGTGTGCACACGGCAGAATAAGGTCTGCTTTCCCATCCATGCAGATACAGCACTCTTCCTCATCAGTCAACTGTTTAACCCTGTTAAGGAGCACAAATACCACATTTTGCTTGGTGAGACAACGAGTCGTTCATTATGCATCATTACGTCATGTGAAGATTTGGCAAACAGAACAAATGCAGTCACTAAAGCACCTGCCCATCCACATGCTGGCCTGGCAGGTGTCTTCTGATGACAGCCGTCCAGACGATCCCTCTGCTGCCACCTCTAAACTAAAGACTTCCGCAGCCTGACTGGTGATGTCTTTATAAAGCTGGGTAAACTGGTACAGGTTCATAATACGGGAGGCCTCCACCATTCCATTCTCCTTGTTAATCTACAAGGACACAGAGAGAGCAGCAACAATTGCTATCCCACCCAGGATACATATCAACCACACAGAGCAAATGACTAGCGATTAAGAGTAGAGTTTGACTTCATTGTAATCATATTATATATCAAACCTTTAAATTCATGGGACTGTACATTGATCTCACCTTGGTGCACAATATTCTCACAGCAACCTTCCATAAAGCAGTAGCATCAGATCCAGGCTGCACTTCAAACAAAAGGTGTTTCTTTTGGCCAGAGGCCAGTTTAGCAGTTCTGTGAAAGACAATAAAGCCATTTGTCAAACAGGATAATGTGTATATTTGCAAAATACATTTTAAAGTCATAATTAAGAAGGACATATAGTGATATCATTCTTACTTTTTGCAAATTCAAAAAAAAACCCCAAAAAACATTATTTGTATTATTATTATTTGTTTTTTTATTTACAATAAACAAGGAGTACTTAATAATTATTTAAATTATTTATATAATTGTTGTTTTACATATTTAATATTATTTTCAATATTACAATAATGTTTTTTATGGGATGCCACATTATTATCAAACTCAGCAGATTATTATTATTTTTATTATTGTTTAAATTATGAAATCTAATATATTTTGTATTGTTTTACATATTGTCTATATTTTAATATTATTTTATTATGGTTTTTATGGGATGCCACATTCTTATCATACTCCAACAGATTACTGTCGTATTTAAATTTAATATAACTTTAAATTATTAATTTAATACAATTTTTTTATTTATTAATTTTATATTATAATACTTTCAATATTATAATAATATTATGGCTTTTAGAAGACACCACATTCATATCAAACTACAGCATATTATGGTGTCACTATAATGAAATCTTTTTATTATTAGTACCATTATTTAAATGGAACACCACACTCTTATCAAGCTCCAGTAGATTATTGTGACACTGTATCGATTTATCCTAAAAGCTTCACTTACACATCATTGAGCTCCGCCACACGACCCAAAAACTCATCATAGGTGAGGTAGCCGCTGTCACGCACTAGCCCCACATGTTTGATCAGCTTCTCAGGCAGTCTGGTCATTGCCTGGCCAGAAAAATGCTGGCCCATCTTGGCTCCAGATGGAGGGCTGCTCTATAACAACTCTAGACCTCATTCACTGCTGGGGGCCCTGGACAAGAGAAGGTGTTGACATGACTAAAAAATTTAAAAATAAAATCCACACGTCTAACGTAGAGATGGGGCACAGTGGTGTTACCATTATTATAATTTTTTACATTTTTATTTACCAACTTTTTGGTTCAACTCTTGATTTGAATTGGTAGAAGAATGAAACAGAAATTATTTTCAATAGTGCTCACAGGCATTTAGATCCCACTCTCTATATAGTTTGACCTAAAATATTGATGAAAACTGGTCAATGACTTAATATTAAACAAAATGAACTTCTTAATGGGATACAAAACAGCAAACTGCCACAAATGGTCTCAAGTTGTCAGTGAGATTAGTGGTACATTTCACATACTTTAACATAATACATTTATTTACAATTATTTATAATAAATGCGCAACAATGCTTTCGAATTGAACAGGTGTTTATTTATCTTCCTTTCTGCCCAATATAATCTACCAAAAAACAACGAACTCTCTTTTAAAATAACCAAGTAGACGTGAAAAGGCGGCTTAAATACTGGTGTTTGTATTGAATTGTAAATGAATATTACTATGAAAACAAAAACAATCATCTAGCTACGAGTGTTAGCTTTCCTAGCCACAACAATACAAAAATCTCTAAACGCAAATATACCAAAAGTTAGTATTAGCTACAAATGTACAAGAACTCGGCAAGATGCAAATAAAAGTTTACAAACCTGCTGACATTTATTTTATCCAAGCAAATATTCGAGATGACAAGTAGGATGATAACAAAAAAACTCACAGCAACTTGACGCGGGTTGATGACGTCACGACCAGACTCAATGGTAAATACATCGAATTAAATGAACAGCACAAAACAACAATAACATAAACGCAGTATCATTGTTTTGTTGTTGTTTTTAAAATACTTTTTCAACCCAAAAATAAAAATGCTGTTTTGAATCCACATAACTTTTTTCCGTGGAACACGAAAATCAAAATAATGTGCAGGTTTCTCTTTTACATGCCGTTACAGTGACAGGACTTTAAAAAACAACTAAAACAACAACATTTAAACTAACTACAGTCCCAGATAGCATACATCTGCAAGATGTCTGTTAAAGAGAACTTCATCTGAAAAGCATCTTCTGTGTACAAACATCTGAGAACCGTCTTTAAGATGTCCGTTTTACATTCTAAATCATAAGCATCTTAAAGACATTTTCTAAATATCTGTTTAACGTCTAACAAGGAATATCTTAGAGATGTATTGCAGATGAGCAAACACTCTAAAGAATACTTCTTCCAGATGTAAACACGCACGTCAGATTGACATCTCTGAGATGTACGTGTGCTATCAGGGGGGTTTTCTTAGGGAGAGTCTTGATCCATTTGAAGTTCTTGTTCCATTTGAAATATGATGCTGTTGCATTCCCTACAGTTATTGTCTTTGCTGATCTGTTCTGGCATACAGTGCCTCTCTGTTATGTTTTTCCACATCTCCGTTTCATTAATCTGTGTTGGCCTCATTTTTATCCAAGATGGAAACCTTTGTCGTCTTTTGCTGAAAAAAACAAACATGGAATATAGACCAGTCAGTGATGCATATGCATGTCTCGCTCATAACAGTAATTAAAAGTAAAAACATACATTTTGAGGTACCAAGCTGCACCTGCCGCTGCCAACAAGAGCAGTAACACAAAAGAAATGATGACAAATGTTTTTGGAGTTGCTGAAATACAAAAATCACAAAAGAGTGTGATCAGATGAATGAGTGTAAAGTGATTACATTTTTATGGAGGTTATCTAACTTTTCAAACCCAACCTCTGGATAGTGTAGTGGACTGGGACAGTGCAGGTTGACCTGTGGAGGTTAAAGTATTCTGGGATGCTCTGTTAGGTGTAGTGGTCTGGGACAGTGCAGGTTGACCTGTGGAGGTTAAAGTATTCTGGGATGCTCTGTTAGGTGTAGTGGTCTGGGACAGTGCAGGTTGACCTGTGGAGGTTAAAGTATTCTGGGATGCTCTGTTAGGTGTAGTGGTCTGGGACAGTGCAGGTTGACCTGTGGAGGTTAAAGTATGCTGGGATGCTCTGTTAGGTGTAGTGGTCTGGGACAGTGCAGGTTGACCTGTGGAGGTTAAAGTTAAAGTATGCTGGGATGCTCTGTTAGGTGTGGTGGACTGGGACAGTGCAGGTTGACCTGTGGAGGTTAAAGTATTCTGGGATGCTCTGTTAGGTGTAGTGGTCTGGGACAGTGCAGGCTGAACTGTGGAAGTATGCTGAAAAAGAAAACGAGTGGATGAATGAGAGGAAGATGAGGGGGGTGAGATTGAGAATCTGGGCAAGGTTCTGGAAGATGAAAGAAACAGAGTGCTTGTTGTTGACTGAGAACTGTCACTGATGTTAGAAAGACTACGTGTTATAAATGGGACAGAGGAAGTGTTGAGAACAAAGGAAATGGATGGGGTGGGTGTGTAGGGAGGAGAAGAGGTTGACTTAATGGATGATGGATGGGTTGTTTCAGAGGAATAATGCTTGTTTGATGGTGTTCTTCCTCCTGCTGTAGGTTGAGGACTGCTTGATGTTGTTTCAGATGATCCATCAGAACCTGATGAGCATTGAGAGAGATATGTTCTGATTATGTTGCAAATTTGTCTGACAAAGTATGTTAGTAGATTTATGTTAGTAGATTGTATTACCCTTATAGGCTAATAAAATCCAAAGTCCAGATATGGTGTATGATTTTCTTTCAAACCACATTAAAATCATGTGGAACATTGAACAAATTTCAGAACATTGGTTATTATGATGAATGCATTTTCAGAAACATATTACACATATAATTACCTGCTGGTTTAAAGCAATAAACATCAAACTTTTTGCTGATGTGAGCTTTCCAAACAGAAACGCCCAAACTATTTTTACCACATTTTTCATGTTTCTCAATTCGAGAAATAACTGCAACTTGCTCTTCAATCCAACCAAACCTGTGTGAAACAGAGATTCTTATGTTAGAAACATAACTCATAGAGTTAAAATATGACTTCTAACCATCAAAAAGATTAAAAGTTGAATAGCTTCTATGCAGTATGTAATAAACAAAGACACATTATAGATATCACTTTTGGCCACTACTGTATATGTGCGCGCACACACACACACACGCACACACACACACACACACACACGCACGCACACACACACACACACACACACACACACACACACACACACACACACACACACACACACACACACACACACACACACATATATATATATACATATATATAAATATATACAAGGATTTGAAACCCTACAAGTTTGATTAAGCCATTAAAATATGAGAAAAATATTTTTGATTTTTAAAATATTTTAAGTATAAGCGAAGAACAAAAAAACTAAATTTGGTTAAATAATTTTGCCAAAATGTCCAAAATATGTTTTACAATGCAAAATAAAATAAATAAATGCAAAAAACAAAAAGCCCACTGGAAAAAGCATACACAGAACGCAATCATTTAATACTATTTATTTTTGCATATATACATAATGTAATTGAATGACAGCATGGCCAAAAATTACGGCTACACAATCTTGCATGTTTTTTTTAAAGATATCACAAATAAAATAATTGATTCCAAGTACAACATGCAATATGCTTCAAAAAATGTTTTACAAACTTTTATTTTTCTAATTTTATATATATATATATATATATATACTGTATATTAAAGTCATTTCAATTAATATTTTGCTTTAAAATGTCATGTATAAAGCTTCCATTTAAAAAAAATAAGTTATTTAGAAACATGAATATAAGCAAATCAATATCATAATGTCAATAATATTTTAATTGACTATTAATTACTATTTCATTGTCTCATGCTTTACCTGCATGTCTGTAAGCCATTTTGGTTTGCTGTCTCCACTTCAGCTAGTTTTGCAATTCTCATTTTAATAGCCTTGCATGCCTCTTTGGCTGTGGTGGCATTAAAACTGTACTCATAGGTCTTGGATTGGACTAACAACACTCCAGAAATTCCATCGTTTGTAGGGACTATAAAACATCCAACATTAAAATGCACAAACAGATTCACAAACAATTAAAAACCAAACAGTGCATTTAAACAAACAGAAAAAGAAAGAGAGAAACTTACCTTGGATTTGACTCACATCTAGACAGGGAGTATTTGTAAATAAGAAGAACAGCAGACAAAATGCAAACCAGACTCTAGCCATGACTGGAGAACATGTCACCAAAACTGCCCAGAATCTTGAAAACACTTAATCTGTTGATGCTGCAGAAATGGACCCATAAAAATAGGAAATAGGATGATCTGTAAGATGACCTTCCCAGAGAGGGCATTTAAAGCTGGGCCAGAGGACAACTGAAAAACTTTCTCTTCCTGTAGATGTGCACCAGCTATGTCAAATATCTTTAAACACACCCATTACATCCAATATATGCAGATATAGATATTCTAGACAAGTTAGAAAAATATCTAACTTCCAGGCAGAAGTTCAGGAACTAGTCTGCTATCGGGCATTCCTTCATAAAAGTACCTTACTAACTGTTAGTAACTACCTAAAGTAGCTATCTAACAACCTAAATGATGAATTCATTTGATGTTTTTAAAGATTTATTATAAATTATTGTTGTATTTATTATACATTATTTCAGTTTAAATTCACTGTGCATGTTAACTTAACACATGTTGATGTCCTTGTTGATGAAGTTATTCAAAGCATTCTGTACTATTTTGCAGATTCACATAATTTCTAATCTAATCTCTAAATTCCTGATTTAGAACAATAAAATGTCTTTCCCTGATTGTGCTAAGAGTGCAGGAAACCATGACAAAAGGTTTTGACTGAGACTTGCAATATTGTTCTTTTGACATTTGAAGAGTTTGTGTTCTCTGCTCATTTTATATCACTACACTAGTCACAAAATGTTAGAAGAAAATCTGTTTGTGTTCAAATTTAATTGTTGCTAGGCATTTTTAGGTTTACAGCAAAATCACAAACAAAACTGGGCCAGTGGAACTTTGTCCTATCTGTGCTGCTTCTCTCTGCTTGAATAATACATTTACAATAAGAGGGGTTTGAGTTTCAATGCCTAGTCAGAAAAGGAAATCAATCTTGTTTACTTGTGAACAGTGTTGGGGGTAACACATTTCAAGTAACATGGGTTACGTAATCAGGCTACTTTTTTCCCCCAAGTAACCAGTAAAGTAACTCACTACTTTTAAACTTTCAATAAAATATCTGAGTTACTGTTTCAAATAAGTAACACAAGTTTTCCTCTGTTTTCCAATTCATTGGCTGACACTTCTTCTGTTACTATGTTAAGATAAATCAGTGCAGAGTCAGAACCGTTCTGTGCGCTGTGTAAACTCATGTTAAATTATTATTTTAAACTTATGCTTATTGTAGTTTTGCGGATTTACCCATCTCACTTGCACAAAAACAGTATCAGAATCAGATTCATTATCCATCAAAATGAATAAAAACAGTGAAATGCAAACTCACAAACTTCCAATAACATTAAATATACTTTATTTATTTAATCACATGATCCAATTCAGTCATACGACTAAGTAAAAAATTACCTAGTTAAACCACATTTGTTTGTTATTGCTGAAGAGTGTTCTCCTGCATCCTTTTCTTCTGCGATTCAGAATGGCAGGAGCTGAAAGGTTTGTTTGATCTGCGTCTACTGTACTGGTGAAAATTTGCATTTCTTCAAGTGTGAGGGTTATTTATTTAACTTTTGGTGTGGAAAAAAAACCAAAGAAACAAGCCCAGCTTAGGTTAAAAAAAGTACTGAAAAAAAGTACACTACTTTCCATTAGAAGTAACTAAGTAACACTATTAGTTACTTTTTAGGGAGTAACGCAATATAATGCATTACTTTTTAAAGTAACTTTCCCCAACACTGCTTGTAGGATCTGGTGTTATTGAGGTAGACTATTACTATGGTAGGGATAATAATTATTTATTTTAACTCTAACGGTGCGTTTTGAGGACGCTGTGTCATGTGTGAGACCATTTGGTGTCTAGAGCTTTTGTACAAAGGAAAAGTAGTGCAGTTGTAGTATTTTTGCACGAGGTTCTGGAAAAGACGTGAGGTGCAAGCACAATGGATAAAGACATCTGTTTTTACGTAGAAAAACAATGGAAAAGCAGTGCAATATGAAAAACACGTTATTTGTGAAATGTTTTACTATGTACAAAACATGGTAAAACAACCACTTATACAAAACAAATATCTATACTGTTATATCTGTATTACCATGTACAAAATAAATACACTATATTATGCGAATGACACAATACACAATACAACACAATTTCATGCAAATAACCTTGAACTTTGGCGTGTAATTTGTCCAGCATTGATTATGGGATAAACATGAATGATAACTGAAATTGTGTCTTTTAATTTTCCAAGTGATCAGGCTTAAGATTTTTGCTTGGTCGACAATAAAACAGTCCAAGAGACTTAGGTGAGACTTAGAGACTTAGACTGAGGTAAGCTAGGTAATGTACAGAATACCATAGACACTTTTTAGCAACCATCCAGATACCCTAGCATCTTGCCTTGCCACCACTCCCATTTTCTTCCCAAAATTAAAAAATCTAGTCAGTCTTCAGTCCTGGCCAATATGCTGTGAACCCTAACCAGCTCATTTCAGGATGTTGAGAGGCACTGTGGTGCAATTAGTCAAGGATAAGGAGTGTGTTTCAATCTTTGTGGTAGCGTAGAGTTTCTGCTCCCTCTCAGGTGGTATTGCATTTCCTCATAAATAATTTAACTAGGCTGCATGTTGGTGAGTCTCCTTAGTTCCAGTTGCATTCACTTCTACAGGAACTCTGGATCAGCAGGAGCAAACCAAACAAACATTTTAAAGCAGCTCAAACTTTCAAAAAAGTTTGAAAGTGGTTTTGTGTCCAGTCAGAACAATGAACCTAAGGGCCACCTCTCACGGAGAGCTGCAGGCTCTGACTTCAATGAAGACCTCTGCTTCAGACAGTGCTATTTTTAAGTCGCTTTCTCACAGCAGCAACAACATGGGGGGACGATTCGAAAGTATAGAGGAGATTAAAGGAATTTCGAAACCCACACACCCTCCTCCTCGAAGACCTATACGTGCCGTCCGACCTGTCAGTGCTCTGAGCGCCAGCAGCTCCTTCATGCAGATCAACCACCTGCAGGGAGAACTAGTGAGGAAGAGGAAGGTAGGTGCTGATATGATGGAGAACTTTAGGGCATCCCGTGGGCACAATCTGAATGTTAGGATGCATTTTACGGAATCAACAGAATTCTATATTTGAGGATTTACATTTTTCATGGACCTCATTTTTTTAACATTGCGACATGGAAGCTACATGTGAAAATTTGTTTGTAATTAAGACATTTTTAATGCCAGAAAAAATGTTCTTGGATCACCATATTCAATGATAATATTGTTTTTGTTTTGGATTGAAGAGAGTTGAAATGAGAATTCTGTGATCCTTTACTCGCGCTCATTCAAAGATTCATAGATTTAAAGTGTTTATTGTTCTTAGCGTTATGTGTTATTTTACAATATTGTTTTGGACCCCACAGAGTTTCACTGTTCTTTCGATATTTACTTTGTATTAAAGGATATATATATATATATATATATATATATATGGAAAAAATTAAGAGACCACTGCAAAATGATCAATTTCTCTTGTTTTACTATTTATAGGTATGTGTTTGGGTAAAATTTACATTTTTGCTTTATTCTATAAACTACTGACAACTTTTTTCCCAAATTCCAAATAAATATTGTAATCGAGAGCATTTATTTGCTGAAAGTCACAACTGGTAAAAATAACAAAACATTGCAGTGGTCTCTTAATTTTTTCCAGAGCTGTATATTACTAGTTCTTCAACAATACACTTTGTGTCTTAGATGCCTAGTGACCCTCAGTGTTACTGTATTTGTGTTCAGGAATGTGAGGACCTGAAAAAGGAGAACAAGTATCTATCTAACGAAATTCACATGGAAAGGATCATGATGAGAACTGAGAATGAGCTCACCATGAGAAACCTGCGCAATCTCAACCAGGAACTCCAGGCCCAAGTTAAAGAGGTGTGCACATTACACATCTGGAATCAGAAAAACAATAATACAAATAAAGCCATTATTTCTCTTTCTTTTTTTATACTAAGCTGAAACAGAAGCTCCATCTCAGCCAACAGAGGACGACACTTTGTTCCAGGGCAGCTGAGGACGCTGATCGAGCACGAGCGGAGGCGGACAAGAGCAGGGCGCTGGCGGAGGCCCGAGCACTAGACAGCAGGCGAGAAAAAGATCTTGCACTAGCTGACAAAACACGCCTCAGCGAAGAACTACAGCTGCTGAAGAAAGAGGTACACATACAATAGCATGCAAATATACACAAGGGGTGCAAAATAACGCTGCTCTACTGAATTCATTTGCATACTGTCATCCATAGCACAATGATGTCCAGCTACTTTTAGCACAGGCTGAAAAGAATTACTTTGAGACCAAGCTTAAACTAGACAGGGCAAATGGAGAAAAGCAGGCTCTCCTGGAGGAGAACAGAATACTGGAAGATGAGAAGAACACGTTACGACACAAACTGAAAGAACTGACTGAGGAGAATGTAAAGATAATGGAAAAGTAAGCTCACAAGCATTCAGCAAAGCCATTTATCCTTGGTAATTTAAGCAAAGGATCCTGCTTGGCATGCCAGAATTCAGGCCAATATAATGCAATAAAAGCTAAATAGGAAGGGCTCATGATGCTGTCTGTCACTGTCATCCTTCCCCTCCGTAGGGAGGTGAACTCCAGACGCAGAGCTCTGGTTGCTGAAGAGCAGCGTGAGAGGGCCAATAAAGCCCAGCAGGAAGCTGAGCAGGAAAGACATTTGGCTGAGCAGGAGAGGCAGGATCGCACTAGGGAGTGTCTGAGCTGGAGAGAGAAGCACCAGGTCCTGGCAGAAGTCATCAGAGCCCAGGAAGAGCTTAAGTCTCTGAGGCAGACCAAAGCAGTAAGTCCTCTTGATTGTAAGGTCAAAGAATTTCTTTTGCATCCATTTTGAACATATGAGTAAACACAAAATGTTACTTTCATATTAATAATTTTATTTTTTACTTTTGTCTTAATATAGACTTAATATAGATTTTTTTTCCCTGCCCAACAAATATACAGCAAACTATAATATTTAATTATATTTATTACCGGTATGTCTAATTTACGTATAATCATGGCCAGAATTATTGGCTAACTCTTGGTCAATATAATCAAAGATGGCTTTTTCCAAAAATCTAACCATTCATTGAAGTAAAACAATTGAAAATGAGGGGAAGGGGAAATGTTTTTTTCCAAAACACATTGGCCACAAGTATAATAATATAATAACTAGAATGTACATTTCCTGAAGAAAATGAGTGGTGCTTGCAGTGGCAAAACTTGGCTCTCCATTGCATTATAGTCTGTTGTTAGCATGATTCAACATGATTTAACATGTCGGTACATTTACATTTACATTTACTCATTTAGCAGACGCTTTTATCCAAAGCGACTTACAATTTGAGGAATATAGAAACAGTAGCAAGATTTAGCATTAACTAGCATTTCACTAGCATGATTCAACATGAATTAACACTTAGCTAATCACTATTAGCATGTAGCTATTCACTGCTAGCATGTGGAGCATGTTGGAAGTCCTGTTTGCTAGCATGAGTGAACAGAGCCAACCTCAATGTCTCTACGATGTTCGGATACAGAGATATAGGTCTGGCTAAATGGTTGCTAGGGTACTCTGTTTGGTTCCTATGGAGTGACTTGGAAGCTGCCAGTGATCATACTCCAAAGGCTCCTTGTCCGTATGAATTATATAAACCAACCACAATGCCTTTATGACATTCAGAACTGAAGTTATCTTGCTATGCATTTGGTTGCTAAGGTGCTTGACAATAATTGCTAGGGTGTGGCTAGGAATTGTTGGTGATTTCTTGGCAATTTCTTCCCCCGAGTCAAACGAGAATTTGATCTCTTTGAATGGAAGTCTATGGGATCAGTTGCTAACGTGCGCTAAATGGTTGCTAGGGCGTGGCTTGATAGCTTCACAGTGATCCTGAGACACTCACGAGCCCTCCCCATTGTCTCTTTGAGACTGTGATCCAGATATATGTTCAATTCAAAATCCCTATGCAAGTTACCATAGCAGAAAAACGTGATCACACATGTTGTTTCGTGGGCCGGCCTTCACAATAGTATTTCTATGGGGCAACTTTGGGCAGCTCTTGTACCCCAGGGGTACAACTTACACCCCATTGTGTGGTATGTTCTTACAGAGCCTGCGAGCCTCTTCAAACGTGGTGACAAACACGTTTCTACGAAATCCTGAGCTATGGCTTGTCAAATTTAGACAATGCAAATTCTACAGGACTTTTTCGGCCACTTTTTCGCCCCCAGGATGAACATCATACACCCGATCACTTTGAAAAGATACAGCACCCTCAATTTCCTCATTTCCTCAATGGCCCGGTCGATTTGATTCCCCATTCATGGGTTTAGGACAAATGGCCCGAGAATAGAGAATAAAGTTATTTGAGACAAACTTTAGAAGTTGGCTTGGGAAAATCGGAGCATAAACTTTAATTTCAAATTTGCATGTTGGTAGCACAATTTAGCATGAACTAGCAAGTCGGTAGCATGATTTAACAAGAATTAGCATGTCGCTAACATGAATTAACATGTTGCTAGGCAGTTGCTAAGGTGTTCTGGGTGGTTGCTAGGGTGTTGCTAAGCAGTTGCTATGGTAATCTGGGTGGTTGTTATGGCGCTGCTAGGGTGTTTTGGGTTATTGCTAGGTGGTTGCTAGGTGTTCTGGGTAGTTTCTATGGCATTCTTAACATGCTCTTAGCTTTATTTAACACTTAGCATGTAGCTAATCACAGCTAGCATGTTGGAAGTCCTGTTTGCTCACATTAATCAATAGAGCCAACCCCCATGTCTCTACAGCGCTCAGATGCAGAGATATAGGTCTAGCTCAGGGGTCGCCAACCTTTTTGAAGCTGAGAGCTACTTCAAGGGCACTGAGTAATGAAAGGGCTACCACTTTGATAACACACTTCTGAAATCAGAAAGTTGCACAGTTCACCTTTAATTTTATATTAATGACATTCTACGTGAGGACACTGATTGTTAATGATTAATAATTTATCAATAAAGATTCAGAATCATTCAACAAGGTAGGAAACAGATAAACTTAAACATCCAATATTTTATTTCTTATTTACCTTTCCAATTGTTTAATTTTCAAATGATAACTTCCACAACATTCTGCAGGAAATCACGTCCAATTTTTCAAGACGCTATCAGTTTTTATCAAATAATGAACTCTGCACCATGTTTGTACAAATAATCAATAATCTAAGATTTAACAAAAATCAATTCATTTTAGAATAAATCTTAACACATTTGTACTAATCACTACATTTGCAGCCATTAAAACAAATCATGTCTGTTAAACTTAGTAACATATCTGTAACAGTTTTTCATTCATTTTAAATCTATCTTTGCCATGGCACTGACATTTTGCCACCAACAACATCTGTCATTTGTTTCTTTGCATGTTAGTGGGAAGCCTGGCATTGCATGCTCTTCACCAGTGTACTGTAATCTGGGATGTAAGTTGATACTGCAACTCTCTGCAATCTCTTTATCAAAAAATGTGTAGCCCTAAAAGAGGCTTCGGTTGCTTTTTGAGAGTTTTTCACTGGCGTTGTAAAAAAAGACTGCTGTTTGGCCAAAGTGCTGAAGTGTCACTCAACGTTGTGTCGCTTTGCCGTCGCCACAGTCGCACCGCAAATGAGACACACACACTTTTCTTTCACATTAGTACAAAAGAATTCTTCCTCCCATTCACTATTAAAATAATAAGTTTTCTTCCTTTTTTCCGCCATTTTTATGTGGGTAGAAACCGCTTTCGTATCCTCGTCTTCGCAACGCTCAAGAAGACCAAGGCTAAGTTTGTCATGCGCACTAGACTGACCTCTGCCTTATTCTCATATTAGTGAACTCTGCTACTTTATTTTTTAAAAGGTTTTTATATTTTTTTTTATACGTTTTGTTTTTAATTTACATCACTGTAATTCAAAAAGAATGGTAACACAATTTAATAAAATTTTAGACAGTGATAGTTCGTGATTAGCTCTATTTTTAGAACTGGCTTGCGGGCGACTGATATGGTCACTGCGGGCGACGCGGTGCCCGCGGGCACCAGGTTGGCGACCCCTGGTCTAGCTAAACAGTTGCTAGGGTACTTTGTTTCATTGCTAGGGAGTGGCTTGCAGCTGCCAGTGATGATACTCCAAAGAGTGCTTGTCTATACAAATGAAATAAATCAACCACAACACCTCTATGACTTTCAGAACTGAAGATATCTTGCATTGGATTTGGTTGCTACGGTGCTTGACAGTGGTTGCTATGGCGCGGCTTGGAAGTGTTAAAGATGATTGGTGATTGGTGTCAAATGAACTCACCCTCATATTTCTGTGTATATATATACACACACTGTATACAGTATAAATTTGAATAGTTTTATTTATATTTATACAGCAAGGATGCATTAGTAAAATAAAATATACAAAATACATTACAAATATTAAAAATAAGACTTTAGCAAAGAATCCTGAAAAAAAAAATCCACAAAAATATTTGAGCACAAAATCTGAATATACGTCTGTATATATATATATATATACATACAGCTCTGGAAAAAATTAAGAGACCACTGCAAAATGATACATTTCTCTTGTTTTACTATTTATAGGTATGTGTTTGGGTAAAATGTACATTTTTGTTTTATTCTATAAACTACTGACAACATTTTTCCCAAATTCCAAATAAATATTGTAATTGAGAGACACAAAATCTGAATATTAGAATGATTTCTGAAGGAGTGTGATACTGAATGATGAACATTTAGCTTCACCATCAAATGAATAAATTACATTTTTAAAATAGAAATATTTTTCACTACTTTTAAACCCAATATTAGTTGCCATAACGCAAGAAATTGTAATGCAATAAAAAATACAAATAAATTGAAGATGGAAACATCACTGATGTTGTGAAATGACGGCACTAATACATTAATCTCACTTCAGTGTCAAGCTAATATTAAGAGCTACTTCCTGTGTATGACTGAAAGCGACCAGAGGGTTAAGATCCTAAAAAATCAAGATGGCACACCAAGGAACTTCACGGTAAAGTTATTTTCAGCAGATTATTAATAAATAACATCAGTAGCGTTACCAAATAATCGTATTAACCAATATGCACCCAACAGGAAGGAGACCCCGTGTACATCTCCACACCGGACCTCAACAGTGAGGAGTCAGAGAGAAGGTCAGTGAGGTCGGTTCCCCCCCCCCCCCTTTACTATTGATAAACCAAGACAAATAAATATTTTGACTTTATTCATCTCAACTCATCAGCAAAACAATGTATAGGGTGGCCGCACCTCGAGCTGGAAGAGACACGGCTCACTTCAGTGAGCTGACACCAATGGCAGACGCCCACGATTCAGGATTCTCAAGGAGAAACAGGAAAGTGGAATATTTCTGGATCCCCACCGATGAGGAATGATTACACTTAAAACACTGAAGCTGATCAAGATTTTCCTTTATTGTAAATTCAGCAATAGTGGTGATGAATACAGCACTAAACAGCCTTACAACGACATGATCATAAGCAATTTCATTTAAATTGCATTTAACATGTTGGCAAATGTAAGTTTAACAAGATTAACTGTCAAATACAATTAAACACCTGTCAATAAAAGGTTGTCTGAGAACCACTTATTGACAAGGGCAAAAGCCTTTCCCCTTAAATGGGCATCAAGGATTTACGTTTAATGATCAATTAAAAGGCCGATTAAAATAATCCACCAGTTTGAGGTTTAAGATTTAAATCATTTGCAGCAGATCAATGGGACCTGAAGGGCAACATCACGACTGCCATCAGACAGAATACACATCTCAGTTAACTTGTCAGAACACACAGCAGACAACATTAAGGAAGTAAGGCTGGGGCAGAAGAGGCATTTAGTTGACACTAGTATCGTGATATCTGAATCTTCAAAATGGAAAGCACTTAAACTCTACTGCAAGCTATTAGGTAGTGTGTTGTGCAAAACTGAATGACCACGCAGTTGTTCTGGATCTTAACTCAAGACATATCAGAAGCCTGCACTAAATAATGCTTGTCAGTAGGAGGTAGAAGTGGAAACTGCTAAAAAGATACAGTGATTACAGTTTTCGATGTTTAAATCATGCATGAGGGTTGAAGGATATTGCAACCGACCCAGAATAACACTAAAAGCGACTATAGCGTAACCTACGAAGGCCAGTCAACTCTCATGATTAATTTGAAATCAAACCCCACGACGACTGCAACAAATCATCGGTTCTTTATAACGACAACGGCTTCGCTTTCGCAGAGACACGAAGGTTTCCTGTTCTGTGCCTTGTGAAACACAAAAACAGATTAAACCAAGAGGAAGATTTGACTAACACTTTCTCCTGAAAAAGCATAGAGGTTGATCTAAAAAATAAAATCAATTACAAGCCAGACATTGGTTAAGATACAAGCAAACAGACATGATATTGGTATTACTTTGTCTTGTTTAATTCATAAGTCTAGCAGCAGAGTAATATAGCTGGCTGAGTGTGAACTACTGCAAAGAGTGTGGGAACCAAAGACAGCAAGTCGTGTAGCAGGAAATTAATATGAACTATGAGGATTAATCCCTCCTCAGTCGGCTTCCTCTTCTGACTCCTCTTCCTCAGCCGTCTCGAGCCAAGTCAGCCACTGGTTCACCTGAGAAGAAAAAGAGCTGTAAATACTAGGGATGCACCGGATAGCAATTTTTATTATCCGGCTGGAACCGGATATCAAATTAACTATTCGGCAGGAACCGGATATCAGTGGATATATGGATACTTGTTGCACCACAGCCAATTTGTGTGTTTACAGTTTAGACTACAGTGTAAATAAAAATGTGTTATGCCCTGTGTTTGTTGTTGTTTTTGACACTACATAGCCGACAGCTAGCAGAGGTACAAAATACTTGGTGTACATGATAAAGTCGTTCTTAGTCTTAGTCGACTCTGTTGGGTTTTTCTTTAATAATGAATATTATAAAATATATATTACAAATTCAGCTCCCCAAAAAATAATTATACACGATATTTTGGTTGGGTTCCCCCAAATTCCGGTCCTTACTTACGATTTAATCAGTTTAGCACTGAACTTCATGAAAATCAGTTTTTCTGCATTATCAGGGAGCAGTCGCGATCGATGTTCAGTAATGATCCTTCTAGCTCAGGGGTGGGCAAACTATTTGTCTCGCGGGCCACATTGGTTTCTTAAAATTGACAGAGGGGCCGGGGTGAAGGTCGTACCTGTGCATTTACTTATAAGAAATCCTAGAAAACCTGTATAAAGTATAGTTTGGTCTTAAATCACTCGACTGGCACACGTGAAATTACAACAAAACAATATTAATACAATTTAATTGACAGAAAAACCATAATATGCAATGTGACTGAATCATTTATTTGCCTCAGCTCTAGATTGACAATCACAGGCGTCCAATCACAACTGACCTCTGGAAAAAAGGAACTAACCAATGACGTTTGATGTTACTATTACAAGAGCAAGCCCCGCCCCTCGACCGACAAAAATAAAAGTGCTCGCGCGAGCAAAAACAGCAGTTGAAAGCGGGCGAATGTTCGCGCGCGCAGATTAGATGTTGCGCGCGCGAGTGATTAAAATGAGCTCGCGGGTACCCGTATTTACGTGTAGCTCTGTTTTCCGCTCGCGGATGTAATTTACACGCACGCAAACATCAGTTTTGCGCTCGTTCCTTTTTAGCACGGAGTTAACGCCATAAAGGGGGGTGTAGAGGGGTTTGTGACACACGCCTACTCTCCACCACAGCTTCAGCGCCAATGACGCTTGCAGCCGCGACATTAGAGGGAAATGTAAAATGAAGGAGGTTTAATATAGGTTCGGCAAGTTCGGCGGGCCGGATTAAAAAGCCCAACGGGCCGGATATGGCCCACGGGCCGTAGTTTGCCCACACCTGCTCTAGCTGAAAATAATCCCAAACGACGCTAAATTTACACGACGACATTGTTTTTGTTTGTATCCAACGTTTAAAGTGGCGGCTGAACTAAATTAAATTAATAACCGAAAATGACCGAGCAATATTCGGTACCTGGTATCATTTCGACCGGAACCGGATAGAAAAAAAAAGAAACAAAAAGCCAGATATCCGGCTAACCGGAACATCCCTAGTAAATACACATCCTTGTACTGAAAATTGTGTGAGAAAGTAGTTCTGTCTGAGAACACTGTAGAGTCTGCAGAAATATAATACCTGGAATAAGGCTTTTCCTTTTCCAGGAAATTCTTGGGAAATGTCTTCTTTCCAGGCAAGGAAAGCTTCCTCCTCAATGATCTCCATGTCATAAAAGTTGACAAAGTAGCGAAGCAACATACCTAAATAAAAAACAAGATTCAAATCTCAATTTACTGATCTCAACGGGAACAGATTGTTCAAATCTGAGCAGTGTCTGTACCTCGTGGGAAAGCGTTGGCATTACAGTGCACCTGCAGGGCATACAGGGCACTGACCTGCAGCTCGGTGTGATTGTGGAGGAACTTCTGCATGACTGGCTTAAAGGCGAGTAATAGTTGTTTCTCCTGGTCCAGCTGCTCTTTAGAAGGGGAGGACAGTTGCTCGTCACCTTCGGTCAAACCAAGCTCAGCAAAGAAGTACTGCAGGAAGCTGTTAAATGAAAAACGTCAAGGCTTAACTAAGAGTCTTGCATATGTATGCATTCATGGATGTGATGCAGATACAGTTGGCTGTACCTGGTCATAAGAATGTTAACGAAGCCCTTGTCTGTATGGAGTTTGGGAGAAATATTATCTTTGATCCACTTGTAGATGGTCTGAGGAGAGGGGTCTGCCTTGATTTGCTTCAGCAGCTCCTTCTCCAGTTTCAGCAAGGGAAAGAGGAAACTCAGACCTTTCCCCTCGAGGACCTCCAGCATTCGGTCCTTATTCTGGTCAATTTCTGAGAAACGAATATCTAGTTAGACAATATAATTCAAATCAATCCGATTTAATAGCAAAACATCCAACAAATAGGTGCTAATTTTTCAGAGAGGACTTTTCTGCTGATATTGCAAAAGAAAAAAGCAGTGAATTTTGGTTTATTAATCAAATGCAGTCATTGACCAATCAAAATTAAGTATCCCCGAAGACTTACCAGGAAGCATCTTCTGCATGTTGACCTTGCTTTGCTGAAAGAGATCTGTAAGCCACTCGCGGTCCTTGAGTTTGGAAGCTTGCTGCAGGCATAGCAGGAAAAGAGGAAAGTGGTTGCCATTCTCCAGCGGATGAGCCAGTTCTGCCACACTGACCAGCTCGGCGATCACGGCTCGTGCCGCAAACTGGGCTAGGTATGACTTTACCAGAGGAATGTCCACCTCAATCTTAGGGCACTGATCCAAGACATTCAACAGAGCCTGATGACAAAGCACAATTATCAGCAACTAAATGCGAATTATTTGATTGCTTAAGGAAAAAGAAAAAGGGTAACTTACACACATGAAGTTTTCCCCGGTGACAAAGCCCTCGGTACGCAGTTTATGGATAAGAGTGCTAGCCTGTTCTCGGTCTTCATCAGTCCTCTCCAGAGAACAGAGGATGATCTTACTCAGCATCTCTGGCAGAAAATGTTTGGGAGCTTTCATTTCTCTCACACCACTGATGGCATCCTCCATGTTCTTACTATTTAGATACTCAGTCACTATGTTCTCCTGTTATAAACAAAATCAGTAAAGCATTAGAAAGCTGTTAGAGAAGAACTGGTGATGAAAATGCTTTGAACACAAAAATACCCACAGTCATTTTCAGTAGTTCTTCCTTGGTAGGTGGCGGTTTCTTAATGGTCTTCTGAGGTTTCTCCTGGATCAGAGGTGGATTGGTCTTCAGACCAAGTTGAGGAGGCTAAAAAGAACACAAGAAAGAAGAAAAATGCCAACAGCAATTAATTGCTCCTATATGTAATCAATTGTTTAAAAAGTGAAGAGTTCAGGGGTCTCATTTATAAAGTGTGCGTACGCACAAAACGGGGCTGGAAACGTACATACGCCATTTTCCACGCAAAGGTTGTGATCAATAAAAAACAAACTTGATGGGAGAATGTGCAGACCTTAAAGCAAATTTTGAGCTGTGCAGTCGCACATTCTGGAGACAAAGGGAACTGGCGACACAGATGGTTAATTTTTGGTGTATGCCATTTTTTACTTTTAAGCGTACGTAAACTTTTAGTAGGGATCCTACGCACAGTTTTATAAATGAGACCCCAGAAAAGCTTTGAGCGATTTATACTTGTCCAAGCGGTGGAGTCTGTGTCCGGGGAGGCTGTGCACTGGGAGGAATCATGGTGGGAATCTGGGGCTGCAGTTTTGGCACTTGGTTTTTATTTAAAAGGAAGGACTGAGCAGGTCTAAGGCTGATCTATAAGAACGGATCATGAAAAAACAAACATTGTTAGGTCAATTACAAAGATTAAAATGTTTAAAATAATTGTGCCAATTCAAACCCTCATATCTCATAATCGCAGTCAGTGGACTGGGTAGAAGTTTAAGAATGAGGGATAGGAGAGAAGCATAAGGAGGAGATTAAAGAAGGAAAGAAACAGAATAGAGAAAGAAAGAACGAAAACTCCCACCCAGTTGAATCCCTCAGAATAACGCGTCTTTTTATAATCACAGGGTGCAAGATGTTTTAGTTTTACTCTGTGTTTAGTGTCTCTGGGTTACCTCATCTGCATTGAGCTGCCCCTTCTTGAAGCGCGGAGGAGTGTCTTTAGATTGAGCTTGCTGCTGGTTCGAATGGTTCTGGTTTTGATTGTGAAAATGCTGATTCTGTCCCCAAGGACATACAATTATTTAATGTCAAACTGCTTTGAAAAAGCAAATTATTATTGTAAGTGCTGAAAAAATGTTTATGCTTACCTGGTTAGACTTGATGAAAGGCTTCAAGTCAAACTGTGACTGTGGTTGGGAAGTCATGTGTCCACTGTGGCCATTGAAAAGAGGATTTGTACGATGACGTCCTAGGGTGGGGGAAAATCTGTCCTGGATCACACCTGGACCAGTCCCTATGCCAATACCTGCAGTTAATATGAAGTAATAAATGCAGTTAATATGAAGACATGGCACATTTATCAAGAGAAAGTTGATAAATACAATTAAGTTCTAAACGCACCTGGAATCTGACCAAACATGTCAGCCAATCCCCCGAGAGTTTCTCTATCCAGTTTCATCCTGTTCGGCATGAAGGGACCTTCTAGGAAGAAGTCCATTCTCATTCCCTGGTTCATGGGTGGAATGAAAACACCCAAATCCTTCACAAAGGGAAAGAAAAACGTCTTCTAACCAACATTACCTATGATTTCTTAAGAGCCGACAGTTTTGTGTAAACTGGAAAAGAAAAACTATCAGCAACTGACCTTCACTGCATCTTGACGAATCTGGTTTATCGTCTTTGGTCCGTTGTCGATGAAAGCTTTGCGAGGAACCCAATTGTTCTCTCTCAGCTCCACGGTGTCCTGCAGTAGGAAACGAATCCTTGCAGGCAAATCCTTGTTGTTCATTAAGGATCGCATCCGGCCAAAGTACTGATCCATTAAAGACTGTGGAAAAGGCAACAATAAATGAGGGAGTGCTCCCACAACTGCGTCCAAAAAAAACAAGATGCCATTATTCCAATCAGTCATAGATTGCTCTTTCAAGACAAATGACCCATTTTTAGGAACAAGGTGAAATGCAGTAGACAATTTTATTTCAGAAAAAAATTGTTTTATAGTTGAAACTCATCCCATGCAATTACCAACTCCTTAAATCAACCTTTCATACCTACAAATGAGCATTAAAAAAATATCCTGGTCGAAAGACGTTTAATTGATATAAATATGAACTAAGTTAGTCCTATACTTTTACTTTTAACAAGATCATTAAAAATAGAAAACTTGAAACATGACATTGCTGTTCAGGCTTCGACAAATCCAAAAATTTGATACATTTGTTCAGATTCCAATACAGTTTTTCTAATCATTCAACTGTTACTACATAGAAAAAACTTCAGGCCGCATAACACTCGTAAAATTTGCCAAACAAAAGCAGAAAACCGACGACGGGCTAGTAGCGATCAGATATACGATTCAGTACTAAAGTTTGAATCACGAATGTAGTATCTACTACAGGGGGTCTCAAACATGCGGCCCGCGAAACGATATTTTGTGGCCCGCGGGACCATATGAAAGTTTAATGTAAGTGTGGCCCGTGAGTTTTGAATGAATAGCGCTTTACCGCGTTGTGTGTGTGAAAAGGTTCCTTTTTCGTGCGAGCTGGAGCTGTACAAGCCAACCAATCACAGTGGAGTACAAGACTCCCGGGGGCGGGGCATCGGCCGGGCTTGAGGCAGACAGAGAAACAGCTGCCCGTGTAACATCACATTTGTCAAAGCCGTCATAGAATTATTACTTATTGTGTTTGAAATTGAGCATGTTTGACTTTGAGCTGGACGAAGTGAATGTTACTGTTATCGGCGTTGGATTTAGCGTCATGCAGATTGTATTTTGTTTTTCCATCATTTGAAATGGGCTGATTTGCGGGACATCGGTGTTATAATATAGAAAATAAAATCCAGTAAATAACGCCTCCGTGGCTGCATCCCATTGTTTGTATATAGTACATTTATTAAATTTATGTCCATAAAAATTATCTTCAGATTCACTATCAGATTAATTATATTGTTTCTGGGTTCTTGTTGCATTCAACCAATAAATATTTGGTTTTGCAGTACATCATGTGTTTTTTACTTTAATAACTATTTTTGTCTGTTAAAATGCAGGGCGAGTGCTTTATGTGAAGGGCGAGTAAGTTTTTAGGGTCACTAGTCCTGCAGGGCGAGTGACCCTGGAATAATTCAGAGGCCTGCTGTTGCAATTCATCAGCTTTTCCACTGGTGAATAAGAATAGTGACCCTTAAAGGTTCTTGGGCCAGTGGTACCTTGGCTTTTTCATGGTCGAGTCTGGGCCCCACAGTCCTCATTATCTGACAGAGACACTCCAGATCCTCTCCCATGTCTTTGAGCTGGACCCTCTTCTTTTTCTCCAAAAGCTGCAGAAAGTGTAGAATGACTCATCAAAACCACTGACTTGCCATAAACCAAAGCACAAAATGGAGTGGAACTAAATGTTGAGTGGGATACGTACTGTTTTGATGCACTTATGAAGGATAGATTCATGGATGAGATCAAGTTTCCCGAGTTCTCCGATGAATTTGATATTGCCAAGCATCTTGATTTTGGCAATGGCACGCTGCTCCTCTTCCTCAGAGGTGAGAGGGTTGTCTTGTTTGTCATAGACTAAATTCAAAGACAAATTTGAAGATTAGAAGCCTTGCAATAAACAAGACAACTAGGACGTGGGAAGAAATAAATAAAGCAACTCACTGTCAACATTTTTGGCGCGGTTCTCAAATTCATCTTGAAGCTTGGTAATTAGAAGTCTTCTGAAAGTCTGCAGGCAAATAAAAAGTTATGAGAATAAATATGGTGGCAAAATGAGAAAATTAAACTAAAGGGGCAATCAGCTTAATTGATTTACATGGAAATGAACAGGTCTTCAAAATTCAACAAACACTTATACACAGATATGATATTCAATTTATTATGGCATTCAGGTACTCACTGTGCTTTGTTTTTGTGATGACTGGATTTCAGGTGTTGGCCCATCAAAGTTTGGTGCATCCTCTGCCAAACGCAGACATAGCTGAGCATAGAGTGAGCTGTATTTGGGCTCTTCTAGGGCTTTGTCTACGATCTGCAGGAAACAACAGGATTAATATTTAACCATATGTCAGTAATGTGTGATATGTATAGGTTTATTTATATTTCATTGTCTAGCATCACTTAGTCAAGATGGTTTTTGAGCCTCAAACACATGAAACGGTCTGTTGTTGCCTTAAGACCTTTTCAAAACTACGATTCAGTTAAGTAGCTAGTTAATTAATATCCAAGCAGGGTATCATAATATTTAAAATATTGGTATTATAATAATTAGCACCACAATGAATAAATCGATTTATTAAAACGTTTGAGGTCATTACAATGATTTCTGAAGGATCATGCTGGCAAAGGTAGCGTTTATTCAGTGTTAAATCAGGTTATTTCCCAGAAGTGAGGGAAAATGTTGCCTATTTTTTTGTGTATTGACTCAGTATCGCATTTATTATGTCTGTTGTCTGGATGTGCTTAAATTGCACAGTATAGGTCAGCCTGTCATACAGTATTTCACATATACGTACATCAATTACCTCAAAGAACGCAGGTTAATATATTTACAAAGTGGGAGAAATCAAGTCATTTTATGCTTAAGCCATTGATGCCTTTACTCCAATAAAGAAGAACTGGTGAACGGTGTTTCACATGCAAAAGCTGCTTTAGATTTTCTGAGATTATTGATTTGTTCTGTGTTCAGACCTAAAGACTTAAGGCATATCATGTTAGTGACATTACTAATTTGTAATTGTATTGTTTTAGTGTTATTAGTGTCAATTAAATGTTGTTAATGTGCTATGGAAACAAAATCACAAAACGATGACAAACCACAAAGCCATTTTCATCTAGGCTCAAAAAATAAGAATTACACTTTTTATAACAAGCACTCTTGACAATTTAATTTTGATGTGGGATATAGTCAGTTTTAAAAACATTTTCACTTAATTTCCTCATTGGTGCATCAGTGTCGTTATATCTTTAAGAAATTAGGGAAGGCAAATAAATTGTAGGTCCTAATATTAACTAATGAAATAAACATATTAATGGAAAAACGAGCCAACTATTATCTTGATAATGTCGCCAATATCACAGACTATCCCACACAATCGTTCTACTCTATATAAAGAGCACTACTATAGGCCAGCCTGATTTGTAACATAAGATTGGTCTAATTAAATTCTTGAATATCATTATGAAGCCAGATAGAAACGATAAAACAGCCGGTAATCGAGCTAATATAATTTAAAATGACTCAAAAGCATCTTACCAGCAAGATGATTCCTTTGAGGACAAGTTTAGAGTCTACACCCACATTGAGAAGCTCAAGGCATAGCTTGTCAAACTTTTCAGGGGTCAGCTTATTAAGTATGCTGAAAGAAAAGAAAGAGCAAAGAATAAACATCTTGTACCACAGTTAACCACATGTAAAAATAAAAAAATCGTGCTTATCTGAGCTTAAGAACGTCAGCTGACAACCACAGAAAGGCCCAGAGCACAATGAACAAAAGAGCTGAAAAACAGAGGCTTCTTTAAGCTCATCCCTGCTCCGTGAGGAAACTCACCCTCTCACTTTCCTAAATATTGCATCGTGATGTTCTTTTTCGTTGGAGGAGTTGACATCTCGTCTAGTGCTTCGTGAAGGAACCCATCTCTGAACGCTAGGCCCTGGGGTTTTCCCCAGGTACTCGCTGAAGACAAACAAAGAAACAATTAGATACTCTAAAACATGTTACAAAGCTGGATTGTTCTGGACTTCAGCGAGGCACACCTGTTACCGACAGTCTTGGGATAGTGCTGAGGTGCACCCCTACCTCCTCCTCCGCCCGAAGAAGCACTACAACAAACGCAATATTAGATTAGACAACTAAAAATGCTTTTCAAACAACCACCACCAACAACTAACTGGGTTACACTTATCCAATTTGCTGTGGTGTTGAAACCCATTTTAACCAGTTTAGAAAAAAAAACTAGTGGACCAGTTAATACACCTTATGACTTATCTTTAATGTGGTAAGAACCCCAATATCTAAGTGACTCTAGTTAGGACATTAAGACACCCATCTTGTTCAATTATTTCAATTCAAACATCCTTTTAAAAATTCAGGCAAATGCTTTACCCCTCTGTCATGAGTTAAGTTAAATCGACTGAACTGTCCACTTGCTCAAGGCGATTGGTGCGGCGTCAATGCAGATGCTCGGGTCTAAAACGCAACTGAACCAGTGTGCGATAGAGAGAAATGCCAGTCATTACACAAGTGTTTAATCTGAGAGCAGACCTGTACATATTTTGACCAAAACAGCTTCAACACTGGGAAATCCCTGTTAAATTGGGTGCCTCAAAGTTACATATATATGCCTAGGACAGTGGTTCTTAACCTGGGTTCGGTGAGTCAGTCTTAGGGGTTCACGTTTAGTGTTGAGACAACAGATGTCAATGATGAATACCTCGATAAAATCACTGAAATTCAGCAGAAACAGATCCAAACGCAACTCTTCAGAACACGCGTAACGCTTTTTCTTAACGCTTTGGTGTCAACAAATTAGGGATGCACCGGATAGCAATTTTTATTATACGGCCGGAACCGGATAGTTCCGGATATCAAATTAACTATTCGGCAGGAACCGGATATATGGATACTTGTTGCACCACAGCCAATTTTTTGTGTGTTTACAGTTTGGACTACAGTGTAAATAAAAATGTGTTGTGCCCTGTGTTTGTTGTTGTTTTTGACACTACATAGCCCGACAGCTAGCAGAGGTACAAAATACTTGGTGTACATGATAAAGTCGTTCTTAGTCGACTTTGTTGGGTTTTTCTTTAATAATGAATATTTTTTTTAAAAATTACAAATTCAGCTCCCAAAAAAATAATTATACAAGATATTTTTGTTGGGTTCCCCCAAATTCCGGTCCTTACTTACGATTTAATCAGTTTAGCACTGAACTTCATGAAGGGAGCAGTCGCGATCAATGTTCAGTAATGATCCCTCTAGCTGAAAATAATCCCAAACGACGCTAAATTTACGCGACGACATTATTGTTTTTGTTTGTATCCAACGTGTAAAATGGCGGCTGAACTAAATTAAACTAATAACCGAAAATGACCGAGCAATATCCGGTACCTGGTATCATTTCGACCGGAACCGGATATCCGGTACATCCCTACAACAAATGCTAACGTACCCTGTTATTACTAAGAAAGCTCTGCAGATTTTCATTCCATTTCTTACAACATATCTTTGCGAGAAATCATTTGAGGATGATGGACATAAAAACGAAGAAAAGGAACACACTTGCCAAGGTGAAGCCGCGCATTTCTGAACTTTGAGTCTTCGCAGTAAATATTCTTTATGTTTTTGTGTGAAAATCATGTTTTAATGGTTTTGTTCTTTGAACACAGTGATGGTTCATTTTGTGCACCAGTAAAATATATACAGTGGAACCCACTTATCTCGCCAACCCGGTTATGTCGACGGTTTTGAAGTGGAACCGCCAAACTCCCTATTTTTCTTAGCATTCTCACGCACAGAACTACATACGCCGTCTTAAAGGTATATTCCCAACATAAACAAAGTAGCCGTTTTAATCTCTGCTGTTAGGTGGTGCACATATGCCTTTTTTGTTTTTATAGAGTGTATGTACATTTTTATAGCATGCCAATCGGTAAAAAACAACAACAAAAAACGACATATTGGTTTTTGGTTCTCGAGCCTCGGTTATCTCAACGCTGTTTAGCAACGCCGAGGCCGTCGATATAGCCGGGTTCCACTGTACTTATGTTTTGAATTTGAAAACAAATCATATTTTATTTCTCCAATTAAGAAGGGTTCGGTGAATGCGCATATGAAACTGGTGGGGTTCAGTAGCTCCAACGAAGTTAAGAACCACTGGCCTAGGATAACATACCTATATTTCTAGGTTACAGCTAAACTATGTTTCTTCTATAGATGTTAAGAAAAAAAAATGGTAGCCAAATCCTGGTAAGTGCTTGATGTTTGACCTCACCTGAAACGAGAAGCACCCCCTTCTGCAATCACACTCTCCACTTTGGCGGCTTGACAACGAAGAATCTTCAAAAGAATAATATTCAAAGGGCGGGGTGGGGAAATCCGAACTATATGAGAAAGAGAGGAAGAGAGAGAGTCAAGGAAACGTGAGAAAACACAACTAACAGGTTAAGAAATTATTGCGTATTACACACACTGGAAGTACAAGTCTGATTAGAGATTTACTGATTTTCTCTTCCTTACGGCGAAAAGGCCTACAGCAGACAGTAAGGTTCAAACATTATCAAACAAATATCTTACGGTATGAATATTGAGTCGGAAACAAAAGATTTTTCTCCTTTCATAACAAAAGAGGCGAGAGCGTTAGCTTGCTAACACAGTAACGGAGGCAACAAAGAAAATACAACAAACACCGAATAACGCCTTTCAGTTTCCATCATTGTGAAAGCATGAAAGATGAGCGAATTACTGAACAACAAAACGAAAACAGATATACATTTATTTTGCGCAATGGCTAGCTTGCGTGCTATCTTACTTAGGTCACGTGGCATTTTCCACGCTTTGGGACACGGAGAGAAGACAAAATAGACGTATGTCTAACGACTGACACGTATTTTAATGTTTTACATTAACATTAATACAAACTGAAACGCTCTCGTATGTTTGTTCTGTGACGACGCCATTTTCTGCATTCACGCTCTCATAAGAGCAGCCATTTTATCTTAGGTTATATACAAAGGAACCTACCTTTACTAAGGCAACCTCAGTTTTGATTTTGGTTTGGTGTTCTAAAAGAGAGAAAAAAAGATGAATATAATAATGGATGTTTTGAGAGTATTGAGACGGTAACCAGTCAGGCACGATTGCAGCTCAGTGTGGGTGAGAAATGTTATGCGCGAGCCTCCTCCTCCTGACTGACTGGTTGACGTCACACAGGAACTTGATTTGTATTCGTCAGGATTTCGTTGTCAGTATTTTTCCGTTATTAACCACATAAGCTACGAATAGGCCTACGTACGCAATTATTTGGGTAATTAATTTTTAAAATCTTTGATTTGATTATAAACAAAATGGTTGGTTATAAAACTACAATTTGGTTTACACTTGGACATTAACACTGCATCCCATGAATCTGTAGGCCTTCCAAAACTCTATTTCAGACTCTCTTAAGTCTTTTCTGATTTCCTCTGGATTCTTCAAAGTATTGCATAATTAACAGGGAGTCTTTAATTCCCACCACAGGCAACTATTGACAGTTGGCGTTGGTCAGTGTTTGTTTTCAATCGACTGAAAATGTTCGCTTGTCTGTTATTTTAGTATTGCATTGAGATCCTGTGATTTTATTTGTATTCATATTTTTAAAACGTTTTTTTTTTCGGTTTTCATGTTAATGTTTAAAATTTTTGATCTGTTTAGACATTTTTAATACTTTTTAATTTGTTTTATTATGTCTACATAGTTTTTGTTAGTTAATAATTCCGGTTTAAGTTAAATGAGATATGTTACTTTGGCAACTACCTGAAATAAGTTTTAGTTTTATTAAATATTCTGTTAGCATTTATTTTATTTCAGGTAATGAATAGATTTTTTTTATGGTTTTAATTTCATAGTCTAGAACAGGGGTGTTCAATCGTCGATCGCGATCTACCAGTCGATCTCCAAGGCAGTGTTGCCAGATTGGACTGACGATTTCCAGCCCAACTAGAGCAAAAAACCCTCCCATTTACAAAAATTCGCCCAATATGGCAACACTGCTCCAAGCCAAGGATCCCATGACAAGGTGAGGTGACATTGTCATGAACTGACGCTATACAAATAAAGTTGAGTTGTTTTGAATAAAAACTAGACGTCAGCGTATCAGCCATCCCGTCACTTGATTGATACACAGTCAACCAGTCAGATGACATCTGATTTTTTTTCCGTACAATTAGATCACTGTGCTCAAACAAACAACGCCCCTGAGCGCTGCAAAAGATAGGGTATAAAAATGAGTGGGGGAGCTGGACCAAGTGAGAAGAAAAAAACGTATCACTTTCATACAGAATGGGAGGATTACTGTTTTTTCACGATGACATTTTCAAAGTGCGTTTGTCTCGTCTTCCAGTCTACCGTCGCAATACCAAAGAAGGGAAATGTGGAGCGGCATTTTCGGGTGAACCGTTCCCTCAGAATATACAAATTCAAGATGCTGACAATTAAAAAGATTGTTTCTCTAAATTATTTAGACGACTGGCTTATTCTGGCCCTGGCTCAAGAGCTTTCACTTCAACATCGCATGCCGTCCTCGCTTATCTTGTATCTCTAGAGTTGAGAGTGAGACTCAATGACAAGAAAAGCATTTTCTCTCCTGCAGGACAACATATTTAGGGGTCATATGCAAGTCGGTCACACAGCTGTCTCGTGCATGTGTCGAGTCCATCTTAAGGACCCTGACCCAATATCAGGATAGGTCAGGAAATTACTTTCCAAAAACTTTAGGTTTTATGGTATCCATAGTGAGTTGTGGCTCAGAGCCTGCGGATTTCATTCAGAGCAATTCTCTGAGGCAAATAAGTGTTACGCACTGCAGGCTTTGTCCCTTTCTATGTGGTTCAGACCCCGGTTTCTCACCTTGGGTCCCACTCTAGATCACGTGTCCTGGTACAGTCTTAGATTTGGCAGTCTGGCAGTCCAGCCCAAGGAATCTGGAGGAATCATCTTAATTGACACATCAATTACCCTGAACCGATGACTGTATTTCTGGTCCTGAGCTACTTCCTCTTGCAGATAAGGAGCTACCACGTCCTACGGTAGTCATCTACATAAATTACCAAGGCGGACTGCACTTGCACTGTCGAAGAGACTAGCACAGCAGGTTCAGCTGTGGGCTCAGGTCAAGTTCCTCTCCCATGGCATTTGAATGTGGGAGCAGACT
The DNA here is from genome assembly GCA_037043235.1 of Rhodeus uyekii. NCBI lineage: Eukaryota > Metazoa > Chordata > Actinopteri > Cypriniformes > Acheilognathidae > Rhodeus > Rhodeus uyekii. The sequence continues at coordinate 1,120,947 of JAWRVZ010000003.1, forward strand.
TTCTGTCCAGACAGGCTGTGACACACGGCGAAGGGAAACTCCTGTCAACATGCACTTGTCCTACTACTCTTCGGGTATTTGTGGCCATCATATCAGCTTGCCTTGCTGGCAGGGTTCCAGTGGGGAAACACGCTCTTATTGCTCACTTCATTTGTGGAGTTAGGCAACTGAGATCTCCCGTCAGAGTGAAAGCCCCTTTGTGGTTTTTGAGGGGCTGGTTGGGACCACTAGAGTTAGCTCTTGTCAAACTTCAAATAAGCTTTTTCTCATGGCTATTACTTCTCTAAAGAGAATTATTGATTTGCAGGCTCTGTCTGTCTGGCCATTCTGCTTAGACTCTGCCCCTGATTTAGCCAAAGCAATTTTGCACCCTGACTATTTTCCTAAAGTTCCGTTCTTGACTATGCGGTCATTCTTAAAGCCTTCTGTCCTCCACCGTTCACTATACCAGAGCAGGAGTTCACACTTACTGTGTCCAGTTCATGCTCTTCTGACTTCCAACGCACCAGACAGTGGCATAAGTCAGAGCGACATTTTATTTGCTATGGGGGCTACAACCGGATGGCAGACTCCACCAGACAAACAATGTCACATTGGGTGAGGGATGCCATCGCCCTAGTCTGCAGTGCGTGGTCAACCTTTGCCTCTAGGAGTTAGGGCTCATTCTACCAGGGGTTGCATCCTTCAAGGCTTTGTCAAGGGACACCCTCCAACAAGTATGTGGTGTGTCAGGTTGGTCCTCTCCTCACACATTTATCATATTTTATAGTTTGGATGTTCATGCTACTCTGGGCTTGCATGTTCTTGAGTCAACATCTCAAGCTCCAATGTTTGTACGCAAACACTACACAATCTAGGGGGCTCAAGACACTTTCCAATGCTGCAGCGTACAACAAAAAGGAAGCCAAGCTTCCACAGGAAAAATACAAAAATCAGAATCAGAATCAGAAAGAGCTTTATTGCCAAGTGTGGTTGCACACACAAGGAATTCGTCTTAGTGCTCAAGCTTCCAGTGCACATTTATAACACAACATGAACAAACAAACAAAAACAAAAACAATCACTGAAAAACTCAACACCGAGGCAGCCATTTGCAGCGCCAACTTATCTCCATAAATGGGATAGTGCTGTCGGAGTGCAGTTTAGCAAGCATACATAGCAGACGCAACAAAAACAAAACGTCACATTGTACATCACACATTGCAGTTTAAGATACACAGCACACGAGGTCACGTGTTGGCATTTTTTCAGTGGAGTTTGGGGGGGGATAGATAAGGACAAATAAGGACAGGACAGGCAGACAGACAGATGTTGAGAGAGAATATAGCCAAAACATGAAGATGTTTTTGAGTTCAGTTCTGTGGCTTTGTCCCTGAAGGGAGATAAGAGAGACCAGGCTGCATGCTGACTTCCCAGCCGAGAGATGCAAATACAAATCCTTTTTTTAATAATCCATTTGATGATCTTCGGTAATTTGTCTGGATCATAATCAGTCAACCAGTCAGTTCAATCAGTTCTGGTCCTCAGCACCGTGTCCAGCCTCATGGCCAGACCGGTTACAGTCCGTAAGTTCACCGATCTGACTCGCTGTCTGGTCTGCGTTGTTACGGTTCAGTTCGCATAGATTAAGATTCAGTTCCTCAATCTGTATCACTCTCTGATCTAATCCCTTCAAACGGTCAGACACGGCCTCGAGGCATTTCTTCATTTTAGACAGCGGCTCGGGGAATTTGCTTGCAGCTGTCTCACCAATCTTTCGATAGGTCAGGGTAATCCCAAAGCCAAAGAATAGGAACCCCGCTATCAGTAATCCAATCATATAAATCCATTTCAGTAACAATAGTAAACAATAGCAAACCCAACACACTTAGCTATCTTGGCAGGAATAGCATTTTCATTTGCGTTCAGGCTCAAGTCTGCTTGAATAGACCCTTTTCACAATGACGTCACGCAACTTCCGTTTTAACTCAAAGCAGGGTAAAGTTACTTCCGCCGGCCGTCATAGTGAACGCAATAAAGTTTACACAGTCCCTTCTACATCTGCCAGACATGCGTCTATGATGTACAGCGACTTTCAGATACATTGTTGCTTACAACACGTTCTAAACTTGATGAAGGATACAAACCAGTACCAAAGAAGTCCAAGAATCGTGCCCATACCGTTGTGAAATGTACACTGTACAATGCATATGGCGGTAAGAGTGCCTTTTCAGGATCCAGCTGAGTGTCATGGCAAAGGCTGTGAATGCTTCTGTACACGTGAGTTGTTTTATTAATAAATTGGCAAAGGTTTCAAACAAACTTCTTTGAAGTTGTCATTTTTTGTAGAATTTTGACAGCAGAAAACATGGAAACAGGAAATGCAATTCAACGTCACATTAAAATATTTATGTCAACAGATTGTCACAAATGTATGATGTTTATTGAACACAATATACAGTCATTGACTGAACTTATTTGGGTTCATATTTAAACATTCCAATTTGGAGCATTACCAATATGGCCATGAAGGTTATACAATTTATTTACTGCCACATAAAAGTTTTTTAATTTATTTATTGAACAACAAGGAACACTCGACAAGAAGACTGTGCCATGCTTGATGGGTGGGAAACTGTTGAAAGATGGACACAGGTAAAGAGGAATAATGAATCACATCAGAATATGACAATGGTTTAGATACAGTTAGATTGGATTAAGAGGGGGTCATTCTAAACAACTGTGCTGGAATATATAATATACAAATTTAAAACTTATTAGTAAACTTCAGGCAGCACGGGCTGAGAGCGATGCATATTTTTCCTGTTGCTGCAAACTAGCCTACTTTACCAACCAGTTCACGAGTTGTAAACTGGAAATAATCATTAATATTATCAAACGAACTAAAATACAGAAACCTATAAATACGTAAACATTATTATTATTATAACCTTTACTTTTCGTGTTGTTAGTAGTGATGTGCTTTTAGGTTCGAATCCCTGAAGCGTGTGCCGAGTAATCTAGATGAGTGGTTCATGAACCGCGGGTCGATGCGCGTGTTGCTGACGTAAGTGCTGACGTTTGAAGCCCCGCGTAGCGGGTGTACCACGTGACTGCTTCAGGAAAGGATTCGCTAGGTTTGAGTGCAGCTCGAAATAAAAGCGGCAGTGAAACACTATGTATTGTCCCTCGCTTTTTGTGTTTTTGGGTCCCTTTATTGCGCTGTTTTTGGCATTCGATTCGAGCTTCTTTTTTGCGATGGAACCAGCAAGAAAGAGGAGATTTTCCCCTGTTTGGGAGCACTTTGAGTTGTTCCCACCTAAGAATGTAAGGCACCTGCAATTACTATGTAATAGATTCCATTAATGAATAAAATAAAATGTGACAACTTTTCTGAATACTTGTAGCTGAAGCATCTGATGTGTTCCAAGGAGCTAAGTTATAATAATAACACCTCAACTATGCTAAGGCACTTTAGAGTCTTGAATGGCAACGAGGAAACCAACCAGGTTGAACCAGGCTCAGGTAGCCCATTTATATTCATAGCCCCACACTACACTGTATGTATAGTTGTTTTTTTAACTCTTACATATGTAATTCAATTTAGCTGAGAAGGTTGACTTGGCTGAGCACTTTATTATCACATTTCAATACTTTTCAATTCAATAAATTATATTTTTTTAGACTTTGAAAGCCATAGTGGAAAAAATTGTTTTTAAATAAAAATGAATAAACTTTTTATTTTACCTCCTTATTTAACATTTTCACTTGTTGCATAAGCAAAAACAAAAAAAAAGTAACACAAAACAATTCATGTTAAAACTCTTCAAATAATATTTTTGTATTCAGAGCATGATTCACATCCCACCATTTAATTGCAAGCACCAAGCATTTTATACATTTTTCTGCCCACATGATGGGGTAGTCGAGCAAATGAATCATCTTGAAGACCCTATGTGTGTATGAAGCATTTCCCTGCAGGGCTTCACTGCTTCATGGGACTTCATTTTGCCATCACTAGTTGTTAGTTAGCCAGTTCCGGCATTCTCCTGAACGTGCTTGCGGCTAAACGGAAGTAAAGATACCCTGCTTTGAGTTAAAACGGAAGTTGCGTGACGTCATGTGAAAAGGGTCTATAGGCCAACACAAAACAAGGTAATGAATAGTGATGTTACGTCTGACACCGACGCTCCGAAGCTTGCTTCAAACTCGAACGGGCTTTGCAATGAACCACTGCTTCGGAGCTTGTATCATTACGTCACTAGTCACGTGAAAATGACGTTTGAAGCAGTGTTGACAGGTTGAAACCTGGCGGCTGTATTTCTTATAAAAGTGAAACCAAACCGTGGGTTGTAGTAGACGCTGTTTGCATTTGCGTTATTGTTGAGGAGAGTGGATTGAGTTTATTTCAGTGTTCTATATTTAAAGCAATATATCCTCATTTATATCAGCTTTCTAAACTGTTTTGTGTACTCCTGCATCATCTGTTCCAAGCGAGAGAATGTTCTCTAAAGCTGGCGAAATAGTAAAAAAGAAAAAAAGAAATCGCCTTTCACCAAAGACTGGAGAAAATAATTTTTCTGAATAAAAACCATCCCATTTCATGAACACTTTGTCGAAGCCTTCTGCATGTACACAAAGCACACCCTCTGCCACATTTTTATTTATGTATTTGTATTATTAAAGAACATACGAACATTGTTACATAAAAACATGCATCAAAGACAAAAACTTCTAAACCCTCTGCTACATTATAGAAGTACACAAAAATATCAGTCCCACCAGTTAACAAGTTATAGAGTTCTACTCCCCACAGCTAAGCAAGATAAAGCTTTCACGCATGATACTGCCCGTTGGTATTTTAAAAGAAACCATTAGAATTTCTTTGATGGTTTCCAACTTTTTTTAAGTTGGTCTGATCTTCTGTCCTTGTCTAAAGAAATAATTACACACACATCGTGCTTAATGTTTTATTATCAAGGTGAACACATGAAATTCATCAGTATCTGTAAAATTCACCTACATAAATGAGTTTCACAGCACTAACACTGTTTCAGCTTTGATCGCCTCGGTAAACGCGTAATAAACGGTGAGTTGACACAAGTCTACTTTCATTTTATGGTTATCAGCTTTTCTGCATTACATTTACTTCACCAGGAGATGGTGCTGCAATTTCCATCTGAATGAAGCTTCGAGTAATGAACCATTTTCGACACAATTGTATCAGAAAGCAATAATGCTTCGAAACGCTTCATTTGGCCATCACTAGTAATGAACAGGTGGGAGAAACCAAATCTTAATGAGTTGCAACACAATGAATTCTACAGCAACTGAGGCCACCTAGTAGCTGGGAGAGTTATTACAGGGCATAACTGTCATGCCAGCTAGTGGCTGGGGGAGTCACTACAAGCTGGAGCCTTGAATTAGCATATGAAATACAGCACTGAGTAAACTGTAGCTTTTGATAGGGAATGTTTCGGGTTACTTAACTGTAACCCTGTTCTCTGAAAAAGGAGGAACAAGATGCTGCACAACAAGAAGGGTGCAGAATTAATTCCTTATTAATGAACAATAATTTGACATAGCAAGCATGATAATGTCATGCATTTGAATTTTGATTGCAGATAGGAGAAAAGGGATGGGAATCAGAAAATGAAGGCTTAAGCAGGTGAGTGTTTACTGGATTCAGGACAGAAATTGCTCATAGTCTTTGCTGAGAGAACACCAGCATCAAAGGGAAAGCTTATATCACAAAGTGTGACTGAAACCCAGGAAGACAAGATAAGAAACAGTGGACCCATGTGTCTGACCAGCTGCACTTGCCCACAGGCTTGATACGGACAACATCTGGAGGAGAGTACCCTGACTGGAATGGACTAGCTGCATCAAGGGAAACAGTTACATCTTTGCATCACAATAAACAGGAAAAGCTCTTTGGAGTTTTGTAAGGTGACATGGATGGGACTAATAACTTTGCCAGATGCTCATTGATTGCAACATGCACGTAGTATCATTGCTATAAGAAATATGAAGAGGACATTTCATTCCTTCAATTTGAATTTGAATGTGAATATTCCTTTAATTTGTCCACTGCAGAGTTAATGTAGACAATGAAATATAGTAGAAATATGTATTGTATAATTTTTCAAAATTCAGTAAAATGTTCCTAAACTGAAATGTTCTTTTGGATGATGCAGAATAAAGATAAAAGTAATCTGACTAATATCAGTCAAATTAACTCATCACAAATAGTTTTGTTTTTAGTACATTGAAGAACAGTATTATAAATATAAACAATTAAGTTTATGTTTGATTTGCTTAGTGTCTAGGAGGTCAAAGAAAGTAACGTAAATATACCAAAAAAAAAAAAAAAAAAGAACATTTAGAATTCTTTTTAGAAAAACTACCTTTTTTCTTTTGTGGTCCAAAGTTTTTGTGGCAAAAAAACAAATGAACTTTTTTCCAGTTCCATTCATGTATAAATTGCATTTCTGACTTTAGCCACTAGGTGGCAGTAGAAACTAAATATTTTTTCAAAAAATAAAAAACCCAAAACATGTACAACACAGTGGCACCCGAAAGCAACTCTATGGATAGATAATTTACAAAAAGCTTTAATAATTCAACTGTAGGTTATATAAATCTATATTATATTTATATAAATCTTAGGAGCTTAATGTTCAATAATATCAGAAAGAATCAAACATTTGTTTTGGAAGTAACTGATTAAATGTAGTTTGGATTATGTAATCAGATTCCAAAAATTAAGTTCTTGTAATTATATTATGATATATTATAATATTATTGTAATCAGACTATATTACTTTTTTAGTGATTATTCTCACATTGGCAGTAAATTATTCATAATTAATTGATTCTCCCTATACTACTTATTTTCTATCTTTTAAATTTTACCTTCTAAAACAAGTCTATATAAGTTCAAAAGTTCAGGTTTGTGGAATTGGACTCACAGACCAACCACAATGTGCTTGTCACTGAAAACAGACCCACAGCATTTGATTACTGGACTTACAGAAATAATTTCAATTTTAAGAATTGTTTTCTCATCGTTACAAATCTAATCAGCTCTTGAAGAATACACTAATTATTATTTTAATGATCACTCAGTGAGTCCTTTAACCATGTATTAATATTTTTGGAAGGTTATTTTATAGTTATTTCATAGTTATATGCAATGGAGGGATTTACTTGAAGTACTACCTGAGATTTTAAGGTAATAAGTTTGGTCAATAACAAAATTGTCACTAATAAATTGTAAATAAAATAAAATAAAGTTCACAGTTTTCTGATGTTGGTTAATGGTCCCGTTACATGCAGGTAAACAAATAAAATCTATATTTAAATTTTTTTATAATCTATATTTTTAATCTATATTTAAAATATTTAACATACTTTTTAGCAAGCGGTGGTATATTTAATTTAATTTTACATTTTAATGATTTAATTACTTAATAGCTTTTCATTAAACTTAAGAACCCCAGTCTGGGAAACCCTGACGCAATGTAATATTTAATGCATTTCATGTTGTTGATAACAAAGAAAGGAATATATTTTCTTTCTCTTTGTATTTGTATTTTAACGTGGTATAAGATTGTCCTATTCAAATCAATGTGATAAACATGTAGGGTCAAAAGTAATCAAAAAGTAATAATCTGGTTATATTACCTTAAATGTGTACTGTAAATTGATTATTATTCATTTGAAAACAGTAACAGACTACAATTTGTAAATAATCTACCCAGCACTGCATGTTCATGACACACAATACAACCACAAACCACTGAACATGACAGTTTACTCTTGTAAATTAAAGACCTTCAACCCCTAATAGAAGACCTCCAAAATCTTAAAACCTAGTTTTTTTTTAACATGGAGATTATTTTAACTTATTCTCCCCCCACAGATAGAGATAGGATATCTCAATAATGAAAAGACAGGACAGAACATCAAGTGGCATCAAATCCATTATATTCACTGGTCATATGATGTTTGAATGAATTCAGTAATTCAAAGGCTTGCAGCATATGAGTTTAGCTATGATTGCATTTGATGAAATCCTGGATACTTACAATGTCTGTATCGTACAATGCAAGTGTGAACTTAAATACAGCGTGAAAATGTTAAGCTGTCCTCTACAGTCAACTCTCACGATGCACTGCGTTCCCTTGTTGTTCTGTTGTAATTTGTCCGGGTCTTTTCCCTGAGAATGCAAATTCTTTAATCAGTATTTCAAAGTCCCATAAGCCAGTTCCAAGTAAACCACAAACAAGTTTCTGAAATTGGGAATCGGCATTCCCTGCAGAGATTGTTTCCACACAATCAAAGAACAAGCCTTCATCATGGGAACATGGAGATTCAAACACATTACCTCTGGTTTAAAACAATATGTTCATAAGGTCCCTGATGTAATAATGTTCAAAGTCATATGTAGTCTCTTGGGTATCCCTCAGTGTATGACTTTGCATTGTGTTTGTACTGTAGGCTCATTGAGCTACGAAGGATACACACAGTGACACAAATAAATGTGCTTCGTAACAGCCACTTGATTTCTTGTTTACGTCCCACTGCTGTTTTGTCCTTCAACTGCGACATGATGTAAAAGTAATGATGTAAACTAAAGACACCTTATTTGTTTTCAGATGTGCTAACTCAAGCACTTGTATAAGAAACTGTAACACACACACGCACGCACGCACGCACGCACGCACGCACACACACACACACACACCCACACTTTGTATCCATGTTTTATGGGGACATTCAATATAAGTAATACCTCGGTTTACGAGTTTAATTCGTTCCAAGAGCGAGCTCGTAAACCAAAATGCTCGTACACCAAAACAATTTCCCCCATAAGAACGCACTAAAAATCACTTGATTCGTTCCACACGACCATAAATGCCCATTTTAAATATTTTTTTAGTTTTAACCTATTAATTACATTTAAAATTATAACCATTAAGATCTCATATAAATACTAATTAAGTATTTTTAGAGTTTAACTGTCATTATTAACTATTTACTGTAACATGCACTTTACCTCTTCACTGCTGGCATGATCGAGACGAGAGGAGAGGAGAGGGGAGGGGGGGTGGGGTTACTGCTTATATATTTCACTACATTGTAGCGTTGCTTCTTTTAATAACCAGACAGGTTCCTTCTCATTCAGAGATTTTATTGAGAACTATCGGATTGCGGTCCTGGCTTCAACCCACGCCGTACATAACAGAAGAATCAAAACTATCTCTGCTTCGGAGCTCTCTCTCAAATCCCTCAGAACTCAACTCTCTCTAGCGCCGACTGAAACCCCGCTCTCTTAAAGTGACAAGACTGTTAACTTAACACTTATTGACACATCAGATTAACTAGTTCCTTCAACATTTGTAACGATATTACAACGTGAAGAATAGCGATCACAATTAATGCAACAACACGAGGTAAAACCGCTGTAAATCACTTATGTATATGATCTGTACAGAGTTATAACTGTTATAGTATGCTGTTCTCTAAAAGTGTATGGCCCTTTAAGAACGTCATTGGGTGCGTTGGACTGTGAACACACGTGAGTCTCATTAGTATGCAATGTGTGGTGTTGGTAACATGCTCCATTAATAAAGTTTCATCATATTCACATGTAATCATATTCACAACAACTTATAAAATAATGCACTGTGGTGAATGATGCACCCATACTGAGTGACACTGAGAGAATGAACGAGTTAAGGGGTGATAAAGGGATCTTTTCGACGCAAAACTGCGCATGGGTGAGGGAATTTTTTTATCGTACACCGAGACAATGCTCGTACACCGATACGACCCTCCATGCTCGTACACCGATTTGCTCGTATACCAAGTCGCTCGTAAACCGAGGTACCACTGTACATGATGTAAAAGTAATGATGTAAACTAAAGACACCTTATTTGTTTTCAGATGTGCTAACTTAAGCACTTTTATAAGAAACTGTAACACACACACACACACGCGCGCACTTTGTATCCATGTTTTATGGGGACATTCCATAGACATGATGTTTTTTATACTGTACAAACAAGTTTTTATTTTACTTCTATGTCTTGTTGAAACATAAAAAATTCATGAGGATTTTAAGCAAGTGAACTTTTGCAGTCAGTTTGCATGTGTGCGAGTGCATGTTTTTGTGAGAGAACAAAAGTGTGTGAACCCTCAAGACAAAAGTTACCCAGACCTCGACAGCAGCAGCAAATATCCATTGCACACATTTCTCAAATATTCAAGAATGTTGACAACTGATTTCGCAATATTTTCCTTGGGTTATTTCCAATGTTAGCACAAAACTTCTCTTTCTGTATGCCTCTATAGTCATAAATATGAAATGAAACATTGGTGACTGCAGGGACCCTCATATTTTTACCCACTGTCTGACTTGCTAAATCAAAGTCACTGAGGCTGAACATAAGCTAAACCTCTGTGTAATTCTCCAGGTCCTGCAATAATGGTGCCAAAAAACTCACCGAGATTTGATGCATCCAGTCATTTCATTCCTCTCCTGAAGACGAGCGAAGTGGTCCTTGTGATAATTAAAAAGCCATCGCTAACAGGAATCTTCTGCCTCATTAAAACCCTTCAAGCTCATAGATTTTATCTTCTGGAGGGAATGCGCACCAATAGGGTGCCGTGTTTCAGATGATAGTGTCACCTTCAAATTAGGAGATGAATTGTGGCTTCAATGTTTCCTGAAGTTTGAATTTTGGCCTGTTTTAACATGATCACAGACTGTTAATGTAAGGGATGAATTGTAAGTCTGAAAAATCAAGAAAGGTTTATAGTGGAATTGAGAAACACAAAAGAATCAAGGGTTGAGACAATGTGTCAGTCTTAAACAGCTTTTCTTCGTCACATATACATGGTTTTGCTTGGGAATGTGATTGTAGAAATATCATATTCACAATCAACCATGATTCGTGTTTTGCGAGAAATAGACAAAACAAGTATATTTGATTTTAAACATTTTTAAAAAGTACTTTTTTCAAGGGTTAAAAAATTTGTATTTTAAGTTTTTTTTTAAGTGTATTTAAGTTGTATTTTTTAAGCTATTTATAAACCATTGTACTTCCACAATATTAAACAGATCAGAAAATTTATGTGTAGAATGGCAAAACTTATTTTAATTTTCTGGTTTTAAAATTTGGCTATTGGCTAATCGGAAAAGTTAAAGTTTCTGCACATTTTATATTAGTCTTTTTAAAGTGTACAACGCAAACAACATCTACTGATAGGAACATGCATGCATTAGAGAAAGCAAATAGGGTACATTTTGATTTCATGTTGACATTAAAGAAGTCATTCTATATTCAAAAACATTGCCCAGATTGGAGAAATAATGGTCACATATACATGGTTTTGCTTGGGAATGTGATTGTAGAAATATCATATTCACAATCAACCATGATTCATGTTTTGTGAGAAGTAGATAAAAGTAGATACTTTTTTTCAAGGGTTAAAACATTTGTATTTTTTAAGTTGCTGTTTATAAACCATTTTACTTCCACAATATTAAACAGATATGTGCAGAATGGCCAATCATGTTTTACATTTTTTTTAATTTGGCTATTGGCTAATCTGAAAAGTTAAAGTTTCTGCACATTTTATATTAGTCTTTTAAAGTGTACAAAGCAAACAACATCTACTGATAGGAACATGCATGCATTAGAGAAAGCAAATAGGGTACATTTTGATTTCATGTTGACATTAAAGAAGTCATTCTATATTCAAAAACATTGCCCAGATTGGAGAAATAATAACATCTTGAAATAATTCTTTTGAGAGTACAGCAATAAAACGAGAAATTCATCATAATATCAACTGATTTGTATTCAAATATAGGACACACACGGAAATTACATTTTCTTTCATCTGCTCTCAGCATTATTATACAATTGGCATATATTTATTGGTACACATAGGAGTGTTAATATTCATCTCTGAGCTTCAAGGGTGATTCTTTATTTTACGGTACAGACACGTTGTACATGAAAGACGGGGAAGAAACATTAAATCAGTGGAAAGTGTACTCTCTTTTTTTCTGGAAGTTTCTGCATTAGCATGATGACCTCAGGGCCTTTTATTTCCTGTATTGGAAAAATCATCCTTTTAGATTTGCACATGAAAGACCAGCACTCTCTTCTCAACAAAAAGAGGACATTTATTAACTTCAAAGAATTAAAATGATGAACATAACTTTTGATGAGCTTTGTGATAACACATTTCAGACACTCTGATTCAAACAGAGTAATTTTTTAAAGATTTCCTCAGATTTTAAGGGCCACGCTTAAGATTTCACAAAGATGAGTAACCGGCACACACATGGTTTGCTTTTGATAATGTATTCAAAATTATATGTAAACACAAATATGAATATCTTTCACAGCACCCCTTAATCTTTACAGCATTTAACCAATTCAACAACATAAAACACCAATTATTGATTTATGAATCATTAATCAAATACACCTGTGCAATCATACCACACCATTAGATCCATTGCAATAAAAACCTCAGTGGTTCCCATGAGGTGTAATTTTAATCATCAAAATTGATGATATGCAGTGTAGAGTCATTCTGTTCTGAGCTTCATTATAAAAATATAAAAAAATGCTTCATTGGATATAATTGCCACACTTCATACATCATACTTTTTTTTTTAGAATGACTCAATCAAGAGAACATTTTCCATAAATCCACTATCTTTCCAGTTAAGATGAAGAAAGTTGAGATGAAGAATCTGGACTTGATCTATAAGTGTGTTAATGTAGAGATAGACTTTATTTTTTCACAATGTTCTGTCACAGTAAAACTCAATTTGGAGAACAAAAGGTGGAAAATAGAATAAAATATATGCCAGGTCGAGCTTTTCTGCCAACTTCCTTTTTATGCCAACTTCCTTTCTGTTGTGTATGGCTCAGGTGCGCATAACCAACAGAAAGTGAAATACAAACAGTTGCTAAATTTAACTGTAAGCTTGGGTTGAAAAGTCATTTCAACTCGACACCCACAACCTTGACAGAAGAAAGGAAGCAGAAATAATGGATTCCAGGGGGAAATGATTGGAGGTTGTCCCATAAATCTGCAGCAAGAGAGCCATTGAGGGATAGCCATGCTGTGCACCAGCTCATTCTGATATTTCACTTCTTGAGCATCGCCTATTACTGCCATGTTTGTGGGTGCAATGCTGTTAATTTTGGTTCCTGTAGTGTGTCTTTGACTACTTCCCTTACAATTGCAATCACCTAGACTTTACCAACTAATGTAGAAATACTTTCCCTCTAAGAGATATTTGTAAACAGCTCAGTTTAAGCAAATCACACAGATAAATCCATTGCATCCAGGCAAACAAATGAAACCACATTCCAAAAAGAGACTTTTCATCTTTATGTCTCTTTCCCAAAGATATGCATGTGTTTTGCATTGTGAGGTCAGCAACTACTTCAGCAAATTGTTGAAAGAATTGGAGGGGCATGCCTTGAGGACAACGTGAATGATCCAAACCATAAGTGTGATTAGTTAAACGTTCCTACTGTTCCAAGCTCACATTCAAACAATTAAGACATATTAAGATCAACATAACACTCTAAGTTAATGCATTTATGTACTACATCGAGCGATAAAGATTCATCATCTTTGCAGAAAATAGTATGACAGTTCTCTAAGGAATATGAATTTTGCATACCTGCTCCTCTGTACAGTTTTGTCTTTTCATTATTCAACAGAATGCAGAATCCTCTGAGATCTAGTGAATAAATAGGCTGTCAATAAATAAAGGCATTGCCTTATATTTTCAGTCTTTGTACTGCTATTGCTACATGTTCTATTCTGTACTCTAACTTACAATTTAACCTATTGGCAAAATACACAGTATTTACTAATTTAAAAGGAACAGACACCTTAATCAAAGTTTATTGCTTGCATGTTCCGCAGAATCAGAGACAGACAGGAAATAGCCCTTTTAACGTATGAGGTTTGCACAGAGCCCTGCTAATTTTAGACTAAACACAGTGATTGCTGGGTATCTGGAAGGAATGTAAAATGTGATTTCATGACCTTGTAATGGAAGTTGAAAAACGTTTGGGCTGTTGTAAAAAGAACAAACAAATAAAAGTTTGCACACTTGTTAATAGTTTGAATAGTCATGCATCATGTGATATCTGAAAATGCATATTCAGTGCACAGAAATCATGTCTATGTGGTGTTTCACATTGATTTTAAGAAAAAATATTTGCAAACTGCAACACCATTGACGAGTATTTTCTACTTAAAACTGCCGTGAACCAAATACAGTCTCAAAAACACGGTTTGAAATCACTGGTGATTCTTACGTCACAAACTACCTTGTAACCAATCACATGAATCACATCATCCCTATGTTGTGAAGCAGGGGAGTCCCAAGAGAAACCAAGTTATCCAGTATATTTTTCTGTTGATATGAAAAATCGGGAAGATTTAGCAATATATCAGGTGATTTCTGTGTATGATAATTCTGTTTTACAATGTAATGATGAACTATATGCCTTTCTCCAAGTTGCTCAAAGTGTTTCTAAGGATACTAATTTTTAGATGCAGCTGTTGGACTCTGAGACTCTTATTTGTGTAACATTAGAAATACATTATTAGTTGCTTGATGACATAGTCGAGCGAAAGCCTAATTACTTAATTACCATTAAGTGTCAAACATTGTAAAGAGGGATAGCGTTTACTACAGTAAAGTTGACAGAGTGGATCTCTGAACTGGTGTGAGTGGAGGCAGGACTAATTTGCATATTCAGAGTATACTAAATGAGGCATTGGTGTAGAGCAGGGGTGTCCACTTGTGAGTTACTTATAAAATGACCAAATCAAAATGATCTACCTACTGTAAAAATACAAATATATATTTATTTATGAATATATTAAGAATTCTTTATATGCACAAAATATGTTGGTGTAGCTTGCATAACTACATGAACCCATATTGCACAATACAACCCTGTACATTTTTCAAAGTCAGTGTCGTAATTTTTATGAACTATGTCGGAAAATGCCGCTCCAGGTTTCCCTTCTTCGGTACAGCGATGACAGACTGGCAGATGAGACAAATGCACTTCGAAAATGACATAGGGAAAGTCAAGTCCCACTCCGTATGGGAGTTTTTGACTACTTTGTCTGGCTCCCCCACTCAATTTTATACCCTTTCTTAAGTTTAAAAGAAATAAATCGGAGGCTATCTTGTTAACTTGTTAGAGTTTTGCAGACTTGGCGCTGTTATATGCGGAGTGACCATGTGTCAGAAAGGTTGGATGTCAGACTGGCTGCCCTGAATGTCAAGTGATTTTATAGTGAGGATGGATGATGGGCCGACTTCTACTTTGTTAATTCCATGCGATCTACCCACACTACCGTTGTGATCGACCGGTAGATCGTGATCGACGTATCGACTACCCTTGGTGTAAAGTTACATTTAAGCTATTTTAAGGAATGGAGAAAAAATTTTCACTGAAAAAAACGTTGAAATATGTAATTTTGGTGATCAAAGATGAGTTTTAATGGATAAAATGATTGATTACCGGGGGCTTTAAAGTTTTATGAACATTACTGTGGAATGAAGCAGGGCGGGGTCAATATGCTGCAGATTAGAGTTATGTTTAACGTTTGCCTCCTTCTTGTCTGAGCTTGAACTATGTTACAGTTATGTTTGATCACTTTTTATTTTATTTCATTCTAATGAAACAGCTGCAAGAGCTGAATTATTACTCATACAGGTCACTTAATTTTACAATTTAAAATTGTGAAGTAATGCCACATTATTTTGCTTTATTTTTTCACAATATTTTCACATTATTTTGCTTGGCCAGAAAAATCATACCAAAAATATACCGTTGCTACAAATAAAGCTCTTTCTGATTATGTTATGTTAATGTTAGCCACTTAAAATATTGTAGTCTGATTTACTTTTTGGGTGCAAACATGTGATAAATTAAGAAAATATGAACCGTAATCAGCTGTATAACAATGAATAGCTTTCTGTCAATAAATGTATATGATAATAAATGGATATAGTAATAAATGGATATTTGGAAAATGGAAAATATTGTGCCTTGAAATTATGTACGATGTAAAACAAAATATCAAGCATTATTTATGCTTTTGTTGTTGCTATTGATCCATTCAATATTGAGTTGATTTATATATGTAATACTTTGAACATTT
Source organism: Rhodeus uyekii (assembly GCA_037043235.1). NCBI lineage: Eukaryota > Metazoa > Chordata > Actinopteri > Cypriniformes > Acheilognathidae > Rhodeus > Rhodeus uyekii. The sequence goes on from JAWRVZ010000003.1 coordinate 1,137,166, forward strand.
CCCTGGAGCATTTTAAGGACACATTAATGCCATTCCATAAAACAATTCTTTCTAAAGGCTGAAAAACATGTCACACTTTTCTGTTGTTGTGTCTGATGATGCATTTCCAATTCTCAGCAGCCCTCCAGCAATCACAATACAGGCCTGAAAGTGTGCTGGAAAATTATAATAGAGCATACAAAATAGATCATTTCATCTTAGGTTTGTGTGTGATGACCCTGACTGACAATCCCTCATAAAAAACCTGCGAGTTTAGAATTTTAATATTTGCACAATATTGTTTGCCATTATTTACAATTGTGAAAACTGAAACAGACCAACTGCATAATCTCATATTCGAATAAATCATCCTCTGCAGCATCTCAGTCATTACAGTGTTATTTTCTAAAAATTGCGCTTTGTTACTCATTTATCCAGTTGTATTAAAATAAAATAAAGTCATCTGCTTGATAAAGCATGGAGGGCATATCAAAAGGAATGATGGGTTTGTAAATGAGAATAAATGTATATGCGAAGAGAGGGCCCTGAGGAATCCCGTGAAAGCCTCCAGCCTAGCAGTTCATGGAATTCAAAAGAAGGCCATCCGCTCTTTTCTCCGCACAGAGGAGACAGAGAGAAAAGAGAGACATTTACAGGCAATATCCAGATGCACTATAAAAATATATCTCTCTGTCATTACAGAAAACTTCAGTGTATCAGTCAATATTCCAAACACACCCTTGACATTTCATATCTACAGCGAGGATCTCAGAGCAGGCGTACGCAGGAGAAAATATCATGACTAACATATCATCCACCTTGCACGGTTGATTCGTGTTAACCGAAGACAGTTGGGCTGATATAAAATATGCATCTGGGAAAAGGTCAAAGGTTTGATAGTTAGACATTTGCTTCAAGGGTCACTTCTTCAAAGTTCTCTCTGTGATTGGCTCCATCCCACACACTCGGCATTCAAATCAATAAAGACAGTTACAACTGATAAAGGAGCCTCACACACTCAGAGGCTGTGTCACATGACCCCAATCAATAGTCTGGAATCCGTAATTTACCACTGAACCACCCACCATGTTTTTCAATGAAGCGAGAGATACTAGAGACTGAGACGCATTGCATTTAACCAAGTGGAAACAGAAGAAAGGAGAGAATGAATCATGTTAATAATTAACAATTATTAAATAGTACAAATGACTGTAATTAGTGAAAAGTGAGTGCACAAGACAAACAAGCTCATCAGCAGGAGCCCCAGTTTTACTGAGGTGCACACTGAATCTCAAAGACTGAGCCTGTGAATTCAGGCTAAAATTTGCATTTGATAAACCTGAAGAATAAAACTGATTTATTTATTTGATGATTTTTCAGACTGTATTCATAAACTGTTTGTTCACTGCATAGTGAAAACACACTTGGTGTTATGCATTATGTATGTATACATTCTCACTGGCAAGCTGTTTCTACGTTTTCCTTGACAGTGAACAATGGGAAAAAAGCATTCATCTCTAAACTCCTTTATAAGAGGTATAATGCTATTATTTTCTCTTATTAATTAAAAAATGTGAAGTACCCATTAACCTTAGTTCATGTTCCTTAGTTTGTGCTGTCAAGGGCCATTTATAAATAAAAAAAAATAAAAAATTGCAGCTGTAGTAATGCACTTACGACATACTTTTGTCATACTGGCGAAACTTGCAATTTTCTCATTTTCAGCTTAGAAGATCCGTTGTTCGTCATCAATGAACATGTGGGTCTCATTAGTCCATTGCCATTAGGACAAAGATTGCATGCGTAGCTGTAACACCCTCTGATATAGAAATGTATTTGCCCATAGAAACCCAAGGGTCTTAAAAATATATTAGTACAATAAAATCTCAGAATAAGTTAATCTGAATAAAACAGGAGTGCGACTACAAAAAGATTAAACAACTTTAGAGCTGAATCAGTTGCACACTTTTTTGCGATCCAGAAAACATTTTTATTCATTGTCATAAACATGCTATAATTGTCACACTGCTTTTCCCATTTTTTAAATCTAAGAGTCTATTCACACAACATGTTCTTGCATGGGACGTTATCAATCTTCCTGATTTTTACTGACATTATACGACATGCTGTCTAATGATCTTAATGATCCAGAACATTTAGCAGAGGCATTCTGGATTACTTATGGTAATTTTACAGTGACTTCGAAATTTAGTCCAATCAAATTTCATACTCGAAAATAGCAATTAAAATTAGGTTTTATTTTGGATAATGCTAGATCAACAAGTTCTTACTTAAGCATGCATGCATACACATAATGCTTAAGTGTAAATAAAAAAAACAACACTTCAAAAACAGAAAAGTGTTAGGATTATAGATAAGTGTCAAGAAGTGTTCTTACCCCTAAAGTCTGGAAAAGAAGCAAACAGACTTGTCGATGAGTCTAACATCTGGAATGAAAGCAGTGATGGCCTCACCCAAAGACTAGTAAAAAAAGGAAAAAAGCTCGATGGCATTTTTGTTGCTTTGAATTATTTATGAGTTTTATGGCAATCTTGTCTTTTGAACGTAATCAAAGCATGCTGTAATTATCTCCTGGAGAGGACCTTTCAACATAGATTCTGGGCTCTTAGTGAAAATATGCATTCATAATACTTTTTCCAATGCTTTAGTTGTCCTGAAGAGCAGTGATTAGGTCTTACCTGCCAGATATCCTGGAGCGCAAGAATACATAAAAATCGAATCAATTCATCAACTAATCATCTAGCCAATATTTTTACCGGACAACTGCTGAGAACAACTTAACAGTGAGCAAAATCAGATATTGTGCTGAAACTTTCACTCAGACAATTATTTATATGTATATAGGACAATAGGGAAATGGGGGACAGGGAGGGAGAATGGAATCAGGACATAACCCCGGCCAGACTCAGTCTTATTTGCCACTAACAAGTGCACTAATTTCGGTTGCAACTTTTGTTTAATGCAGTGCATTTAGATTAGTTTTAAGAAGATTCCATAATCCATATGTGCATGAATCATTTCCATTGCTGTTTATATAGCCTTGATAAAACCAGGAAGGTCATTTTCAGTTCCCAGCATACCTTAGATGTGTAAATATTGAAAATAAGTCAAATGTTTTGATTTGGATTTAGAGTATCGGTTATGTTGGAGGTTTGTGCTTTACCCTTGTCGTAAAGAGTAAAGTCTGCTCTGTGTAGATTGAGAATAAGTGTGTTGTACTCTCAAAAAGCAGTTAGTGTTGAATTTCCATTGTGACCAGACATTGTGTTATTTTCGAGAGCTTCCTTGTGTTTCCTCTTAATGCTATACATTGCGTTTGTTAAAATAGTTTCAGAATTGTATGTGCATTATTGCTTGCTGGTAGTAAACTGTAAGAGATTCATTTGGGTTACTTTGACGTGTCTAATTGTAAGCTATTTGATTAGACTTTGTGTGCAATTGAATTCCAGTGTTTGGAACCTCTGTCCAAATCTGAATTAGATTTTAAGTTGATTGAATTTACTTTAATATTCAGGCAAGTATATTAAAACAGCATATGTGAGTAATTGTTTGAGCTGTGCATTACGAAAAAGAAAACAGAAACATTGTACCGAGAAAGGAATAGTCACATATGTGTACTTTTTCATTCTGGAGTTTGAAACTTTGTTGTGCTTGGGGAGTAATTCAGAAACTTCTCAGACATATAAATCTTTTTCATAAGCGGCAGAATCAGTTCTAATGCCTTTCCCTCCCCATGAGGGCAGTCAGTGTGTCTAAGAGTGTTAAACAGAGTTTGCACCTCGCTGGTGCTAAACAATGAAACATAATGGGAAATCACACTGTCTCTGAGAGATTTCTCAAGCCTCTGAGATAAGCCTCCTCCATAACAACAGATGCTGTCCAATTGTCCTTAAGTTATTGCACAGAGCCTTGGAGCTCGTCATTAAAACAACAAATTGTCTGTGCCAAATGTATGGCATTACAGCCTAATGAAATAGACAATTCCTGCTTGTTTTCTGTCAAGCTCTTGTCAGTAGTGGAATCATGGCTCCTTTAATTGTATGTGTATTTTTCTTCTAAAGGCAGTAAGCTGCTAATATATTGGCACAATTCTGAAATCTGTCAAAATATCATGGAAAAAATTATCTTGGTATGTCAACATAGGAGCTTGTGCTGTAATTTAGACTATATTTGAATTAGTTCCAGTAGATAAAAACATCTAATTGGATTATCATTACCTAAACTTCTCACTTTAACAAGGTTATCCATCAAATGCAGTTTAATTACCTCAAAAGCAAACACTAAGAGGGCTGACTTGCAGCAACGTGATCAGAATGGTTGGGTGGCTAGCCGGTGTGTGACTGCGGAGACGTGAATGACACAGCTGACTTCAATGTTTTATGGATGAGTTCCTCAGGGTTCCAAGGGAATATCTGTCTAAGCACAGCTCCTCAAAGATTGAATTAGTCTTTTGATCTACTAATTGATTTGGAAAGCTAAGAAAAAGAAACACTGGAGTTTTCAACTAGCAAGCATGTAAGAAATAAATCACTTGTGGCTGCTGGCCGTAAGAAGCTGTGGGGAAAATGTGATTCTTTTCACCTGTTTTTCAAACTGGAGAACGGATAATTCACAGACTTATTCATTATGATGAATATTCAGAGTTTGTCATGATGATATATGAATGTAATTTCCACCGTTCACTTTGGAAAAGTTGTATATTTGATTTATGTACTGTTTGATTACAATGCTTGGAATAACAAAACCCAATTTGACCTTACTCGTAAGACACTGCCATCTCCAAATGTATTTATTTCCACATGCACAGGTCCGTATGAAGTCATATGAATAATTTTACAGGGAAGACTTTCCAAATTTGCATGCGAGTGATGGCATATTGAAATGTGGATGGATGGAGCAGGTGAGTGTGTGATGATGACACAAAGCCCTTAGAGAACCAGAAGTGATTAATGAGGAATGAACGCAACCCACACCAACCTTACACACCACACAGGCCTGCAAACTGGGTCAGACTCAAATGTTCACATAATTCAGGTTTGGAACAGACGTTGAGTAGAATACTAAAAGAGACATTTCATCCAAAAATGATAATTCTGTCATAAACCTACCGTATTCATTCTTACGCATACAAAATGCTTAGTAGGCCTGTAAAAATCGTGTATAGTTTTGTGCATTTTCTCTTTAAAGCAGCTTTAGGTTTTCTCTGTAAAGCTGATTTGGTTTCTCGGTAAAGCTGCTTTGATATATATATATATTGTGGAAAGCGCTACAATCGAAATTAACTAAATGGAGAATTTCACCTTATGTATGTCATTTTGCTAAATTTGCACAAGAGAACAAAAGATGCTTATAAAATCATTTAAACTTCCCTCCCTGGAAGGACATCCTGGTAGGAAACATGCGGGAGCAGAATGACCCGGTCAACGCAAAGCTGCACAAAGCTACATTGCATATTTTATGCATTAAGCACAAATTGCTAATTTTGGATGTCTTGGCTCAGTGAGTTCATGGTTTTGAAACTGTATTTAAATTCTGATCACATCAGAGATGCAATTAATCATTGCATGGTTTTAGGGTCAAACTGATGAATATTTAGTTATCTATATAAAATTGCCTTGACCTCTCTTGCCATAACTTTCATTTAATTATTCTAACCAGAGCAGAGGCTTACCTTATATCCCAGGCCACCACCTTAAGAGGTATCTGCCTCTCTACGGATTCATAAATTAGATTCATTGCGTATAAAACTTTATCAGAGTTCTGCCAAATTGCTTGATATGAATTCATCTTAATCTTATTTGTAGTTAAAGGGGTTTTATTCTTATCGTAGTCATTTAAAAGGATGATCTTTCTATTTTGGGGCCTCAGAGAATAGAAAATAATTCTGTTGTAATTTGAACCTACTTAAACTTTTTGTTAATATATATGCAAAAAAAAAAAAAAAATCTTTCCCCGGACAAAACTCACTGCTTTGCCCAAGAGACAAAACAGTGTTGTACTTGCATGCTAATAATGTACAAAAAAACATATTGTGTGCATATATTATTTTTGTCATTTATATTCCAAACAAATTTCATGATACAAGCCATGCTGAGTTTGTTGTAATATTGATATACATTGTTAATGCCATCCATGGTTTTTAGCTTATATGAATATATTATATTAGCTTATTAGACTATCTCAATGACTCAATAATTAATTAGGCTTATTTTGGAAAGAAACTAAGCTACAAAATATGGGTCTTTACTATAAAAAAGTAATGTATAATTGAAGAACTAGGTATAAAGGTCCGTTCACACCAGGAACTGTGGCTATAATGAAAACCATTGGCATGTGAATTCTAATTGGCTCTCAATTTTTTCCCCATTCATCAGCTGGAAAAAATCTTTCCAATGACATCGCTCCTCTGTCATAACTGTTATAGAATAGATTGATTGTGAAAATCTACAGTTATCATCCTTGGTGACTTAAGTGGCAGCTTTGAATGAACATTTTATGTTTCATCATTTTTTGATAGCCTGACATTTTCTGTTTCAAAATTTAACTCTCTGTGCCTCTTTTCCTTCACATTTTCATTGCTGAAATGGATCATTTCCCTTGGCACTTGGTAAACCCATTTTTCTGCAGCTTCGTTGTTCTAAAATGATGTATTTTTAAAGAGACTGTCTTTAAAAAGTTTTTGAATAATAGTAAACCAAATGATGGCCCCGACAGTGTCGCTAGACCCTTCAAATGAAAATATGCATGGTAAGAGAGATTCAGCTCATATATGTTAGATGGTTATTGATCGCAGATTGGCAATATAGAGCAATTACTCGCCACCGGACAAGCTGAAGTTTGATCTATAGCCCTGGTTTAACTGTGCACGATCAATGCCTGTGCACAGCAGACACATACATCATAATATTCTGACATTCAAAAGTCACAGGGCAAGAATGGAGTGCCAGTCTCAGAGACTGATGAGAAAGCAAATATTCGCAAGCAAATATGTTGTGACAGCAGTTTGACAAACACTTTTCAAAAATTGATCCTGCATGTCTGCCTATTTCTCCAGGGTGTATATATGCAGAGGAGGCAAAAAAGGAGACCTGGGAATATCACATTTATGCAGTCGCAATGTGGTTTAATAGAGGATGAATGTATAAGCATGCTGCTATTGAATGTGTGACTATACATCTCTTATATTTTCTGCTCAAGGATGTAAACCCCAGCAATGATGCATTCTCTGTGACAGAGAGTATATATAGAATACGTGGTGTAAAATGCATTCCGCTGCATGACATTTCCTGTTTGACTTCTATGAACAAGATAGTCCTAAAAAGCCCCAAGAGCTTTGCATTTACGGTAGACGCTCAAACGCTGCCACCCCAATGAACAGGCATCTCAGTTAGACATTGATCACAAGCAACAGCTATCGGAAGCATCCTGTGTTCCCTCCCTCTCTATTCTTCTTATCTTCTCTTAATTGCCAACTGTCTTCCTGAATCATTATTCAGCCCACTATTAAAAGAGCAGAGCAGACATGTATCAGATATGGTATCCTACTTACTCTGCCAGCTGCCATTCTATGTCATCACTTCCTGTGTACGTCCTTCTCTCATTAGAGCTCAATCCTGCCATTGTCTCCTGCTGCTGATGCTCCACTTCCCCCATCAGCTGCACACAGCAAAATCAATACCCTTCCTGGAAAAGCTTGAAGGGTCCATTCTATATCTGACCCTTATTAGTGCAGCTACTGCCCATGACATTTACCATATAAGACCTGTGTCCATGTCAACGGCCCTCAACCTTGTCCAGACCCCCTGAAAACAACCCACTTCTCACAGTATCGCTCCAAAACTGTCACTGTTGCTATGGCAACGCCTGTTTCATGATAATTGTTGTGTTGTGTAAACCAAAAGCTCCCAAATAGCCTACATCGGAAAAGATACAAGTAGCTTTAGCAGCAGTAAATTATTCTGGGGACTTCAGGGACTTGATGGGGGTCACTAAAATTATTATTATTATGGTCTAACAAAAAGGATAGTTTGAACAAAGCATTGGCCTGGAAAACAAACTTTAAGTACCATGAGTACCTTGAACCTTGCATTGTGGAGAGCTGATTTAGGATTTTTTCCCCCCTGGATCTTTCAATTCCCAATACAATATTTTAAAGCACAAAAAAATGCAATATTCTGATGGTCATATAAAGTGGTCTGCACATTGTCACTGTTCACTTCTGAGCTCTGTGAGCAGATACTAATGATTTCCAACAATCACAGTGGCAAGAACCCTGATATTTTAGCTGAGATAATGAAATCTTGAAATTGGTTGCAACAAACCCATTAAATCGGTTAGTTCACCCCAACGAAAGTCTCATGGGTTTGGAACGACATGAGGCTGAGTAATTGATAGGCTAAGCATTGTTTCTAATATTCTTGCAATTATAATATAATTTTTTTACTCAAGGGATTTCCCGCAACCGGGGATTGGTTTTCATCATGGGTTTATTTTAAATAGGTTTCTATGGAAGTAAATAAATGGCAAATGTGTTTGAAACAAAAGAGCTTGATGAATTGCACTATTTGAAAAGAGTATGCATTGCATTAACCGTGCTTACATTTTAATGCAATGTATTTTTAGGGCTTGCTTTTTTTAATCGCTGTAATTCAACCTGCTTGTAAATTTAAGTTGTGGATATTTAAATTGAAAACATTTAATTTCTGTTGAATTTAAACCACTGAATTTGTGGAACCAATTTTGTGAAGCAAAATAAAATGGACCGAAAATTGCCTATGGAATATTATAGGCTGTGTACATACCAAATATTTTGGAAGTAAAATCTGAAATGAACTGGATTATTGAGTTTTTAATGAGGAAAATGTGCTTGACCTGTTTTGAATTGAAACATTAACAGCTTAAAATATATCACCATGTTGAGTTCAGCCCTTAAAAATGCAATGCTTAAAAATACAATGCATAAAAAGCAAGCAAACGCATATTTTTTTCCATTTATTACAATTCAACAAGCTTTTTTGTTTTAAACACATTTGGCAATAAATTTCTTCCATGGTTTGTCCTTTAATGAACTCTTTTTCATTTTCATTAAGCTGGAAGTAGTTTCAGAAGATTGTAGATTTCAGATCAAGTATTTCTGCAGCCTAGATGGACATTTTCTAACACTCAGGGCAATGAGGATTGCTGTCATATTGGATTGAATCCTGACTCTCTCTCATAACATTGACTATGAAATTGGACATATTCTGTCTGCATTTTGAGAAATTTATCATGAGAAATTTGTGGTTACTGGGTTATGCGCTATCCAGTCACACACAAATGAATGTACAAATGTATTGTTAAACAATAATTAGCTTGTTTTATTAAGTTGCATTAATGATAATTGTACCATCAACAATTAAATGTTATGATTTGCATAACACACAGAGATGTATTAAACCATTTTGTGTAGTGAGTCTTCAAAAGGAAAAGAAAAAAGAGAAGACGTTTTATATCCCCCATATAATGCGCTAGTGGTGACTAAATCAGTTTCATTATGTGACACAGCACATGCTGGCACATTTTCCCCATAAGATTCATAATCACACTGTGTGCTCTCTGAACAGAGTTATTTTGTGCTCTGTGAAAACCGAAGTGGTGAGAAAATAAAAGAGATGTAAACGGCTAGCTGTTCATTGCTGTCAGTTTCGTGGCTTTCACATCTTGCGCACTGTTTGTGAGCAGTTCCCATTGAGCAGAATTCATAAAACAACAGTTTTATGTTGACTGTGTTTTTCAAGGTTCCCCTGTAGTTGATCGATCTGTTCAAGCACATTGCAGTTATTATGCTTAAATTGCATTTTATTTGTGTCGGCTCCGAACAAGTCCCCTGTTGGTGAATAAATAGTGTCTTTTCTTTAGAAAAACATTTAACTTAACAGGTATGGATGCTGAGATTCCTGTGGCTCAGAGAATCGACATCAAAACACATTTTAGACAGGTTTATTCCCTCTGTTTATGCAACCTAAAAGTGTTTGTTCAATAAATGCAGACAGTTTTAAGATCAGCCCTTCTGAAACACCTTTTCTGGAACCTATTAAATGTTTTGTTTTTTAATAACAGTGTAGTCGTATACAGATTCAACGCAATAAAAGCTAGAGTAAATGTATAACTATGAATTTTACAGTAGAACAAAAGGCCCATTTTTAAGGCCACATTGAGAGCAATGAACAGACTTGTTTGTTACTACCTCTGTCCTACATACAGTATTTGCCCTTCTTCGAAAACTTTCAGAAAGTGTCCCCCAGAAAGCTGTCCTTTGAAGGCTGTTTAGAGGAAGAACATTGATTGACTGGGAGCTTTCAGAGTCTGTGAAGTAGAGCATGCAATGGGGCCTCAGATAATGTTTAGTTCATATGGTATTCAGGCAAATTTTCAAGCCAGTTTTGCAATCTTCGGACAGCTCTTGTTGAGGGGCAATCAGCTCACTGCAGGCGGATGGATGCAAGCATTCTCGAATAATATATCGAAATCCATCATAGATAGGAGTATACATTTTCCAAATAATTGGGTAACCATTATAAAAGATAAATGCAAGCATATGTCGCACACAATTTTAGCCTCCTTTTATTATTTGTGTCTTTCTGTGTGAATGTTGTTCGGATATTGCATCTCAGCATTTTCCCTTCTCATTTAGGATTAATTGCTTGTGTTGTATAATTTCTTATTTGTAAGTAAATCTTTTTACATCTTGTACCTCTTCTTTTTCCAAGAATCTGTGTAATTATAACTATGAATCATTGATACAAGTGTAAGTATTTAATGAGAATGTATGTTCCCTCAATATAATTGCTCAATTTTCTCTATTGATCATAGTGTAAGTGCCCAGTGAAGCCTTGTGGCACAAGAAACTTTTTCTCAGAACAAAGGATTTTTTCTTTGAATTTTTACTTAATATGATAGCTAATACATTTACAATCTAATTAAATATTATAAATATGTAAACATATGTTTATTAAAAAATAAATGAATTACAATTATTATTAGTATGCACATATTTTTATGTGATATATAACATTAATTTATCACATTATTAACAATGCTTTAAATGCCTTGGGTTGACTGGCCAATTCAGATCAGCTGTTTACCTGCACAACCAAATTAGCTTGTTTTGCATTTTTCATGTGCAGTTTCACCTCTAAAGAGCTGCACTTCAAAAGGAGTATAAACAAGATTATAATTGAATGTAATACTTTAATATCAACCATTTGCATCTACATGTGTCATTCTCTTAAAACTAAATGCAAACAGTGAAGTACTTGATGGGCACCACATCACTTGTCATTCTTACCGGACAATCTGATGTTCTGTGCTTCTCTGTGCCTTTTTTCTGTGCCCGTGGTACCCAAGTTCACAACAAACCTAGCATATGCCAATCTACTTTTGTAGGCAGTCCAGAAACGCTAATCGATTCTAACATGCACTGAGATAGAAATTCTCTCGGGTACTTGAAAATGTATAAGAGCTTTGAATAGTGGACAACATACACCTCTGATGTCAAGAGATGTATTTACCCAGAAGAGATCTCAAAGAATCTAAAATATTAATATCAGTAACCATCAGTCATATAGGGATCTTCAGTTATGTAGGGATCTTTGTTATGTACAATGTGTCTGCTCTAGTGACAGAGAAGTAGACAAATAGTACTTTTTTACATGCCTACCAATTATGGATTAGAATTGTTTTTTTTATTTTATTGAAAACAATTAATTTTTTTAAATAAATGTTTATTTATTTTATTTTATAAGACTTGCAATGTTAACACCGTTATAATGATAATAATAATTTATTATTATAATATTTAATCATTATTGTGTTATTGTTGACATTTTATATATTAGTGTTTCATTTTAATGGTTTAGAAGTATTTGAAATAGTATTTTAATGTATTAATTCGTGTTGAAAAATAATGTATTAATGACAAAGCATTATGCTTATGACAAAACATAATATATGGTTCATTACAAATATCTGTACCTATTGTCAAATAGCTACAATTTATGAGAAGAAAGCAGAAATACACATACACACACCCTAGAGCCTGTTTACTTGGGAAAAATGAAATATGAGGCACCTCTATGAGTCATGGTGGTTTGGTTGGCGTGAGCAGAAGCTGTGAGGTATTTACAGGGGGGGTCCACTGCAGTGATACAGGAAGCTATGACCTTTCCTTTAAGAACAGCCACTAAATCATTGTCTCTGTTGCAGAGTTTCTTAAGACAGAGTGGATGGCTATATCAAGGGATCTGCCTCGGTGCCTTTTGAAATCTTTTCGATTAATTGCAGGGGTGGTGGATGAAAGGCCAGTCACCTCTGTCTAAATAATCCTGGATAATGAAAATTCCCTGACAAAAGCAGTATGGGATGATGATCCAGTGCCCTACTCTCCATGTAGAGAGATTAAAATATACATTCAATACATTGCACAATGTTATACTTTTATATTTCAATTTTCATGCAATTTTTTGTCTCGCACAGTTTTAAGATAATTTATTTTATTCCAGCCTGACTCAATGAATAGCAGACATTTGAGATACACTGTAAACCGAATAAGTTGTTAATCAGTCAAATTTTTAAGTTCAGAAATATAAAGTTTAAGTAAGCAAAACTGGCATGTTTATTTTGTAGTTATACATTTTAATTGGTCTTAACTTGAAATGTATGAGTAAGCTAATTTATACATTTATAATGTAATCATGTAATCTCAATTTAAATATTCTTAGTAGTGGAAACTTGGCTAGGTTTAACTAGCTAATTTAATAAATGCTAACTTACTAATAGACAACATATTGCTTTGATAGCATTCACTTAATTGCTTAAAGAGTACAGCAACATGGAGAATTTTACATATAACTGTTCTCAAACTAAGCTCATGCGCCACTCGTCACCGTGATGGTAATCCCCCCCAAAACTCTACACAATAGATAACAATATCTCTTCTAAATTAGTGTAGCAAAACATTAAACACTAATGAATCTCCCACTTAACATTAACCTTGCAGAAATCTCATTACATAACACTTAATTTTAGCATTTTTTCTCCCTTTCGAGTGCCATGGCACAGCATGTTGGGAAATAGAAATCCCAGCCCATATTCAGTTAAGTTTAAGTTTGTCTAAAAGTTAATTTTATTGAATTAATTTGTTTAATTTAAGCTTACCTTACTCAAACTAATTAATAATTGTAAGCATTTGGGTTTGTTATATAACAAAATATATTATTTTTGTATAATATATATATATATATATATATATATATATATATATATATATATATATATATATTATTTTTGTATAATCATTTTTATTTCATGATGTTAATGGCACAGGATTAATGGCACACACCTTTAAAAAGAATGGTTACAGTTTAACTGACAGCTTCAGTGTAGCACTATAAAAAAAACTTGTTAAGTTTACTACATAAAAAAGACTTCTGTGGTTGAAATTCACTGTAAAAAAATAGGTGACCATGTTTCAGGTATTGTGGATGACATATTGGTTCCTGTAAATTTGTACAACATATTTCTGTACAACATACAGAATATTTGATGAAGTGGTATAATGCTTTTTACATTAAAAAGTACTGAGCTACCATAATAATACAGGTGAAGCCACTTGATGAATCAGATTTCATCATAAGCATACTCTTCGTAAAACATGGCCAGTGCTTATTATTACATTTATGCATTTGGCAGACGCTTTTATCCAAAGCGACTTACATTGCATTCATGGAACACATTGAATCAGTTCTTGCTTTCCCTGGGATCAAACCCATGACCTTGATGTTGTAAACATGTGTTTACATGTAATAATATTTCAATATATTTGTTACGTCACTAAGGACGTAAGGTTGTTTTTTTTTTGCTGTATTTTCTTTCTTGCGAGGGTTGTTGTCTCTGGCGCTTGTACTGTCACTCTGACAGCTGTTGCTGATAGGCTGTCTGACCTGTCAATCATGCAAGAAGACGTGATTGGCTGTGCTGCATGAGGGCGGGCTCTTCTCATCTCATCCGATGATCAACACCTGTAGAATCGCTTCTTAAGGGACGAGCTGCTGCACAGCGGGAGACACTACTTTTTATTTTTCTTCTGATTCTGACTTGTGTTTGTTTTTTTATTGTGTGAATTTCACACACAAGCACTGTGTACCGAGCTGAACAGTTATGACTGATTGAAATTTGAAATGTGAACTTACACAAAAAAGTTCATCAATCTATGGGTGCGGGATATATAAAGGTGCGGGTTATGGCAACAATTTTTTACACCTGCGGGCTATAATGAGGGTGCGGATTATCTGCGTCTGTGGGTTATATGCGGGAAAATACGATATACAGGGATTGATTAGGAACAGGTGACAAGACTAATGAGCAGAGTGATTACGGGACAGGTGGAGGAGAACACACTGGGAAAGTCACGTCAGGAAATGGGAAGTGGGCAGAGATATGACATAAGCATAACACTTACTGTATATCCATCTTATTTTTCAATGCGGAAGTAAATTATTTTCTATGAATTTGTGAGATTTCCAATTCATTAGCCTCCATAGGGAAATAACGAGAAGAATAACAAAGTGCTATAAATGGTAAAACTATTTGCGCTATAAACCAAGGTATTTATAATTATGATAATACATTAAAATAATTGGGTAAAAAATAAAACTTTGCAATATCAAACATATTGCATAACAAGCTTTTTGTGTACACCAAAAAATAACTGGAAGCGGACAACACCGGAAGACAGACACATTCCATTTACAAATGCTAAAATTACAAAAAATAACAAACATGTTTTACAGTGTGGGGAGATAACGTTATCTTATTCATTTTAAATCATTCTAAAGGCTGTTGCGCACCAAGAACGATAACTAATAGTATGATTATTAGCATCCACACCAACGCACCATAAAGTTCATTTTATTATAAGTGCATGCTGCAGTTTTACCATCTGCCGCTTTAAATGTTTGTTGTTTCTTGTTAAAGCATGATGGATTCTCATTGGCTGTCAATGTTTTTATTGTTTATCAAAAAATAATTCAACATTACGGTTTCCTTGTACCATTATCATTATAGTTGTGGTGTGGACCCTTATTGTCATTTTAGTTAGAGGGTTGGTTAAAGGGTTAGTTCACCCAAAAACGAAAATTGGTTTACCACAACGGATGTGCGAGTTGTCAATAAAAGGCTAAATTTAAACTGAGCATCAATTAAAGAGTTTGTTTCAATTGATATGAATTAGTTTTACAATCTCTTTCCAAACTTCTTGAAGTGTCAAGTTTCAAGTGTCAAGTAGCTTTCCTGCAGCTCAATCAGTAGAGCATTGGTGTTTACAACATCAAGATCATGGGTTTGATCCCAGGGAAAGCAAGAACTGATTCAATGTGTATCTTGAATGCAATGTAAGTCGCTTTGGATAAAAGTGTCTGCCAAATGCATAAATGTAAGTTAAATAGCTGTCAATGGAAAGTACATAAAGCTCTCAGATTTCATCAAAAATCTTCTTCATTTGTGTTCCGAAGATGAACAAATGTGTGATGGGTTTGGAACAACATGAGAGTGAGTAATTAATGGTAGAATTTTGAGAGTGTAAAGTCAGAATAGTAAAGTCAGAGTGTCAAACTTGAACTAATGCAGTGATGCATTTTCTTCCTTTGTTGAATTGGCGAGGAAATAAACCATTTTCTCTATAATCGGTGACCCCTAATAAATATGTGTTGCTTTAACATTGACTACATTTACTTGAAAGCAGGTGAAGTCAACCTGCTAGCACTTCTTATCAGAGCTGGAATCTCGTCTCATGGGGCTGTGCGGAGGTCTCTGACACACATCTTCCCCCAGTCATGCCCTGTTACTTCTGCCGTGAAGCAAAATAGAGGGAGACACATTGCATCGTCCAGGGGCCCCATATCCTCTCTGGCAGCAGCCAATTTTTTTCTTTTAGAGCTGTCAGGTTGGTTGAGCTCGGCAGCAGCAGTACCTGTCTCCCCTTCAGTTTCGTCCCTCTCCGCCCTCATTGAGCATTCTGGTGCTCACCTGACAGGGCCTCAGCAGGGGCCTCCTGCCATCTGGCCTCATCTGCATGCTGGTACACAGGCAGCCAATGAGACTTTCTGGAAGATCTGGGCTTTAATGTTGGTGTCTCCAGCGACTGACTTCAGTTATTTCTCAGACGGCGGGGCTATAAGTGCTAAAGCGCTAAATTGCTGTCTGGAGATCCTCGACAGTTTTAAAAGGGAAATCCGCTAAGACGCTCTGCAGAGACCTGCCATCTTGGTAAAAAATTAATTCCTGTCTAATCAAGCCAGCCAATAAAGCATATAAGGAGCTTAGCCAAGCCCTTTTCATTTCTTAGCTCTTAATGTAGCATGGATATGATGTAAATAAATATTTCTAGGTTTTGTTCAGGAAACGGGCAAGTATGTCACTGCGTTGTTCTTTCAAAAAGTTTTCAGAAGTTTGAAAAGTGCAAGATCTGTATATGCAGTAAGTTGTGCTTGTATCTAGGCTGTATTTTAAAACATTTAGATGTTTTGTCAGAGTCTCCCAACAGCTGTCACCGTTTGGCAGAGACTCCGGGAAAGTGTTGTAGGTATATGTGTGTAAGAGGTTTTTTTGAGTGTTTAAGCAAAGTTTTCATTTTTAAAAGATATAGTATGCTTTTGTAATACAATGACCTCTTTTGTCTAAAAAAACAAGAGAATATGTTATTCATCAATGCTTTTTAATGAAATTTAATGCATATTCTTATTCCGTGACCTGCAAAATCAGCTTTATATTGTAAGATATTTATATTGTACATTAATTCTAAATAGTGAAAGTAAGCACTGGCTCTTGACTATGGAAATTACTAAATAAGTACTTAATAAGTAATTGTCACCCTTAGTCTTTTCTTTTGTGTCACCTTTGCACTTTCTTGTCGGTAGGGTCATTTGTCACTTCCTGTCTGTCCTGTCATCTGTGCACTTCCTGTCGGTAAGGTCATTTGTCACTTCCTGTCTGTCCTGTCATCAGTGCACTTCCTGTCGGTAAGGTCATTTGTCACTTCCTGTCTGTCCTGTCATCTGTGCACTTCCTGTCGGTAAGGTCATTTGTCACTTCCTGTCTCAGTCATGTTATGTTTCACTTCTGAGTCCCCTTTGTGTGTCCTCTCGTACCCTCCCTGCACCTGTCTTGTCATCACTTACATTGTTAGTCTACCCAGGTGTTCGTCATTCCCTTGTGTATAAAACCTTCTTGCGTTTCCCTTGTCTTTGTTGGTTGGTGATGTCATGTGGACTCTTTCGGCTCGTTTCCCATGTGTGTGGATGCTGTCTCAGTGTTTCTTGTCTCCTCCTTCTCCCGTATTCCAGGTTTTTATTCCATGTGTGTCGGTTTTGTTTTGCTATTTAAAGTGTTTTGGTTTATAAATAAAGTTTTGTTTTTGCTAATGCATTAAAGTAACAGTAAAAACATTTAGAATGTTACACAAGTTGTCTGTTTTCAAATAAATGCTTTTCTTTCAAACTTTTTATTCATCAGACTCCTGAAAATATCTCAGGCCTCAGTTTTCACAAAACATTAAGCAGCACAACTGTATAATTGATAATAATAATAAGAACAAATGTTTCTTGAGCACCAAATCAGCATATTGGAATCATTTCTGAAGGATCAAATGAAACTAAAGACTGAAGTATTTGCTGCTGAAAATTCAGCAATAAATTACATTTTCAAATGCCTTAAACAGAGTGTCTATTTACACTAGTTGTGTTTTCACTGTGGGGTCAAAAGTGAGCGTGCTTGTGTGTGCCAGGGTGTGTTGCATTTCCACTTGTGGGGCTTTTTAGCAGAGGCTATTTACACTAAAATCTTGTTGGGCCAAACTAAATTGTTCATAGTAGCAGTAGTGCAGGGGAAAGGCATATGCTTAAAGTTTTTATGTAAATCGACCCGAATTTGAAGCCGCCTTTTGCTGAACTTGCTATTCTGCCCTTTTCCATCACGTATCAAATCGGAAACATATTTATTTAAAAATGTTTTTTCAAAAAGTAGAAATAGTGTCTAACATGTGCTTAATAATAAAGTGTTTATCGGTTAGCGGTAGGGTCCATTTAATCATTTTAATGACTATAGTAACTTACTGTGTTGTTATTGCATACTGTTTAGTGTACCAGTATCTTCCACTATTTATAAATAGGATAAATAGGCTATAAATTGCATTTAACTACTATTTATGATATTTGCAAAGAAAATACTTCCTTGTATTTTGCATAGTGTAAATATAATCACTATTTTCACTTAGTGCAAAAAAAAAAACACTATTACCTTTTTATTACTTTTTAAAAGTATTTTTGTTCAAATAAATGCAGCCTTGGTGAGTATAAGAGAATTCTTTCAAAAACATTAAAATAATCTTTAGTGTAATTATTTTCAGTTTTAGGTTAATTAATAAAAAATATTTTCAGTGTCGTTTCCCCCCAGTGTTTTTCTTCTCATCTGCACAGCAAAAGGTTTTCTCCTTTTGATCTTCCATCTTTCTTCTCTGTTTTTTCTTCTTCTCTTATGCCCTCAGTAGACATCGATTGATGCCATTATCGTCGCTCACTTGTGGAACGTGAAGACTGCAGAATTCTCTGCTCTGGTGCTTGACTGAGCGTTAACCTGTGAGTTTGACCCAGATTTCTGGCCTGTGCGCGTAAGGTTGGTGTGAGTTGCGTTCAGTCCTCATTAATCACTTCTGTTCCTCGCAGGGCTTTGTGTCATCATTACATACTCACCTGCTCCATCTATGAGTGCTGTGGCACATTTGAATATTCCATTACCTATATGCAAATGCTCTGCCTCTGCCCTAGGTTATGATTTATATGGGCTTGCAACAGACCTCCACACACATACTTCTACTAGTGAACAAATGCTCCAGGCTGAGAGAGATCACCTGCCACATTAAGGTCTCCTGAAGTTATAGATTATTCATCTTACAGCTTGTGTTACAATCATATTGTGTGGCAGCACAGATCAAAAGCGTGGATGTACTATAAGTGTGCATCTGATAAGCGCAGAAGCAAATTAATGTTCTCACGTCCAGTTGCCCACAACCAACCTGGCTGAGTATGAAAGTAGAATTCTTAATCTTCACTTTCAAAATGTATTAAGAGACCAAAATATCAATTCATATTTGAAGGAGCTGTTTTTCCCCATATAAGACTGGAGGAGCATACAAGCTGTAAAGTCTGTTGTTGTATTTACGACTTATTATACAATGGTGATACTGGCTGTTCAAATCATGTTATAAACTTGAGTGGCCCGATTAAAGCTTTAGAACATTTTTAACGTGCCCATTACGCTATTTTAAAGGCCCCTAATATTGCTTTATAGGTCTCCTACAATAGGTTACATGGATCCAAGGTCAAAAACATTTATTGTGGCATAATCTCTTTTCTCCGTGTCTGAAACTGTTTGATAAAGGTTTTGTTCTTTCCAAAACCCTCCCTTCCAAGAGCCTACTCTGCTCTGATTGGTCAGATGGCCCTGTCTGTTGTGAGTGGTCGAGTGCTTACAGTAGATTTTCATTACCCAGAAAGTACACATTCGTCTGCAAAATGTCTGTTAAAGATACAAATATCTGTGTACAAATATCTAACAACCATCTTTAAGATGTCAGTTTCACACACATGTTCTAAATCATAAACATCTTAAAGACATTATCTAAATGTCTATTGAACGTCTGACATGTTCTAAACACATTTTGCAGTTGAACAAACAATCAAATAGACATCTCTGAGGTGTAGGTATTCTATCAGGGTACCATATCTGAATTTTAGCTCCGGAGGCTTCCTCAGCTCGTGTATACACAGTGATATGAACAGTAATGAGAGAGTCGGTGTCACCTTATCAATTCAAGTCCTCATCCTTTGTAAATGCAGGCAAAGTGAATTTGTTTTTACAGTTCAGAAAACAGCATCTTCTCGACATGGCAACATGAAGCAAACTCTTCTAGGCCTCAGCTACTACTACCGTAATGTTTGAGGGCGGGTCATGTAGATGTTGTTTGTGGGCAGCCAATGAAAACCATAGGCTGACATTATGCAAATTTGCTAAAAACCAAAAGGGTACATTTACAGAAAAAACATTTTCATATAAAAACGGAAGACTTCGTAAACATTTTGTTCATTCATTTACACAACAATGATGTTTTGGGGGCCTCAAAACGCAAACCTATGAAAACAGGTTTCAAAGTGCATGTTTTTGAAAATGATACCATTATCGTCATTATGAAAATAGTGATGCTTATAGAATACTTCAACACTATGGTGAAAAAATAAGTAAAACAAGTCACGACAGGAGAAAGACAACTAGATAAGTGTAAATCCAGAGTAAATGAAGGAAAAAGAGAATTAAAGTAACAGAAACTAAGTCTTTAAATCTGAGATAGTAACCCAAACACAAACTAGAATAGCCCCCCCCCCCCCCCCCCCATTTTTAGTACATTGCTGTCGTGTAAACACACTCTAAAACTGGCTTTATTGATAACTCGAGACTTTGATCTTTGAACCTTTTCAGACATTTTACATTCACAAACAGCTATATTACACATTACAGGAAAGGTAATACAGTAGAACCCCGACTTACGAAACGCTCTACGTACGAAAAGTTCGACATACGATAAAAGATTTCGGGGTTTTTTCCGCCCAAGTTACGACAAAATGATCGAGATGCGAAAAACGAAATCTCGGCGAGGCAACGATTTCCGAGTTTTGTTTTGATATTCGCGCTGATTTTGGATCGGGTTGAATGAAGGCTACAGTTTGTTCGGTCAGAACAATGATGTCTCACTCAGGGAATAATCCAAAACTGGTATTTATTAAAGGTGCATAGATGTGTGGTTACGCACGATCGATAAAACCTCAACGATTGGCACTAATTCCCTGTATTTCACTCAATAAACTATATACAATCTTCAGCTGATCTCTTTTACCTTAATCATCCGTCAAACTCTCTTCTGTCACGACACTTCCTGAACTCCGAGGGAAAGTTTGGAATAGTCCATTTCGCACTGAATGACAGGGATGTCTGGAATAGTCCATGGAAGAAGGGGAACACTTTTTCCAATCCTGCTCTCCTATTGGTCAGCATCACTCCCACCAGCCTCTGCTATTAGCATAAACTTTTTTTCCAATCAGTAACCATGGATGTGAAGATTGTTGCTGAAGTCAAAGTGAAGAAGAGGGTGCTTTTCATTGAGTCGAATAGGGAGGTTACTGAGAAGTATGAAACTGGAATGCGCTTCATCCCATGCTGAATATGGTGTTTTGTAGGGCTTGTGACGGACTAGGCAATTAACATGTAAAAGCCTGACCGACTATCAAAAATTTCGACATACGAAACCAACCTCGGAACGGATTAATTTCGAAAGTCGGGGTTCTACTGTATCCGAAAAAGCATAATGGGGGCACTTTAAATTGTGTGTAACATGGATGAGACAGATTTTGTATATGACACCATTTAGGCCATAGTGTTTAATCCAGTTAAGCGATTTGAAATAAAGGAAGTTACTGAGAGGCGAACAGAACTCGCTTTTGAACTCAGTGAAACACTGCTCTCATTATGTATTCTGGCCTTTTATCTCTCTAACAGAGAAAGCGGAGAAATCAATATGGAATTAGAAAAGAGCAGATTCCTGAATTATTGAGGATTTTAAGCTCTAAATGCTTTGAATAATATTGTTCATTATTGCAAATTAACATTCACTTGTCTCTTCCTTTCACTCATGTTTTGCCACCCTTTATTAATTTTAGTGAACATTTTCTCAACGAATTGCAGTACTACATTTTTGTCGAGGTACACAGGGGACAACAAAGCAGTTTTGCAATAGAAGAGTTAACACCTATACAACCCCATAAGACTGCATATAATGTCTTTGACTAGTATTATTACAGTTTTCTCAAAAATTCCCTACAGTAGAACACAGTATGTTACGATAGATTTAGTTTTTTTCACAGTATTCTTAATGGTTTCCTACAGTATAAACCGTGTACAGTATGTTACTGTAGATTCGCAATGCATTCTGGGAAAATATTAGAATACTATTAAATTTAAATACAGTACTAAATGACCTGAAAAAGCAAACACCTCCTCACGCAACGGCTCTGTGACAGACTTATCAGGAATAAGAAGCCCACAAGTGCATGGTACATTCACTTTCATAATTTTTTCATGTTTTATTCTGATGTTATTTTCTAGATATAAAGTTAATCTTTAGTTAATGTTTCCGTAAGTATATCTGATCAAGCTAGTGCTCATTTTAAAAGTGTCCTAACTGGCCTTTTCCTCCTGCAGTGTCGTGAAGATGAAAGTACTATGAGTGCGTTAAATTGGTAGGTATACTTCAAAACTTATTTGTTTTATACAAATGTTATTTGCCAGTATAAATGTGTAGAGTTAACTTGCATTTTCCTCATGAGACAGATGGGAGAAGTCGTTGCACTAAATACCGTTTCCTTCACAGCACGTTTAAACATATAACGTATACGTTTTTGTAACAAAGTGGAGACCAAGGTAGATCCAAATGCGTGTCTTTATTAAGAGTGGCCGTACAGGCAGAAGGTCAGGGCTAACAGAGAGCGTACGTAATCGATAATCCAGGCAAGAGTCAGAAAGGCAGGCAGACAGAATCAGGTACGATAATCCAGGCGGGGAAGTCAAGACAGGCAGATAACATTCACGAGCAAAAACCCAGGCACAGGTCGGGGCAGGCAGAACAGAATCAATCACGGGTAACAGCAGAATCAACAACAGGAAAACAGACAGGGCTATAAGCGCTCAGAATGATAACCGTAGTAAATCGAGACCTCACAATGTGTGTGCATGCATGGGAGTCTTTTATAATTCATGAAATGGTGTCCAGCTGGTGTGACAATCAGTCCAATGTGTGGGTTTCTGGGAAATGTAGTGTGTGCGTTAGTATATATGTGAGCTCCCTCCGGTGGCCAGAGATGGGAGCGCGGAGCTCATATTCATAACAGTTTTAAACGGACATGTAGGGTTATTGTTGTATTTTGCTACTAATTAAGTACTTTAACTCTTCAAACTTTTATTTTTACATTTACAACATTTAGTTTCCACTGTCACAACGTGTTTCTGTGATTTATAATGGTCTGGCTTTAATTGTATTTTGTTCATCAATTAAATATTTTTTAATATGCTGGTGTCTGCATGAAAAAAGATGAAACCTGAAAAAAAACTGTTGATGTGAAGCAATAACTTGTGTTATTGAATTAAAAAAAAATAACTGTATGCTGTACTTTACAGTAAACAACATACTGGATAATTGTTGGCAGTAAGTTATTGTTGATTTGACTATATAACTTTTACAATAGATTTATTTTCAAGTTTCAACTCAACCACATGTAAGTAGCTTATTTTTAATCAAAATCAAATCGTATTATTATTACATAATGGCATGTCCCAGTTTTTCCTTCATTGGGATGCAGATTTGTTCTCCCTCAATGCAAAAAAAACAAACAAAAAATCGAATTCTGTGAGTAACAATATGCAAATATGACAGCAAGTGAAAATCTTGGATGTGTGACCCACAAAGAAGTAGTCTTAGGTCACAAACCCAAGATTTTTACTTACTTTCCTGCTTTGTTATACTTGCATATCATGTAATTGTTACCCACATAATTAGTTTTTTTTTCTTTTGCATTGAAGCCTCAATCCCAATGTGTATACTATCCATGGAAAAAACATTATGCAAGATTAGTAGTCCAATAATACTAATAGTAATCCATATAATAAAACATAAAAAAAATAAAATTATATATATATATATATATATATATTTTTTTTTTTTTTTTTTTTTTTAAAGATATATATCATCATTTTAACTAACCAGGTATTATTCATTAATATTTATTAAGAATATAGACAAATCTTATATTAGTGTAACTGTCTAGATTGGCAAAGTGTGTAATAATAATATATCTGTTCTATATGAAAACTTTAACATTTCTATAAAAAAAAGGACATGAATCTACTATTTCTATAATTCAGTGACATCAAAAAATCATAAATGACTTTATTCTAAGGCTAATAAATGTATGTCACGATTCACTCCTGAGTATTTAACACAAAACTATACTTAGTAATACAAAACAAAATAACTTCAAATGATTTCTCTCTCTCTCTGTTTCATTCTTTTGGATATGCAGTTTAAATGAGTGCTCTCTGACACTGCTGTGTATCTTTAATCATTTCTGTGTATGGCTTTAGCCCACAATCCACAATAATGTGTTTTAAGTTAAAAATTACATTTTCAAATGAAAATAGCATAATGATCATTTTCTAAAGTGTGCGTTCATTGTTTGTTAATCATTCCATTTTCACTGGAAGAAAACAACTAGTGTGATGAGGGGTGAACGCAGAGAAAACTTGTTTCAGTGGATGGAAAACCGCAGCCTACTTTAAGATCTTGAGGTAATAAAATGACAAATTAATAATACTTTTGTGCAAGTAGCCGCATAGTAAGAGGGATACATTTGCAGTAGGGGTCTTGTTTAACCCAGATGAGGTTTCTTTTGTATAACAATATGCTGACGATCTGTATTTGATTAGGGTTGGAGCTAAAATTTACAAGACAGTGGCCCAAAATTGGCCATCTCTGCCTTATCTCTTTTTTATAACCTCAGACACCCCAGTTTTGGAACCACTGAATGTACAAACCAATGCTTCTATAAGATGATTAATTTACTTTACAGTAAATGCTTTATGTAAAAAATTAGAGGTAGGCAGAATCCCATAAGTTATTCAAGGTCCATTTGCTGTTAAGGTTACATGACTGTAGCTGCAAGTATATTATAGTTTTACCGTGCAGGTGATGCCTTTGTTTGTCTTGTCATAGTAAACTGAAAACAGATCCTGCAAATGAAGTCAGAACAACTAGAACAATTCAATTTTCTTTTGAGAATAAACTATAAAACATTTATAAAAAATGAAAAGAGAAAGATACTAACAATGAAAAATGCTAATTACCGGCCTAATACATTTGATTCAATTTTGCATAATGTTCTCTTAGAGATAATGAGAGCTTGCTTTGAAACCATTAATTTGGGAGTATTAAAAAATCTAAATAATTGATGTAAACAAACTTGAAACTGGAAACTTGAAGCCAAATCTTTTTTGCAGTTGATGTTTTATCTTAGAGATAAATTGTGCAAAAAGAGAGTTTTCAGTTAATCTGCAGTTTTTATTTGAACTTTTTAATCTATAATTAGATTTCATAATGCACACATATTTGCAATTTTTTTTAAACAGAAGTCTGTTAACATCTTATTCCAAGGTTACAGTCAAACAGGGGCTTAATCAAGATATTTGAGTTAAACAAATTTCTGTGTAAATCACTGATAAATCTGCTTTAAATTTAATTGGATACTTTACATAAGAATGTATTTACAAACCATTTACATAAATCATTCTGCTTGTGATTGAAATAACACCCTTTGACTTTGATATTTGCAATGCGACCGAATTCATCATTGACTTTTTCAAACAAAGATCTGTTTTCTGACTGAACCAACAATTATGATGCCACTTTTCCTCTATGATTTGTGTTTTTTAGATGTGTGAGTTTTCAGCAACACAAAAGGGCCAGAAACCAAGCTTCAATTTAGGAGACATCAGGCCAACCTCCAAGATAATAAAATACTTTTGAAGAAAACACAATGTATGATATCAAGGGTAATGTTTGATTTGTTTTGAGTCATCAATTTTGGCATTAAAAGTGTTTTTAAAAAAAACTGTGAAAAATTAAGCTTCCTTTATTTCAACATCATTAGTTCTAAACTAACCTAGATTTTGTTCACATCTTGCCAAAGAGTTTATTGTCACTTAATGCCAATTTGGTGTGACATTTCGGTGCTTTCCTTGCTACTTCATGCTTATTTCAATGTCTGTCACTGTTGATAATATAATAGTGAATTTCTGTTTTGGTCTCAAGGGAACCTAATACGGCTGCAAATAAATAGATTCTTTAAGCTATTAGTAAGGCATGTAGTCTCAAACAGACAGAAAGAGAGATATTGTGCTTTCAATATATTCACTTTTGTAGGCCAGTACAAAAGAAGCTTCAATGGTTGACAACAAAGTAGAGAGATTAATGTCAACAATTTAGTGACCCACCAGAGCGGTGTGTCAGTCTGGTGGAATCCATCTGACCTTTTGCATTATCATGGGGATTCAGATAATGATTCTCAGCAGGGAGTCTGAAGTGTGCATTATGTGTGCCTCTCACTTTGTTAAAGAATATAATCAGTCCTTAGCACCAGGAGACAAGATGAATAACAGATGGATGAGGGAGTGAACTGTGAAGGGCAGAGGTAAATGTCTTTGACACACATTAACTGACAGAAGGTGCTCTCTTCCATGCATTTGGACATAACCGCACGCTAGCGCTGGCCAGTGTGACTGTATATAACATGCGGTCAATGCGTCAAGAAATGTGTAAAGATTCTGCTGTAGCTTAGCTTCAAAAACATTTGGTCAAATTTGTAATGGTTTACTGTTTTGAGGCTTGTTTTGTCATGTAATGTCGAGTTATTTTTTAGTTTTACTTAACCAGTTCATTTGTTTTCATTTTGGTGTATATAAACTCACCTAAAGGATTATTAGGAACACGTGTTCAATTTCTCATTAATGCATTTATTTAATCAACCAATCACATGGCAGTTGCTTCACTGCATTTAGGGGTTGGTCCTGATCAAGACAATCTCCTGAACTCCAAACTGAATGTCAGAATGGGAAAGAAAGGTGATTTAAGCAGTTTTGAGTGTGGCATGGTTGTTGCTGCCAGACGAGCCGGTCTGAGTATTTCACAATCTGCTCCCTTACTGGGATTTTCACGCACAACCATTTCTAGGGTTTACAAAGAATGGTGTGAAAAGGGAAAAGCATCCAGTATACGGCAGTCCTGTGGGAGAAAATGCCTTGTTGATGTTAGAGGTCAGAGGTCATGGGCGACTGATTCAAGCTGATAGAAGAGCAACTTTGACTGAAATAACCACTTGTTACAACCGAGGTTTGTAGCAAAGCATTTGTGAATCCTCAACACGCACAACCTTGAGGCGGATGGGCTACAACAGCAGAAGACCCCACCGGTGCCACTCATCTCCACTACAAATAGGAAAAGAGGCACAATTTGCACAAGCTCACCAAAATTGGACAGTTGAAGACTGGAAAAATGTTGCCTGTTCTGATGAGTCTGGATTTCTGTTGAGACATTCAGATGGTAGATTCAGAATTTTGCGTATACGGAATGAGAACATGGATCCATCATGCCTTGTTACCACTGTGCAGGCTGGTGGTGGTGGTGTAATGGTGTGGGGATGTTTTCTTGGCACACTTTAGGCCCCTTAGTGCCAATTGGGCATCGTTTAAATGCCACGGCTTACCTGAGCATTGTTTCTGACCACGTCCATCCCTTCATGACTACCATGTGCCCATCCTCTGATGCTGCTTCCAGCAGGATAATGCATCATGTCACAAAGCTCGAATCATTTCAAATTGGTTTCTTGAACATGACAATGAGTTCACGGTACTAAAACGGCCCTACAGTCACCAGATCTCAACCCAATAGAGCATCTTTGGGATGTGGTGGAACGGGAGCTTCATGTCCTGGATGTTCATCCCACAAATCTCCATCTACTGCAAGATGCTCCTATCAATATGGCCAACATTTCTAAAGAATGCTTTCAGCACCTTGTAGATTTAAGGGAGTTCTGAAGGCGAAAGGGGGTCAAACACAGTATTAGTATGGTGTTCCTAAAAACCCTTTAGGTGAGATCTTTTTTTAAAGGTAACGTATTATGAAATGTAAGTCTCAGGTGTCCCCAGAATGTATTTGTGAAGTGAGTGGACACACTTTAACGCGTTTGTTCTCTAGGAGAGGCCGGATAGCTCGCCCAAACGTAGAGTGAACCACAAGTGAGACACAACTGATATTCCACAGGAGGGGGGTCCTTTAATAACAGCAACTGTCCATCCTACACACACCGGAGCAGTTGGCAAACAATGCTTCACTCACCATCGCGTTACTAAACAACAAAACAATAGTAAGAGCAACAGAAAAAGAAAACAGTGAGGAAAAAACTCACTCCGCATACATGCGAGATGCTTCCCTGCTCACGCTCCGTTCGATCCAATATAACTCGTTACAACACCATGAGTGGAAACATCCAAAGCGCACACACAGAACACTGGATGCTAGACTGGATGCTATTACGTTAATATTTATTCATTTATATATATATATTATATATCTATAATATACAGCTTAATATACAGTACCTACTGAAGTTAATATAAATCAATAAAAGAAAAACAGAAAATCACTGCTCTTGATCAGATAACATCATTAGAAGCTCATTTTTTCATAATAGGTCCCATTTACTGTACTGGAATAACTATTAGCTAATTAGCTGTAACTATTGGAATTAATATGATAAAATTACAAATTAATTTTCAGTCTGCATATATTTTAAAATGTAATGTATTCCTATACAATGGCAAGGCTTCATTTTTAGCAGCCATTTCTTGAGTGTCACATAATCCTTCAGAATCCTTCATTTGGGGCTAATATATCAATTATTATTGATGCTGAAATATTAGGAATGGTGAGCATATAGACATCTTTCCAAATCATTAAAAAACATTTATATTTTTACAAACTTTTGACAGGGAGCACATGAGATTTTAGTCATACCACCCATCTTAACCACACACACTCACACACATCAACTGCATCATGACAAGCAGTTAAAGTCTCTTACTGGCATTTTAGGAAGGGGCACTCCCACTAATTGTGAAGTATTAGTTTCATGGCTGGATGCCTGTGCCCTTTGGTGAGGCTGATCACACCCACTCATAATGATGAGATGTAGAACACCCGGCAGTTGACCTGGAGCAACGCGTAATCTGGCGTGCTGTTGTTGTTCTCTTTGCTCTGAGCTTGAGGCTGTGGCACTGCGTCAGAAAACCAGCTTTCTCAGAGTTTCAACACATCAACTTACGTTGACATGGCTTTTAGCTACATAAAACACCCAGAACAAAGCACATTTTCCATTTGCTACCTTGCCATTCTTATTAGAATCTCATTTGAATTTTTTGTGTAGTTGCACACATGCACTTTACTCAATACTTGCATTGCAAAGTCATTCTCAGTCACCTCTAAATATTGTAGGGGAATTTACAGTTAAGACCCGAGGACCAGATATGTTGAATGAAGACCAGGAGTCAGAAGTGCAGTCAATAGAAGAAATTTTAGTGAAGTTTAGTTTGCAGTTTCATCAGCAGAAGCCAGCTTCAGGTCTCACAAGGAGTTCGTAGGCCGCCCCAAATACAATAACATTGTTACAGCAATTATACTCTAACAGAGGGTGCTAACTACGTCAATGATGACGTTTAAATGATTCTGATTGGCTAAGAAAGAAAGAAAGAAAGAAAGAAAAACAAAACTAGTAATTTTCCACACAAGAGCAGACAGTCTGAAGCTTATCTTCGTTGATCACATGGTTTACGGGTTCGTGACGTGGCTTGTCGAGAACAGCAAGTCATTCCGTCTCCTGATGGTGCCAGTTAATCACCTCACCAATACAGAACATATTAACGCACACACACAAATACACAGCTTCTCCAAGGCTGAACTCGGCTCAGGCTCCAACTATAAACCAAAACATTCTGATAACATTCTCTATCTGTGGAGACGTGCAGACAATATTCATCCTTACTCGATGGAAAACTACAGAAGAGTAAAGAAAGGATATAACTAATAGAAATCCCTAACTTGATTATAAATCACTCTTTACAAATCATTCAAATAAGAAAGGGAAAAGAACATATGAAAAATAAGACAAAGAAACATATGAAAATTAAGACAAAGAAAAGAATATAGGTACAAATAAGAAAAATAAAATAATAATATATACAAGCGGCAATGGATTTCCGAATCGTCCCCACAACTTCCCCCTATTAGACCAAATGTGTAGTAAAACAACACATCTGGGCTATCAATTAATGCCGCTACAAATTGATATATTCACCCTTGCTCTAAATCTGGTTAAAATTTAATAAAACAAAAAAAAATATATGTTTTTCCTTCACAGACTTAACTGGAACAGAATATCTTATAGAGCACAGAGTGTGTTATTGACCTTCAAAACAAAAGACATGGTTGTATAAACATCTTACACTGTTATTATGAATAAAAATTAAATACATTTTTATTCTCTAGAAGCCGAAATAAATGGGAAACTAGTGTTACATTCCCAACAAAATCCCCACACCAGGTATTAGGTTAAAAGTGTCACGTCTACTGGTATAATCACCCATCATTGCATGAAAATATCAAGATATACACTTTGTTGTTGTTGTTGTAAATAAACCAAAAACAAAACAATTTCCAATTCATTGTAGAATACATGAAATAAGAGGGTAAATCTATTTCACTACACCAATTAAAATCAAAGGTGGTCTAAATAAAAATAAACAATGAAAGAATAAATAAATCCCATAATAATCCGTCTTAAGCTTTGAGTTTCTACTGAAAGTGTCATTCATTTAACAGGCAAATAGCATGTACCATCTTAATTGCAGGACATCTTAAAATTTTCTTTTTCAAAAACAGAAATAAAAAATGAAACAAATTCAAATAACCATTTCAATAATTATTTCCACTGAAACAAAATAATTTCACAGTATTCAAACCATGTTAACATTCCAAAATTCAAAATCAAATAATGATTTCCTTTAGTCAATTTTGTTCTCAGTATCTCAGTTTGTTAAATCTGCTTATGTGTTATGACCAAAATCTAAACCCTTTCATTGTCATTTGGCTCATCAGATAACCATTAGGTTTGCTATCTTTCAAATTTGTAATAAGCTGAACAAGAACTGTCAGATTTTCATAATTTATTAATTTAAAAGTATTCTTAAATTGATCCAAATTCATATCTGAATTTTTCTGTTCACAACGTTCATTTTATTTATTTTCATTTTAATTACTTGTCAAGGTATTTCTCTATCAAATGTTTAGACTTTCTGATCCCACAAATATTATCAGCATTGCCTCAAAAACAAAAATATGATATTAACTCAACTCAACCTTGTTTATAAAGCACTTTCAACACCACTATGTGGAAACCGAAGTGCTAACCAAATAAAAATTAATGAAAGCATAAATAAAGCATAATACACACTAACAAACGGCAGATTTCAAAATACTTTCAAATGCTATTGAAAACAGATGAGTTTTTAGCACACTATGAAATAAACCGAGAGTAGAAGAGGATTTATCAGAGAGAGATAGTCTTAGCGCTGCAACAGAGAAGGCCCAATCACCTTTGCATTTTAGGCGAGATCAAGGAATCATTAGTTGTAATTGATCTTTTGAACGCAGGGACCTATTTGAGTGATGCAGAATGATTAGGTCTGAAATATTCTCTGGTTCTAACCCATGTAAAGCTTTAAAAACATATAGCAACACTTTATAATGAATTCTGAAACGTATAGGAAGCCAGTGTAGTTAGATAAGCACTGGAATGTGTACTCTCTCTTCGTAGTTAGAAGCCTAGCAGCTGAATTCTGAACGAGCTGCAGGAAAGAGATACCTGACTCACACCCAGATACATTATAATTCGAACGGCATAAAAGCATGCACAACTTTGCACAACAAAAACATAGAGGATAGACTTCAACTTAGATATAGAGCTAAGATGATTAAAACTCTTTTTAACAAATTCATTAATTTGACGATCAAATTTGAGCTCAGAGTCAAAAATGACTCCTAGGTTTTTTAAACTATAAAGATTTTTCCCTGAAAGGAATCCCAGGCAGTCAATGACATGATAAAGACATCCCTTATTACCAAATAAAATAAACTCGGACTCATTCAGCTGGAGAAAATTGTTAGCCAGTACTTAACTCTATCTAAACATTCAAACAAAGATTGAATGGATATTTAATAATAAATGTGAAAGTCATTCGCATACAAATTATTATGAATGGCATATTTTTCAAAGATCACTGCCAAAGGGAGCATATAGAGGGAGAATAAAACTGGTCCCAAAATTGAGCCATGAGGGACCCCATACAAGAGAGGGGTAACGGATGAAAAGAAAGTCCCAGGATTGACTAAAATAAGTCCTATCTTTTAGATATGAGTAAAACCATTCCAGGGCTAAACCCTCAATGCCAACCAAATCTCAAAGACGATGAATGAAAATCATATGGTTAACGGTATCAAATGACACAGTTAGATTTAACAGTAATGAAAAACAACACTCTCGTGTGTTAGGCCAGAAACATACTGTAAAAATCAAAAGGCTCTAATAAAGGTACAAAATCTTTCACCAAGGGCTTTAAAGGACCACAAACATTTATGTTGAAGTCTCTCAAAATTAATAATATTGTCAAAAGAAGGGACCATCTCAATAAAAGTTCAGAGAACTCATGTATAAAATCCCCATTCCCGTTTGGAGGTCTATATATTAGGGCAGATAACAGATTTAGACGAATTCAATATTATTAACTGAGTTTCAAACCTTCTAATTACTCAGTAAGTAAATATTCTGCCCTTGAGTTTATCTTTAAAAATATTACTTGTGCTTTAATCCCCAAGTCACACAGACAGTCTCATAGCTGCTGTTCCATTAACCCTTTTGTATGAATGGCTGATCTAATGTCATGCATCCTCTTAATGGATGAAAATCAATAAAAACTTTTTATAAGTTTTATTCACTCTGATCGCCCACCGGCCTTTCATAAATGTGAGGGTGCTCTCTGGATAATTTGGAGGGTGACTTTAGCCAATGTGTCATACTATCTCTGCCGTCAAGTCTTATAACGTCAAGTCTATAACACTCGGATCACTCATAGTTGATAGTATTTAAATTTAGACCCTCAGTTGAATTTAGACAAGGGTTTTAAACCCCATAATGGACGGCAATCTTCAGCTTCACAATTTCAACTTACACAATTGTTTAAACTAATCCAGAGAATAACTTGAAATTAACATCATAAATGACAAAATTAGTCATATTTACCACTAGCAGACCGAGCTGGATATTCAGTCCAATTAAAGCTCGTCCCATGTTTTGTATCGTCGTTTCATCAGATCCCATCAGAATTATCGGCTTCTGTATAGATTGTCAATTCACTTAACCCATCTGTAATGATCAAACTATCATTCCAGAGGTTAATGACACATATTCACACTATGGGGACATACAAAACTCACACACACTCAGACATGAATACAAATCGCTCATATTCAAGGTTTACTTCTGTTATTTATTCTACAAAGATTTAAGCTTTAAAATCTTCTCTAGGTTTAACTTTTATTCAGTTTAAAAGTGTGTTTAAAAATGTCTGTTTATACTTAATTTGTTTTTAGAAAAGTTTGCTCGGTTGTTTTAGTTCCTTTATCAGTTTGATAACAGAGTGCCATACCCAGCCTCCACTCACAATCTCTCTCTCAGCCAGAAGTTTTCCTCAGTCTCTTAAGACTGTAACTTTTAGGCAGAATGCAAAAGTAAATTCTTTGCCATATAGAAACCATAATCATTCACAAATTTCTTAAATGTAAATATGTAACTCTCAATTAGACCCATTTTGATAATCTCAAATAAAGTATGCTAGGAGCATTACTAAGTTTAGTTTGTTAAAAATTCACTTAACCTTTGTTATCCAGACCATCTTTAATCTGTAAAAACACTCTTCATCTTTAGTCACCACCATGTTGAACGACCTGCAGGAGTGAAAACTATGATAGAGACATATTAGTTCAGTTTCACTATTAATTTTCAGTTCTTTCCCATAAGCCAACAAAAAAATAATAATAATGTTCTTGATATTATAAAGTTTTGTTATGGTCTCCTCAACAACTGAAGGTCAGTCACATCATGTTCTCAGCCAGCTCTTGAAAGCACATTCCCATTATCTCTTTATAAACCACCTCTTCAGGGACTCCCCCTGGCATCTTCTACAAGTTGGGGACACTTGTCAAGGAATGCGGTTGCAGTGACCTGGTATGGAGGAACTCAGTTTTGGGGCAGACTTCTGCAATTTAACAGGTCCCCCCTCTGAAGGATGCTACTAGCCAACCACAGACATCCTCTCAACTCTCATCCAGTTGTCACAGAAAACATCTCCCTTCCCCTGTTTTTGGGTAGATGCCCAAGAGCGGTGGCGAAAGCCTGCCTTAGGTTGTCCCTCTACGTGGCCATTAGGGGATCTTACCCGTCTTTGGCATTCGCCCTCGTGCTCACTGTCCCGCCCTTTGCGGATCTTCGAGTTTTCTTCAGGTTCAGGTATTCTCTGGAGCTTAGGGAAGGCGCATTCAAGAACCACCAGAGTTATTTCGACTGCCTGATAGTGTTCAAAACAAGGAGACCGGTTAATAACAGCAGTATGTTATCAGTAAAACCCATTAACATATTCAAAACAACAGCATAGCTTATTATCTGTGTTTAATCTCAGCATCGCTATCACCATTGTCTACTCCATCAGCCTTGTACCATGGTGGTGACTAAGATGAGACAAAACAAAAATTAGTGGTCATAACAATTTAATCAAACATAATCTCCCTTTTATAATCAGGTCTGGAACACTTCCTGTAAATTGTTTATCACTGACGACACAGACTCAGATAACAGCATTTAGCTGACTTTGAATGAGAGAGAGAAACTCTGGACTGGATTCAAGGACTGGAACACTGCATTTTTGTAAACATTTAACATTTATCTACTTTATTGTGACTCTGGCCTGTTTCAGAAATCTTTGCCCAAAAATACGTTTTCAAAGAATTATAATTTTATAGTTGTCTTTTTGCGAATTACATATTACTGAAACTTCCATCTTTTGAAGTCATTGTCTGTAATTTGACGCAATTTATCCTTATCCATTCACTATAAAACTTCTCATTACAAATCTTCCTTTCAAAAGAATTCCTTAAGACTTTAATCTTATTTTTGTTCTTTTCCAGACGAAAACGTAAACGTTGGTATATCAGACACTGATCTTCTTTTCAAATCTAAACACCAGAAATGTCACTTTATCCCATCTAGCAGACATTTATATCGTTCAGGCTCTTTCTTTGCTCACACTTTCCAATCAAATTAAAACTAGGAGCATTTTCTTACTGAGCTCTGAAATTTTGTTTTTGATGAGCAGAGCTGTGTACAGCCTTTAATATCTTCTCTTCTCCATTTCGTTATTTTATCATGACTTCCAACCTTATTTTTACAATCAGAATTAAAAACACAGACTGACCATTTTCCTACTGAGCTCTGAAAATTCACTTTGAGAAGCAGAGCTGTTTACAGCATTTTAATCTCTTCTGCTTACTTAACTAATCAGTAATAATCAGACTACTCAGTTATTGTTAGCCATATTTTAGTCAAAGTTAATACTCACCTGAAGTCATGGCAGGAAGAGATGGAGGCGGCGGTCTTTGAATAACACAGCTGTGGCTTCTGCGTGATGAAACTACAAAGTATACTTACAAAAAACACCAGGTCACATATCGTGGTCTAAGCCAATTCGGGTCACACAAATTTTTACTTTTGTCGGAATCGTTCCAGATGCATCCCTGGTAAACAAATTAGTTCTATATATATTTATTTATTTAATAACTAACTAATGGTTTAGTCCCTAACTGCCTGATTCCCTAACTTCGGGGCGCCCCTGTCTGAACTGGAAGAGATCAAGTCAGGTTCATGGTGCCACTGAACCGAATGAAACCGGGACTCTAACCCGTGTTCCGGAACCAGGAATCTAACCTGTGTTCTTCTCCAGTGTCTTACACTCCCATCAGCGACTTACTGTCCCCTTAAAGTGCGTCTCGGCGATGCCTTCCGCTTACCTGGAATCTAACCAGTGTTACGGATACCAGCGACTATTACACCATCCAAAAACCATATAATCTTTAAAATCATAAGGCTGGCATAATTACGTGTACCCCCTGGAATCTAACCAGCGTCGGTACTCCCCACTCACGTCTGAGTGAAGCTTTCCCGATCCCCTTTCCAGTCTCTTCCAGTTAGACAGCCCTAACACTTTCTACCTTGTTTGTTGTTCGACCAGGGATGTCACCGAAGAATGAATTGCCCGCGCATTCTCCACCATTAACTGTAGGGGAATTTACAGTTAAGACCCGAGGACCAGATATGTTGAATGAAGACCAGGAGTCAGAAGTGCAGTCAATAGAAGAAATTTTAGTGAAGTTTAGTTTGCAGTTTCATCAGCAGAAGCCAGCTTCAGGTCTCACAAGGAGTTCGTAGGCCGCCCCAAATACAATAACATTGTTACAGCAATTATACTCTAACAGAGGGTGCTAACTACGTCAATGATGACGTTTAAATGATTCTGATTGGCTAAGAAAGAAAGAAAGAAAGAAAGAAAAACAAAACTAGTAATTTTCCACACAAGAGCAGACAGTCTGAAGCTTATCTTCGTTGATCACATGGTTTACGGGTTCGTGACGTGGCTTGTCGAGAACAGCAAGTCATTCCGTCTCCTGATGGTGCCAGTTAATCACCTCACCAATACAGAACATATTAACGCACACACACAAATACACAGCTTCTCCAAGGCTGAACTCGGCTCAGGCTCCAACTATAAACCAAAACATTCTGATAACATTCTCTATCTGTGGAGACGTGCAGACAATATTCATCCTTACTCGATGGAAAACTACAGAAGAGTAAAGAAAGGATATAACTAATAGAAATCCCTAACTTGATTATAAATCACTCTTTACAAATCATTCAAATAAGAAAGGGAAAAGAACATATGAAAAATAAGACAAAGAAACATATGAAAATTAAGACAAAGAAAAGAATATAGGTACAAATAAGAAAAATAAAATAATAATATATACAAGCGGCAATGGATTTCCGAATCGTCCCCACAATATACATGAGTGTAACATTCTGTAACAGTTTATTTTGATGTATACAAGCCCCCGTTTCCACAAGTCAGTTGGCAATGTCCATACTGTTCATTCTAAAGTATTTCAATGACCCTTGATCTGGTCATTTAGCTGTAATTTCTAGACAGAATGGAATTGGACTACAGAGCTTTATTTATACCTTTTGAATAAACAGATTTTACAGAAGCAATGTAATTTTGCTCCATCTAATTAAGTGATAATGTTTTACAAAATACACAAATTCATTTTATTCGTTTTACCACCAAATTATATGTAGGTTATAATTAATTTACTTGCAATTTACTTAAAGTTTTTCTCAATCTCGTGATTTTTTTTTAATGATGGGATACGCTTATCCTGAAACAAGCCACTGTTTGCTTACATTGTAAATGATTTGCGTCTCAGAGAGCGCAGGAGAAAAGCAATAAACTGTTATCTTGTGTTTATGTGAAACACTTCTGGGAGGGAATTGAACTGAATCGTTTTGATGACAGAATTTGACTCAAGCATTTCAGTCTGATCAAAACAAAAGAAATAAAAAAAGATGGACGATGCACCTTTACTCTCAGCCGTTGTAGAAAAGATAAGCCGCCAATGTCAAAATATAGCGCTTGCATCTTGGAGCCTGAGTCTGCGCAGTAGAGAGTGTGAAGTGGAGCTGCGGCCCCAAGGCCCTGCCCACACTCCCGCAGAATCAATTAGTACAGTTTACTGCAGAAAAACTCATTATGTCGGTGTGAAATAAACAGTTATGGAAATGTAGAAATTAAAGCTGAAGCTCCAATCTCCTCCCAAAAAAAGTTCCTTGGTGCCTCAGTGACTACCGGTACTTCCCTCAGAGAAGAGGTCAATCTCAGCTGTCAGTAATGACGTCACACCCCTGTTTTTATGGTATTAAACTAATTAAAACCAAACTTGTTTAAAAAAAATGAACACTTGAACTTACATCAGCGTCATGAAAACGATCTAAAATGACAGAAAACATCTTTGTAAAAATATTTGAAGTGTAGGCTTTATTCTACATGGGCTGTAAGTGTGAATGATAATAGGAAGTAGCGATACAAATAAAAAGAACACCAATTAAATGTTACGTTTTTTCCTTGCACATTAAATTCAATTTATTAGAGCTTTTTCAATATTGTGATTTCCAGTATCATTCATCATTCTTACTAGTAAATATGTTCATTTTCATATCAATAATTCGATTATCACCGGTGACAATGTTAATTTCTGATATCATGAACGTTATTGTTTCTAGTGCACTGTATGCAAAAATGCAATATACTATTAGAATATATGTAATGAAAATAGTTAATGAAATGAACTTGAGATTAATTTGATTCATGAATCATTTGAGCTTATTTTGTGAACCAAATCAACAGATTCATTGAAAAGATCAAATAAAAAAATAGTCAGATGAATCAGACATTACATTAATTGTCATGAACACACCAAGGAGAGCTAGTGTGTTTTTTCCACAAGAAAAAAAACCCTTAAATTTCATTATTTCTCACACAGCTATCATATTTCTTCAGAAGACATAACACAAAAGAGGTGTATGGACCACTTTGATGAAACTTTCATGTTGCTCTTATGTCATTTTTCAAGCTTGAAAGCTTCAGGTCCTGCTCATTGTGATCGTAAGAAAATAATCTTTTTGCAGTCTGTATGTTTTCTTTTGCATTCAGTAGTGGAAAGAAACACATACAATTTTTAACACTTGAACTTTATTCAAGTCAGATATTATTAAATATGACTGAATCAATCTAACGTCATTAGGTGACACCAACGAAAGTCATTTTTTAATGGGCCACATCAGGTGGAAATATCCAGAGCACGAAAACTTTGGGATTAATAGACACCTTACTTTCATCCAATTTTATTAAATTAACTGCTTATTTTGAGATAAAATATGACTGGTAAAGAAGGTACTGTTACCTTAAGTCCTGTTTGTCATGTCATCTGTGCACTTCCTGTGAGGTCAGTGTTACACTTCCTGTCAGTAAGGTCTATTGTCATGTCAGGTGTTGTTTCACTTCCGGGTCCCTTCTGTGTTTCCTCTCGTGCCCTTCCTGCACCTGTCTTGTTCATCACTTTCATCGTTAGTCTCCACAGGTGTTCGTCATTCCCCTGTGTATGTTTTCTGGTCTTTGTGAGTTGATGACTTTGTTATGTTGTCTATGTTGCTGTGTGTGGATGCATTCTCTGTGGTTCCTTGTTATCCAAGTGTTCTTAGTTTCAGGTTTTTGCACATGTGTGCCTTTTCTGTTCCCATTTAAAGTGTTTTTGGTTTCCTTTTTGAATAATGAGAGTTTCAGTTTAAATCCTGTTGCTCCTCGTCGCACATGTGCATCAGCATAACAAGTACAAGTAGGATTTCATCATTTAACTAGCCAAGGTACAAGTTTTAGTATATTCTGGCTTACTTTATATTGTGCATATAACGCTAGCTCCATTACCCCTATTAAAGTACCAATAGGCATAAACTAATAATGCAAAGTTGCATGCCCTTTGCCTGCAAATAATATTTTATTGAGATGTGTCAAATTACTTTTGCACTAATTACAGTAACTGTTCATTAATATGTGCAGGAAAACAGAAAGGCTACATCCTGACAGACTGCCAAGGTTTCTTTCAGCAAATGTTCATCCAATCTATCTATCATCTAATAATGTAACGCCAGCCAATAGTGCACAGTATTGAGTAGAGAATCATGTAGTGATTTACATTCAACTATTTAACTACACACCAACATTCATCCTCCTTTAAATTGCTTTTGCTCATTATCATAGGAAGGAGAGAGATAATGTAAACACCTTGGCTCCTTTAATTAAATGCCAGTTTAATTAAGATGCTGATTCACAGATAATACTTTTTGAGTCCAAATCAGAGTACAGGGCAAAGCAAATGAACCATCAGGAGGTCTAGACCTCGAAACACTTCAAGTTGGGGAAACATGGGCAGCATAATAATGATGAAACCTGGTCATTCTTATATTTAACAAGAGATAAAATAAGAATGACTTGGCTGTAGTACATAATTATGCAAAAAGTCTAATTGAACCATCACCTAATATGTATTACAAATACAAAGATTTGTATGAGGCTCTCTGAAATATTTTATTCTGATATTTTTCTATAAATAATCAATATATTGTTTACTAGCCACTCAGCAACCAATGTCTTACACTATTTTGCGTGCATATATTTGATCAAAAATACTGTAAAAACTGTAATACAGTGGAATCCGGTTATGTCGACGTCCTCGGGGGTTGCAAAAAAGCGTTGAGATAACCGATGATCGAGATAACCAACACCCAATATGGCGATTTATTTGATGAAGTGATCGGCATGCTATAAAAATGTACACACACTGTATATGTTTGCTAACAACAAAAGGCATATGTGCAGCAACTAACAGCAGAGATTTACCAGAATACAATAAAAACACCTTCCATTCTCCATACAAACCTTTAATTATATTCTCCAACATTGCAAATACAATGATCGCTCACAGCGTAAACACAGTAACACACACATGAACACATTCGCTCATAACAGTCAACAACAGTCAGTTCTGATAGTATTGCACACGTGGTTACTATGGTTTCTTTATAAACTCTAAAATGCTTTGTTGCTTTTTGCCTTAAATGGACTGCTTGAAAACAACGTCTTTGTCGATGTCAATCTGCATACTTGCATACTTTCTTGCATTCTGTCTGTCTAATGTGCTTTCTCAACAAATTCGGATTCGTCCCCTCTTTTAACAACCGGGTTCTTCAATCCGCAGCGGCGCTGAGCAGAGCGCACGTCAGAACAGAAGCAGGTGTGTGTGTTCATCTAAGCCTCATACTCATTGGTCGGTAATCGCTCGTCAATGTCAAAATATTTGAGAAAACCAATCAAATCAAAGAAGGCGGGCTTTATGTGCACTCGCTGCTCGTTGAGAAGAGTAAGAACGATATGTGCTTTCACTTCAGAGAGTCTCCAAAAGTCTCCAATAACTCCAGATAAAGTCGCTAGTCGCTTTTTTGAAAGTGTGTCGCTAGAGTGGTCTGAATACTCGCTAAATATAGCGACAAAGGCGCTAAGTTGGCAACACTGTCTAGAAGGCTTTATTTTTCTGCCACTTCCGCGAATTCTTCTGCTGCTGCATTGTATCTTCATTGTATGTGTAACGTGAACTCAGCGCATGCGCAGTGAACTAGGTACGATCATTAGTCATTAGATAACCATGTGAAGTGGCAAATTTGTCCCTCTTTTGTGCTCGAGATATTAGGGTTAGGCGACATTAAAGAATCGACATAACCGATGTGTCACAGCCTTAAGAATGTTTAGGACTAATATTATAATTGTATGCTTCTTTTGTCATGATATAGGGGAGAATATTTATCTTACTCTTTGTGCACTGAAAGCGCTGAACCCCTGTATTTCTAAAGCCGAGTTAAAGCCATGTATCTAAAATGCCTCTCAGGTGATATGTAACACCTTGGAGCCAATGCTTTCTACACAGTTAAACAAAGAACATTTTCCCTGTCTCCATATGATTGCTGGTAATAGTAGTAATTTTAACTTCAAGGTGGAGTCAGATTATTAGTTAAAACTTAGTGAACTGCTTTTCATTCTTAAGTAATAGTTCAAAAGAGCAAGAAGTCATTAAAAGCCTGCCATTTCAATTAGACAAGGTATGGTTTGATTCAAAAGAGCCATTACATTACTGGACTGCATGACAACTTATCTACTTTTCTCTACCATTGGCACACATATGGCTTCCACCTTCTTTGATTAGGCTCGTTGGGCTAGTCTAGAGCTGCTGATTCTCAGAGAAGTCCAGTAAATGATAAATGATGGATGCAATGGTGCCAGTGCCGGAAGTCAGCACGTACAGAGACGTGATTGGCCGTGTCAGGACTGGAAGAGCTCCCTGCTGAGAGACGTGTTAACTGATGTGTCAGGTATTTGCGTCCTGTCTACGAGCTCACATTAGTTCAGCCCTGTCACCCCCCAGAGCCATCCAAAGTCCAAAAAGACAACCCCCTCCGCAGTGCTTTTATGACATTAGCGATTGTGCCAGCATGCTGTCCAGTCTTGCAAGCTTCAGCTAGCATTTTGTGCGGAGACTTTAATAAATATAAAAATAAAAACTGCGACAGAATGCCGCCAGGAGCAAACAAATAATGAGGGGAATTTTTTTTCTAGGGTGGTGATATAGTGTATGTTTACTGGAAGATTAGACTGTCCTCTGTGATCTTGCATATCTCTGCATCTCGGATTAGAGCTGGGAATGCACTCTGAATTCAAGCCTTTGTACATGCTAAAAAATACACTAAGCTTTAAATACTATTGTTATTCCTAGAACAGGTGTTACTCAAAGAGAGAGTTCACCCTAAAATTAAAATTCTGCCATCAATTACTCATTGAAAGTCTATTCACCTAAAACTCTGATGTGCATAAAGAGATAAACTCAAGTCTTCTGAAGAGACATGATCACCTTATTTGATCTTAGACTATTTTTCACATTTGAACATTGATTGCCGAATGCACATGCAGGGGCTTTCAAACTGTGCTGCAGAATGGGAAAAGATGAGTCGCGCAGTCACTTGGCTGCAGCTAAATTTATTTTCACTCACACACTGATCACAGTTTATATCCAGACAAGCAAGTTTAAATTTTGATACATACAAGCTTGATAGTTTAACTGTTATGCTTATCTGCTGTTTTGTAGATTTCTGTTTTGTCTGTGCTAGTTCTCATCTGTTCCCATGGTTACTAATTGGTTACAGTTTGTCCAGCTGTTCCTGTTTAGTTCCCTCATTTACTATGTGTATACAGTGGGTACGGAAAGCATTCAGACTCCTTTACATTTTTCAATCTTTGTTATATTGCAGCCATTTGCTAAAATCATTTAAGTTCATTTTTCCCTCATCAAATGTACACACAGCACCCCATATTGACAGAAAAACACAGAATTGAATTGACATTTTTGCAGATTTATTAAAAACGAACAACTGAAATATCACACGGTCCTAAGTATTCAGACCCTTTGCTGTGACACTCATATATTTAACTCAGGTGCGGTCCATTTCTTCTGATCATCCTTGAGATGGTTCTACACCTTCATTTGAGTCCAGCTGTGCTTGATTATATAGATTGGACTTGACTAGGAAAGCCACACACCTGTCTATACAAGACCTTACAGCTCACAGTGCATGTCAGAGGTACCAATAACCTAACCCTAACCCTAATCTGAGGTCAAAGGAAGTGCCTGAAGAGCTCAGAGACAGAATTGTGGCAAGGCACAGATCTGGCCAAGGTTACCAAAGAAATCTGCTGCACTTAAGGTTCCTAAGAGCACAGTGGCCTCCATAATCCTTAAATGGGAGATGTTTAGCACGACCAGAACCCAGCTGGTTTTCCGGTGAAACTGAGCAATCGGGGGAGAAGAGCCTTGGTGAGAGAGGTGAAGAAGAACCCAAATATCACTGTGGCTGAGCTCCAGAGATGCAGTTGGGAGATGGAAGAAAGTTGTAGAAATTCAACCATCATTTATGGCAGAGTGGCCCAAAAGAAGTCTCTCCTCAGTGCAAGACACATGAAAAAACACCTGAAGGACTCCAAGATGGTGAGAAATAAGATTAAGTATGTGTGGAGAAAACCATCACCTGTCCAATACAGTCCCAACAGTGAAGCGTGGAGTTGGCAGCATCATGCTGTGGGGGTGTTTTTCAGCTGCAGGGACAGGACGACTGGTTGCAATCGAGGGAAAGATGAATGCGGCCAAAGTACAGGGATATCCTGGACGAAAACCTTCTCCAGAGTGCTCAGGACCTCAGACTGGGCCAAAGGTTTACCTTCCAACAAGACAATGACCTTAAGCACACAGCTAAAATAATGAAGGAGTGGCTTCACAACAACTCTGTGACTGTTCTTGAATGGCCCAGCCAGAGCCCTGACTTAAACCCAATTGAGCATCTCTGGAGAGACCTAAAAATGGCTGTCCACCAACGTTTACCATCCAACCTGACAGAACTGGAGAGGATCTGCAAGGAGGAATGGCAGAGAATGAAAAACTTGTTGCATCTTTCCCAAAAAGACTCATGGCTGTATTAGAGCAAAATGGTGCTTCTACTAAATACTGAGCAAAGGGTCTGAATACTTATGACCTTGTGATATTTCAGTTTTTTTTAAACAAATCTGCAAAAATGTCAACAATTCTGTTTTTCTGTCAATATGGGGTGCTGTGTGTACATTAATGAGGAAAAAATTAACTTAAATGATTTTAGCAAACGGCTGCAATATAACGAAGAGTGAAAAATGTAAGGGGGTCTGAATACTTTCCGTACCCACTGTATTTTCTTCCCGTTTTGTTAATCCTTTGTTGGTGTTACATGGAGTGTGATTCTCTACCCCTGACTTTCAGTCATTAAAGATATTTGCTTTGCAAATGCATTCGTCTTTGTCTGTCTACTACGTAACATTAACGTCTGTAAATTTTACAATTCTATTATAAAGTAAAATTGTATTTGATTTCTGTCATA
The DNA here is from genome assembly GCA_037043235.1 of Rhodeus uyekii. Lineage (NCBI taxonomy): Eukaryota > Metazoa > Chordata > Actinopteri > Cypriniformes > Acheilognathidae > Rhodeus > Rhodeus uyekii. Next base: position 1,181,685 of record JAWRVZ010000003.1, read on the forward strand.
TCAAACTTTGGTTAAGTTTTAGCTTACAGTACCTTTTGATTTTTGTAAATTTGTTCTATTGTGTCAGTGTAAATCGTTTGAGGGATCAGACTGAGACTATTAAGTTATTGTTCACATTATTTCAACATGGTCATTAGGCTGATATAATGGTTAACAATGGCTATCCAACTTTTTGACAATGTACCATAAGTTTGAATTGCAATTAAACTTATATGCCATTCATACTATGACAGGGAAAACTACATTAAAATAATGTGTTTGATTGTATTTATTTGTAGACAAACTTTGATGTTGACTTGAGAAAGCCTAGACAGAAAGTTTGAAGTAGTTTTGATCTGTCCTGGAATGGAAAAGTTGGTGAAACCTTGACATAGAGCACTTAAATATGGTAAACAGAAGCTCAACTGTACTTGCTTAATGCACAAGAACAAACATGCGAGAATGAACCTCATTGGCTCTTGTGCGTAAAGTAAGCATACTTGAGCTTCCATTTACCAAAACATTGTGCGCAGATCATTGTTTATATGTGAAAAAGCCTATAATCTATTCATCATAAAGCAATTATGCCTCTTCAGGAGACTTGGATTAAACTGCTTGATTCACATGAATTTATTTTATGACCTTTTTATTAACATTTTGAGTTTTTGGAGCATTTACTTTCAATGGAGGCACAGAAATCTGTCAGATTTCATTCAATATATCTTCCGAAGGTCCGTTTTATAGGTCTGGAACTGATGAAAGAATGTTAATTTTTGTGTGAACTAGCCCTTTATTTTTTGCACAACATTTCCTTGAAAAAATATATTAAGATATTTCTTGGTATTACCCACTGAATTTCTTTGAGATACCTTGGTTCTTTCAGTAAATGTACCTCTCAAGTGCAGATTTCCATTGATGGAGACATGCTGTAAAATAAGTCAGGAAATTGCCCCAAACCTTATCGCAATGAGGAGATTACTGAGTGCAGCCAGAATAAAATCAGTTTCTTACACCAAACATGGTCAAAAACAGTACTGTACTTCCTGTGATTTTACACCAAATGCTGCTATATGAGCAATTCTGACTGGAATGACCAGACTTGAGTAGATCTGGGTATTAATATTGATTTCAATTAATTGCAATCTTCATATCTTCATTTGACTGATCCCCATTCTGTTTCATAAAGTTCAAGGCTGATCTTTTTTTAGTAGCATTGTGATAAAATAACTGTTACCATCCTGTATATATCACTGATTTCTGATTGAATTGATTTATACAACTGTAAAGTTTAGGCCTGCATATACTTTCCGTAATGTACAATGTTAAAAGGTTCCCTATATTTCCTGCCTTCCATTTTTTCAGAGCCACAACGAAATATTTGTAAAAGTGAGTTTGTAGTTGCATTGCATGTGATGTAATAAAACCCATTAAAACTATTTGACACCAAAAGTGTTTTCATGTTGCCAATAATCATTGTTCTGAAAGTCAGCTTAAAACCTCAATTCAAAAGGTTGCAGGGTTTGATTAAACACTCTACATCTATATTTGTTGACATTTAGGCAAGCCTTCTTTAGAAAAGCTTATAATCTATTGTGAATGTGAGCTCTAACTAACTCAAGAATCGCTTTTTTATTGGGTTTGAGTTGAGTTGAGGTTAAAACAGATATCTGTTACCACCACCTCATGACCACACTGTTCAGTACCAAATAAGTGTTTTGTTGTTGTTTATGGTCTCCCCCCCCCCCCATCATATTGTACAAGGACAGTTGAGCTGTGAGACTTGAACAGCAATGACATTAAAAGGAACTCCATTGGCAAAGTAATATGCAAATTGGTCCTCAAAGATCAGGGGAAATTACTGCAGCCAATAACACAAATAGAACATAAGCCTAACAATGCCATTGTTTGTGAACCACTATAAAGTAGTGGATGGAGTAACTAAGTAAATGTTTTTTTTTAAGGCAAAATCCCAAGGCAAGAATTATTTAAAGCAGAGCTCATAAGAAAGCTGTGAGGACATCTACTAACACTGAATATTACGAACACTATTGCTGCTAACGTTTATTTTCCGACTACAGATGTCTTACTTCTCTCCCACAAACTTGAGTTTGTTCACAGCACCTCACTGTTCAGAAAATATCTCTGAGTAAACAAGCTAACTTGAGGTTTGGAGAAGATAAGTCTACCACCCTCAATAGAAAAACAGCTCTGTTTACTTTGTAACCTCATCACAGCAGTGACAGAAAAAAGCACACTGGGTGGGTAAGTGAACATCATTGCTCCTATAGAGAGTTTCACATGGCTGCCTACCATAGCTAATGCTTACTTGACCACCACAGGTGTCACATAATCCACATTGATTATGTTGAAATGTCATGCCAGGTTATGCTTTAAAATGCTAGGCATGTTTAATCCATTTAAATAATTGAACAACGGCAGCTAATGTTGAAGAGGTGGTTCATTGGTAGTGCAGAACGCAGGTTCGATTCTGGACTGAATCAGGTATCTACTCTCTTCTTTTCTATACCATGAAAATAAAAATTCAGTGAATTAAACTGTGGCACTGGATCTATTAAATATTTAGCAAGATGTTTACACACTGATTCATTTTGATATCTAAACATATTAACATTTGTAAGATTTATTTCAGATTTACTTTTGTAATTGTACAGTGGTGAACTGTGAATTGTATGTTGGATATTAGTTTTACGTCTACAGTAATCCCTCGCCACTTCGCAGTTCAAGTTTCACAGTCTCAGTGCATCATATTAACTAAAAAATATTCATTGAAAAAAAAAATATATCACCATATCGGTAGCCGTATTGCGGAAAGCAGCGTTGTTTCATCGTGATGCACAAAAGAAACGGTCTCCCAGGATGCCAGTGGCTTTGGACACACCCACGGGCACTCAGATAAGGCAGCAAACACACCGGGATTAAATAGGGAGCACATGAGGAAGGTAATGAGTAGAGACAGCTGGGATCAAATTAAGGGAAATAAGGGAACAAGATGGACAGGGTTTACAATCACAAGACACAAGAAAGGGGCAGTGTCAGAGCTCTGTCAACCAACACACTAGAAACCAAAACTGAGGTGACAGAACCCTGACAGGGGGGTTCCGGTCCACATTAACCACGATAAACGAGGGGATCACTATATTTGTTAATTTGTAGACTCTTATTTAAGATTTAGCCATGATTTAATGTTTCCATGATCTAGAAGTGCATTTTAAACATTTATTCATCATTACCTATAAAGGTTTAATCATTTATTGTTAATTAGTATTATGATAATCCCTTCCACTAAAACTTTATGCTTGTATGTGATGTATTACCATGTTTCCTTAACTCAGTTTCTGTAATTGGATTTGTCATTTTTAAATGTATTCAAACTCAATTCCAAATACTTTTTATTATTTTAAATGTACACACACGCACGCACGCACGCACGCACGCACACACACACACACACACATTTTATATATTCTGTTAAGATTAAATGACAGTGGGGACAAAGGAGGCAGCAAAATTTTCCATTTTGTACTATAATAAGGTATGAATTCAGCAAATGCTTCTGTTTAACTTTAAATAATATATTTGATAGTCCTAAATCATTTTAAAATATGCAATTTAGCAGTAAATGCACACTATACATTTCCTCCACCTTACCCCACTTATTAAAATGGGACCAATTTTATAGTCAATTGCAGTAATAATGTCAAATTATAATAAATTATAATTTTTGTGAAAGACAGAATATTGTGTCAGTCTCCATGTAAAATACAAAAATTTGACACAAAAATTCAATCAGGCTTTGAACATTATACACAGCCTTTGTGTGTGTCATGTCTCACAAAGCTCTCAAAGCTGTTCATAGCTGATAGAGGGATTTTAATTGCTTTCCGTGTGTTTAATTAGGTCTGTTTGTTTGGATTCAGCTTTGAGAAGACAAAACAAAAGATAGTGCTGGAATTCATCAGAAAGAAATGCCATTTTTCATGTTTGTGGGGGGAAGGGGGAAAGAGCATGAAGGAAATTTCTATCAGACTTTGTCTATCGCTATCAACCTTTCAAGGGCAAAACTCCCATCGTCAGAGAGCATGGGGGCCGCCAGAGCTGCTGTGTTGTCTTGCTTCCTAACTCTGCATGGAAGAAAACAATAGAGTTCAAAGTCAGCTCATCCCGGATGAGTCCCATCCATCATGCAAGAGCACATGTGACATCCACTTTACTCTATTTCCTCTTGACTGAGTCCTGTCTGTCTACTGGTTCTCAACTGGTTTTGCTTTAGGTCTTAGATTTTACACCAACTGAACGTAGAACCAATATTTATTTGACACACAGAAGAACATAAAGACTTATTGAAATCAAAAACTTACATTTATTTCCATGAACACACAGATCCAGTACTATGCAAAATGACTACCATTTTGGTCATTATTAATGCATACACAGCAGCAGAAGTGTGATTTTTACCAGCCTAGCAGCAGCCAGAACAAACACTGCATTAGTATTAGCCATATTACCAAGTGATAGATGAATTTTGGCGTCAACAACAACGAAAACTGGAAGATGAGAAGCTAATACAATTTGGTATTTTCACCATGGACATTTATATGTATATTTGCATTGATTTTTCCACCACTACCAGTGGAGAATCACAGTGCTATAGAAATCCAACACTTTCACAGGATTTATTTCCATGTAATGCTATTTAGTATGGCTTAAATACCCTATAACAAAGCACAACATCATTTTGAAAGACACCTGAAAAATCAGCTTTATAGCATCCCAGTCTGTTGAATATGACAAAAGGACATAAATGTGAATCACACAAAAACTATATAGCTTCCCCATGTCTGTTTGTCTCCTCGCCGTCCCTTTAGCGGACCACATACACAGCATGCAGAGCCAACACTGTCTCTTCCTTTTAACTTCAAAACACCTTACTTCAAAAAGAGAAAGTGGAAAAAAAGGCATTTCGGGTTGCTGATATGCATCTCTTTTCTGAGTCTCATTGAGTCTGCTATGTGAAAAATAGAGAGAAGCACAGGAAGTTTTGCTTTGATATCTCTAATATTCTTTGAAATTTGAGGAAGATAGCAAAAGAGACAGTGCATAATCTTGATAATGGATCAATCCTCAGAACAGCCATACTGTTGTTGTGTACATTTAACTTCACCACAAGAGAGAAAAAAACAATGCTATCAAGGAATAAAAATCGCACGGTTGTATGACATAAATGTTGATTAACTTACATTTGTGATACATTAAAGCTGTTACTATTCAAAAAGTTATTAACAAAAAAGCAACAGATCTTTGATGTTTCACCGAGCAACACACCATATAATGTTTCATTCCTGACAATCAGTGTTTCTGATTCAAAGATTCATACATTTGATTCATTGCTAAAAGAAATCAGTATTTTTAAATGAATCAGTTAAATGAGTGATGCAATGACATGTGCTGTTTTTGACTAAAATAGATGAATTACTTATTCAGTAACTCTGTTATTTGTTTAATTCCTGAATGAATCGGTTAAATAAGTGTTTCACTGACTTGGATGAATCTGTGTTTTTTAATGAATCGGTCTGACAAATTACTCACTCACCCCGGAAGTAGAGCCTCACAGAGCCCCAGGGGTGCGAACCCTTGGTGGAAACAGAAACTGAGGACTGGCTGAGGGACTTCAATGCAGAGGTCCCGCCCTCTACCCTGATCATATCCGGTACCATCTGTCTGTTCCATACCGTATGTTTCTAGACTGCACTGAGACAACTTCTGTTGGAAATTGGAATAACCATGAATGATCTCGTCAAGCTTACCTTATGAATCACCCAGCAAGTCCTCCTGCTCTACCTTTGCTGGATGAATGCAGCCCATCGTCTTCCCCAGGAACGGCCTTCTAGAGCGGGAAGCTGCTGGTCACATAACAACCTTGAGGATCCTGTGGCTCCACCTCCGGCCTCGGATCGCTGCGCTCTACCTTGGCCTGTCGAGCTGTCGCTCTGCCTTGGCTCCTCCCACCTTCAGCTTCACCAGAGACCATCGACCTTGTGGCTCCCCCAGGTTCTCACACCCCACTGGCTTGCCCTTTGTCAGTCGTCACTCCACGGACTTACGGGGCCGTCTGCTTCACTGCGCTCTGTTCCTCCACCCCTACAGCTGCAACGGACTCCTCCTTCCCTTCGGCTTCACCTCTGTCCTAGGTCACACTGGCTCCATCTCAACCCTCGGGTATTCCCCCTCAAATGCTTCTCGCCATGGCATCACCTAGGCCTCCATTGCCAGAGACGTTGCTCTGTTCCATTGGCTCTCCATCTGGGCCTTTAGGATCTATTGACCTCATCTCTGTCAGTCATCCCATATTTTTCTTCAGCCACAACACCACCTTGGCTCCTTCCTCCCTCAACTCTGTCGCGAGCTGTTGGCACTGTGACACTCTGGGTCGGCTGACATTGGGTATCTTCCATCTTTGCAACCTGAGTATCATCGTCATCCCATCACCATCCCTTCACCTCCACCTGGCATCCTCCAGAGCCTCTTTATCCCTCCACCTCTCATAACCATGTGCATTTAGTTCTCCATTTTCACTCTTCAGTTGTTTTTTTGTCTCAATGTACATGTTCACGTTTAGATACACTGTTGCTTTATCATTGTCGAATTCCTGAGTTTCTTTTCATTAAAGGCACTTTGGTTTGTTGAGAGCCTTTTGAACTTATCTTCTTCATATGGTAACAATAGGCTACTGGCATCCTGTGTCCTTACATTCAATTTAGGATTTTTTTTCTTCAACTATAAAAAAATAGTGTGAGGAATTCAGAATGCTGATTTCAGCACACCAATCAATTAGGCGGATAAAATTGCAAAGGGTTTATTCAAGAGAGTAGAAACTTAATGACAAGAGAGATTTCTGGCAATTAAGACAATTAGTTCATTTGATTTACATTGCTGCAGAGTGAGGATTACTGCAGAGCACAGATGGGCATGCTGAATTGGCTTGGGCATCATGGAGTTGAGTCAAGGAACTCTAACAAACAAATATCTGGCATGAAATCGTCATTGTTGGCAGGAGAGATAAAGTGAGACAAAATAATTTTGATAGTTAGCTTGTTGTTCTAAGTGAGAATGTGATGCGAGTTCCCTTCGAAATGCAAGAAGCAGCAGCCTATCCTATTAGAGACAAATGTGCAAGATAAGTTGTCATTAAACCCTATTTACAAATGTTTCACCTTCATCGTTCTCATCATACAGAATCTCCTGAAGCCAGAATTTCTCATTGCATACACATCTGCAGATTTCCCAATATCGCATCCCTGTTTAATTAATGCTAGAGAATAAAACTCTAAGCATACATACTTGGCACTTAGCACGCGCCTGAACTCGGAGTTGGGACTGATCCATCTAATGACAAGCAAATGATGGTTCCAAGTCTCTCCACCATGATTCAATGCAAATGTATTCAGAGAGCATATCAACCTCAAAGGACAAGCGTAAACACTTTAAGAGCGTATTGATCTCCCTGTGTCACTGGATTTAATAGGCTTTGTGTTTCTGACCAAATCCTGAAAATTTCTACCTTCATCTTCAAGCCCACCGAGAACAGGGTTAGATAAAACCCGAATCAATGTGACCTAGCACGCTCTGATTTTTTAGACCTAAATAACGATGATGATTCTGCAAAGTCTGTGGTGTACTACCAAACTGAAGTGATCAGCAGTAACAAACTATAACCCATTTAAAGCAGTTAAGTGCCTATAAATGAACTGCGGTTGTTCACAAGCTAAAACATCCAATAAGGCTGTGTTACAACTACCCCAATTAAATCCAGCATGAGATCTGTTTCACACTCTGTGACATTTTTAGAGAACACACACTGGCAGACAATAACATCAGTGAGGTGTCTAGATTTCTATATAACTGTGATTAGAAAACAAGATTTTCCTTGTAAAAGTTAGTGAAAACGCTATCTCCCACTCTGTAAAAAGTGTGTTTTCACTGCATGACTTATTTAAAGCCTCACAGCTCCCCTTGACTTGGTGAAAAGGAAGATCCACATTGCTTGCAAAATGAATGAACCCCACTTGAATGCCTGTGTCACAATTTACATGTTTTAAAGTAATTATAGTACACATTGTAACATGAAACTTCCTCTATCCAGATCTGTGCAAAGCGATGGCTGTGAAGAATCAATATGAGCTACATATCTCAAATAAAATTGCCCTCTAGTGGGATCCGCTCACCACTGTAGATTTTACATTCCTGGGATGATTTATAATATATTCATTAGCTTTCTAAATATGCTGGGAAATCCTGCCCAGACAGGCGTATACACAAACACATACCCTTGGGAACATGTGATCATTGGGCTTGTTGTCAGGGAATGTTGTGGACTACAGAGCATCAATGACAATCTTCAAGATTTCTACACAGAGTGCTCTTGGATTCTACTATTATAGCCTATATTCACACTCCTTTCAATGGTTTCCCTCTGGGATCAATTCTTTCTCGTTCCCTTAAACTGTCAAGGTTTGTGGGTGATGTGTTGAAATAGCTTTTCAACCTCTATGTCTTGTTAATTTTAATAACATTTTGTATTTTCCTTCTGAGCTGTAGCCACATCTGTACCTGAACTTTATAGCTACACTGTCTTGTAGAACATTCTGGAGTATGAACTGAATCTTTTTCTCTTTAACAACACAAACTATAAGCTGATCAGAGAGTAAAGCACTGTCATTTTTAAGGGAGTGTACATATTTTTAAGCTGTATTAGAGGACAAAAGGACTAAATTGAATTAATTTCACAATGACATTGTACTAGAGTGATTTGCTACAGAGATGTGCTTTTGAAGCAATGCATTTTATTAGACAGATAATGTAAACACCATTTAATATCTTGTCATCATTATGATGTACAGCTGCACTCACTTTTGTTTAGTTAATCTGTACACACACACATCTGCAGATTTCCCAATATCGCATCCCTGTTTAATGAATGCTAGAGAATAAAACTGTCAGGCACGAGACAGAGTCGGATTCAATTGCGAGTGAGTTTATTGTGAAACAAAAGAAAGTAAATGTCCGAGAAGTCCAGGTCCGGCTGGCAGCAGCGCAGGGACTCAATGGGTTCCGGTGAGATGGGTGTGGTGTGAAGTCCAGATGGGCGGTGGTGAGCATGAAGACGGGACGCGGGAACTCCGGATAACAGACACGAAGAGACGAGGAACCACGGAGACACGAAACCACTGGCAAACAGCACGGGCACACATGGGAAACAAGAACACTGCAACGAGGTGATGGTGGAGGGGAACTAAATAGGCAAGCAGATGAGAAACGGGTGAGACGGTTGATGAGCTGAGTGGGTGATCAGCGACCACGCCTCCCACACACTCGCATACACACACAGGCAGTAAATCGGAGACAACGAATTCATGAATCGTGACAAAAACTCTAAGCATACATACTTGGCACTTAGCACGCGCCTGAACTCGGAGTTGGGACTGATCCATCTAATGACAAGCAAATGATGGTTCCAAGTCTCTCCACCATGATTCAATGCAAATGTATTTTGAAGCCATGCATTTTATTAGACAGATAATGTAAACACCATTTAATATCTTGTCATTATTATGATGTACAGCTGCACTCACTTTTGTTTAGTTAATCTGTACTCACTTTTGTTTAATTAATCTGTACACATACACATCTATTCAAATCTTTGAATAGTATTTTTCAATATGTCCACTCTTCTGTGTTTGTCTGTCACAGTACGTGTAGTTGAATCCAAAGACGAGATGCATTATGCAGAATGAACGTTAGATACTTTTAGTAACACACTACACATTGACATTGACGACACCGAACCATGAACAAAAAGAACTGTGTGCTTAAACACACAGAGTAATGATCAACAGAACAAGAAACAGGTGAGTAACTCAATTAGAAACCATGGTAACTAACTATGAACAAGAACTCGTGATTCAAACCAAACTAAACAGAACACGAATGTGACAGTTACACACACTATATAGTAAAGAAATAGAGTTAGCTTGATTTAATTGTAGTATAAAGCTCTATTTTCTGTATTGCAAGTCTGGTTTTGCTTGTTTTGACAGCAGCATAGTTTTTGGATGCCAAAGGGTTTGTCCTTTGCCTTCTCCTCACTCTGTAATTTGTAGGCATTGCACAAATAGGCCAATTATCTTCATACCCATGATTTCAGCCCAACCTTTCACCCCAACCTTCCCAACACCCATTCCCCGCTGTGGGTGACACACGCAAGGATACAGAGTGGTAAGGGAGCAGTATGACCTGCTGGCACTGTGGTTACAGTCATTAAAAATGCTGTCTTCATCAACATTATGGACTAATTTGGAGTACATGGAGTAATTGAAGGATAAGATCTGCACAAGCAGATGATGGATGTGCTTTTCCAAATTAAAATTCAGTTCTTTCTATGGTTTGAGTCCTTGGTTTACATAATTGGAAAGCAAATCGCAATTCAGTAGAATGGGAAAAGATAATATCCAGACAGAGGTTACAGATCATTAAATTTATAGATTGAAATCACAAAACTGAACAAAACATACCTGGATAAAAAAAGAATAAAAAGAGAAAAGTATGTGATCAAAACATCCCTACTAATAGCACATTGTTCTCAAGTAGATAAGGAACATTTTCCAAAAATAAATCAATAAACTTCTTTTTCTAGTTAAAACCGCTATGGGATTAATATGAATTGGGGTTATATACCCATGGGACAAAGATACTTTGAACACGGCCTTGTGGGAGAATACATGCCATTTTTACTTCTCTGACTGTTCTTAAGCAAGTAGAGGTTCAAACAGATTCTTTCCATTGCTTTCTGGACAAATATAAACCAAATCAAGACATCATCAAAAGAAACAAACAGCAATGTTTGGCTTTGAAGCTGATAAAAGATTGTCATAAAAAGACTGAACTGATAATAGGCGACTCAAATTATTTACAACAAAGCATTCTTGTCATAGTAAAATGACCAAGGTTGCCGTACATTCAGGTTACGGTATGTTAAAATCTAACTATCGCTGTTGTAGTAAATTCCTTAGGTGTTGTATTTACTCTGGTGTTTACTTAAGGCCCAACTTTTTAGTTACCTAAAGTGTTTAGACTTGAAAAGAGATGCTCGGTTCAAGCTTCTCTGGCAATTTTTACATTTATTGTATAATCTGACAGCTTCTCTGCACCTGTGGCTTTATGGGATAGCAAACTGTCCAGTGGTTCCACATTTCAGAATATCAACAGATGTGTCTTGTCAACTTGTTTGTCAATTCTGTCTGTCTTGTCAACCAGGTATTAATCGTTTGTTTCATGAATATTGCATAATGTTCTGCTGCATGCTATAGACTTTAGAACAAAATTGATCTTTGACCTCTGTATATTTAAGAGGGCAAACTCTTTAATTCTATGGAGGTTGAATCATGCACACATGGAGTACATTCTTCATGTGGTCGACTGTGTCCTTGATGTGCCCAGACTATTGAGACATTCATTTCAGCTGAACTATTGTGTCTTAGGTTTGAGGGAGCATGATTAAAGTTCCTCATTTATAGAGGTCTCTGATTCACGCTGATGACAATGTGATAGCCTGTGGAAATGAATAGTTCTGGCCAGGAATAAAACAGATCTGTTGATTAGATATTTTGGTGGACGCATTCCAAATGAGGCTGTGGGGGGGGGGGGGGGGGGGGGGGTGGACAGGACTTTACAAAGAGTGGCCAGTATGTATTGTGATTTACTTGTTGAGAAACAGTGGTTACAAGGCAGAGGTTGAGACACAGTGCATCAAACCTCAATCTATGCAAAGAATTTTTCAGTCTCAAGAGTTTTCAGTCTCTTTATTTTATGTCCATGATTACAGAGTGTTACAATGTTTATTATATATAATAGAAGATTTTCAAGCACTGGGAACGTAATAATACGTTATCACAATGAGGTCATTATGCAAATGCAATGTCACAATGGTCTGTAATATTTTAAAATGAGCTATTAGTTGACAGATACCCAATCCGAAGCACATTCTTGCCAAAAACTATCCACTTAGACAGGAAAAGAGAATTGAGAATTGTTCATGCATGTTATTTCAAGGCAGGTATCGTTGTTTCAAGAGCTAACTCAGCCCACTATCATCTAAAAACAGCAAGAAATAGGTGCTTTGTATTCAAACAAGACTGAAGAATTCACACAATCATAACCAGCAGGGTGGATTACTGCAATGCACTCCTTACCGGCTTTCCCAAAAAGACCGTTAGACATCTGCAGTTCACAAAATGCTCTGGTGATATTTTGCTCTGATCTCTGAAAACAACTACAAGTTGTGCAGTTCATCACTAAAACAGGGACTGACCAAGGACATTAATGTTCCATACGGGGGACACAAAATCCAAACTATAACATGAAATGTTTTCAGTCAAATATTTCAATAATGCAAAACAAAAAATGCCTGTTCTTCTGAGAAAAACATATGGATTTGCATACTTAAAATTTACCCAAATGAAAGTGTTGTTTGCATTATTTTACACACACACACACACACACACACACACACACACACACACACACACACACACACACACACACACACACACACACACACACACACACACACACACACACACACACACACACACACACACACACACACACACACACACACACACACACACACACACACACACGTACTATAATGTCCGTTTCATTCATAGGCTACTCCTAGCCAGAGGGCGCCCTCACACAGAAAGATGCATAGAATTCATAAAAATCATGATGTTGCAGGAAAACCCCCCAAAAATAGCCAAAGGCAGATTTTCTGTTAGTTTGAGCTGAAACATGAAGACAACATATGATTGTGACAATAAATGGTTTATCAATTCTTTTACAGTGGAGTTCACTTATCTTGACCTCAGTTAACTCGCCAACCCTATTATGTCGACGTTTTTGAAGTGGAACCGCCAAACTCCCTATTTGTCTTAGTATATTCTTATCGGTTATGTCGATTCTTTAATGTCGCCGAACCCTAATATCTCGAGCACAAAAGAGGGACAAATTCGCCACTTCACATGGTTATCTCGTGACTGATCGTACCTAGTTCACTGCGCATGCGCTGAGTTCGCGTTGCAAGTGTATCGCAGTCCATATGGTCGCTCTGTCAGTGATGCTTCGCTTCACTCACAGTGCTGCGCAGCCACAGAAGAACTCCTGGAAGTGGCAGGTGTCTAAGACTCAAGGAAGTCTAAAGCCTTCTAGATGCTATCTTGGAAGAGGAGGCGCAGGAGTTGAGCCGAGTCGAGCGCGTCTGCAGTGAGTTTGTGTTCAGGGAAGCGTCATTGTCCAGGAATTCCCAGATTACGTTGACATCGACAAAGACGTCGTTACTGATAGAAGCATTTGTTTTCAAGCAGACCGTTAAAGGCAAAAAGCAACAAAGCATGTTAGAGTTTGTAAAGAAACCATATTAACCGCGTGAGCAATACTATCAGAACTGTGTCAGAGAGAAATGATTGTGTTTTGAGAGAATGTTTACACGTGTGTAGTGACAATGTTTACGCTGAGAGCGAAATTGTGTTTGCAATGTTGGAGAATATAATTAAAGGTTTGTATCGAGAATCAAAGGTGTTTTTTATTGTATACTGGTAAATCTCTGCTGTTAGTTGCTGCACATATGCATTTTGTTGTTAGCAAACATACACAGTGTATGTACATCAAACAAATCGCCATACTGGGTGTTGGTTATCTCGATCCTCGGTTATGTCGATGCTTTTTTGCAACCCACGAGGCCGTCGACATAACCGGATTCCACTGTATATATCTTGTATGTTTTCCATAAGAATGAAATATATTTATAATGCAACGCTAATCTACATAACCATTAGAATACTCATTCTGTAATATGGAGCCATGTCAGATCATAAAAGGTTATTTAAAACACTCGACTGACGTTATGAGTAAAAACATATACACACATATACACACAGACATACATACATACATATACATAAGCCAAATCTATATGTGATAAATATATGTATACATATATACACACACACACATATATATATATATATATATATATATATATATATATATATATATATATATATATATATATGTACAGTCAGTACCCCTGAAATTTTTCCAGAAAATCAAGTATTGCTCACAGAAAAGTATTGCATTAACACATGTTTTGCTATACACGTTTATTCCCTTTGTGTGTATTGGAAAAAATAAAATAAAGGGAGAAAAGATACTTTCACACAAAACTCCAGAAACAGGCTGAACAAAATGATTGGTATTCTTTTATTTGTATTCCTACTCCTTATGTGTAAATCACTTTGAATTAACGTTGTAAATGAACACTAATGTAAATCGCCTTTGCCTCACCTTTTAAATTAACAGCAAGCATGCTGTCATGTCACTGGCTGAAACGACCTAACAGCCTGTTGTTTTCAGTATTTCGCTCTCTTTCCAGTAGGCTCATCACATTGGGTGACTGCTCTAGGCTGCCTCGGGTCGCACCAAGATCGAGCATCTCGGCGGCTGCGCTCACATCCTCAGTCGGCATGACAGGAAGGACACGGCGGTTGCGGAGAACCGAGCGCGCCGCTGTAAATACAACCCGCACCAGATTTCTACCAACCTAGTGAACAGCACAAGGGATTCGAGTTTTTTGTTTCAATTAACACGGGGCGGACAACGTGGCTGGAAAGGGAGTCTGCAAGACGTCAGACTATCTAGTGAGGTTTCTACCTAGACAGCTTTTTTTTGGAGGGGGGGCATCATACCGCGTTCGTGCGAGCTACGGGCAGCATTCATTCACTGTCGCTGTCCACACACACATGTACAGTATGTGTGAACGTGCGGAGAAGTTGAAGATGCCACTCTGAATCATCTGTGCACTTGCATCGACGGTAAGAACACGTTTTTATTATGGGAGAATTAAAATACTGTCACCAACTTGATTTGGTAAGGATCATCACCTGTGCATGTAACCTCTTCCTATCAAAACAATCTACCACATTCTCCGTCATTTTCACGAGTCTATGTTGTGTTTCATGCCCGAAGCCTCAAAGTTGTCAGATGCGTTTTCCTCTGCGCGCTGTTGACTTCTGGGATATTTTAAGAGAGATAATAGGTGACTCAACTGGCATAAAGTAAGAACTGATATAACCTATGTGTCATAATGCCCTTAAGGCATTGAAAGCTTGGCATGGCTATAATGAGTGATATTTATTTAGAGAATGTGAACTTTATGGAATATCCTGGCTTTGTATACTGTTTGTTTGTATCCAATTATACGTTTCAAATGCTGGAAAAAAGTGTCTTTCCTCTTTGTGGAAACTGAATGCAGTGTCAGAGAAGTGTTTGGCTCAGTAATGGATGTTTTAGAAGATTTTAGACAAAAGTCTGGCTGGGAATGATGTAGCTCAACTTTTCATGTGGTTAGTTTAAGATGTCACCGAGTAGAGCAGAAGTTAAAATAAATAATTTGGTTAGTTCATTTGTCACTGCAGAACCATTTGAAAGCAAGAGAATGATTTTACAAACAACCCATTAAAAGGCATATATACCTTCTCTTATACAATCTTACAATATTGATGTTGAGAAAGGAGAACTTCATGGAGATGTTTTTATGTGAGGTACTCAATTACATTCTTAAATGTTGTTTATAATAAACCCCGGCTTTCACAGTATTTTATATTTAGGTAATGCCCTGTCATAACCTGAGATCAGCGTCTCTAATACTTTGAGCCTTTTGGACTACTAGTTCCTCCCCTAGTGGGGTAAATCATTCATTGCAACAGATGCAATCATTCTGTGAACGCTTTCTATATTTGATCAAATTCAAGAGATCTCATATCAGGTCTGAGGTATTCTTTCAATCTCTTTCAATAGTCTACATTCAATGCTTTTATATTCAGTTATGCAACAAGATGTAAGGTAAGCGGTTGCTGACAAATGAATAGTTGCATTTTGACCTTTACATCTTGTCACAAAAAGCTGTAATGATGAAGAAACTATGATTTGTTAGTGAACACGAGCACTGTGAGACATGTCTTCTGTGGACTTCCTATTTTGTCCTCAGTACTTTTGACCTGTTTTACCAATTCAGACATAAAGAAGCACTCCGTGCACTTTAGATTGGGAACCAGTGCACATGTTTAATGCATCTCTACCCTCCTACACTGTTGAATGTGGAGAAGTGGCTCAGAGAGAACATTTCTAATGAGAATAGTATTTTAGATGCAGTAAAGCCCTTTTGTGAGAGGAAAAGTCTCAGTGAGACTGAGATTAAATAAAAGAAGTGTTTCCCGAGGGAGTGAATCCCTCCACATATTTAACTTTTATTTCAGACAGAAATATAGCTCATTTTGGTCAAAAAAGCTCTATCTAAGCTTCAAAGACTTTGTATAGAGTGATGTTCTGTACCAAATTGTATCTTCTCCATTTTTCTTTTTCTTCAAATGGTAACATTTTGAAGGATCACATTATTACCAAATGATTTTGGATGTGTAACTATAAGTTACAATGTTCAGTATGCGTCATACTAGAAGTCTGCGGCTGGAACTTGTAGGTTATAAATGTCACGGTGACATCCAAAGCCTTTTGAGTAAAAATAGATACATTTCAGATGTGCTTCTGTGTTCAGATGCCTGTGCTATACTTTTTGGATTTCAACCTTTAATCATATAGAGAATCTTATAGCAAAGTTCAACACTAATTGTACCGGAGGGAGTTTTAATAAACTACTTTTCACACAGTAAGGGGGACCCACACCAGCATTTGGCATTAGTGTTTCTTGAAAGGCTTAAGCTGCAGCATCCTGCTTATCAACTCATGAGTGCCTTTTCATGAGCGAGTGAGCCAAGTCAGATATAAGGAGCGTGGGTCGGCATTATTCAAAAGACAATTACACGCATTACGGAAGCTAGAATCCCAACATCCAGCCATGATCCTGCTGAAATAAATGGTAATTAGCTGTCCTATTTTAATCCACTATAGATGTGCTCTGACATGAGGATGCCAGGCTTTGACTGTGGCAGAGGATTAAGGTGCCAGTGAATAAGGGTAGCAGGTGGAAAAGGTGTGTCAACGTTATCTCACCCTGCTCTCGCGTGTATCCACAGTTTTCACTGCTGATTTAGCACTGACCTCTGATTGGACACTTCAGCGCTAAGAACGCTCACCTCGAGCAGCTGTTGTCCTGCTGCGACGAAAGGTGCAGTCACACTGGCCTTTGAGCATGCTCATTTCTATCAGACCTGAACATCGGCAACACGATATGTCGTCACACTATAAGGCTTCTGTTAATAAATAATAAATCACAAATAATTATATGATCAATACTACTACTAATAATTATACGGAATTTGAATGAACAAAGATGGTCAGCAACATCTTCTGTTTTGAGTAAATAATAGATCTAATAATTATTTTCGTTGTTGTTGTCCTTAATATTATTATCAATTTATGACTACCACTGCAAACAATAATTCATAATATAAATGAATGATAATTAAAAATGGAAAATATAAAATGCATATCCGCTCCACTTTCCTTCAACAATAGGACTTATAACCTTATAATCTCTCATTATTGTTATTATTATTAATTCTATCATATTTGAGATTAATAATAATAGTAATAAAAGCACTAGTAATGTTTTATTATTATTATTAATTTATATGACTACAACTACTAACAGTAATTCATAATTAAAAAGGGGGAAAAAAATGGACAAATGGAAAATGGCTTTTCTTTGTTGTTATATTTTTGGCCTTTTATGTCTTTATTAGATAGTATAGTGTAGATGAGACAGGAAGCAATAGTGTGGATAGAAAGGAGAACAGGACAGACAAGGGACCTCAAGCCGGGGCTCGTAACTATTGGACCGACACAAGTTATGAAGCTATAGCTTTTTCTTTTCTTTTGTCTTTGTTTTGAGCCAGGAGGCCAGAGTGTGACAAATGCATCCTCTCATGGTCAGATATGTTTTTTTTTCTCTATGAGCTTGCGTTTCTGTTCTCCAGCTTTTGCATTCAACTGAAAGTCCAGTTTGACCACAACTTTTTACAAATCACAAATGCTGGTTATTACTCAATGGGGCCTTTCTTAAACATAGATCTGAACTGTTTTCTGTTTAGGAGTGTGATTTAACAAGGTTAAGGTGTTGCTTGGGTGCACCTTGTTCAGTTGAAAGACTACTGATGTGATGCATGTGCAGGCGCTAATTGTGTCTGTCTTCCACTCTGTGAAAGGTGAAATTACAGTCAGGACAGGTGAATTTAATTTAACTCACACGCGGAGGAAGAAGAAGGGTTTTGGCTCGGTGGTTTTGATGAATGCAGGCTGAGAGAGGCTGAAGAAGAGGCAGAGTCACTGTATAGTCATAAGAGGAGGACAGTGGGAGGAATCTGGGCCATCTGTTAGACTTAGCAAGTGATATTTTGTGGGCAATGATGACGTCTTTCAACTGCACAAACAGGCTTTGTTGTGAATCTTGAAGCCAAAGCCCGATTTGTTAGTGTCATGAGGAGCTTTGACTTCACAATCTGCCTCCACTTTTTAAGACAAAGTTCATGTTTAATCCAAGTAACCAGCTCTCTCTGTTTGATTTGCAAACATAGTGATGATGATATTGAAATTCTGGCTAATATGATTATTTATTTTAACGTTTTAGCTGACAACTGGGAGTTACAACTTAGCCTAGTTGTGGTTGCACCACTAAACCGACTGTTGATTGATTAATTGTACATGATCGTGGTTTTTGTCTAACAACATTTATTTGAGAAAATCATAATAATTGTGCAGTTTATGTCAGGGTTATGCCACATTCGGTCTAGTCATTTCTTGGTTTTGTGGCAGAGCTCTGAAACTACCGTAGTGTTTTGTGTGTGTGGGCGCGGATTCGAGAGTCTTGTGTGCGGGTTATGATGTCCGATCCCCAGACGGTCTTGTTCGGTTTCGGTTTTGTGTGGGGGTTCGGGCATTCATGACCCGTGTGTTTGTCCTCGTCGTGAGCGTGTGAGACGAGTGGTTGCTCTACGTTATGTGAGTGGGTGCGGTTTCGAGCTCTGCTTGTACCGCGTGCTCTCATGTCTTTGTGCAGTGTTGTTGCACGGTTTGTGTTTACTTTGGCCGCGTACTTTCACAATGTGTTTTGGTGTCGTGCGCGCAGTTTGGTTGTCACCAGTTGCGCGCCGTCTTTGTTTAATGTGGACACGCAGCGATGCGTGTTTGTGTCTTGTCATTGTAAACCCTTCCCACCTTTTCCCCCTGGTTAACTTTGATTTGTCCCAGCTGTTTCCTTATCATTACCCTCTGTGTTTGCTGTCTTGTGCTGTTTCGTCGTCAATTTTACTAGCTGTGTCAACCTGTCTCTTGTCTATTGTCCAGTCAAGTTTCTAGTCGAGTCTTGTTTTTCTAGTCTAGTCTTGTTTTTTCTCCTCGGGGTTGTTTTTGTTGAGTTTTGTTTGCTTTCTGTTATAATAAAATCATCTTGCACTATTGAGTGCCTCATTCCCTTCGCACTACCCTGACAGTGGTTTATATTTGAGATAAAACTATTGATGAATAACTGACTTCTGTGCTTATATGAATACCAATCGAAAGAGTGCACTTTTTCATCTAAATTTAAGGGCACCTATTATGTCCGCTTTACATGTAACATTATTCTAAGATGTCCCCAGAATATGTCTGTGAAGTTTCAGCTTAAAATATCCCACAGATGATTTTTTATACCATGTTTTAAATGCCTATTTTTGAGTGGTGATTTTTGTGCATGTATCTTTAAATGCAAATGAACTGCTGCTTTCCAGAAGAGGGCAGAGCCTTTACAGCTCATGCTTCCGACGCTCTGCCAGACACTAAAACATTAGTTTGGTGAAAGTTTATTATCTGCATGCGTTTTAAAGCTACTGCAGTCTAAACTTCTGATCTGTGGTTTTCCTAGCGTACATATCTGAAGCACGCGTTTAGAGAGCATGATATCATGTGGCATGTCCTCCGAGTATTAAACTTCTCTTTCACATGTTATTGGATTAATCTGTCATATAGTCTCAGTCGGTTATGTCTGTGAATGTAAACAGCAAGTAAAGAAATCGCATGTGTATAGTAGATTTGTGTGTTAAAGGGAAAGCATTACTTCTATATATGCTGTTATTATGAATCAAACAACAAGGAAAAACAGAAAATCTCTCACTAACTCAATAACTTTAATTTAAAAACGGGTAAATGCTCTTGCGAGGAGATAAACACTATAATCCATCAGCATTCGTAGGCGGAGCCTAAGCAATGTGACAACGCAGCGCATAGAATCTGCAAACAAGCTTGTTCTGAGACACTGCTTATGATTTATGGGGATTACAAAAACAAACAGGAGTGGGTGGTTGTGTACACACACTGCCGACACATTTTTGTTCAAACACCATGTAAAAGTGAATTTTGCATAATAGGTCTCCTTTAAAATAAATGTCAGTTTTCCCCGATAGTTTAGTATTTATTTATTGCCCCTGATTAATTTTAGATACAGCTCCTGAATATTTATTATTTACATATTTAACTACATCAATATTTAAACAGACTTTGCAACACTACTTTTGCTTGTAGATTTGAAGGCTGCTTGTTGGATAAATAAAGGTAAAATCATATTCTGCGATTACATGTTACTAATCTTAGAGCTTGTGACCTACTAACTAGGTATTGCTTTAGGAACAAATGGTGCTGACAAATAAGGTATAAGGTTAACTTCAAATTATCCTAGCTGCTACTGAGCCACTAATGTGAACTTGGTTGTAATTTGAATAGCTGGTTAAACCTTTCCCTAGTTAGTTATACTGTGCTTGAAAAGAGGTAACTCTGGATTTTAATTATAAATTGGGTATTATACAAAGGTACATTTTTAGAGTTGAGATGAGCACAGAAAATAATTTTAACACATGAGCATGTTGGCTGAAAAAGGCGAGGGAGAGGATCGGTTAAATCATCCAGATATTTGATTTCAGGTGATGAATTATGCAGTACTGTAGTTATGTTGTCTTAAGCAGTGCAGTTCTTGAGTTGTTTTGGTGTAGTCTGAAAAAAAACTGTGCTTTGTGATGTTTTACATTGTTATTGCTTCTTGAGCATGGTTAATAATTAAGACCTTGATTATTTTGTTAATCATGATTATCTTGTTTTCACTGTTAAACGCCAACATGAGTTAAACACTAATTATTAACTGATGATAATGTTTATTTTATTAGTATCAGGGAATTAATTGTTTTGCACATTAAGGGCTCTTGATTAGATCAAATTAGATCCGAGTTAGATTAGATTAGAAGTCAGATACTGATGGTTGTCCTAAAGTTAGACAATGGAGAAATGAGTTTGTGAGGACTCATGTTCACTGACACAAATCACGGTAATAAATTATAATATTTTCTGCAAGGCACAGTGCTACACAAATCCTTTTTTTTCAGTGGCTCTTTCATATGCGTTTTGTAGTAAGTGCTTTAGAAGGAAAACGACAGCCAGTTGTATTGGTCAAACGCTGTAGTGTCTTGCTTTAGGTGACTCATTTTATCTGACTCATCAGTGTTACTGCTGCTCATTTGAGTGACAAGACATGACGTCCCTGTCACAGGCTCGTTTGCTACAGCAGCATAATATTTAATCAACAGTTCATGGTTGGCTTGTTGTATACCTATGCATATAGCTATTTGGTGGATAACTATTTGTTATGCTGTTCATTTGCATTTATTAATTTTTTATTTATTTAGTAGCATATGGGTCAGGGATACATAAGTAGTTTTGGTATCACTTAACAATATGGTTACATTTGTTAATATTATTTATTGGTTAACTAACAATGGGAAATGCATCTACAGTATTTATGATTCTTCCAGTTACATTTAGAATTGATTTTAAAGTACTGTTACTTGTTTATAAATCGCTCAATGGCCTAGGACCTCAATACATTGCAGATATGCTCATAGAATATAAACCTAACAGATCACTAAGATCATCAGGATCAAGTCACTTAGTAATACCCAGGGTTCACTCAAAGCAAGGAGAGTCTGCTTTTAGCTGTTACGCCAGCCGCAGCTGGAACCAGCTTCCAGAAGAGATCAGGTGTGCTCCAACAGTAGCCACATTCAAATCAAGACTCAAAACACATCTTTTTACCTATGCATTTGCAGATTGAGCACTGTGCTATGTCCGAACTGTTTGCATTTTATTTTATACGTATCTTTTTATTCTTTTAATCATTTTTAATGTTTTATTTTTATCATTCTTCTTTATGTAAAGCACTTTGAATTACCATTGTGTATGAAATGTGCTATACAAATAAACTTGCCTTGCCTTAGATTAATTTCATCATAATTTTTTTTTTAAATCAAAAGTTGTTTTGCGCAACTTAATGAACATAACAAAAACATTGTTTCTATATTCACATAATAGTACAATTAAAATCCCAATTTTTTTACATTTTAATTTGAATCAAAGGATTGGTATTATATACCTCCTGTTTTCAGCCCAAAACAAACAATAATCTACTCATTTTATGTTACTCATTTATACTGCATGCTATGTTTATGTATTTTCAATTTCAAAATGAACTTGTAACTCTTTAAAATGTAAGTCAAATTTTTTTATTTAAATTTCCATCAAAGGTTTGGTGTTATATACCACCTGTTTTCATCTCGAACATGCCCAAAACAACCAATATTCTTCTCATTTTATGTTACTCATTTATTCTGCATGCTATGTTTATGTAGTTCCAATTTCAAAATGATTTTGCTTTCAATACAGCCTGTGTCATGTGAAAGGCTTTTATTTGACAATCAGGAAAAATGTATTCAGACTACAAAAGGTAGCCCATTACAGAGCACATTAATTCCATGCATTACTCTTTCCAGCCTTCAGGGGTTTGGGGTATTGGCACTTGCATGAAAGGAAGAGACGGGCATGCTCAGAAGAGCTCTCTCATTTCCAACCCTCCTGCATCCCAACATATGTGCCTTTAGGTAACGGCAGCAGAAGAGACACAACATATCCCCAAGATGTGCTTGCTTTTCACTAAAACTCCTCATCTTGTCAGTACTAAATCAGTAGCCACATTATTTAAGCTAATGTAATGAAAAACGTCTCATTTGTTGCACAGAGACATTTCATTACTATTTCATTGCTATTTCATTATCTTCACAAAAAAACAAGTTAATGCATGTGGATCTGAAGCAGAGAGATGTTCAGAGCGATGGGGACAGTGGAGATTGTAATGTCTGGTAATAGGCAGCCTGTCAGCTTGAAGCCGTCTTCGCAACTCAAAGGAAGCATGCAAAAGTTCTCTATGAAATATGCATCAATCGAAGTGAAAGAAAGAACAAAGGCAAAAACTGTGTGTTTGTTGTGGGGGTGGGATATTGGAAACGGTTATTTATTGAAGAGCCAAATCTCTGGCAACAGCTGTTTAGATTGCAGCACCTTAGACACGTCGGAAATAAACGCATTGTCATCGGCTGGATGTGTGTTACCTGAAATGGCGGAGATCCATGTGTCTCCTTTATGACAGATTTTTTGTGTTTGTTCAAAAAAAATTAACTTTTACAGAATATAAAGTATTATTTACACTACCATTCAAAAGTATGGGGTTAGTTAGATTTAAAAATAAGACATTAATACTTTTATTCAGCAATGATCAAAAGTGATAGTAACCACAATCAAAAAATAACTGAATTTTACATCAGTGTCCCACCAAATTTATTTATTGATTAATTAATTGTAGTTTACATGTCATCATCTCTTGCAGTTTCTCCTCTTCTTTTTATTTAGTTATGCTTTGTATGGAAACTAAACATAGAGTGTTTAAGTCAAATTTGCACGAGTAAGCCACTTACCTTATCTAGTTTGATACTCATTTGTCTTAAATGAATCCTGTGAATTATTGATACCAATAATAAAGCACATAATGTTCAGTGTCTCATCAGGGTTAATTCTAAAATTTGCAGGGGCAAGATGAGCACTGTATCTTTAAGACCACATGAATTGCTATAGGAGGAAAGCCAAAGAAGAGCAGGGTTTACACACATGTCAGAGAGACAGAAAGAGTGCATATTAGAGAGAAAGACGGGGGAGAGACCGAGAGAAGAGTGTCTGCTCGCTTCAGCATTGCCATTATGATGAATGTTTGCTGCACTTTTTTGTGAGCCAATTATCTGCTCCTGTGTGAGTCATGGAGATCATTTAGGCAGGTGGGGAGCACACACACACACACACACACACACACACACACACACACACACACACACACACACACACACACACACACACACACACACACACACACACACACACACACACACACACACACACACACACAGGAGAGGATATAGACTTTAAGCATTCTTGTTCCTGCATTCTGACCATTTCTCACATATTACCCCCAATCTTTTACTCCATCACTCTGTTTGATACACAAGCCACAGTTCTTTTAAACCATTCTCTTTCTCTTGTTCTCTGTGATGGAATAAATGTTATGGGTTTCCTGTGTGTTCACAGTTCAGGCTGTGACGCTGTTAAGCTCTGAATGGGAAATCTCCCCCTCTCACTTTCACAGCCTCTCTTCTGCTTTCTCTTTCTGGACTGTTCCCTTAAAGGAACAGCTCAACCCAAAATTGTTAAATTGTTATAAAATTGTTTAAATTCACTCTCCCTGATGTCATTTCAGAGTTTTTGTCTATTGGACACAAAAGGAGAATTTTGAAGAATCAACATGCAGTTCTTTTCCATATAACAACATTGTGACCACGACTGTCAAGATCCAAAAAGGACAAACCCTCCATAAAGGTACCATAAAAGTAGTCTGTTTAACTTTTTCAATATATTCTGAAACTTTTCTGAAACGATTTTCTGCGAATGAATGAAAATTGGCCCTTTTTCACGTGTAAAGAGTGGACATACAGTGGAACTCACTTATCTTGACTAACTCGCCAACCCAATTAAGTTGACGTTTTTGAAGTGGAACCGCCAGACTCCCTCATTGTCTTAGCATTTTCTTATCGGTTATGTCGATTCTTTTATGTCGCCCAAACACAAAAGAGGGACAAATTTGACACTTAACCTCGGTTATCTGGATCCTCGTGACTAATGATCGTACCGAGTTCACTGCGCATGCGCTGAGTTCACATTGCACGTGCATCACGGTCCGTATGGTCGCTCTCTTCAATGACGGTTCACTCCCGCTTGTTGATCTTGTCTGAGGGATAACACGCTGTAGCTATTCTGGGCGATATTTTTCCTTCTAAAAATGTCAGGTGTTAAGAGAAAACTGGACAATCGGTAAATAGAGAAAGAGTAAAGTGGTAGAAATGCTAAAAGAAAATTGACGGTATGGTTCTTTTGTAGGAGATGAAACTGTTTTAGACAGCATAAATAATATTGGAGCATTTGTTTTCAAGCAGACAGTTAAAGGCAAAAAGCAACTTAAAAGCATTTTAGACTTTGTAAAGAAACCATAATAGCCGCGTGTGCAATACTCTTCAGAACTGTGTCCGAGCGAAATGACTGTGTTATGAGCGAATGTGTTTATGTGTGTGTGACTGTGTTTACGCTGTGAACGAAATTGTGTTTGCAATGTTGGAATATAATTAAAGGTTTGGATCGAGAATGGAAGGTGTTTTTATTGTACACTGGTAAACATTGTTAGTTGGTGCACATATGCCTGTAGTTGTTAGCAAACATATATAGTGTATGTACATTCTTACAGCATGCCGATCGCTTCATCAAACAAATCGCGGCAACACTGTTGTCTAAAAAGACACCAAAAACATGTACATGTACATTCTCATTTAGTAACTCACATCATGTACAACATTTCAAGCACATGTTAATATATTGCCCCATATTGGTTTTCGTTTATCTCGATCATCGGTTATCTATATGTTTTTTGGCAAACCCTTAGCCCGGCGACATAACCGGGTTCCACTGTATATAAGTGTACATGTACATTTTAACTATATAACTAGATGTGTGTGTGTGTGTGTGTATATATATATATATATATATATATAAGGATGAGCGAGTACAGCATTATCTGTATCTGTTAACCATATGAATTATCTGTATCTGTACTCGGACTGGCCGGGCCGGGCCTAACCCGTTTCAGATCACGATAACAAACAAACTATATACAGAACAAGTTTTGCAACAATGAATACAACACATGCGGTTGCAATTGAACAAGAGTTTTCATTTAAACATAACTTTCTTTTTTTTTTACTTTTAACACTCTAATGGTTAAGTAAGTACTACAAACAAACCGAAATAAAAAACAAACCTGAAGCTGAAGAAACTCTAAACATTAACGGAAAAGACCCGCAAACCTGAGTGATAAATAGAGAGAGAAAGACACCCGTTCTCGTCTCAGCGTTCTGCGTGTGAATGAGCAGGGCGGAGCCGCGGGACAGCAAATCTGCACGTGTGGGGGAGGGGGGAGGGGCGCTGTGACTAGCCTATCACAGAACACAGACACAGTCAGCTCCCCAATGAGGATTTTTATTCAATCCGAGCACAGATAATGACTCGTATTACTCGTATGATACTCGTACTCGGCAAAAGTGCTTTATCCGTACCGGATACTCATTTCAGCCGAGTATCCAGCTCAACTCTAATAAATATATATATATGCGCGGTGTAACACATGGAATCGTATTTGATCATTATCATTGCAAAGTTTGAGTTCAACTCACTGTTAAGTAATCTTTAGCTTTAGGTTGGACGTTTTAGGTGTATGGTGGTCCGATGTTGGATCAGGGTGTAGCTGATGGCTGTTATCGGAAATCTGGAGAGATTGATGACACCCGGGGCACAGTGCTGTCTGCGGGGCAGGCCACCACCATAAATCAGTGAGAAGTGGGTTACGCCAGGTCAGCTTTTCTCTACCTGCCACAATTCTCCACACATCTCTATTTTCCCCATTAAAACATACTGTATGCAGTGAGCGCTTAAGAGTGGGGCTGGGCGATGACAAACATAAAACATATACAGTCAGTATATGTGTATTTTATATCTCTGTATTTCATGTTGTCTTTTGATAATGTATATGCATGGCATTATTTCCTCTTTAAAAATTCTTTAAAAATTAACAGCTTTAAAAAATAATAAATCAAGGCATGTTTTTCTAGTTAGACTATTTTTCACTAAATGAAGGCAAAGAAGAAGAATATATATATATGCAACAATAAATAGCAAAGTATTTTTTGCTTTTCATGTATTAAATGAAATGGGTCGTTTGAACAAATTTGTATTGAAATATATTTGGTTTAAACCAAGCAAGACAAAAATACAATAAAATCATCTCAATATTCAAAATGTTTAATATCACTAAGACAAATATAATTGCCACCCTTAACGCTTTTTGAATTTCCACTTTTGAGATGGGTTTTATACTTGGTCATAGCCCATAGGTATTTAAGACTGAAATATTCTTGAACATCTTACGTTAACTGTAAGTTGCCCTTTTTCCCTTTACAAAGACATACATTTTGCAGAAGAAGTGAATAGCTTCTTGTTTTCTCTTAATTGGACAGTTGGCAGAATGTCTTTGCTAGATATGTGAGGAATAGTGCTGATGCCTGGGGCTTGTCTAATGCAGCCTATAGTTTGCTTTCTCTAGTGCTGCTAGTTAAGCAGTACAGAACTTCACATTCATTATATATATATATATATATATATATTAAAGGCCCAGGAAGCCTCTTTTGGTCTGTTTAGCTAAGTTGCTCTTAAGCAGTTGTTACAAAACCTCATCTCTTAAAATATGCAGTATGCCACTCTGTACTAATATGGATTTTAATTACAGTAACTTATCTGTTATTGAACTTTATAGATTTCGAATTCTTCATTCTAACTGTATCTACAGCTTTCAGGGAAATGACTAAACTACAATTTCATGCACCATTGACCATCCATCAGGTCTAATTTTAAAGGACACACTTTTCTATATGCTCCTGTGTAAATGGCTTTTCTGAGTGCTAACTAATGTGTGTGTTGTCAGGCTGTGTACATCTGATGTAAAATGCAGCTGTTGTGTGGGTGTGTGCGGGGTATCGAGGTCCAAGACATCTCATAGACAGGTTGATATTTGTCTTTCTGTATAACGGAAAACAGCACAGAGAGTGAAAAGAGCAATGACCTTTCAGAGTGAAATGCTAATTTTTCTGCGGTATATAAAGCTTCTATGGTTGCTGAATGCTGAGCATGTAAATGTTAGTGGTTCCCACTGACTGGGGCTGTTTACATGTGGATTAGGTACAGTTCAGTGGCTACTAAGCGCATATTTGCCTCAGCCTCTGGTGTTATTTTTCATTTATTGGTGGGAGCAGAATATAAATTGCACATAAACTCCTTGGGTCAGGATATATACTTTCTGAAAATCTTTTTATCCACCAATTTTCCATATAGCCTTTATAAGCACTTTCCATACACTACGGTTGTCTGTTTTTGCTTGCCTCTTGCTTCATATCCATTTAGGCTGTAATTTACAATTGTTTCTATCCATCTATCTATAGTTGTGTCTGTCTGCCTGTCTGATTATAATGTTTTATATCCATCTTTCTATCTATCTGTCTTTTATTGATCTATTGCTCTCTTCTGATCTATTGTTCTATCTGATCTTTCTGTCATCTTTCATTTTATCATTATTCTTATCAATTGTAGCTGACCTATCTGTTATTTCTATTATTCTGTCTGTAATATATGACTTGCTTTAAAAAACAAAAAAGTGTTAAAGTTAACTACAAAAAAGTCTTTGTTTAAAGACTTACAACTAAAGTTGACTTAAGATATGTTCTCTTAAACAACATTCGCTTATCAAGTAAATCTACCTTGTTTCAAGGATTTTTAGATGTATTGAGTCAAAAACGAGACAAAAATACTGATTAGACTGACTAATTGTTTGCTTGTTTACTCATGAGAGGCCAGATGACCCAAAAATTCAACTGAACTTTCCCAGTTCAAATGAGAAAAACATGTATTTTATTCCAAATCCAGAAGAGGATTCTAACTAGTGCAAGAACAGAATGTGAGGAATCCTTTGGTGAATCCAAGCCCAGGTTTTGTCTGTAATGACAAATGTTGCTTTTCTGTATATAATACCTCGGTTTAGGAGTTTAATTCGTTCCTAGAGCGAGCTCGTAAACCAAAATGCTTGTACACCAAAACAAATTTCCCCATAAGAATGCACTAAAAATCAATTAATTCGTTCCACACAACCACAAATGCCCATTTTAAATATTTTTGGGGTTTTACCCTATTAATTGCAGTTAAAATTGTAACCATTAAGATCTCATATAAATACTAATTCATAATTGACAATTAAACTCTAAAAATACTTGACAATTTACTGTAAAGCAGTTCAGGTTTGAGCAGCCTGCTTAGAGGAGGGAGGAGGGGGGAGCGGGAAAGCAAGGACGAAAGCAAATGAGTGAATTTATTATAATAGTGCAGAAAACAAACGAAGTGATAATCCAGAGTTAAAGTCGTGAACGAACGAACTCACGGGAGCCGCGAACAAACGAACTCACGGGAGCCTCGAGAGAACGAATTCACGGGAGCCTCGAGAGAACGAATTTGCGGCAGCCTCGAATGAACGAACTCGCGGGAACTGCGAACGAACGAACTCGCAGGAGCCGCGAGAGAACGAATTCGCGGGAGCCTCGAAAGAACGAACTTGCGGGAGCCTCGAACAAACGAATGCGCGGGAGCCGCTAATGAAAGTGGGGAGATAGGCAGATGATATGAGAATCAGGTGTTCAGTGACCACACACACACACACACTCAGGCAGAACTAGGAGACACTGAATTCATGAACGTGACAGTTACTGCTTAGAGGTACTGTACGTGTATATTTCACTACATGATGTTTTATTAACAAAGTTCGGGAGGAGCATGTTCAAAGGATTAACGCAATCAACACGTCATCAGCAATTACACCTCATCCTATCAGCAGGAGAGGAAATGTGTATAAATAGACATGTTTTCGACTCACCCACATATCTCGACATTTTTCGGCATCCCTCCACCACCCCGACTCCTCACACTTAATCATTCCTATCAAAGTCAGGATACGGGGGGAGTGCTCTAGGTTCGGGCTAAATACCGAGCTCAGAGCCCTCTCCTCGGACAGCACGCCAAATATGCTTATCATTTATTGCCCCTGAATCATTTGTAAGTGTGAACTCGTGAAGTGAACAATAGCGATCACAATTAATTAATGTTTAGAATATGAGTTAAAAACTTCTGTAAATCACTTATAAAAGTATCACTGTGGTGAATGATGCAGCCAATGAATGAGTTAAGGGCTGATAAAGGGGTTGGAACCTCATGACTGTTATGAGAGGCTGTCATTAGGATATTTCATGTAAAAATGCGCACAAGGATGCTGAGCGTTTGGACTTTTTCCACACAAAACTGCGCATGGGTGAGGGAAATTTTTTCTCGTACACCGATACAATGCTCTTACACCGATTCAACCCTCCATGCTCGTACACCGATTTGCTCGTATACCAAGTCGCTCGTAAACCGAGGTATTACTGTATAATAGTTACTAATAGTTTTTAAAATTTGTCAAATTTGAATTCTACTTCCTTTTCTACTTTGAATGGCAATTCTTCATCATTGTTGTTACCTTTCAAATTTAGTATTGAATTGAAATTTAAAAGGATTTTAATTTTGCTGTATTGTTTTGGTGTGATGATTAAAATGAATATGAATAAGGCTCAGTTTCGCTTAAACAAATCTTGTTGTATTTGTCAGGTGGTTCTTTTGGGGCAAGTACATAGTACTTGTGTAACTCCCTGCTGGACAACCTCAGTTCACCTTGACGCAAGTTATCACAGAGGTGTTGTATATGTGTGTGTGTGAGTGTGTGTGTGCGCGTTAATGCCATTTACAAATTGCACTTGTGAGTGAAAGGTGGTAGGAAATGACAACTTGTGTTTTTAAGCTTTTACATTCCCACAATTTCCAGATCAATAGACATGAATTTTGATCAGGTTGTACAATGCATTTGCTGATGTGTAATACATCAGCTGAAACAACCAACCAGTTTCATTCTCAGCAAACAGTCTTTATGAGAGGAATATTACACCGGGTAGATATTGATCCCACGTTCTTGGCCATTTGCAAAATAATCTTTTTACCTATAGATCTGTTTGGTGGCTAGTAAAAGTTTTCCCTTGTGCCATTCCAAATCCCTGTCTTCTATGGAACATGAATGAAGAGGTTTTGAAGAATGTTGGGAACCAAAGAGTTCCCACTGACTTTCATTATATGGACAAAAAATACAATGAATACAACCAAACGTGATTAAGACAGTTTAAGCATGGCATGAGAGTAAGCCAATTATGACAGCATTTTCATTTTAGGATGGACTATTCCTTTAATTTGACTTTTTGGAGTGTTTTTTTATCGTTGTCGTAAACCACACAATTCCATTAAACTTTGGCTACAGAAAGCATAGCAGTTTCCCTCGCTCTGTTCCATCTGTTCCATCACTATCTGGTGTACAAGGCTACAGAATGAATGGGCGGGGAATGGGAGGGCCTAGGTGGACCAGAGAGATTAGCTGTAAAATTGACACTGACAAATCTCATACATTATAGCTTCATGGGAGGCAGCCATCGACACAGGAAGCGTTGGAAGAATAGAGGAAAAAGCAAACGACTATATAAAAGGCCTGAAGTGTCCTTTATTAACGTCCAGTTTTGTGGTGTTCAGCGAGCCTCACCACTCCAAATATACTGTACCACAATCACTAACCAAAGTAAGGTCACATGCTCTCTTTTATCAGTTACTTTCAACTCACGGTCAACTTAATGAGTCCCATTCTTGGCAAAATAATGTTACGGTCTCACAGGTAACATGCATACAAATCTTTATAAATACAAGGCAGAATAATTCATATGAGTCACGGCTGCTAAATAAAGCAAATAGGCAAAAGTGCTTTGTTTCTCCATGGATTTGACTTCTGTTTTCCCCCTGTTTGTGCTTATTATTTTAAACCAGCCTGTTAGGAATTTCAAATCTTCTTATTGCTTTTTCTAAATTGGTCTTTGATGTTTACAGAGGGTGATTTTAAACCCAAATTATTTAATTATTGAAATTAATGGAGAAAATATGGTGGATTACTAAACTGCAAAGCAATAGCCTTATGTGATTGCACTCATTTCAACATCCAGGGTTTTGTTTAAACTTGATTGCTTTCAAGCCCATGAAATTCATAAAAGCTACATGCATTTGAATAATCAAGGGAATTAAAACACCATAGATTCACAGTGGATTCCTGGATTAGTTATGAAGGTGGGTTGACTTGTGAGGTCACGGTTAGAGTCAGAAGGTTATTCAGTTGTCAAATCACCTTGACATTTATATTGTTTGTTTTGTGTCCAAAGAATGTAATAGGGATTGGAAATGTATTGAAATATACAATAAAAATATTTTTATTTCCAGATGTAGTGATATTTTTAATGTTACTGCATCAATATAGTTGTTACGGTTTCGTTTCGGAGGCAGACTCGAAGACACCGGTACCAGAAACATAGTGTTTTATTATCGCAAGGAACTCAGGCAGGGCAATAAACACAGAGTAAACGTAAACGAGAACCGACAACTGAATGGAGAACACGGAGAACTAAATACATAGACAGTGATTAACCAAAAGACAAACACCTGTGAATGATTTGTGATGATCTGTGGCCATGGAAACAAATGAGTGACTGAAGGAACTGAACCAAAACAACGTGAACAAAGGGCAAAATAAGAGTCCTTGGTGACGGTGACTGTGACATTACACCCCCCCTCCGGAAGGCGCGACCTCGCGCCGACGAGAGTTCAAAACTGGGTGGGGGGGTGGGCACCCTAGAGACCAGGGTATCCAGAGTCCAGGAGGTCTCCAGGGTGGTGCCGGAGGATCTGGGACCCAGGGTGGCGCCGCCCTCCAGGGTGGTGCCGGCGGTGGCTCAGGCGGGGCCGGCTGGAGTGCCGGCTGGGGTGCCGGCGGTGGCTCAGGCGGGGCCGGCTGGAGTGCCGGCTGGGGTGCCGGCGGTGGCTCAGGCGGGGCCGGCTGGGGTGCCGGCGGTGGCTCAGGCGGGGCCGGCTGGAGTGCCGGCTGGGGTGCCGGCGGTGGCTCAGGCGGGGCCGGCTGGAGTGCCGGCTGGGGTGCCGGCGGTGGCTCAGGCGGGGCCGGCTGGAGTGCCGGCTGGGGTGCCGGCGGTGGCTCAGGCGGGGCCGGCTGGAGTGCCGGCGGTGGCTCAGGCGGGGCCGGCTGGGGTGCCGGCGGTGGCTCAGGCGGGGCCGGCTGGAGTGCCGGCTGGGGTGCCGGCGGAGGCTCTGGGAGGGCCGGCGGAGGCTGCACCGGCGGAGGCTCTGGGAGGGCCGGCTGGAGTGCCGGCTGGGGTGCTGGCCGTGGAGGTTCTGGGAGGGCCGGCTGCGGCTGCACCGGCGGAGGCTCTGGGAGGGCCGGCTGCGGCTGCACCGGCGGAGGCTCTGGGAGGGCCGGCTGCGGCTGCACCGGCGGAGGCTCTGGGAGGGCCGGCTGCGGCTGCACCGGCGGAGGCTCTGGGAGGGCCGGCTGCGGCTGCACCGGCGGAGGCTCTGGGAGGGCCGGCTGCGGCTGCACCGGCGGAGGCTCTGGGAGGGCCGGCTGCGGCTGCACCGGCGGAGGCTCTGGGAGGGCCGGCTGCGGCTGCACCGGCGGAGGCTCTGGGAGGGCCGGCTGCGGCTGCACCGGCGGAGGCTCTGGGAGGGCCGGCTGCGGCTGCACCGGCGGAGGCTCTGGGAGGGCCGGCTGCGGCTGCACCGGCGGAGGCTCTGGGAGTTCGCTGAAGGCCGGGTCGGGCCACGGCAGCTCAGGCTCTGGCGGGTCGGGCCACGGCAGCTCAGGCTCTGGCGGGTCGGGCCACGGCAGCTCAGGCTCTGGCGGGTCGGGCCACGGCAGCTCAGGCTCTGGCGGGTCGGGCCACGGCAGCTCAGGCTCTGGCGGGTCGGGCCACGGCAGCTCAGGCTCTGGCGGGTCGGGCCACGGCAGCTCAGGCTCTGGCGGGTCGGGCCACGGCAGCTCAGGCTCTGGCGGGTCGGGCCACGGCAGCTCAGGCTCTGGCGGGTCGGGCCACGGCAGCTCAGGCTCTGGCGGGTCGGGCCACGGCAGCTCAGGCTCTGGCTTGAGGATCTCTGGCTTGAGGATCTCTGGCTTGAGGATCTCTGGCTTGAGGATCTCTGGCTTGAGGATCTCTGGCTTGAGGATCTCTGGCTTGAGGATCTCTGGCTTGAGGATCTCTGGCTTGAGGATCTCTGGCTTGAGGATCTCTGGCTTGAGGATCTCTGGCTTGAGGATCTCTGGCTTGAGGATCTCTGGCTTGAGGATCTCGGGCTTGAGGATCTCGGGCTTGAGGATCTCGGGCTTGAGGATCTCGGGCTTGAGGATCTCGGGCTTGAGGATCTCGGGCTTGAGGATCTCGGGCTTGAGGATCTCGGGCTTGAGGATCTCGGGCTTGAGGATCTCGGGCTTGAGGATCTCGGGCTTGAGGATCTCGGGCTTGAGGATCTCGGGCTTGAGGATCTCGGGCTTGAGGATCTCGGGCTTGAGGATCTCGGGCTTGAGGATCTCGGGCTTGAGGATCTCGGGCTTGAGGATCTCGGGCTTGAGGATCTCGGGCTTGAGGATCTCGGGCTTGAGGATCTCGGGCTTGAGGATCTCGGGCTTGAGGATCTCGGGCTTGAGGATCTCGGGCTTGAGGATCTCGGGCTTGAGGATCTCGGGCTTGAGGATCTCGGGCTTGAGGATCTCGGGCTTGAGGATCTCGGGCTTGAGGATCTCGGGCTTGAGGATCTCGGGCTTGAGGATCTCGGGCTTGAGGATCTCGGGCTTGAGGATCTCGGGCTTGAGGATCTCGGGCTTGAGGATCTCGGGCTTGAGGATCTCGGGCTTGAGGATCTCGGGCTTGAGGATCTCGGGCTTGAGGATCTCGGGCTTGAGGATCTCGGGCTTGAGGATCTCGGGCTTGAGGATCTCTGGCTTGAGGATCTCTGGCACAGGCGCTGATGACGGGCGTCGAGGCGCGGGAACAGGCGCTGATGACGGGCGTCGAGGCGCGGGAACAGGCGCTGATGACGGGCGTCGAGGCGCGGGAACAGGCGCTGATGACGGGCGTCGAGGCGCGGGAACAGGCGCTGATGACGGGCGTCGAGGCGCGGGAACAGGCGCTGATGACGGGCGTCGAGGCGCGGGAACAGGCGCTGATGACGGGCGTCGAGGCGCGGGAACAGGCGCTGATGACGGGCGTCGAGGCGCGGGAACAGGCGCTGATGACGGGCGTCGATGCGCGGGAACAGGCGCTGATGACGGGCGTCGATGCGCGGGAACAGGCGCTGATGACGGGCGTCGATGCGCGGGAACAGGCGCTGATGACGGGCGTCGAGGCGCGGGAACAGGCGCTGATGACGGGCGTCGATGCGCGGGAACAGGCGCTGATGACGGGCGTCGATGCGCGGGAACAGGCGCTGATGACGGGCGTCGAGGCGCGGGAGCTGGCGATGGCAGGCGAGGCACGGGAGCTGGCACTGGCAGGCGAGGCACGGGAGCTGACGCGGGTTGACGAGTCCCGGGAACTGACGCGTCAGCCTCCCCGACGTAGAAGGTGGAACCGTTTACATAGAGTACATGATTTAAAAACGTCTCGAAGGGCTGCCAGCACTGGTCCGGGTCCAGCCGATAGCACGCGTTGTCATTTAACCCAGCCCAGAAGCGCATGTTGAGTTTGGTGTCCTCCCAACTCACCAACTCAGCCAGTTCCAAAAATTCCTCCACGTACTCCTCTAACGGCCGCCCTCCTTGTCGGACAATCCGCAGAAGAAGATCCTCCGCCCTCTCTCTCTCTGCCGCCGCGTTCCTCCTCATCGCGTTTTTGTGGTCGGTTCTTCTGTTACGGTTTCGTTTCGGAGGCAGACTCGAAGACACCGGTACCAGAAACATAGTGTTTTATTATCGCAAGGAACTCAGGCAGGGCAATAAACACAGAGTAAACGTAAACGAGAACCGACAACTGAATGGAGAACACGGAGAACTAAATACATAGACAGTGATTAACCAAAAGACAAACACCTGTGAATGATTTGTGATGATCTGTGGCCATGGAAACAAATGAGTGACTGAAGGAACTGAACCAAAACAACGTGAACAAAGGGCAAAATAAGAGTCCTTGGTGACGGTGACTGTGACAATAGTATACCAGTAATATACAGTTTGTTTAATAATAATAAACTTTAATATGTTTTTGAATAATTTCATTTCACAGACAATTTGAAACTGTTTTTGCTACTTATATTTAGACGAGAGACCCTAGATAGAAACCTTCATACTTGTGATCCAAAGAAGGGTCATGAAACCTTATCTTATGACATGCTCTTTAAGTTAAAGTAATAAGTTAAAATCATTAAAATCATACTTTTCACCAGAAATATATCATGAATATGCAGTACATCACCCAGCTCTGCTAGCCAGCCCTATTGACCTGCATAGTATTTTGCTGCCTTATGTTAGTATTCCAGAATGGAGATACATTGCATTTCTTTCAGTTCTTAAGTCCTAGCTACAGGGTATTACCTCACAGGCTTAAAAAATGCTTAAATTATCCGCTTATTGATCTAAACCCTGTTGCTGAAGCTTTGATAGATACAGCACGTAGACCATATGAAACTTAATTGATGCGGCACATAATTATTGCCATTTCATGAGCTGGAGATGGATTAGATGCAGAAGGATCTTGAATTTACCCAATGAAATAAACTTGGTTAATGGTTGCCGCTCTCATCTCCGTGTGTGTTTTTCGTGCCTAGAGCTGCTTATGCGCAGCTGATGAGAAAAAGATGTATGATTGTCCCATCTGATGAGAATTTTACATAATTGCAGTTCAAATGTGTTCCTGCCCAGCCCCCATATTCATCTACATTGCTAATTTGATTGAAAGCTTGTGTTTTCTTATGATGCACCCAATTACGGAGTGTGGATTCACCGTTACTCGTTAGCTTGTGCATCTCCCTGTTTTCTGTAGTCTAGTAAATGATGGTACATTCCTGTTCTGAAGTCTTTGTGAAAATGATGGATAACACCCTTTTCCATGGACCATTAATAGGATAAAGCTCTTGATGGTTCATCAACAACATGTGCTGTTGAATATTCTTGACAAATGTAATGCTCTTAAAATATAACTCATTATCACTCTCGGCATCTCCAGAGTTTCTCAGCACCATTTCACACCCTTCAGTGGTTCGTGAAGTAGAATCATTTCCATGTTAACTATTTAGTGTCACTTTGCATTGTGGTAGAATTTATTTGGTAGAACAGCCTTTTTAATGGGGGAATTTATCCTGTTTTTAGCATAGTAGATTTCTTAGAATTATTGTAAATTCTTTTACAAAATGAACTAGACGTTTACATTTTCTGAAAAGAAAATGTAAAAATTGCCACAAGTTTGTTCAGAGCCAGTTCAGTGCAGTTTGATGGCCAAAATATATTTTGTATAGATTTATTCCACTTTTGTCTTCTGCTTTTATGTTCGTAGAGTTACACACCTAAACGCCACTATAATTCATATCTTGTTTTTACTTTTTATGTCAAATTAAACTACATTTACAGGTATTCTATACATTTCTGTCTATGACATCTGGAATACACTACTGTTCAAAAGTTTGAGGTCAGTAAGATAAACATGCATTCAATTGATCAGTCATTTATAATGTTACTAAAGTGTTCTATTTCAAATAAATGTTATTATCACCAAAGAGTCCTGGAAATTAAATAGAGCACAAATACAGCACATTAAATACAACTGTTTTCACCAAATCAGCATATTATAATGATTCCTGACGCATCATGTGATACTGAAGACTGGAGTAATGGCTGCGGTCAGTTTTGTCATCACAAAAATAAACTGCATTTAAATAATTTCATAATATTACTGTTTTTGCTTTATTTTTGATCAAATAAATGCAGTCTTGGTTTGCACAAGAGACTTTTGAATGGTTTATAGATGAGATGTTTGGCATGAAGTTCTACCATACAATGACTTCCTTTATTTCAAACCTATACTCTTAAACAATGAACGACTGCATGTGCTCGAAAAAATTCCTATAAAACTCCTCTATCTGAAGAAGCAGACATAGTGAAGGTGTCATTATTTATTGATGACGCAGATGATGAAAAATGAAAGATATATTAAAGTAATGTTAATGGGTTTACAGTCAACAAATCACTGGAATTCTCAGATGATTTAGGAAGTTCTATGGTGTGTGTGTGTGTGTGTGTGTGTGGTCCTGCCTAATCTCCAGATCCACCACAAAGATAGTAACACCAGTCATTTTTGACATTGTGGGGACATTATTTTGTATCTATGAGAAAAACTGCTTGTAAATCATACAGAAGATTATGTTGTTTTTTTGTGAAAAAGTAAAAAGGCAGAATGTTTTCTGTGATGAGTAGGGTAGGGTGAGGATTAGGGGATAAAATATACAGTTTGTACAGTATAAAAATGGAAACGTTCTCTATGGAAATTCCCCATAAAATATGGAAAACCAAACGTGTGTGTGAGAAGGAGGGAGAGAGAGAGAGAGAGTGCAAGAGGCAGGTGTGAATGTGAAGTCTGGCTGTAGCCTGGCAGACTGAATGAGGTCTGATATGAGGAGACCG
Source organism: Rhodeus uyekii (assembly GCA_037043235.1). Taxonomy (NCBI): domain Eukaryota; kingdom Metazoa; phylum Chordata; class Actinopteri; order Cypriniformes; family Acheilognathidae; genus Rhodeus; species Rhodeus uyekii. The sequence goes on from JAWRVZ010000003.1 coordinate 1,220,416, forward strand.
CAGCCTGGAATCTTGCTAAGAGTCTGGCACTGGATGAAATAACCACAGGTCAGAGAGAGTTCATTTGGAAACTTCCTATGTTTGTTGTAACATCACTTCCCTCTTGCGCAGTACAGTTAGGTCCAGAAGTCTGTGGCCACAAGTGAAATGCTTAAATTTAGCAGTTTTCTAATTCAATATACATGTATGACAAGAGTAGTAATTCAAGTGAAAATGTCGTGGATTTCAGAAAGACAGGAGCACTTGAGCTGAACTCCACAAGTTAAGCCTAATGATCCATGTTATCCAGCATTACTTGAGAATGTTACAAAGAGCATTTTTTGCCTCAGTGGAAAAGGGAAATTGCTTCTGCATGTTCATTGTGACAAATTTACCTATTTGATTAGTGACCCAGACATAGTCCAGAGTCTAAAAAATATTGAATTCATTTTACCTAATAACATTTCTTTGTTTTATATTTTTCACATTAATTTTAAACCTACAGCTTTAAATAGTATTTTAATTACAGCATTTCAACATGGTCTCCACTATGTTTGTGAGCGTATAGTAGGCCTACAGTGTTTTTGAAAGAGACCAATTAATATTTTTATTCAGCAAGGACATAATATAGTACAGTAGTTCAAAAGTGACATTAAAGACGTTTACGGCACTAAAAACTTCTGATAGCTGCCGAAAATTCAGTTGTCATCACAGGAATAACATGTCAAAATGAAAAAAGGCAAGTTATCTTGAATGTATTTTTGATCAAATAAATGCAGCCTTGGTGTGGATTAGAGTTGAGCCGGATACTCGGCTGAAACGAGTATCCGGTACGGATAAAGCAATTTTGCCGAGTACGAGTATCATACGAGTAATACGAGTCATTATCTGTGCTCGGATTGAATAAAAATTCTCATTGGGTAGCTGACTGTGTCTGCGTTCTGTGATAGGCTAGTCACAGCGCCCCTCCCCTACACATACAGATTTGCTGTGTCCCGCTCTGCTCATTCACACACAGAACACTGAGAAGAGAACAGCTCTCTTTCTCTCTCTCTGTCTCTCACTCAATCACTCAGGTTCGCGGATCTATTTTTTTCTTCAGCTTCAGGTTTGTTTTTTATTTCGGTTTGTTTGTAGTACTTATTAACCAGTAGAGTTCTGGTAAACGTGGGGTTTGTTCAGATGCGACTAGCGTTGCGTCTCTGTCTGTCAGAGATTTTTTATTTATTTTTTACTTAATAAAATGATTAAAGATTTTGATTTCTTCATAATTGCAACCGCATGTGTTGTATTCATTGTTGCAAAACTTGTTCTGTATATAGTTTGTTATCGTGATCAAAACCATTGATCTGAAGCTCAATGCTGATGCTGTCATGTAAATAGTTTTCTAATCAGCAATAAATATACAAAATTCTGATCAACCCATATCAATTGCATGATTAAAAATAACATACCAGCTAAAGCCCCGCCCATTTCAAGACAACCCTCCCACTTTTGGCTTAAATCCCGCCCACTTCTGGGTTAGGCCACAGCCAGTCCAAGTACAGATACAGATAATTCATATATTTAACAGATACAGATAATGCTGTACTCGCTCATCTCTAGTGTATATAATAGACTAATAAAAAAAAACTTTTGACCCCCCAAACTTTTACCCAAACTTTTTTTTACTGTACTGTATTTTTAAATCTATTGTGCTTTTAGTCATTACAAGAACGTCCTTTACGTGTCTGTTTATCTCCAGGCCTGTTATAAATTGAATTTGCACTTCTCAGATTGACATGCAGAGTATTAGGAGCTTTTAAATAAATGACTGTTGGAGAGAAATTAGGTGGGATTAATGTAGGGAAAAGTAGAGAGTCCCTAGAGGAATGGCTGGTAAATGATGGCCTCTTTTTTTAGACAAACGGTTGCTCAGTCATCCAGGACAGAGGGCCCTCAGGGGAATAAAGAAATGTGATGCACATTATAGCCGCATGGGAATGCAGCGTCCACACTAGTAGTGCCTGGTTTAACACTTCGCCCAGCTCTAGAGACCTCTGCTGATGGATATACCCTCGGCTCGGAGAATATGCACACGCTCTAAAGCACCAGGAAGACTTGCATGGCTCTCGATCTCTGCGTGCACAAGACAGTCTGCTCAATCGCAGTGGCACCCGCAGTTCCTGGCTGGTGACATGAAAACATTGTCCCCAGGCAATGCCTGAGACAGAATACATTAACAGGGTCTGTTATTTCCATGGTAATATGGCAGATATCACAAACCTTCTGTAGCTTGCGCTGCATAAATTATTGTCGTGATACTTTGTGTTGTCAGTCAGTTTTCTTGACACAACAACCTCTTTTTCTTTGTCTTACTGACAGTGTGGGGCTTCTCTATGCAGTTGGTATAATTCATCAGCTCACCAGGGTTTTCTGTAAATCATTTGTGGGTTTTATCAGCTCACTTTCTGAAGGGGCTTATTGAGTGCTCAGACGAGCGACTCAACAGTGTGATTGTTAATTACACACAGGGGTGCGTCCAAATGCATTTCACAGAATTTACATTGCCCAACAATTCCTTTCTCAATGAATTGGTATTATTTTGTAATTATTTTTTTTGTGTCTGCAATGTTGTTCACAAATCAGACAGTACTAAATACTTTTGTGCACTATTGCTTTTTAAATGTCAGTTCAAAACCTTTAAGGTACACTGTTACATTTTTGTTCAAACTTAACAATTTAAATATGGGGTCTCGTTCACTAAGCATGCTTGCACACAAATTTGTGCGTGAACTCTGCATGAGCGTTTTCACGAACAATAACTTTTGCTGTAAAATGTATCCTAACGTACTGAAAGTTACTTAAGTACGCAACAATTATACCATTGGTGGCCTTATATACATGGTAAGAAGAAATTTTAAATTGATTTTGATTAATTGATTAATTTAAATCATTTGAAGATCATTTCTTATTTTTTAGCAATGTTAACTGTTTTAGCTGCTTTGTTTTGTGGAAATCATGACATACTGTCATTCAAAAATATGGGGTAAGTAAAAGAAAAAAAGAAAGAAAAAAGAAGAAAGGAACACTTATTTAGTAAAAGCAGTATTAGTAAAAGTTGTATTTATAATAAATTCTTAAAGAGTAAAACACTTATAAACTAATAGAAGTGTATAGTAATAGAGTAAAAACATGTGCGTTATATCTCAAATTGTGAGGAAGCTTTGCATAAAGACTCGAATGTCCTGCTGGCTAATCGGTAATACAGTAATGCCTCGAGATACGAGCGTCTCTACATACGAGTATTCCAAGATACGAGCAAACCTTCGGGCAGATTTTTGCTTCTAGATATGAGTAAATATTCGAGATACGAGCACGAGTACTGACGCTGATGCCGACGCACATACAATTTGCTGACTTCTGTATGCATCGCCTGCGAGTAGGTGATTTTCTCTCTATTTTGTGCATTATTCTTCATAATAGCGATGAGATTTTGTGCATTATTCTTCATAATAGCGATGAGTGGTAAGAAAGTGAGTGGTAAGGATGCTAGTGAGAAGAAGAAACGCATGATGAGCATGGAAATGAAGCATGAAATTGTGGATAAATATGAGCGCGGTGCCTGCGTGAGTCATCTAAAAAGCCCTTAAATGAGTGAACATGGTTTGGGTGTGTTTTATGTAAATATTCCGAATTCATCAACATTAGAACGAAATTAAAATCCCTGTTAACCGAAAATCCCAACTGACTTCATTGTTGTGACGTATTTCAAAGTGAAACCGAATATTAAATAGAGGGCGGGGTTTTACTTTGGCGCTCTTCCTCATAGCAAACACATGGTTGGAGGGTTTACTTTAGGATATTCAACGCAAGCGTTAAACTGACGTCATGACCGAGAGAACAACATTGCATATAGGGGAAGCAAATGTTCAGATTTTGATTAAAGATTACCTCGCCAATTGTTTTTCAGTGATTTAACTTGCACGGATTAATTGTTCACCACATGGCAGTCTGACAGTAATGTGTGCTAACAAAGTAAATACGATAGGATTTCATGACGACTTTAAGAACAAATTCATATGTGTGCAATGAGTTAGACAGAACGTTTTCGTGAGAAGTTCAAATGTTTGAATAAATGAATGATACCTAATGAGTCAATACATCATCACTTGGTTGTGTCTGTTTATTTCTTCCAAAACGTGTTTTTGTTTTACTATAGTAAAAATATTATACGTGTTTATATTTTAGCACTAGTGGGAGGGTTTTTGCAAGAAATTGCGTACATGCGTCTCGCCTGTGTGTGCCTCAGTCATATCTGTAAATGCAGAAAAGTTGCTCAGGCTTGTATGATGTGGGTGTCACACTTGGTCCTGTCTTTCTGTGTCTTTGTCACTTCCCTGTCACTGAGGTCATGTGGTCACTTCCTGTTGTCACTCCCAGTCTATCGTGATATCACTTCCTGTTCACTTCCGGGCCTTTCTAGAACCTTCCACACCTTTCTAGTTTCAATTACCTCGTCAGTGTCTCCAGGTGTTTCCCATGTCTGTCTCTATTTATACCCTCTTGTGTGTCCTGGTCTTTGTCAGTTGTTGATCCTGTAACGTTGACTTCAATGTTGCTACTTCGTGTGTGGATGTCTGCTTCTTGTTCTCCGTGTCTCCAGTGTTCTCCTTTCCGAGTTCTTAAGTAAGCTCCTTGTTTCTTGCACTAAGAGTGCCGTTTTGTCTTCTGAAGTGGTTTTGTTTTTCGAGTTTAAATAAAGAAGAGTTTCAGTTCTGGAACCTGCCGCTCCTCGTCCATCCTCTCCGCATCGTACACGTTCCTGCTCTCACGCGTTGTTACAGTGGGCAACAACAGAAAGAAACGTATGTATAGAGCACGCTAAATCTTGAACATCTGGGGAATCACGCGATTAAAAAAATGCAGAACAGAAGATAATTTGCTAGCAAAAAGAGAAAACGATAGAATCAGCGTTTGCTTGGCTTTTCAAAGATGGTGAGGTCTGAGGGATTTGAAATGTTGCAAAAAAAGGACGTGCAGATGGCGATTTTATTACTCATGGTAAGTAATGTTTTTTATTGAACAGATAAACTGCCATGGATCTCTCTAACAGTGTAAAGCATTTCATGGTTACAGCTACAGTAACGTCTTCAACTAGTCATCTTGAGATCCTTTCCTCCTGAACTGGTAATTTCTGTTATTTAGGGCTGTGAGATATTGAAGAAAAATAGAGCACAGACCTCCACGTGCTAGCAAAATGGTGCCTTACTGCTAATAGGTACCAGGATGAAAGGATGACGAAGGCATTGATGCCATTGACTGGGCCTCACGTTACCCAGACCTGAATCCAAATGAGAACCTCTGGGACATTATTTATCAGAGCCACTGAGTAGCACCAGACTGTCCAGGAGATCACTGATCATCACTGATCCAGGTCTGGGAGGAGATCCCTCAGCCCAGATGTTGTTATGAGTGCATATGGGGGCACATGGGGGACACACACACTGCTGACTTACATTATGAGTTGCTGTGATGAACTTCATGCAAGTTGGATCAGCCTGTTTCCCCCCCCCCCTCAAAATAAATATTTAATTCATTGAGATCCAGTGTGATTTAAGTGTTCCCTTCATTTTTTATTTTTGAGCATTGTAGTTGTATCAACCTAAAATTTAACATCAACTTCCAGGTAAACAAAAACACCTGAAACTAGAGGTGGAACGATTAACTTAAGTTTAGTAACCATTTGAATTCATATTTGTTATTAAAGATAAGAACTAGAAACAATGGGACAAATAATAAAACAAAGACACAAATGAAATGAAATCTTTCAGGGAGGCCTATATTTATTTAACAGTAGCCTTCAAGTAAGAATAAAGGAAGTGAATTAATCGAATGTAAAACTAAAACATTGCTTGGTCTCCACATGAATTGAATGGTCTCCACATGAACTGTTTCACATTAAAGTTACAAAATTGATTCAGTCGAGTAGTGAGGGATATTGTCTTCTTCTTTTCTTCTGTTGTTTGACCGATAAGCAGGTTTACTTTATTTGGACTAAACGAACTGATCCTATTTCTTAGAGTCAGATTTCTTTCCCAACTGTTCACGTTCTCTTAAGATTTAATATCTGTATTTGCACGGATACTCGCTAAGACAGTAATTTTGATGTAGCTGTGTGTGTGTGTGTGTGTGTGTGTGTGTTTGACCATTTGAGAGAAATAAGATGCGAAAGAGAACGGAAGAGCTCGCAAGTAGTTGTTTCTCGCAACTTATTGCGATTACATTTTAATTTTTTTTTAGATCCAGTCTATTTTCTGCTATATGCATTGACCTAAAACTTTGACTTTTCGCAACCTTTTGACGTATTAAATCCATTCGGATACGGCGTGGAGTTGCGATATTCAAAAGTAGGTGTATACACTTAAAATGTAAAGTTACAATAAGGGGGAAAAGTTAGATGGGTGAATATTAATCATATAAAACTTATAATCGTGTTTTTGGCACAGAATTGCTTTTCTAACATTACATAAAATTGACCTCAGCTAGTAAAGTTAATTAACATGATGAAAAAATAAGATAATTTAAAAATGTTTTGAAGATAAATGGCTAAAATGACATATTCTTGCTAGCTGCAGCCACAGTAAACTTATGGCACAAGACTTGACCCCACAGCAAAAGCTGTCTCCCTTCCTTCTGTCTCACCTCCCCCTCCACCCCCTAGAAATCAGCAGTATCCCAACAGTGGGCAGTCAGTCAATCAGTACCGAATAACCTCATACACACACTGTTATTGGCACATAAATGAGTTTCCATACAGATCTCCCACACAAAACGAGTCATTTTTCAGTTTAGTCATCACACTGCTTCACACATAAGTTGTTTAAGATGTTTATGTGTGTATATTAACACTATGATGTACTTTAGAAGTCACTCATATTAAATTGCGTTCTTTTGGTTACATCAGCCTGGCACTGTTGTGGAAATGTCATTTTCCTCCGGTATTGTCACGCGTTTCAAATGTGTCTTCTGTGACCTCTATATATTGTAGTATGATGCAAAAATTCCCAGAAAATGACTTTTTGCAGGGTGGGATGTCTGTGATAATCTTTTCATGATATGAATTAATCTGACCAAGTATTACACAGCAGAGGTAACTGCGAAGTGGCTAACAGGTGATTTTTGCGTGCAAATTAACTACACAGTTTCGTCTGATGCAAAACACACGTGGCATGTTTTTAGTCAATTCACAAGCTAAATTAACCGTTTAATTGAAGAAAAACTACCATCAACTTCCCACTGGAACTGAAACGGAAAGATTTTCAAAATTAATGGTTCTGTTTAACGTCAAGAAATTATGACAGAAATGTAATTAGAATAATAGATATTTTTAATGAATATCATACAACCAAGATACCTTTTTCATCCGTGTTTTAAATTTATACAGTTCTGTTGTGCAGCAACTTATGACAATAAAGCAATTTTTTGTTGTAAAGTAATTGTTTTTATTTTATTCCATTTTACAAAGCTTGATTAAATTGTTAATATTTTATACAATTGTATTTTGTTCACATTTAATCTGTTTTATTATAAGAAATTATTATATATAATTTTTCATTTAACTAATTATTAGTAATAATATTAAAAATTTTTTTTTTATGAATACAGTTGTATATAATAATTTTACTGTAAGTAATAACAATGCTATTAATGTATCCTTTATGTATCTTCCAGGTCCTGCACGCTCTCATCTGTGTCTAATCACAGTCCAAGTCTCGTCAGCTGTTCTTAATCCTGTGTTTGTCAATATATACCCTCCTGTGTTCCCATGTCTTTGTCTCTTGTTAACGTTGTGTACGCGTATAGGGATGTTATCTCCGTATTCTGTGTCTTCCTGGTTCTCCTAGTTTTCCGTTTTGCACATGAGTGCCGCCTTTTGTTTCTATAGTGTTTGGGTTTTCATTCTGTAAATATTCTAAGTACTTCTAAGTCTGCTCGTTTGCTCCGCATCGCACACCAGCAACTACACGTAGCAATTAATGCTATTTCATTAATTTGTTTTATTTTAAATAGTAGTAATAATAATGTATATTTTTATTTATGTACATTTTATTATTTGTTTGTTTAATTGAAACCATTCTGAAGCCATTTTTTTTCTCTCCCAATTGTATGTTCCAAGTTCTTGTACAAAGCGTCAAGGATCACTGTCTTTCCGTCTCGGTCCCAGTGGGCCTGTTGGTGGCACTGCATGGCTCATTGGACACTCCATGCACAGACACACACGTAACACAGCCTCACCTGCACCTTTTTATATCTGACTGTGGTGTGATTGAAACAGAAGCGGGCCGTGTCAAGACCCCAGTCACCATGTAATTGAATTCTTCTGTGTGTCTGGGAGCTGACCAAAGTGGAAGAAAGCAGGTAAATAGACAAAGCTTTGGTCTTCCATACACACAACAAAACAAGACTTGCAGCTGCTTGTGGACAGGTAAGCAAAGATTTGTACTTGTTTAGACAGACATTTTTGTTTGTGCAGGTTGTGGAGATGACATAATTTATTTTTTCCTCTTTCAACTTGTGTATATATAAACGTGATTCCGTATGAAAGGGTTTGCGATCACACGAGGAGAAGCGCAGGCAAACAGAAGTCAAAGCCCCCGTTGAGCAGAACTCTGACTGTCTGCTTCAGACGCACACTGTAGGAATGCATTCTGACTTCCTCCCACCCACCACGTCTCTACATGTTCAATTTGGTGACCGTTGCTTAGTGACAGTGCGCCGCTGGCCCCCTGCTATGTGGTTTTTGTATCTTCACTGAAGTGAGTCTACAGATCTCCAGACTCAAGATAGGGTGCTGAAAAAGTAGCCGTCTGTAATTTATCTAAGGTTATTTTGTGATTCAGATATACTGCTCTGGAAGCAGTCGAGCGTTAAATTGCTTTCCTCTGGGAGCAGGTCGCATTGAGGGGTCGACAAAGCAGAGAGATTTCTCTCTCTATCACTTTTCTTTTGCCCTTTCTCTAGTCCTCTTCCTCTTTGTCTCTCTGTCTTTCTGTCTCTCTCTCTTTTGCCATGTTTAGGACTTAGAGAACATTTCTTTGAGAGCTCATCGCAATTGCAAACATGCTGTAATTAGGACCGATAATTACAGGTGCAATACAGTAGGTCGCAGGGGACATAGTGAGCCCTCTGAGGTCATAATAAGGGGGGGTCATTAGGGGAGATGGGAACCACTCTCGGTTCACAAAATGAGACTCGAGGAGTAATGGTGTGTGAGCCAGATGAGAGAAAATGACATAAATACAGATAGCTACCTGCATTGAAGAAACATGCTCACACGCTGCCTAGAGGTAATAGGAATGTAAAAGTGAAAGAGCTGAAGCAAGAGTGAATAAGTGAGAGAGTTTCCACTGCCTGCATGATCCGAGAACAGCTCGTCAGTAAAATATAAGCTGAATGAATCAAGAAAACAAACCTTTCGTTTCATAACAGGTTCTTTGAAATTGCTTGCCAAAGTATTAAAGCTTCAGACAATAATGGAATGTTACGAGATTAGTTAATGTAATATACTGTAATACTTAAATATAAGGTGGTAATATATATTTAAGAGGACAGCTATCCAATTATATAATGTGTAATTCAGTGAAAGATCAGTTTAAATCTATATATTTATATTTAGTTTTTAGTGATTGTCTTATTTTGTTTAAATGTATGTTTAGGTGTGACGCTGTCATACGTGTAATGATGTTTTATACTCACCGAGGCTGCATTTATTTGAACATACAGTAAAAAAAGTAATATTGTGAAATATTATTACAATTTAAAATAACCATTTTCCAACCGACTCATTCCTGTGATGTCAAAGCTGAATTTTAAGCATCATTACCGCCGTCTTCGGTGTCACATGATCCTTCAGAAATCAGTCTAATATTCTGATTTGCTGCTCAAGAAGCGTTTGATTTTATCAATGTATAATAATGTTTTTCTTTTTTCATTTATTTTATTGCTGATTTATTCTGATTGCTTTGGAAGCCTCATATTAATGTGTAGGGACCGATACACATGTATCAATTTAGTTGAATAGGATCATTGAATACAAGATTAGAGAATATACTGAAATTACAGAATTATTTGTTACCTAGTTAAATCTTCAACGTTCGTGCAGAGACTGTTGAAACCAACACTGACAAGTGAGTGGAAGGAGAAAAAATAAAGGGCTAGAAAAGAAGAAATAGTCTGCTATACTTGTCTTAGGCTTGTCGAGGCCGACTGTAGTTGATTACCACAGGGATTTTTAGGCTAAGCTGCTCCCCCTTTCCACTACATCGCTTGTAGTGTTTTCATAGTGCTGTAGTGTAGCATGTGTTCTTCCCCTAAGAGCTCTCGAAACTCTCCAAGAAAAGCAGAGCTGAGTGCGAAGAACTGTAAACATCAAGCTTTCTTGCCGATCCTACTGATTCGCCATCAGAATCTGTGGGGCTGGAATAACGGCAGAAAAGAAAACAAGGTCTATGGCGATGCGCTGCGGTACTCGAGCTTGGTATCTGAAATGATCCAGTGAAATGAAAAGTAATTTAAAAAGACTTGCTTGGTGTAATTTAAGACGTTATTTAAGCAGCGAGGGTGATTGACTATATTTTCAGACTGTGCGTATAATGGAAAGTTTAATTGTCTTGGCATTAGGTTTAAAGCCGAGCCATTAGAGTGTATCATATGTCTCGTAAAGGAGCCAGTATTCATTCTGGAGTGACCTTCAGCTGGGCCAAATGATGGCAGGCAGATAAAAGATTGATTTACGCTAGTGATGGGAACAACATCATGCACATCTGTGTAAACACCAGAATTCAGTGCTACAATATCGCAAAATGTAGTGAAACAGTAAATTCATCCATGACTGAAGTATATATTTGACACATATATAGATGAGATTCATATATAGAAATTATTGGAAAATAATACATCTAAATTCATTTGTTCGTTTAGAACTATAGAAGTGAATCAATACATGAGACAAACCACAGGGCTTGATTTCATTTTGATGTCTTAATCTTTATTTCCCATTGAGAATGTTTGTTATATCCAGAACATTTATTTTTGTATTGGGTAACATTAGGGCTAAAGGTGGAACATCCATGTATTGACTTTGTGGTAAATTAAGATGAATCCATAAGACAGAAAGTATATTTTCTCTGGGTAAGAGAAACATCCCATTCCTTAATGGTTTCCCAATCCCATTGATATGCAAACAGCATGACTTTTTCAACTGCCCTGGTAAATGATGAGAATTATTCTTCTCCAAGGCTCAAATACCTAACCATACATGTCCATTAACGTGGAGATGAGCAGGCGTTTTCTATTCATTCAGTCTGTATAGGGAGCCAAGCCTTAGAGGATTGTGGGAGTAAAGCAGATAATGAAAGCATCAAAAAGTGCAAACTTGTTCCAAAAATTGTCATTAGTGATTTTGTGATGGATGTGACAGTGATGGATGAAATATGTGTTAAGTACTATAGCCTTAAAGCTGGGTTGGTAAGGTTTAATGATTTAAGATTTTTTGAAAGCAATGTCTTATGCTCACCAAGACTGCATTTATTTGATAACATTTTTTTTTAAATGCAGTAACATTGTGAAATATAAGAAGAAGAAAAAAAACGGTTTAAAAATAAACTTTAAACCGATTAACCACATTTCTAGTATAGGTAGACTAACTATTTTCTCAGATGTATCATTTGAATAATAATTATTAGTTTAGCTTTTAGCTGAAGATTATTCATTTCAAGTGCACATTGAAGACAGTTCAGTTATGCTTTTTACTGTGTAGGCAAAATGACATTACATTCTGTTTTGTTTCGGTTACGTTCACCTAATAGATTGGGGGAATGAAATAAGGCCAGTCTGGGTTCCCTGGGCTTTTCCATTTCCCAGCATGACCAGTCTGAATCTTGTTCATTGAAGAAAACGCAAGTCATTTTTATGCATCTCCTCCATTTTAATGAGGAGCCCCTTAGGAAGCAGATGGCACATTAGTTGAGACAAACTCTCCTGACATTGGTCGAATTCAGACAAACAATACAACCTGGCTGGAGCAGCGCAGTGTTCTCTCTTCAGATTATATATAGTCCACATTGTTTCATGAGCAACACTGGAATTTCCCCCATTTTTATTAAATGGACACAGTGTTTTATAGCCCCCAAGGAGGAGTGGAATATGATTCCAAAGTAGAGAATTTACAGCTGGCTCTGATTCTTTGGTTTGAAGTGCCAACAGTAAAGATGCTGACTTGTTCGCTTTAAGCCCCACTTTATGTAAACCCTCAAAGGTGCATCCAAAATATGCACATGCATGGTTTCTTTCGCACAAACTTTCTGCTTTTGCAAAAGTGCACATTTTTCTGTCAACAATATTTATATGCCTACTTGCCATTTTGACATGTTTAGAATTAGAGCGTTATCATATATTTAGTTTGAACGCCACTTTTAACTTATCTTATAATGACTTGTAATTCTTAAATAATGTCACAATGCTGCTGGCTGTTGTGCGATGCGGAGCAAACGAGGAGACTTAGAAATCCAAACAAAATACTTTATTTTTAAAACGAAAACAAAACGGCACTCATATAGTGCGAACACGGGAAGATAACAGGAGCATCCACACACACACACGGCTGAAGGACACAAGCAACGCTAACGCTAACGACAAGGACATGGGAACACAGGAAGGCGTAAATAGACAAACATGGGATAATGAACACCTGACGAGACTTGGGCAGTGATTAGACACAGACAGGTGCAGGAAGCATCAAATCCAGGGACCCGGATGTGAACAGACGCGACAAGACTGTGACAAAAAAAGTCTTAAAAAAATTCATGACAATTTATTAACTGACCCTTAGAATTCAACATGCCAGTTTTGCTGCGGTGTCTTTAAGACTTGTGTAAACACCCTCTTTGCTTGTAAAATAACTTTTTTGCTGTTCTACACTGACTACAGGTTTCTGTCGAGTCCAACAAAGTTTGCACCTCCCATCCCAAATGCCAGACAAAATGTTAACACAAGCCTGAAATGATAAGGGACCTTGTTAAAAGCAAAATGCTGCTCGTTTGTAGTGTTGGGATCCTTTAGGGTGACATGCAGAGCAGCTGTGTACACAGCTAGTAAAAGTGCAAGGTTAGTTTGGGAATAATTACATTTTTGATGTTGAGTACCTTCTTTTACTTCACTATGATTAGGTGTAAGCACCTCACAGACATTGCTGACATGTAGTACAAATTGCAAAAGTTTGTAATGAGGCATTGTCAGAGCTTGGTTTCAAAGATCTAAAAGAGACTTTTTTAGAGTACAGAGAACTCTTTTATTTCAGTAGTTAAGATAAAGTTTGATTTTTTCCCCCTTCATGTTATGACCCTTTAAAGTTGTGCAATTTCTTACATAAAACCATAGTATGATCTTCAAACTGTTAGAGAATCCTTTGCTACACAATTCATGATACTATTTTAGCTTAACCCTGCATTGTGTCCTTCCTTTCGCACGTAAATGGAGGTTGACAGCTGTGTGCGGTTAGTCAGGCAAGAGCACAGCCCGAGTTGGTGCGTAATGACGGTAATTAGCGAGATGAGCAGTGACATGTTTAGCGGATGCTCTGCGGTAGGTGTGTGAACACTTGAATGTGGAGTACAGTGAGTTGCCCCCAACTGCGGCAGGGGAACTCAATCAGCGATATCGCTCTTGGCCCTATTGTACTATTTCATCCATTTCCAATGAGTCAGCCACGTCCATCCTATATATAAGTTCCCCGTCTGCTTGCACAGTGTACCCCATTTTGACCTCATAATCTGACTCCTTCAAGAGGACATTTCCCACAAGACATTGAATTAGTATTTATGTTTTTAAAAGCTGCTAACTGTCACAGGTGTAGCTGGTAAGGATGAGGAGTGGAAATATTGATGCTTGGTTCTTTCCTGGAGCTCAAACAGTAAAGAAGCAAGAACTGATTATAATGTCAATGTGTATCTTAAATATAGTGTAAGTCGCTTTGGATAAAAGCGTCTGCCAAATGCATGAATGTAAATATTGATGTAGCTGAGTCTGGTTGTACATATGTGCTCACTTGATAAATGGGTCAAAAGAATTGTGCTGAACTGTAACAAACTGAACCGTAATTGTTATTCTGCACAGCATCTGTTATGCGCTCTGCTGATCGTAGCAATATGTGATGGAGTAACTGGACGCTTTGTTTGTAAAGCACCCCGCACAGGTGCACGTCCCACATCAGGATCCATGTTAAGGGAAAGCAAGCGCAACCGCAGACCAACACAGCTGTAGCAACCACTAGTTTCATTAGAACAGCTGGTTTAGTTGTTGGTTTCTCTCTGAGCAGCATGAGTGAAAACTTGTTTTGAAGAGCATGGATCTGATTGTTTTATAGGAAGAGCTGCTTGGGGCCTAGATACTAAATTTAAGTACATTAGGTCACGGAAATAGCCACATAAAACTGTGAACAAATAGATGTAAGGTTATGGCGATGCTGCTTTTCATGCTCTGCTGAGACCCTATTGATTTTCAAAGAGCATTTTTTATGGGTCTCCAGAAGGCGCAAACACTACAACCTGTGCATCTGAAAACATAGAAATGTCATGCAGAAGAATGAATGTTGCTGTTTTTATTAGTACATCAGGGCTTTGTTCTGATAGGGTTGCAAATGGTAGGGAAAGAAACCATGGTAAATGTTAATTATAACATGCAGCTGGCCGTAAAGTCTTGCATAGCTTGAATAGCAAAATACAGATACAGTAGAACCCCGACTTACGAAATTAATCCATTCCGAGGTTTGCTTCGTAAGTCGATCTTTTCGTAAGTCGGTCAGGCTTTTACATTCCCTAATTCGTTCCAAGCCCTACGAAAACACCACATTTAATTTTATAATAAAGCTATGCTTGTTCAGTATGGTATGACAAGCACATCCCAGCTTCATACTTCTCAATTATCTCCCTTTAGCATCCTCTTCTTCTCTTTCACTTTCACTTTAATCGTGAAATGAAATGGGAGAGGAACACCGCTACGCAGAGGCTTAGGAGCGATGCTGACCAATAGGAGAGCAGGATGCTGCAGCAAAAGCTAAAGTCAGCACTCTTGCCAGATTGCGCGGGTTCCCGGTGGGTTTTAAGCTGTACTTGGACTGGAAATCTTCTGTCCAATCTGGCAACACTGGCCGGGAGACAGCCAATGGGAGAGCGGGACGATTGGTGCGAGTTTCCGGGTCAGTGGCGCGCGAATTTCAAAACAGAACTCGGAAATCGTCGCCTCGGAGGAGATTTCATTTTTCGCATCTCGATCATTTTGTTGTTGCTCGGGCGAAAAAAAACCTGAAATATTTTTTCGTACGTTGAACTTTTCGTACGTAGAGCGTTTCGTAAGTCGGGGTTCTACTGTACTTCTGAAATTGTGGATGTGATCAAGAGGCTCGATTGTGCTTTAGGCATTGTAAAATTCTTCCACTTTCCATTTGTTCTCACTAAATCACCAGTCCAACTCCAGACAACGGTCATTAGAAGATCGTTATCACCTTACCTGTCCTTGTGAATGCTGACCAGGAAATGCTCCACCGCTCTCTTTCAAATTGCCAGCCATGTGGGCCAAACTTGCAATATACATAAAAGACTTTGGCTCGATTTTACCCGCAATCAAACACTGTAGTATCACTCTTTAAGTTAGGTATAATGAATGTTCACATCTTTAATGTTTTCATACCCCACCTGGTTGGTATTGAAATAATCCTCTTCATATCTTAATCAGTGGTATGGTATTTTGGTATAAAATGCTTCATACTATTATTATTTGTTAATTTTTTTACCATACTTTTGGAATAAAACTGCACAGACTACCATAAACATACAAATAAGGTGTGAAGGGAGAACAAAAAAACGTTCTCCAGCTCAAAGCTCAAACTTCTGATTGGCTACTTCACCAAAGATGGGTGTGACGTATAGGGTTTTAAGAGTTGCCTACTTTGCTCATTGCCTTGTGAGACACACTTTCTGACTGTCTGCAAACTTTTACAAGTTAACTTCATTCAAATTTCTAGCAGACCATTAGATCTCCAGAAAAACTAAACAAACACTTCTGCTCACACCTGAAAAACCCATCAAGAATCTCTGTATTCTACATGCATTCAGTTTCTTGTTCAGTACCAAAGCCAATGCAAGTAATCGATTTTTCAGTCTTTAGATGTGTCTCCAAATTTAACCCCTTTTTAAAAATGTGATTTTGATTCTCTGATGGCTCTCGTTATCTTCTGGTTAACACTGTAAATCTTACCAATCTTTGGTCTTTTTCATTTTTATTCCCTTACCTTTCTTCATTCTATACATGTTGTGCTTTAGTTTGGTTGTAAGTACCCATAGTTTCATTTATTAAACCTTTTACAGTGGAGTTCGGTTATCTAGACGGCCTCGGGAGTTGCAAAAAAGCATCGAGATAACCGTTTAGTGAGATAACTAGCACCCAATATGGCAATTTATTTGATGAAGCGATCGGCATGCTATAAAAATGTACATACACTGAATATGTTTGCTAACAACAAAAGGCATATGTGCAGCAACTAACAGCAGAGATTTACCAGAATACAATAAAAACACCTTCCATTCTCCATACAAACCTTTAATTATATTCTCCAACATTGCAAACACAATTTCGCTCACAGCGTAAACAGTCGTAACATATTCGTGAGGTCATCACGCTGTACTAGATTGCATACTTTCTTGCGTTCTGCCTGTCTAATGTGCTTTCTCAACAAATTCGGCTTCGTCCCGTCTTTTAACAACCGTATTCCCGCAGCGGCGCTGAGCAGAGCGCACTTCAGAACAAAAGCAGGATGTGTGTGTGTGTGTGTGTGTGTGTGTGTTCATCTAAGTCTCATACTCATTGGTCGTGACCGCTTGTTACTGACCAATGTCAAAATATTAGAGAAAACCAATCAAATCAGAGAAGGCGGGCTTTATGTGCACACACAAGTGGATAAGGCTTTGGGATGGGGGGGGGGGACCCACAGCAGCTCTCGTAAGAACGTGAATGTGCTTTCACTTCAGAGTCCTGCGCGGCGCTGTGAGTAAAGCGTCACTGACAGAGCGACCATATAGACCGCGATCCACGTGCAACACAAACTCAGCGCATGCGCAGTGAACTAGGTACAATCATGACTCACGAGATTACCATGTGAAGTGACGAATTTGTCCCTATTTTTTGCTCGAGATACTAGTGTTCGGCGACATTAAAGAATTGATATTAAAGAATCGAAAATACTAAGATAAATAGGGAGTTTGGCGGTTGCACTTCAAAAACGTCGACATAATAGGATTGGCGAGTTAACCGTGAGTCGAGATAAGTGAACTCTACTGTATATCCACGCTTAATTGTCACAAATCAATTTATAACATCTGATCTAGCTACATACCTTTGTACTGTTTAATACTATATAGAGCAAGAAAGTTATCCTCCTTGGCCAGGAGAATAATCTTTCTTAAGAGTTGATAGCAGATTGTATGGTTGGGTCGGTGGACGAACAGGTAAGTCAATTTAAAATTAATTAGAATACTGATCTATATATTTATAATTAATTATAACACGTCGTAATTTTATAGATTTATGTAATATTTATATATATCTTGAGATCAGAGGAGTGAGGTTTACACACACTTTATATATATTATGTATATGCACACACATACATACATGTGTGTGTGTGTGTGTGTGTGTGTGTATTTCCCTTTGGAGCTAATTTGCTACACATTCAAAGGTTTTCCAATGCTCAAGGACCTATTGGCACAAAGTAGCTACATTTTAATCATGTCTATTCCTATCTGTAAACACAGCCACACACTTTGTGCTTCAGATCCAACCCTCACACCAAGGTAAAGTTCCGTTCTGATATGAGAGGTGGATGATTATTAAGGTGCAGCGATAGGCTCATTCGGCCTCTGCCGGAGTGCATGAGGGATGTGAGGACGAGTTGGCTAGTACTGGATTAAAGATCGTATCGCCATCAGTGGCAAAGCATAAGAAATGATTGGTCAGATAGCCAATGAAGCCTTTCCTGCCAGAGATAGGGAGTCTGGGACAGTTTATAATGGAGCAAAGGAACATGTGTGAGCACAGGAACAAGGTGGGTAACTGATATGTCCCTGCAATCAGAAACGTCATTCATGCCCTCACAGAGTCGAATAGATTTTTGGAGCTCTTCCAATGTGAGGTTTTTTTCAAAGGTGCTTTTAATAAAACAAAAATGCACGGGGTTCGCTGGCTGTCATTCTATTTATTTATTTTTCATTTGACAGTCAGGACTGTCACTGGTACCTAGTAAAAATAAAAGAAATGCATGACACGTGTCTTGATTTTAATGTGTTTTCAGAGGAAAGATTTTTCTTTAATGCTAATCCTAATCTTTGAAAATATTTTCAACCTTAAATTATTCATGGTAATTCAAATGAGGCAGTCTTGTGCCATTTTACAGCCATTGCAAAGTGATAATTGATTGTGCCGTTCACTGTTTGACAGTGTGAGATGTCAAGGACTGGACATTATTATATGCACTCATTCTCTAAAAGATAAGCCGTGAGAGGGAAATAAGGGTTGAAACGGCATGTCTGCACAGAGAAAGCCTGCCAAAACCTTTTAGCCTGGCACTCGTCCCTCTCACACTACGCTGATATAGTTGTCACCGGAAAAAAACAGTGCCGTAAGGCATGTGTGCGTGTGTGTGTGTGTGTGTGTGTGTGTGTTCTCTTAGAGCGAGTAGCTATACGAGTTGATCGGCTTCAGTGAAGTGCCATTCACAGTAGTTCCCATGCTGATCCATTGTTGTTGTCAATTAGGCATTGATCTGTCTTTTCACTCCTCAAAAATCAAAGCCATTTCAGGAAGAGTCTCATCTGCTCTAATAGTTAGCTTTATGATTAGCAATTTTATCACCCAGCAATTTTCTGTCTCGTTCCATGTGCTTGCAGAGTGGAAACTGGCCATTAAAAAGAGCCCCAGTCATCGTGGCTTAGAGATATTAGGAATAACAGTGCAAATTAATCCACAAGTCATTGCAGTTGTATAATCCACTCACTATGTTAATTACTTGCTGTTTTCCCTGGAATGGGAAAGGGTCATTAAACGGCTCAGAGCGATTGACCAGTTTTAGGTTGGTGTGTTTGTGGGCCATCGCTTACACTGTCGGTTTCACCTCAGTTCATACCGATCAAAGCAATCTTCATAGATATGTGTAAGTGTAGCCATTTGATTTTCCAATTATGCGTAGTATTAAACACAAGTATTTAACCTTTTGCTTCCTGTTTTAAACCTCAATAAATGTGGTTAGATTTTGGCTTAAAAGAAAACTTAACAAAGATGTTCATTAGTGCATTTCTGTTTTTATATATTACATGATGCACTGCTTTAAAGCATAAAATGCCATATGGGAGAGTGCACAATAATCAAAGAATAACAGAGTTCAACTAACATTTTTGTTGTTATTTATATCATTTCAAAATGTAAACTATTGTAATACTAATAAATATATTAATAAATGTAAAATGTAAATATTATAACATGGCTCTATTTATAAACTTGGATACATATTCAACTTTGCATACATTATACTCGCATACTGTAACATTTAGGATCCTCTTATTATAAACATCAGGATTTTTTTAAAAGTTGTTTTGAAACAATGTGTATTGTGAAACATGCAATGACATGACTAATTTAATTTACATGCTTCTCAGACTAGTGGAATATTCATTCAAAAATTACATTTTTGTCTTTATTTAATTGGAAATCATTTGGACTTACTCTGGTTATTTTTTCCCAGTAAAATAACATTTTATTGGATGAATGTTTAAGTGCAATTCTGCTTTGCCAAATCCCATTCAATTGAGATGTCCTCAATATGTGATGGCAAAATTGAATGCAAATCATCTTGCGTTTGCAATTAAACATAAGCTGAAAGTTCAAAATCTGTGAATATTTAAATACAATTAAGCAAGAAACAGCCTCTGAAATCAAACAATTTAAATTATATACAGCCTCTGAATATTCCATATACACTATGGTTGATCAAATACTGTAATAGTAATATTATTACAATTTAAAATAACTGTTTTCTACTTTACTGTATTTTAATGTTTAATTTATTATTGCAATGGCAAAGCAAAAAACAGTATTTATTTTAAAGGATATCTTTCGTAACATTATACACTACTTTGCAAATAAGGCATAGTAGTATTTTCACCCCATAAAAGGGCTTTAAGCCAGTTATTTCTATCTTTTGCTGTAGTGTATCAGTAGTAAACATCTGTTTACATTTGCAAACTTTAATTTTGCAAGTACTTGTAATAATCCAGAGAGATTTTGCTGCACCACAAGGAGAACTGAATTCACCGTCTGTGATTTCATGAAGAAAGAGAAAAAATGGCAATGTTTCCAAGACATTTAAAAATAACTTCCTGCAAAGCGACAGTGCTGGGAGAAGTTTTAGGCACTTGTGTAAAAATACTGCAAAGTGAGGTTGCTTTCAAAAATAATGTCATATGGAATTTATTTATCAATTAACACCTATTAACCTAATTAAATCAATATTTGGTGTGACCACCCGTTGCCTTTAAAGCAGCTTTTGTCCAGGCACACATGCACATACTTTTTCAGGGAGTTTTGGAGGTCAGTTTCTTCAAGCATCATGGAGACACTGCCGTTGTTCTCCTGGATTTAATCTGTTTCAGTTTTTCTCGATGATGGTGAGATCAGATCTCTGTGTGAAGCAAACCTGCTTTTGTCAGACTCCTTATGCATGCAAAAATCTCATTGGATTGTTATAGTAAGGGATATTTTGAAACTAATATTTCCTACTGACACACTACAGCACAAGATAGAAATAACTGGCTTAGAACCTTTTATGGGGGTGAAAATACTGTAGCAAAGTACTGTATAATATAAATAAAATGATTAATATGTGAAAAGTATTATTTAAAAAAATATTTTAATTATTTCAATATACATTTAATTATTCCAATAATATATTATTTTAATTATTATTATTATTATTATATTTTTTCACAGGTAGTGTATAATATTACACTAAACAAGTTTATAAAAAAGAGCCATGTCATTTTGTCAAATCCGAGTTTTTCTCTCCATATCTGTGTGTCTGTATTTGCTGCTTTTGTATTTCAAGGCCAAGTGCTCTGTAATATTGCAGTCTGAGGTTGCTCCTTAGTTTATAGTAACCGTTACGAGGGATTCCCTGAGCTTTCCTGGGGAACAAAGATGTGATAGATGTGAATAGCTCTGTCTGTTCTCTGCACTAAAACAGTTCTTTCAAAACAAGTAGTTGGGCTACGGATGCACTCACACACAGGTACTCAAACAGCACATCTCTCACGATCGGGGCATTTCATACCCATATTACGTGTGCGCTGCATGCAGAGGGAATTGGGTAGGCAGACGACTCACATTTGTGCATGCAGGCATGAGGCCCGACAGTAAATGGAGCTCATAATGGCCAGAACATGTTTGGAAGAGCATCTAATGAGGAAGCCCATTAGGTATTAATAGTATTTTAAAGGCCCGGGGAGAAGGATCAGGAGGGATAGGAAAGCTTTGCCTATTGGATACCAGACAGGAACTGAGGCACATTTTGGGAGTTTATTTAAAACTGTGAGAGGATATGAAGTGTAATTACAGTAAAAATAAATATTAGATCTAGCTTTTGTCCATTCCAGATTAAATGCTTTTTGATTTGACCAGATCTGTCTTCATACCACAGAACACACTTAATGAATTGCTCCTCCAATATCATTCCGAGATAATGAAAAATCCAGATTAATCAGACAGCAGAAGCCATGTTTCTCTCAGATAGGTGTCACTGCCAGTGTTCCTCTTTAGTCTTCCATACTGCCTACATCCTTTGAAGCTGCATTAGCTTTCACCCAAGATACTGAAGTTTTTTTTTAGCAGCTGGAGCGGTGGGTCGAGGTCATAGGTTCGGCACTTTCTTTGCTGCAAAAGGAGAAAGAGAGGTTTCTGGATACATCTCCCTCTTTTACTTCCCACCAGGCTCAAAGGATGCTGGGAAATGATTAAAGACAGGATTCAGATGAAAGTGCCCACTGAAGGTAATAGACTGTACACTCTCTGCGCTGTGGGATGTCCTTTAGAAGCGTGTTTGGTTTTGCTTCTAATGGAATGTATTATGAAAATTGAATGTATAGCAGGGTTGTAGTGTACAGGATGCTGAAATACACTTTGAATTTGAATGCAACCAAGTAAAAGTAAATTAAATCCAAAGAAAATAGTTTTTTATATAAAAGCAAAGTTTTTCAAGACAATCTTTAATGTTGGCCTGATAAAGTTTGTTGGTAAAGTCCTTGCTTGAATGTGCACACTAGAGATTTCTTATTAAGTTGGCTTGAGAAAGCCAACTTAGTGATATTGTATCTAAACTTATTAAGTTGGCTTGAGAAAGCCAACTTAGTGATATTGTATCTAAACTTATTATTATTATTATTAAGTTGGCTTGAGAAAGCCAACTTAGTGATATTGTATCTAAACTTATTATTATTATTATTATTATTATTATTCTTCTTACCTAAAATTCTCAATGCATCTCCTCCTAGAGCTTTAAAGCTACAACCACTAAACTCTGCTCAGACTTCAGACCTGTTCTGACTTGAGTTGCTATCCCTTTTCAGACTGATCAGACTTATGATTTTTGATAAAACTGAAGATTAGTCATAAAATCTCCATAGACTTTCACTAATGAAGTGAAAACTGAATTTTAGATAGAGCGTCCACTCCATCTGTTGGTAACATCACAACATTACACCTGATATATAATACATTTCAATACAGTATGTGTGAACATGTCCATTCCAATGGGCATGCATTTTATTTTTTTAAATCCTGAAAAAAAACTTGCAGGTCTACAATCGATTTTTTACTTTAATTAGTAAGTTAAATCTCTCTGTTTTACATTCATAATATCACAAAATTACACCCCTGTCAGTGAGAGCACTAAAGTTTGAACGAATCAGAGCGCTGCAATTCAAAGCCTCAAAGCTTTTCAAAGACGCCATTACTGCTGGAGAGAGAGATCATAATCTCCTAAAATAGATTTATGTGAGAGAGTTTATGATCAAACGGAAATTGTTTCCGATTATCAAGTAACCGCTGCAGCGTGTTTCCTTGAAGATTTATGCACTTATATGGCCAAATTGTGACTCTCATTCGTCTTTACTCGGCAAAGGAGTACATTACTATGGGGAAGGTAGGTGAAGTTTAAACGCGCGTCCTCCTGGACTCGCGCCAAAGCATAACCGTCTAAGCACCTACGTTTATTTATAGCGCTCATTTATGTACTTTATTGCCGAATTCTGACTCTCGCTCGTGAGTCAATATACATTGGAAAAGGCTTCCCTGAGCAGCGCGCGCGCTGACTCTCTTCAAATGCAGCGTCTAACAGTCAAAGTTATTTATAACTAATTCTTGAGTATATAGTTACATTGTGTTAATTCTTTTATCTGCTTTTAACTAAAGTCTGACTCCTGTTCTCGAGTTCAAACGCGCTTCCTGAGCAGATTCGCTGATAGATCGATGTTTTGTGAACACTTAAACAGTAAATGAAATAAGATTTTTAAAGGATGCAAAAAACATGGCAGATCGATTCAAACTGTAAACTGCTTGAGATTAAAAAAAAACTGCATTACTCTGCTGCATTACATGAGCAGGAATTATTTAAAAAATACTAATATTTAAGTTATTTTGTTTCCCATGGAGGAAGGCTTTATACAAATATTACATTGCGTTGATTCCTTTATCTGCTATAATTGCCGTGTTGAACTGAAGTCTGACATGGCAGATCGAGTCAATCTGAAAACTGCTTGAGCATAGGCGGAGTTTCACTTTTGTGCTTGGGGGGGCACCAGACCACGAGCTCAGTTTTTTTTATATCATATTTATATATCATTAATTTTACATATAAAATACATTTACAATGAACAATGACTTTATACCAGTGCTTCTCAATTATTTTCTGTCACGCCCCCCTAGGAAGAGGTAAACATTTCGCGGCAAAAACTTTCGCTTTATTGTTTCCATGGTAACGCGTCATGCTTATCACCTGACATACCGCAGTCACAAAAAGCGCTGTATAATAGATAATTCAAAATAGTCACCAACTTGTTGAAACCGAAAAGAAATCTTATGTGGTTGAAAACACTGAGTTGTTGTGATAAATGACAAGCTCAGAGCCGTCTTTTTTTTTGGCTCAGTGCCAGATATTGCGTGAAAACACGTGTGAATTTAGTGGTTGATCACGTGACACATGAACACTGGCGTGATCGTACACGTCAAAGGATGAGGGGATGATTATCTGAACTTCTGCTCTTGTTCAGTGCAAGAAAACCTACTCCCTGGCAAAAAAAGCATGTACCCAGAGTAACGTGCGCCCCACTATTTGAGAACCACTGCTTTATACAAAGAATAGCGAATAGAACAGACTCTTTGTAGCAAGGGCGTAGCCAGAATTTTATTTTTGAGGGGGCCCAGCTTAAAATGAGGGGGCCTGAGCATAACGTAATCGGCTGGATTCGAACATGCGCGCGAAAACCGCAATGAATTTCTAGTCCATCGCCTTAACCCCTCAGCCAGACTCGTTGTGATGTTATACGCAGCGCGCTATTGTTGACTTGTGTTGCGATCGTCTTGTGCAGCGGGCGATATGTGTTTTCACTTTAGTTTTCACAGTCGCGATTTTAAACAATTGAAAATCTGAGGGGGCCGCACATGTAAATGAGGGGGCCCAAGCCCCCCCGTGGCTACGCCACTGCTTTGTAGTTGCTGTTTTGTTTTGCATCGGCAGTGATAGGGTTAACACGGGGAGTTCAGAAGTGCGGCAAAAAGTGTGTTAGACGGGTGCGCTTGTTACAGTGTGTTGTTCTTCGTTCCGATTAAAGTTAATAAACAGAGCCTCCCTTGACCTGTCATAGAACTACTTCAGACATTACAATATCTTACCTAATGCAGAAGAAACCGCCTCTTTTTCCGAGATGCGTAGATGTCCACTGTCTTCTCTTCTGATAGATTTGACACTTTTAGTAGTGGATTTATTAAAAAAAACGACGAATGTCCATTTTGTTTATTCAGCGCGTAAAACAGAACGAGAAGAGCGTCCACTCACGTACCGCGATACTTTGAGATTCACAAATCGCGAGAGAATGTAATAAAGCTACAGTAATAAATTAAATACAGTAATAAAAAATTAATTAGCCACATCTTACTCATTCTATACACAGAACTAATAAGATAAAACAAATAAAACGAGAAAATATGAATTCTGTAATAACAAAAAAACATATTCAAAGCACAAGGCAGGCATTAATTGGCTCTGGTCTGGGGGGGCAGTGCCCCCCCCAGCCCCCCCCAAACTCCGCCTATGTGCTTGAGATTAGAAAAAACTGCATTACTCTCCTCATTGTACTTTAGCAGGAATTATTTTAAAAATACTAATATTTAAGTTTGTTTCCCATGAAGGAAGGATTTACATATACATCTAAAAAGTATGTATTAGAGGCTCCATATACGCGCGTCCTCCCGCATTCGCGCGTCCACGCCTAAGCGCCTACGTTTATTTATAGCGCCTAAATCTATTCACACACATACATGCATATCTATCTACATTTATATTGTAAATATAAAGGGCTCCATATACATTCAGTGTAACTGCTGTCTGTTTTGAAAGTGGTAAGACTACATAAATAATGCTTAATTTCATCTTTAAAATAGAAATAAAACAAAGTATTATTCACAGTATCACAGTACCATTTATTTATATATATATATATATATATATATATATATATATACACACACATACACACACATCTATTTCGTATATATAAAAGGCTACATATAGTGTAACTGTGGTGTAACTGCAGTCTCTTTTGAAAGTGATTAGCCTATATTAATAATGCTTAATTACAGCTTTAAAATAGAAATAAAACAAAGTATTATTCACAGTATCATATATATATATATATATATATATATATATATATATATATATATATATATACACACACACACACACCTCTATACATATTATATATATATATATATACACATACACATCTATTTAGTATATATAAAAGGCTACATATACATGCAGTGTAACTGCAGTCTCTTTTGAAAGTGATTAGCCTATACTAATAATGCTTAATTACAGCTTTAAAATAGAAATTAAACAAAGTATTTTTTGCATTAGTGAAAACTGACCGTTAAAAGCCAAGGATGTAATTAAACCGTAAACATTTTTATAAACTAATTACAATTTTCCAACACTTTGAGGATCAAAAAGCATAATTATAACTTATTTTTAAGTTTAAACTCTCAAAACTTTTCAAGCTAATTAACGATAAATCTTGCTAACAATATGCTAATTCAGCAAATTCTTGCCAGCAACATGCTTATTTATGTTAAATGTTGCTAATGACTTCGGAATTCATACTAAATCTTGCTAGCAACAAGATAATTAACATTAAATCTTGCTAGCAAAATTGATCATCAATTGATTAAAGATTAAATTATGATCAAAGAACATAACGACACCTTAGTAACTGCCTAGAAACAACGCAAGGCAATAACTAACAAGAGTATATATGCTCAAGATCTAATTCTTTCCATCTATCCATCTGTAAACTTTCAAAACTTTTTAAGCTTTTACAAATAAATTTAACTTTCAGGCTAGGCTTTCTCAAGCCAACTGAAGTTTATATCATAAACTTCCTCTATCTAGTTATTATTATTATTCTTCTTACCTAAAATTCTCAATGCATCTCCTCCTAGAGCTTTAAAGCTACAACCACTAAACTCTGCTCAGACTTCAGACCTGTTCTGACTTGAGTTGCTATCCCTTTTCAGACTGATCAGACTTATGATTTTTGATAAAACTGAAGATTAGTCATAAAATCTCCATAGACTTTCACTAATGAAGTGAAAACTGAATTTTAGATAGAGCGTCCACTCCATCTGTTGGTAACATCACAACATTACACCTGATATATAATACATTTCAATACAGTATGTGTGAACATGTCCATTCCAATGGGCATGCATTTTATTTTTTTAAATCCTGAAAAAAAACTTGCAGGTCTACAATCGATTTTTTACTTTAATTAGTAAGTTAAATCTCTCTGTTTTACATTCATAATATCACAAAATTACACCCCTGTCAGTGAGAGCACTAAAGTTTGAACGAATCAGAGCGCTGCAATTCAAAGCCTCAAAGCTTTTCAAAGACGCCATTACTGCTGGAGAGAGAGATCATAATCTCCTAAAATAGATTTATGTGAGAGAGTTTATGATCAAACGGAAATTGTTTCCGATTATCAAGTAACCGCTGCAGCGTGTTTCCTTGAAGATTTATGCACTTATATGGCCAAATTGTGACTCTCATTCGTCTTTACTCGGCAAAGGAGTACATTACTATGGGGAAGGTAGGTGAAGTTTAAACGCGCGTCCTCCTGGACTCGCGCCAAAGCATAACCGTCTAAGCACCTACGTTTATTTATAGCGCTCATTTATGTACTTTATTGCCGAATTCTGACTCTCGCTCGTGAGTCAATATACATTGGAAAAGGCTTCCCTGAGCAGCGCGCGCGCTGACTCTCTTCAAATGCAGCGTCTAACAGTCAAAGTTATTTATAACTAATTCTTGAGTATATAGTTACATTGTGTTAATTCTTTTATCTGCTTTTAACTAAAGTCTGACTCCTGTTCTCGAGTTCAAACGCGCTTCCTGAGCAGATTCGCTGATAGATCGATGTTTTGTGAACACTTAAACAGTAAATGAAATAAGATTTTTAAAGGATGCAAAAAACATGGCAGATCGATTCAAACTGTAAACTGCTTGAGATTAAAAAAAAACTGCATTACTCTGCTGCATTACATGAGCAGGAATTATTTAAAAAATACTAATATTTAAGTTATTTTGTTTCCCATGGAGGAAGGCTTTATACAAATATTACATTGCGTTGATTCCTTTATCTGCTATAATTGCCGTGTTGAACTGAAGTCTGACATGGCAGATCGAGTCAATCTGAAAACTGCTTGAGCATAGGCGGAGTTTCACTTTTGTGCTTGGGGGGGCACCAGACCACGAGCTCAGTTTTTTTTATATCATATTTATATATCATTAATTTTACATATAAAATACATTTACAATGAACAATGACTTTATACCAGTGCTTCTCAATTATTTTCTGTCACGCCCCCCTAGGAAGAGGTAAACATTTCGCGGCAAAAACTTTCGCTTTATTGTTTCCATGGTAACGCGTCATGCTTATCACCTGACATACCGCAGTCACAAAAAGCGCTGTATAATAGATAATTCAAAATAGTCACCAACTTGTTGAAACCGAAAAGAAATCTTATGTGGTTGAAAACACTGAGTTGTTGTGATAAATGACAAGCTCAGAGCCGTCTTTTTTTTTGGCTCAGTGCCAGATATTGCGTGAAAACACGTGTGAATTTAGTGGTTGATCACGTGACACATGAACACTGGCGTGATCGTACACGTCAAAGGATGAGGGGATGATTATCTGAACTTCTGCTCTTGTTCAGTGCAAGAAAACCTACTCCCTGGCAAAAAAAGCATGTACCCAGAGTAACGTGCGCCCCACTATTTGAGAACCACTGCTTTATACAAAGAATAGCGAATAGAACAGACTCTTTGTAGCAAGGGCGTAGCCAGAATTTTATTTTTGAGGGGGCCCAGCTTAAAATGAGGGGGCCTGAGCATAACGTAATCGGCTGGATTCGAACATGCGCGCGAAAACCGCAATGAATTTCTAGTCCATCGCCTTAACCCCTCAGCAAGACTCGTTGTGATGTTATACGCAGCGCGCTATTGTTGACTTGTGTTGCGATCGTCTTGTGCAGCGGGCGATATGTGTTTTCACTTTAGTTTTCACAGTCGCGATTTTAAACAATTGAAAATCTGAGGGGGCCGCACATGTAAATGAGGGGGCCCAAGCCCCCCCGTGGCTACGCCACTGCTTTGTAGTTGCTGTTTTGTTTTGCATCGGCAGTGATAGGGTTAACACGGGGAGTTCAGAAGTGCGGCAAAAAGTGTGTTAGACGGGTGCGCTTGTTACAGTGTGTTGTTCTTCGTTCCGATTAAAGTTAATAAACAGAGCCTCCCTTGACCTGTCATAGAACTACTTCAGACATTACAATATCTTACCTAATGCAGAAGAAACCGCCTCTTTTTCCGAGATGCGTAGATGTCCACTGTCTTCTCTTCTGATAGATTTGACACTTTTAGTAGTGGATTTATTAAAAAAAACGACGAATGTCCATTTTGTTTATTCAGCGCGTAAAACAGAACGAGAAGAGCGTCCACTCACGTACCGCGATACTTTGAGATTCACAAATCGCGAGAGAATGTAATAAAGCTACAGTAATAAATTAAATACAGTAATAAAAAATTAATTAGCCACATCTTACTCATTCTATACACAGAACTAATAAGATAAAACAAATAAAACGAGAAAATATGAATTCTGTAATAACAAAAAAACATATTCAAAGCACAAGGCAGGCATTAATTGGCTCTGGTCTGGGGGGGCAGTGCCCCCCCCAGCCCCCCCCAAACTCCGCCTATGTGCTTGAGATTAGAAAAAACTGCATTACTCTCCTCATTGTACTTTAGCAGGAATTATTTTAAAAATACTAATATTTAAGTTTGTTTCCCATGAAGGAAGGATTTACATATACATCTAAAAAGTATGTATTAGAGGCTCCATATACGCGCGTCCTCCCGCATTCGCGCGTCCACGCCTAAGCGCCTACGTTTATTTATAGCGCCTAAATCTATTCACACACATACATGCATATCTATCTACATTTATATTGTAAATATAAAGGGCTCCATATACATTCAGTGTAACTGCTGTCTGTTTTGAAAGTGGTAAGACTACATAAATAATGCTTAATTTCATCTTTAAAATAGAAATAAAACAAAGTATTATTCACAGTATCACAGTACCATTTATTTATATATATATATATATATATATATATATATACACACACATACACACACATCTATTTCGTATATATAAAAGGCTACATATAGTGTAACTGTGGTGTAACTGCAGTCTCTTTTGAAAGTGATTAGCCTATATTAATAATGCTTAATTACAGCTTTAAAATAGAAATAAAACAAAGTATTATTCACAGTATCATATATATATATATATATATATATATATATATATATATATATATATATATATATACACACACACACACACCTCTATACATATTATATATATATATATATACACATACACATCTATTTAGTATATATAAAAGGCTACATATACATGCAGTGTAACTGCAGTCTCTTTTGAAAGTGATTAGCCTATACTAATAATGCTTAATTACAGCTTTAAAATAGAAATTAAACAAAGTATTTTTTGCATTAGTGAAAACTGACCGTTAAAAGCCAAGGATGTAATTAAACCGTAAACATTTTTATAAACTAATTACAATTTTCCAACACTTTGAGGATCAAAAAGCATAATTATAACTTATTTTTAAGTTTAAACTCTCAAAACTTTTCAAGCTAATTAACGATAAATCTTGCTAACAATATGCTAATTCAGCAAATTCTTGCCAGCAACATGCTTATTTATGTTAAATGTTGCTAATGACTTCGGAATTCATACTAAATCTTGCTAGCAACAAGATAATTAACATTAAATCTTGCTAGCAAAATTGATCATCAATTGATTAAAGATTAAATTATGATCAAAGAACATAACGACACCTTAGTAACTGCCTAGAAACAACGCAAGGCAATAACTAACAAGAGTATATATGCTCAAGATCTAATTCTTTCCATCTATCCATCTGTAAACTTTCAAAACTTTTTAAGCTTTTACAAATAAATTTAACTTTCAGGCTAGGCTTTCTCAAGCCAACTGAAGTTTATATCATAAACTTCCTCTATCTAGTTATTATTATTATTATTATTATTATTCTTACCTAAAATTCTCAATGCATCTCCTCCTAGAGCTTTAAAGCTACAACCACTAAACTCTGCTCAGACTTCAGACCTGTTCTGACTTGAGTTGCTATCCCTTTTCAGACTGATCAGACTTATGATTTTTGATAAAACTGAAGATTAAAGTCATAAAATCTCCATAGACTTTCACTAATGAAGTGAAAACTGAATTTTAGATAGAGCGTCCACTCCATCTGTTGGTAACATCACAACATTACACCTGATATATAATACATTTCAATACAGTATGTGTGAACATGTCCATTCCAATGGGCATGCATTTTATTTTTTTAAATCCTGAAAAAAAACTTGCAGGTCTACAATCGATTTTTTACTTTAATTAGTAAGTTAAATCTCTCTGTTTTACATTCATAATATCACAAAATTACACCCCTGTCAGTGAGAGCACTGAAGTTTGAACGAATCAGAGCGCTGCAATTCAAAGCCTCAAAGCTTTTCAAAGACGCCATTACTGCTGAAGAGAGAGATCATAATCTCCTAAAATAGATTTATGTGAGAGAGTTTATGATCAAACGGAAATTGTTTCCGATTATCAAGTAACCGCTGCAGCGTGTTTCCTTGAAGATTTATGCACTTATATGGCCAAATTCTGACTCTCATTCGTCTTTACTCGGCAAAGGATTTTCGCTGTTGAGCACTATGATACTATAGGAAAGGTAAGTGAAGTTTAAACGCGCGTCCTCCTGGACTCGCGCCAAAGCATAACCGTCTAATCGCCTAAGTTTATTTATAGCGCTCATTTATGTACTTTATTGCCGAATTCTGACTCTCGCTCGTGTTTGCACGGGGAAGACACATGTAAACGGCTTCCCTGAGCAGAGCGCGCTGACTCTCTTCAAATGCAGCGTCTAACAGTCAAAGTTATTTATAACTAATTCTCGAGTATATAGTTACATTGTGTTAATTCTTTTATCTGCTTTTAACTAAAGTCTGACTCCTGTTCTCGAGTTCAAACGCGTTTCCTGAGCAGATTCGCTGATAGATCGATGTTTTGTGAACACTTAAACAATAAATGAAATAAGGTATTTAAAAGGATGCAAAAACGATGGCAGATCGCTTCAAACTGTAAACTGCTTGAGTTCAAAAAAACTGCATTACTCTGCTGCATTACATGAGCAGGAATTATTTTAAAAATACTAATATTTAAGTTATTTTGTTTCCCATGGAGGAAGGCTTTATACAAATATTACATTGCGTTGATTCATTTATCTGCTATAATTGCCTTGTTATAATTGTATATTTATATATACACACACATACATATCTATCTATACACACATTTATATAGTAAATAAATGTATAAAGGGCTCCATATATATGCAGTGGAACTGCAGTCTGTTTAGAAAGTGGTAAGACTATATTAATAATGCTTAATTACATCTTTAAAATAGAAATAAAACAAAGTATTCACATTAGTGAAAACTGACCGTTAAAAGCCAAGGTTGTAATTAAACCGTAAACATTTTTATAAACTAATTGCAATTTTCAACACTTTGGGGATCAAAAAGCATTGTTATTTATTTTTTGGTATTTCGTTACAACACCGATGATCCCTCATGATGAAAAAACTCCATGTATGTTCCCTAGATGCCATTTTGTGCACTAACCAAGTATTGCAACACTTCTGTAATCAATTAATTATTTACTCATGTTTATTACCAATGTAAATGTTGTTTATTTTAGATTAATATTTAATATTCATTATTATTCTTTGATATTTCAGACCACTCACTGTTCAGCTGAATCATCAATAACCTCCAGTCTCTGCGTCAACTGACTCTTGTGTTCTTTAAAACATTAAATCTCACTAGTGACTTGTTAAATAACATTCATTCTCGTCAGTGACATGTTAACTCATGTTAAGGCCCCGTCCACACGGAGACGCGGATCACTGCATCCGCACACATTTCTTATCGGATTGGCGTTCCGTCCACACTGATCCGGCGATTTGGGAGACTGAATCCGCTCTCTTTTGATACCGGGTCCTAAAGTGGATAGATCTGAATCCGACACCCTTGCGGACTCGTGTGGACGGCCAATCCGTATATTTTTTTGTTTACCGATGATGTCATCACATCACGTGTCGGCTGCGTCACAGTAACAGCAACAGTGTTGCCAGATTGTACTGAAGATTCCAGCGCAGCTACAGCTTAAAACCCTCCAATTTAAAAAAATACCAGCCCAAAGTGCGTACTCTTATAAATAATGAAAAATATTGAGCGATTTTATGCATCAAAAACCATCCCAAATTTGATCAACCAGCCCAATGCATTTTTTCCCGATCGGACGTGACAAAAAGGTAACTAGCAATCTGGCAACACTGAACAGCAACAACAATGCGCATGCTCAAGGTCGTCTTCTCTGTGTATAGTGTATTATCTGTGGCAGAATTACAGCGCCCCATACTGGTCTGGCATATAAACTACACCGGATTCAGTCGGTTTCAGTGGTATCGTGTGGACGCTGATATTTTTTTTTGAACGAGGAAAAAAAAGATCGGATAGGGAACGCGCCGGCATCGTGTGGACATGGCCTAAATCTCACAAGCGACCTACGAATTAACAAATCTCACTAGCGACATGTTAGTTCACAATAAATGTCAATAGCGTCTTGTTATTTAACGTTAAATCTTGCTAGCAACATGCTAGATCACGCAAATTCTCACTAGTGACATGCTAGATCATGCTAAATCTTGATAGCAACTTGTTAATTAACAATAAATCTTGCTACCAATATGCTAATTCAGCTAATTCTTGCCAGCAACATGCTAATTTATGTTAAATGTTGCTAATGACTTCGGAATTCATACTAAATCTTGCTAGCAACAAGATAATTAACATTAAATCTTGCTAGCAAAATTGATCATCAATTGATTAAAGATTAAATTATGATCAAAGAACATAACGACACCTTAGTAACTGCCTAGAAACAACGCAAGGCAATAACTAACAAGAGTATATATGCTCAAGATCTAATTCTTTCCATCTATCCATCTGTAAACTTTCAAAACTTTTTAAGCTTTTACAAATAAATTTAACTTTCAGGCTAGGCTTTCTCAAGCCAACTGAAGTTTATATCATAAACTTCCTCTATTTGCTATTTATTGCTTTTAAAAACAGTGTTGCTGCTTAATATCTTTGTGTAAACATTTTTTCAGGATTCTTTAATGAATGTAAAGCTCAAAAGAACATCTAGTTAAACATCTTAGTTACATATGTATTTATTGTAACTTTCGATCAGTTGCATACTATCTGAATAAAAGTGTTATTTAGTTTTCAAACCTCAAGTAATTTATATTAAAAAAAAATATTATGACTCAAGAACTATCAGAATAAAATATTTCTTTCACATTTACATATTTTCATGCCCCTATCTCTTCATCTGGGCATTCCACATTCCTCACTTTTCAGATGTGTGGCGAGAGGTTGAATTTATCATGGCGATCAGCTTTGAAACGAACAAAATCACAAACAAATGAAAGGAGGGATCGATCGCATGTGTCTCCCGGAATGATGAACTGGCACTTCTGTGAAAAATCAATGGCTTCTCTCTCCATAGTGCAAGCTCTTGTTGGGCTTAACTCTCCCACCAATTTTTCTCAAATTATGAATTTTAACCACAATGTTTGTTATTTCTTCTGTTTCTCTTCCAGTCTTTAGTGCATGACAATTTGATTTGAGCCCCAGCACTAATAGCACACAGGAAAAGCGAGTATATAAGTGAGTGCAGCTGGATGTATTTACAGTCCTATTGACTTTTGCCTGCCTTTATCTGTCTTGCTTTGTGTGGCACTTGCTTATTGGCTGCATGTCTTAGAAATCTATTGATCTGCTATATATGTTGCATCTCTGTGGGCAAGCCTTTATTAACACAATCCATAAAACAGACACATGGCATTCCCACAGTGTGCTCATATCATTCATAATTCATGTGTAACCCTCTAACCTCAACCTCAGTGTAACATGAATACATTATTGACTTCTTCATCATCAACATTGACTTCAATCTTCATCATAGATTAACATGTCTGCTACCTCTGTGTGCAAATGTAATTGCATCTGAAATGACAGACATGTTGTGTTATTTTTTTTAATAGCTTTTATGGGGAGCTCTGCAAAAACATCTTGACTGCATCGAGTTTATCAGTGGAATATTTTTGTTAGAGACTATGGGAGGATATGGTTTAAGCTGACAAATAAAAGGTTCTGAGAAGATGGCAGATAATATTATGCACCTTTTTCTTTATTGTGGCACTTTAGTAAAGTTCAACGGTCAGTAAAAGCATTTTTCTTTTCTTCCTTCCAAAGGAAATCAGCCTTAGTCCCAATTTAACGGCAGGCCTATCTCTGATTTTTGTATTTGTGTGTGTGTGTGTGTGTGTGCGTGCACACAAAAGAATTGAAAGAGAGAGAGAGAGTGAGTCCGTAATGATGGTTAGACTGTCAGTTTTGTGAGATAGAGAGAAATCTTTGACAGCTTGAGAAAATTCCTTCAGTTTCATCAGTAGTGGGAAAGCACGCTGTCACGAGGAGATCTACTGGCTGATGCAGGTTTCCATCACAGAGAAGGAGAAAATGTAGAGCGACACGTGAAAATGCTATTTCCCATCTAAAACAATAGCAGAGGATTCTGTATTCATCTGTAATATTCCATCTTCCAAACATCCCCGCATTATAATGTTAGAGTTTGTAGGAAGCAAAACTGACAAAAAGGAAAGAAATGTAATTATTAGAAATAGCTGGCGTAGTCTGAAGCAGTGTTGAGGCTTACCAACGCATTAGCGCTAGTAACTTCTTTACATTTTTCAGTAGGGTGACAGTATCATTTTCTAAAATTGTCAAGCTTTTCCAGTAACAAGCTACCTTTCCCATCAAGTAGCAGTGAAGAGCGAGAAAATACTAAATTGACT
This sequence comes from Rhodeus uyekii, assembly GCA_037043235.1. Lineage (NCBI taxonomy): Eukaryota > Metazoa > Chordata > Actinopteri > Cypriniformes > Acheilognathidae > Rhodeus > Rhodeus uyekii. Next base: position 1,256,403 of record JAWRVZ010000003.1, read on the forward strand.
TTATTTTTTAAATTGCTGTTTTTTTGTTCTTGTTTTCACGCAGTTACAATGTACTGTATAGCTGTGGCCAAAAGTTTTGACAGTGACCCAAATATTAATTTTCACAAAGTCTGCTGCGTCAGTGTTATTAGATATTTTTATCAGATGCTACTATGGTCTACTGAAGTATAATTACAATCATTTTGTAAGCGTCAAATTGACTATTAAGTCAATATTTGCTTCTTTTTCAAGTCCTCTGCAATTTGGACTGGCATGCTGTCAGTCAAATTCTGGGCCACATTAATGCTTGTAGTTTTTCAGAATTTGTGGGGTTTTGTTTGTCCACCCGCCTCTTGAGGATTGACCGCAAGTTCTCAATGGGATTAAAGTCTGGGAAGTTTCCTGGCCATGGACCCAAAATGTCAATGTTTTGTTCCTCTAGCCACTCCATGATCACTTTTGCTTATGGCAAGGTGTTCCATCATGCTGGAAACTATTCTTGGATGGCTGGGAGAAGTTGCTCTCAAGACAAAATTATGAGCGAGCCACTGCCTTGGCTGAGAAGCAACCCTACGCATGAATGGTATCAGAATGCTTTACTGTTGTCATGACCGAGGACTGATGGTAGCACTCCCCTTTTCTTCTCTGCACAATCCGAAAAAATGACTTTACGCCAGTCTTCAACAGTACCTGTACGCTGTACCTTTGGCAAAATATCAGTCCTGAAGAGAACACCAGAAAAAGTCTATGCCTCACTGTACCTGCTGCCATTCCCAAGCAAGCTCTGCACTGATGGTGCCCTGATCCTCCAGCTGAATCAACTTTGAGAAAATTCCTTAGTGGGAATCAGTAGTGGGAAAGCACGCTGTCACAAGGAAATCTACTGGTTGTTGCAGGTATCCATCACAGAGAAGGAGAAAATGTAGAGCGACACGGATGCTTGCTGGATTTTCTTGGGAACCCTGACGCCGCCTTCACAACAATTGAACCTCGCTCCTTGAAGTTCTTTATAATCTGATAAATGGTTGATTTAGGTGCAATCTCACTTGCCTGTGAATCCCTTACTGTGCATGGCAATGATGACTGCAAATGTTTCCTTGCAGGTAACAGTTAACAGAGGAAGAACAATGATTTCAAGCATCACCATCCTTTTAAAGCTTCCAGTCTGTTCAGCAGTGATCTCCAACTCTCTCACCTGTGTTAATGAGAGAATCACTGATATCATTTTAGCTGGTCCTTTTGTGGCAGGGCTGGCAGTGGAAATATTTTTTGGGATTAGGAAGGACTTTGCAGTTAATTGCAATTCATCTGATTACTCTTCATTAACATTCAGCAGACTGCTGAACCAGCAGACTTTGTGAAAATTCACATTTGTTTCATTCTTAAAACATTTAACCATGGCTGTAGGCTATAGCTATTCAACGTGTAGTGCTAAAACACAGAAAATTTGGCAACACTTCATAATAAGTGTATAGTAAGAAAGTAATTACAAATAATTCACAAATGATTAGTTTTTAGTTTATTCATAGTTTATATATTGTAGTCTCTACTTTATTAATATATTTATAGGCTATTTATTAATAGTGAGCTCTTCATTCATTGCCGCTCTAATGAAAACAATTATTATTGTTTAGTTAGCACACAGGAAAGGAATTGTGAATTAATTGTTAATTAGGAGTTAATAGATTAGATCATAGAAAGTGAGAAATGTCATTAAGTGCTTTAAGCCAACCTTTATTTGACATTAATATACTGTATCCAGTGCATTATGAGTTACTGTATGAGTTTCAAAATGAATATTTAATGAATTGAGATCAAATGTGTAGATTTAATTGTTCTCTTAATTTATTGTCTGTGTATGTATATGTATGTATGTGTGTATATAATATATAATAAGTGTGTGTGTAGAAAAGTCAGTGTTAATAGCTTAGGGTATTGTGTCAAATTAAAGGATGTAGAATATGGTCATGGAGAATACGGCATTAATATGTGCTTTATAAGTACTAATATACAGCCAATATCTTAGTAATATGCATGCAAATAAGCAATAGTTCATAGGGAGAATTGGAACCTAAATTAATTCCATGAAATATTTACGGTTACTAAGTTGTTACAAGTTGTTTAAAAAACATTATCTAACTCTTTACATATTTGTTTTTAACCTAATAATTTGTTCAGAATGTAGAGATTACAATATATTAGCTATGAATTAACTATAATGTGATATTTTGCATATTATTACAGGATACTTATTATAAAGTGTTACTCTGGTATCATTTACAAATGATTTTACTCCCTTAAAGGGATAGTTAATCTAAAAATGAAAACTGTCAGTTTATTCAACCTCACCTTGTTCCAAACCTGTATGAGATTCCTTCTTTTGTGGAATACAAAATAAGACATCTTGAGGACGTTTTTTATATCTGTCCATGCAATGAATGATACCTTCATTTTATGAACCAAAAATCAAGTGAAACATATATATATATATACAGTGGTACCTCGAGATACGAAAGGGTCAACTTACGAAAAATCCAAGTTACGAAAGCAAAGACGAATAATTTTACTGCTCTACATACGTAAAGTTTTCAAGATACGAAAGGTTTCTGAAAGTCCGAGATTCGCCCCATAACAATTTTGAAACTCGCGCCGCACGCCGCCATCTTAGTTATAGTAGACTCGCCACCATCCTCCTGCTCTCCCATTGGTTCCTGATGCTAGCCAAGCCATGAGATCCTTCTCTCTAATTGGACAGCATCCCTCCCATCATGCATCTTCTATACGTACGTGCTGGCGTGCTTTAGCTCTGCCACTCCGCACCCCAAACTTTAAATTTTTTATGTGTTTTTGTAAAGTTAAGTGTACGTATGTACCAGTGGCGTAGCCACGGGGGGGCCTGGGCACCCTCATTTACATGTCCGGCCCCCTCAGATTTTCAATTGTTTAAAATCGCGACTGTGAAAACTAAAGTGAAAGCACCACCGCACAAGACGATCGCAATGCACCCGGTCCGTGAATGGCCCGCTGCGTGTTATAGCACAGCCAGTCGTGGCTGAGAGGTTAAGGTTATGAATTACAGACCCATTGGCGTTTCGAATCCTGCCAAGAACGACAGTTATGAAATTTAATGGGGTGTTTTTGGAGGGCTTGGAACGGATTAGTCATTTTACATGTAAAATGTGTTCAAAGATACGAAAAACTCATTATACGAAGGCCGCCTCGGAACGGATTAATTTCGTATCTCGAGGTACCACTGTAAATATATTCCACAGAAAAAATAGTCTTGGAAAGTTTAGAACAATTTGAGGGGTGAGTCCCAAATATGATGGCTGGATTTCAATTTTAAACTATTCCTTTAGGTAGCCGAATGTCATTAGCTACTTTTGTTAGCTGCTTGTGTTGACAACATAATTTTAGAGCAGCTTGATTCTTGTTACGCTTTTAGCTTGATTGTTGTTTGCCACTGATCTGTAGATGCAGACATCTTTTACATTGAATAACACTGGACAAAATATCCACATGGATTTACAAATTCCCTGAAGCAAGGTCCAAAGCTAATTAAAGCCATACAGTGTGAAAACAAATCCGGAGAAGATGAGTGTGTAAACAGAGGTCAGTGCTGCTTTATCAAACAAAGACAGTTAATTGGGTCAGAACTGTTCCACTAACAAGTCACAAAAAGTTTTTTTTTTCTTCAACTCATTGTAAGACTTTATACAGTATAAGAGAAGCATTCCTTTTATTATTGCAAAATGGTCCAAAAATAGACTACACTCTACTTGAAGCTGCTGTGGAAATGTCCTGAAGCTAGAGACTATCAAGAACAACTCTTAAGGCAATTTAAGGCAACATGGAATAGGCGTGCTTCTGACATATAGGCTCTTCCATAGTTATTTAATGTTACTTCTTAAGGCAGATCATAAAGGCTGCATTTATTTATAATATATATATACAGTGGTACCTCGGTTTACGAGCGACTTGGTATACGAGCAAATCGGTGTACAAGCATGGAGGGTCGTATCGGTGTACGAGCATTGTCTCGGTGTACGAGAAAAAATTCCCTCACCCATGCGCAGTTTTGCGTCGAAAAGATCCCTTTATCACCCCTTAACTCGTTCATTCTCTCAGTGTCTCTCAGTATGGGTGCATCATTCACCACAGTGCATTATTTTATAAGTTGTTGTGAATATGATTACATGTGAATATGATGAAACTTTATTAATGGAGCATGTTACCAACACCACACATTGCATACTAATGAGACTCACGTGTGTTCACAGTCCAACGCACCCAATGACGTTCTTAAAGGGCCATACACTTTTAGAGAACAGCATACTATAACAGTTATAACTCTGTACAGATCATATACATAAGTGATTTACAGCGGTTTTACCTCGTGTTGTTGCATTAATTGTAATCGATATTCTTCACGTTGTAATATCGTTACAAATGTTGAAGGAACTAGTTAATCTGATGTGTCAATAAGTGTTAAGTTAACAGTCTTGTCACTTTAAGAGGGCGGGGTTTCAGTCGGCGCTAGAGAGAGTTGAGTTCTGAGGGATTTGAGAGAGAGCTCGTAAGCAGAGATAGTTTTGATTCTTCTGTTATGTACGGCGTGGGTTGAAGCCAGGACCGCAATCCGATAGTTCTCAATAAAATCTCTGAATGAGAAGGAACCTGTCTGGTTATTAAAAGAAGCAACGCTACAATGTAGTGAAATAGATAAGCAGTAACACCACCCCCCCTCCCCTCTCCTCTCCTCTCGATCATGCCAGCAGTGAAGAGGTAAAGTGCATGTTACAGTAAATAGTTAATAATGACAGTTAAACTCTAAAAATACTTAATTAGTATTTATATGAGATCTTAATGGTTATAATTTTAAATGTAATTAAAAGGTTAAAACTAAAAAAATATTTAAAATGGGCATTTATGGTCGTGTGGAATGAATCAAGTGATTTTTAGTGCGTTCTTATGGGGGAAATTGTTTTGGTGTACGAGCATTTTGGTTTACGAGCTTGCTCTTGGAACGAATTAAACTCGTAAACCGAGGTATTACTATATATATATATAATGTATATACCGTATTTTTCGCCGCATAAGACGCATTTTTTCTTCCCCAAAACTGGGGGGAAAAAGTTGGTGCGTCCTATCCGACGAATATAAAGAATCCGCGGAGCGCGGCCACGGCCGTAGCCATGGTGATGACGAGTGGGGGGGAAATGGTGGACTTTACAGTGATGACTGTAGCGAGGGGGCGTGGTTCAGCGAGGTCTGCAGCGGGAGAGAGAGTCGGGAGACGAGCCGTGCGTCAGAGAGAAGTGAAACGAAACTAAGAGGGAAACGAAACCGAGAGAAAGAGGCGTGACTCAGAGAGTGAAGCGTGAGCGCCGAACGCGCAGGTGTTGCACTTGTGAGCCGCGTTCTCTGCTTCCGTGGCGACTCGCGTCTCGCCAGGTGTTGTACCGAAATCTGACTCCCCGGACAAATCTCACTCCCCTACGCGTGCGCATTAATACGCGCTGCATCGAGGTGAACGCACTTCCTTGAGCATATTCGCCTACAAACTGACTTGTACGCTTACATAAGCAGAAAATGGAATTATATTACAGTTATAATGAATTATAGTAGGCCTATGGGTTTACCAGGGGAAATTTTCACAGCAGAAAAATACACCTGTGAAAATCTCACTCTGGTTTAAAAGCTCACAGACTCACCATATTTATTTTATTATCTCATCATATGGTGAGTCCGTGAGCTTTTAAACCAGAGTTAGTGATGGGAGTGAGATTTTCACAGGTGTATTTTTCTGCTGCAGATAAATCTGGATGTTAGTGAGGGGAGTGAGATTTGTCCGGGGAGTCAGATTTCGGTACAACACCCCACTTCCCGGTTTACACACAAATTATTGGAGTTCGAATAAAAACATTACAGCCTTATTTTTGTTACTTTCACTGTTTACTGACTTTACTGACTGTTAATGAGAGTAAAGATAGTTCTTAGTATGTTACATGGTTGGCATACTTTTTTTTTTTTTCCCAGGTCAAGTCAAGTCAGTTTTCCCCCCACAGGGTAGGCTTTTATTTTTTTATTTTTTTTTTTATAAATGAAAAGCTCTTCTTCAGTGCATTGTTGAGTCCTCACTCAACCCTTCACAAATCCTTACATATAAACTAATTTCAAAACATAGTGAATGAGACACAAATTGTAACTTAATAATCAGACAGCTCCCTCCATTGTCACAAACTCCATTATATTTATTGTCTTAAATTATAGCAGGCTTTACTGATATAAACATTACAAGCTCATAAAAAAATCATTAAACCATAAATATCCATAGTATCTGCCAATTACTTTAGGAAAAAAACAATAAGCACATTTTTGTAATTTGTCTCTCTTTACATCGTTATTGTATTCTCAAGGTCAGCAAAATATTTTAGCTAGTGGGAGGGTGCTGTACGTTTACCTGGATGAGCTCTCATTGTTTAAAATCACCACTCATTCCTCGCACACTTATTCACAGTTCGCCTCGTGTGTGGAGCCAACACACACACTTAATTGAGGAACTCTGACCGTGCAGCTCAGGGTTATCTTTGCCTTTCAGCAATCAGCTCCACGACCTTATTTCCCAGTGCTGGCACACACACATACTCTCGCCATTCACTTTCTCAATTTTGTATTATAGGCCGACGTATGTTTTTATTCTGGTAACATGTATGCACATTCTTTTTTCTGATAACAACCTGAAGGTCATATGTTTCTATTCTGATTTGCATGTGGGAATACATTGTATAATGTTTGTACTTCTTATAGAGATGTGATGTATAGAAATGTATATAGAGATCAAAAGGCCATAAATTGATTTTTGAAAAACAGGAGCTCTGTTACAAAACATGTCTTTCTGTCTGTTTAATACAATGGAAGTCAATACAGCATCCTAAATTCCATATGAACCTTGTAAGAGACTACATTAATAGAACTCCTTATGTAATTGATTTCATTACAGTTTGAAGTTGGCATTTTTGTAAAGCTAACAGTGACTAAGTTTACATAAGCCTTTTTAGGACATGCAAGACATTTTTGGTGTGTCATTTATACATCTTATTTTGATTCAGTCCATAATTTGATTATTGAATATTCAAAATAATCACATTAATACTATTTATTCTGCATCATTTTTAATTTAAGTTCAAGAGTCCTTTTTATGGGCATTATGTGTGTTTCAGTAGGGAAATATAGTTAATTTGTTTGCTCTCCTACTGGTTTTGCACCTGGAATGTGTCTGAGGTCCACTAGTTGCTGAAATAGTGTTAGCAAAGGAGATTTAAAGCTGATAATGATCAGTGGGAGAGCAGACATCTCAGAGTCTGCTTGGTCCTTCTTGGACCTTTGCTTGTTACGGTCTTGAGACGTCTATTGGATTATTCATTAAATAATGAATAATTGTGTCTGATTGGTCCAGATGCTACACTGGACTTGAATTACCTCCATAGGCATCTCACTAGTCCTGTATTTGGTATTTTTTGTATCCATTTGATGCTCTGCTTTTTGCATAATATATAATGGGTTATTAGGTATATTAATTATCAGGTTCTAAAACACAACAGTGTTGTCAAAAACTTAATGCAGGATTTAACGACTGTCAGATAACAGATGCTCTGAGAATTGCTTGAAAGTAACTATTAAAAAGTGGATATAACCCTGGACTCTGTCTTGATCCATGACTGTTGTTCTGATTACTGTGATTGAGTATCATCGTATGTATTTTACCCATGAGCCAGTGTTTTGCTCATAACTTCTCTGTAATGCATCTAGGATTTATAAACCTTTATAAAAATGATAATCGCACAGTGCATTTGTCAATACAGATGCATAATCCACTGGAATTTTTGCATCTCATTCTTGTCCATGCATGCAAATGGACAAGTTCCTCTCACTGATGTAGTAATATATGTGCATAATGATGGCCGGTCCACTTTCATCTCAGCACATGAAGCCCAACAGTGGAGTCACAGCTGCTCAGCTTATTAGCTCATTGAATTAAACCAATCATGAGCCAAATGGAGGAAAGACCAGACACAGTACCACGCAATGCTTATAAATCAGTCTTACACTCTAATGGAACATGGCTGTTTCAGCTTTTCTTATTACCCCGCTGATCCTGCCACAGCAAAAAGTTTTCACAGACATTTCGGCTAGAAAGGGAGGAAATTGGCAAAATCTCCAAGGCAGAAAGCTTATTTAGTTCCAATGGAGGAATAAAGTCCCTAAAAAAAGGGGCCAGCTTTTTCAAAGGTGTTTTATCTGAAATGCTAGCTTTCCTTCGCAGGCGGTCAGTGACCAACAGAGTAAGCGGTCATCTGAAAGGGTCGTAGTGCTTATCCTGACTCTCTACGTGCCTGGTGCCGCCCCCCCCCCCCCACCCCTCTTTGTCTCACTACTGACTGAGAACACACCATTAACAGAGCCACAGCTTGACAAGAAAAATGAAGAGAGCTATTTTCTGTGGCCTCGAGTGCCAGGCTGAATAATGAGCAGACATTCTTTCTCTTCCCCCTCCATGGATTCACTCCTCCTTGTGAAGACCCAGTCAGAGAAGAGTGTTTCTGTCTCTTCCCTTTTTTTCTCTCTCTTCCTGTGCCCTGATCTGTGGCTTCTTTTCCCAGGAATCCAGGGCAGGAACGTACTGTGTGTGCACATCACATTCAGGATCTCTGAGTGGTGAATCAGATACATGTCTGTTGGTGTCTGATTTATGGATTTGAAGATTAGATATTTTGCATCCAGAATGGCACAAACATTGATACTGGAATGGAGTGTCTTACGAAATAAGTTTTGTTTAATGCATTGTTTTGATTAGATCAGGGATGTGTAGGCCTAACCAAAAGGGTTATCTTAAATTTCGATGCAATTATTTCTCAATGATATTTAATTGATTAAACCTGGAGTTGATTTTAGGTTCAGAGTATCTGGACACCAAATCAGATATGCTGCGTCATATATATATGGATATTTGAATCCACAAAAAAGTCTTTGTCTTTTTGCACAAATTGATTGATCACTGATGTAACACTGAAGAGAACTGACGAAGGTAGGGGGAAAACACAGCTAACCAGATAATTGATGACAAGACAGTGGACAATAGGAGAGCACATGGGGAACTTGACAGGTACATAACACTATGGCCCCTCCCAAAAAGGTGCGGCCTTGTGCCATAGATGGTACAACAGAGGATGGGAGGGAGGGAGGGAGGGGCAGTTCTTGAGTGGGCTCAAGTGCTAGGGCAGTGCTTCTCAATTATTTTCTGTCACGCCCCCCCTAGGAAGAGGTAAACATTTCGCACACCCCCCCTCCCCCCATTTTGGAACGTTCGCCTTATGGTTTCCATGGCAACGCTTCATGCTTGTCACGTGACATACCGTAGTCACAAACAGCGCTGTATAATAGATTAATACATTTAGTTTTTCTTTTTTATTCAAAATAGTCACCATCTTGTTGGCTCAACTTGTTGAAACCTAAAAGAAACCTTATATGGTTGAAAACACTGAATTGTTGTGATAAATGACAAGCTCTGAGCGCGTCTTTTTTGGATCAGTGCCAGATAACACGTGAAAACACGTGTGATCACGTGACACATGAACACCGGTGTGATCGTACAAGTCAAAGGATGAGGAGACGGTTATCTGAACTTCATATATGCTGCTCTTGTTCAGTGCAAGAAAACCTACTCCCTGGCAAAAAAAAGCATGTACTCCAGGGTCACGCGCGCCCCCCCTGGCATTGCTCCGCGCCCCACTATTTGAGAACCACTGTGCTAGGGACAGTTTAGGAGCGGGTTCAGGGGCTTGGGATAGTTCAGGAGTAGGCTTGGGACGGAGCCCTGCTGTACGAGGATGGTGTGGGTATCCCACACACACAGTAGTGCAGTGGCCAACATGGTCATTTCCACATCTTGAGAGCACTCGGGTCCGTGTCTTGATGGAGAGTACTCTGGGACGTGTCTCACTGGAGAGCATTCAGGGACATATTTCTCTGGAGCAGAATGGCAAGCTTGTCTCGTCAGAGCAGTCTTGAGAATTTACCTCACTGGAGCAGACAGAGAAAGACAGATTCTCTACAAGGAGAGTGGCTACAAGGGCTGGGTTTGTAGGAGCTGGCTGGATGATAGGTCTTTGGTGAGCTGGAGCACTCCACCGTTTACCAGATGGGGCTTAACGATGACTGGAATTGTGCTCTACTTGCCCGACAACTAATTTAGATCTGTTTAGTAAGAGGACATTATTGATAAAATATGCTACGGGCTCATAGCAATGATCGGGAATGATGAACGGGAAGAGTTCCTTGTCCAGCCCCATAAGGAAACATGAGTTGTGCATTGCATCATTCCATCTCACCAGATGGACTAAAACTCCTAGAAGTAATTCCAGCGTTCGGCTGCCTTGGCAGAGTTAGAAGAGGACATACTTCTCTACCTGCTTCTTCTGCTCTGCCACTTTTATATTATCCTTCAGCTTTGTAGGTCGGTTTTTCTGCCACAGTTGTTGTTGATGTGGATGAAGGCATGGAAACAAGAAATGACTTAAAAAGTGTTTAATGACAAACACAGAAAATTCACAAAATTCAACCTTTTTGCACGAACGGTGCATGCACGTCTAAGGGATGTAACATTGACAAGTACTGACCAAGACAGAGGGAAAGGAATTATATATACACTGGGGACGACTGAGGAAATGTGAGACAGCTGACAAAACTAACCAGGTGATTGATGACAATACTTTACAAGTATGTAACAGTATGTGTAAATAATTGTATTCAAATGTCTTGTATTGGAATCTCTCATGACAGCTCTTGAGTGTTTTGCGTGGTAATGGACATTACAATGTTGATATGTCTTGCCTTGGTGGAATAGATCTGCTACACTGTTGCTGCTGCTGTTATTTCTGCTGCTGCTTCCTAATAGTCGACTAGATAAAACTTGGTCGACCAAAATTGTATTAGTCAGTTAATCGTTGGAAAAAAAGTCCTTGAGGGACAGATCAATAACGGTTGGTTCTTGTGGTAAATTCTTGTAGTATGTTAATCAGGAAATTCAAATGTCCTAACCCAACTTTACATAATGGTAACTTAGATAAACGTGCGCTATTATTAGCTGCATATACAAGTGCTTATGTGGAGTGTGGCACAATAACATCCAAAAAGTAAAATAAAGAAAACAAACATGGTGTGCTTTCTGCCGTCTCAGTCTCCATGAGCTGGAGCATGTCACAAAAATGAACCAAAATTACCCATACTGCGGGGATGACGAGTCATCATCGTCAACTTCATCTTTGCAGCTGACGCTGACTCAGAAAACACTAGTTTAATGATACGTAATTAAAAATATCTTTTTGCTATTTTTTTCTGATACATTTATAACTATTTTTGCTGGTGCTTTGTGTCAAGCCTTACGATTTTAGAATAGGCTTTAGGTATATACAGCTCCCAGTATATATTTAAGTAATTAAATTAATACAAATGTGTAATTAGACAGTAAAAAACAGGGCAGCACTACTGGATAGCAAGTACAGGACTTGCTTCTGACAATACATACACAATACGCTGCTGCTATAAAAATAGCATACATAAATTACCCGTAGCAAATCTATACAAGCGGAGCTGGGGAAGTTGGAGAGTTTCTGAAAGTGCACTGCAGTTACAAATGCTGAACAAGTATTTGAAGGTTAAGCACAGAAGCTCATTGGGTACTGATACAGCAGGAACCAATCAGCTGTACCCTATACAAAATGATGTGATTGCAAGCAGTTTATTATTATTTAAATACATGAATCATTTCAATGAGTTGGTTTTTACCGTAATTAATGAATCTAATTAACATTTTAAATCTACAGCCCTAATGTGTGTGTGTACATATAAAATATCTCACACACACAAAAACAACGGAGGGGGCATTAGTCAGATTCTATATTCTCAAAGTGGCTGTGATCTCCGCAGACACCTCTTTTCCAACCCTTGAGTGCTAATAAAATGACGAGAGGACCCGTCTGCTGTGCAGGCAGCGTGAATTCAGCAGCCGATGAATCGCCATGGGTGTTTTTTCCTCACTGTGTTCATATTAGACCGCATTTACAGATGTCTGAGTGTGTTCAAATGTGAATTTGCTTTTGCGTCTGTGAATCGTGAATGCAGCTTTTAATCTCTTTCTACTGTGCAAACATTGTTTGTTTTAGTATTTGTCTCCAAATGAGTTGGGATACGAGCGTTCGCACAGGAGGAAAAGGCAACCGTGGCGGTAATAGTTCAGCTGGCTGTTAGCTTGGGCGTTGGGTTTGTGATGTATGGTTATGGCCATTCATTGAGAGCCAATTAGGCCTCTTCTGTGTGTGAGAAATATGAAATCCCGCAATACACTATTCTCCAGAGCACGCACGGCTGCCTCCTCCAAGAAAAAAACAACAGGAAATAGAATTCTCAACAAGATTCATGTTTACTTATCACAATCACACAAACTGCAGAAAATGAGCGATGTTCTTCTCTTTTGTTTCACGTAGATAACAAGCCTTTTTCTATGGATCCATTGATCGTCGTCTTCTCAAACCACAAGGCTCGTTCCTTTAAGCACATCTGAGTCCTGCAAGCAGGTAACTTGGTTTAATCCTTATTTTTGTCCTTTCCTTTTCATTCTTTTGGAGTCCAAAACTTTGCTTTTGCTTTTAATTGCACCACAACCTTCCTGCTTTAATCTGCCATTGTGATTTACAAAAGAAGGGGTGAGAAGAGAGCAGAGGATCTGCTATAATGCAGAATCAAGCACATGCTTTTATCCTTTCAAAGGCAGGCAGCAATTGTAATACAGTCTGACCTATTTTCTGATGCTGATTAGTGTGGTATTTGAGCTGACATTAAACATGGTGCTGTAATTATGCTAAAAGGTAACAGAGAGGTAAATGCAGGGAAAAGAGTCTCTTTGTTCGGATAGACTTTATAAACTCCACCTTTGGGTTAAGTGGTGGGCTCTATAGATATGCAGCGGTATTGAGATAAGGTATTAGAAGTAAAGTAAGAAATCTCTATTTATAACAGCCATGAACTTTTCCATAAAAGCAGTTTTGTAAGATCTTCTCTAACAGCATTATTTCAAAACTTTGCATCAAGTTCAACGGTGCAGTAAATGGCTCAATACCCAGAGCAATTTATTAGCAGTAAATGTGCAGTTATAGCCAGTCTTTTGAAAGAAGTTGCTGAAATAATAATACATTTATTATCATCATTATTTTTATTAGTTTAATAAACCATAATACATTTGTGATTTCTCCGTTATTTCTTCAACACTTTTTTAAATATACAACTATCTTACAATTACTATTATTTCATATTAAAAACCTTCTTTATAAGCAATGCCAAGGTCATGGGTTTGATTAGAAGGGCACACACATACTAGCAAAATGTATAAATTGAATGCAAGTATATGCCAAATGCATAGTGCAAGTAATTGTAAGAACTCTAGACTTTTTCTATAGGCCTTATGCTTCTAGTCATTAACAGTCCATTTTTCTGAGATGCATAATTCCGCTGTACTTTTAGCAACAAAGACAGATCTCAAAACATACATTCATACATGCATATAGAAAGTTCCAAATGAGAGAATGCTGTGGTGGGCTAATGAATGATAGGCACTTGAAACCGTGAAGAACGGTGATACAGATGTACAGCTGGCAGAGGAAAACACTGATGTGAGTGAACATTAAAGATTCATTCAAACAGCTGTTCCTTATCCAGGACAGCACGATCCACCACCATGTGCTCTGATTCTAAAGCAGAGAGTGTGGGAAGCATGGGTAAAAACTGTACTAAAGCTCAGGGTATTACACAAGCATTGGACTCGGCCTCTGTCTGTGCGCTGTCTTCACTGATGGACGGGTTTACCTCATACTGAAAACATGAAATCCGTGGACTGAAAAAACTATGACAGCAGCATTTCAAGATTTTGTGCTTGAATTTGACACATAGTAAAGTTCAGGTTTAAAAAATAAAGTTGGACTGACTTGAAAATGAACAGACGGACCATATTCATGAATATTTGTATCTCTGTGTATTTTGTTTTAGTCTATTTAGCCCGATATCTGATATTAAGTCCAATAAAATACAGCCCCTTAATTGTCATTGTGTAATGCTGACTACTTCAAAATGACCCTTAAGTCCAATACTCTGATGTCTCTTGTTGTAAATGCTCAAGAGTGCTATTAGTCAGTTTTTAAAAGGTGCTATTTTTCAGTAATTTAACCAATAAGTATCACTTGTCTTTGGTAAGTGGTCTTGGCCTTATGTAGAGTGAGTAAAGGACGTTTGGTCCCACTTTATACGAGGTGTATTTAACTGTAATGTATGAACATTTACAATGCACTTATCATGTACATCCATGTTTTTAAAATGCACATCTAATTACATTGGTAATTGCACTGTTTACCCTTACCTTTTTTTACCTTTACGTTTTACATGCTACACTGTAACCACTGTAAGTTCTCCGTTTATGGTCAGTGGGAGAAAGACAGCAGAGCAGAGGCGGCACTGAAAGCGTGCCAAACTAGCAAACATAGAGAGCAAATTATATTCAGAGGTGATTTCATTCATAACAAATAAAATGACATTTTGATATTTTGAAGAAATATCACAGCTCAATCAGTAGAACATTGGTGTTTACAATGCCAAGGTCATGGGTTTGATCCCAGGGAAAGCAAGAACTGATAAGAATGGAAATGTATTCCTTGAATGCAATGTAAGTTGCTTTGGATAAAAGTGTCTGCTAAATGCGTAAATGTAAATGAAGAATATATATATATATATTTATTTATTTATTTATTTTTTTTGCATATCTGTTCCTCAGAATATATTATTTTGTGTTCTACTGAGGAAAGAAAGTCATACAGGTTTGAAATGACATGAAGGTGAATAAATGATGATAGAGTTTCCCTTTAACTGCATGAATGGAAATGTAATCTGTGTGAATACAAATTTTTGACACATCTAGCTGGAAATGTTCTCAAAAATATTGACAGAAATCAGCCATACTAATTGAATTTTCTTTATAGTGGTGAAAGTATGAGCTTACAGTGGACAATTAGTTTGCTCTACTCTGATTTTACAAATCAAACCGCCTTTAACTGTTATGTGGTTACTTCCTTTTAGAGTAGTCTATTACCTTAATAGTTCAAGACATTTACTATAGTGAACGAGTGAGTCATTTCAGACAAATGTATTTGGTTGGTTTCATTAGCTATCTCTCACAGGACGCATTATTGACATTAATTGTCATGTTTTCACTTGCTAGCAGTTAGCAAAAGCCATTAGAGTAACACAAATACTTGCACACAAGACTAGCAGAGATCAGCACGTTGTGAAGTGTGTATCTTCTCATCATCTTCTCAGAATTTGAAATATGTGTTTTTCTTTGAAACACAAACACTTAGCACAGTGGACTAGTTTGGATTGAATGAATGCTCCAAATTCTCAAATCAAATGTTATTCAACGAGTGCTGTTATTCACAGGAAATCTTGCTTTTTGCCCTTTTAAACACCATGAGAGTGAGTAAAAGATGACATTTTCATTTTTGGGTGATCTATTCCTTTAATAATCTTCCAGAGTTCACATTTACCCTCACAAATTCGGCATTGAGCATCATCTAAAACAATATGCCCATTTTGCCGACATAAAACGCACTCACTGACGGCTTTTCTCAGGCTTTACCAGATATAATAATTTCCAGAATTTAATATTTTGCCCTTTGTCCCTAGACCTTGGTGAAAGGAAAAGGCTGTTATCTGTCAGCAACACAAAACACGTTCCTCCCTTACAGAATCTCAGCCACGCAAAATAATCAGCCAAACAGGAGAGCTACTCCCGCTGGAAATCACGTTAATAAGCCCACCATCCCCTTTCGAAATAACAGCTGGTTATGTTTTTCTAATGGAGAAGCACCATCACAAGCCGTCGCTTCTCGTTCATCAGCAGCTGTTAGCTGTGACTGGAGGTGCAGAGAGAAATCGGCATAATAATATATGTGTGCTGTGTGCAGAACCAGACCTTCCAGAGACGAGAGCTGTATAGAGTTAAGGCCATGACCCTGCAGAAAGGATGCTCGTGTCTCGTCACCCTCACACCTGGATGTTGCGATGGGGTCGAGAGGTCCAGGTCGGCTTAATAGTGACAACTCTCATGCTGATGATTCTGGGGTGATGCATGTGATATGCACCATCTGCCAAGGGGTCAGTCTGCCCTGACAGGGCCTGTTTGAAACAGGAACGTGTGTCAGACCGAGCACTTCCATCCCTCAGGCTAATTTGGAACTGATGGAAAAGAATCAGACGTTCTCTTCTGCCATTTCTTCTCTATGCAACTCAGGCAATAATATATGTTGTTGTTTTTTGTCTTCAGGAGACACTAAACTTCCCTACACTATATATAGGATTAGGTTTACAACGCCAAGGTCATGGGTTCGTTTCCCAGGGAAAGCAAGAACTGGTTGGACTGTTAATGTGTATCGTGAATGCAATGCAAGTCACTTTGAATAAAAGCGTCCGCCAAATGCATAAATGTAAATTCTGTGTTTTTGTCCATTCAATGTTGTCTTGGATCCCATTGACTTTCAGTGTATTGACAAAAACATTCAAAATATCTTCTTTTGTGTTCCACAGAAGAAATAAAGTCATAGAGGTTTGGAATGACATGAAGGTGAATACATTTTCACAGAGTTTTCCTTTAAAATCACGAATGGCAATTTATAATGCGATTTTATTCTCAAAAATATTAGCAGATTTGCTTCTTTCCTCGTTCATAGTACTTATACCAGCTACATACCAATCTCTTGTTCTTCAGTGTTTGAAAGTATAAACCAGGGGTCGGCAACCTTTAATGTTGAAAGAGCCATATTTAAAAAATAAATAAATAATCAAATATGTCCAGAGTCGCAATCTAATTAAAATGTGCATAGATGTGATTTTCAAAATCTAAAAACAACAAAGCCAGCAAAACAACTGCAGTATGATATTCATTTTGTATTTTCATACAAATATAGGCATGAAATATGTTTAGTAATATACCCTCTCAATTGTTTTTTATTTTATTTTATTTTCCCTTTACTGTTTTATGCAATCTCAGTAGTATTGTGAAGCAAATTATGTTGTTATGATACAATATTGATGTTATCTTTATGCATGCTTTTTTAAATAAAGCATTTACACACACACACACACACACACAAAGGTAAAATATATCAGAGTGACACAAATTTAATGTAATCAAACTAAATGGTTTACATTTGTTACTCCATTTTGGTAACGCAGATGTGTACCGCTACATAAGACTCTGTGTGTTAATTTACATATAATATTTCAAAAGATAGATTCAACTTATATCAGTTCAGTTAAATGTCTGCATGAAAGAAACACACAAAATAAAGCCGCAGGTTGCTGACCCCTGGTATAAACCAACTTGAAAGTACTAGTTAACAATCAGCAATGAAGATTGCTTTCCTCTTTGGGTAATTTGGGAAGCTGGAGGGTGTCTTCACAATTAAAACTTGGACAAAAGTTAATAAGCACATTTGTTTTAGTGTTTTATCGATGGGGTGTTCATGATGTATTCAAGCCCGAGCAGCTCCACTCTCATAAATGATTCAACTGTTTAGCATTTCGCAAGGTTTGATGGATTAAAACACAAGGATTCAAACGGTGCTCCTTCAGCTTGCACACAACCACGCAGACCAGCACTAAAGCAACCTCCATCCCACTACAGGCCATTTTTAGAGCAAACATTCTAACTAGAGCTTTGTCTGACCTCATCCCCCCATTGTTTTGCAGCGAGTTTGACTCAGCACTGCTGATGTTATCAAGTTTTCTTCTAACAACGAGGCACGGAGAAGACAGGTGGAGACAGAAAATAAGATACAAAGAAATCCCACGTGGCGTCATTTCACTTTTCAAACCAATAATCCTTGCTCGCTGCCCTCTGTTTGGAGAGAGTCACTGAAAAAACGAGATTAATGCAGATCATCTGTCATCACCTGGCAGCTGATCAAAAGATCTTATTGGCAAATAGCATCCGAAAATCCACTGGAGCTTCTTTTTTCTCACTTGGAGCTGTAGAGGCAGTTTCTCCGACACTCATACACTTGATATTGGCTTTAGGCATGTAGGGAAAAGGGAGGGAGGCGTGAAATGGCGCTAACATTCCTTGGAAAATTAAAAGCAAAAAGCGAGTGATGTTGAGATACACTTATGTTTTGAGACATCAGGGAATACGGTTTGTGGCATGCCGAATGTAGATCCCAGAGCAGGGGATTTGGGCAGAATGTGAGTGGGGTACGAGGGTAGGGAGTCGAAGGAGAGAAAATCGCATTCTTCAGAAGAGCGAGAGAGACTCTTGTTCTTTGTTGCGAGAGCTGCACCCCAAGGCTTGTGGTGTGCTGATGGAGAGGAAGCAGGTCCCTGTGTTGTTGTTGTGCTCCTATGCTTTCACTCCTTTTTTTGTCTTGTTATGCATTTATTTTCAATTTTCTTCTCTTTTTTTCACCTTGTGATGAAAATTGCCTAAGCATTTTTCAGGTCACAATTAAAAGTGTGTTTCACAGTTCAGCGAATCTTTTCAAAGCCAGGTATTTAACATAATTGCCAATTCAGAGATCAGTGCTGGCATCCATAAGTGTTTGATTTTAAGAATGAATGCTATGGCACATTCTCAAATATTTGTAGCATTATGTTTACAACTGTTACATTAAACTGTTTCTGTTTGCATAAGGCAAGACATTCCTAGTGCACATACACAGTTTTGAATAGAATATGAGATGACATCCTATAGGGATATTTAGGTTTACATGAACTAAAAATGAGCAATACTTCTACAGCTTTTATTAATCTTTGTTAATGTTAATTTCAACATTTACTAGTAAAAACGTTGTACAGTAATACAGTGGAGTTCACTTATCTTGACTCACGGTTAACTCGCCAATCCTATTATGTCGACGTTTTTGAAGTGGAACCGACAAACTCCCTATTTGTCTAAGCATTTTCTTTTCAGTAATGTCGATTCCTTAATGTCGGCAAACCCTAATATCTCGAGCACAAAAGAGGGACAAATTCGCCACTTCACATGGTTATCTCGTGTCTCATGAGTGTACCGAGTTCACTGCGCATGCGCTGAGTTTGCGTTGCACGTCGCTCTGTCAGTGACGCTTCTCTCTCAGCGATCTAGTACAGCGTGATGACCTCACGAATATGTTACGACTGTTTACGCTGTGAGCGAAATTGTGTTTGCAATGTTGGAGAATATAATTAATGGTCTGTATTGAGAATGGAAGGTGTTTTTATTGTATACTGGTAAATCTCTGCTTTTAGTTGCTGCACATATGCCTTTTGTTGTTAGCAAACATATACAGTGTGTTTACATTTTTATTGCTGCCTCACTTGTTCACGTCATGTGTTCGTCGACTTCCGTGAGCATCTCCCGCGAGTCTTCCTGTGGTGTGTTACATTTATTTATGGGGTAATTGCATATGGACCCCACTAGAGGGCCACCTTGGTTTTATTTTGGAGGTTACAGGGGGCGAGGAGTGATTCACGAATATTAAGCTGGGAGCAGCACGAGTTATGTGTGTTCAATAATAATAATAATGAGGTTCTGAGGCATACATTATTTGCGTGTAGTCTATCCAATACACTACATGGGAAGAAACACTACACTTCCATATTGTGTTTGCGTTATCTAAGTAATTTACGTAATGTAAGTAATCCCTCCCTCCCTCCCTCCTCCTCCTCATCCGCACATGCCCCTACTGTATCATATGTCTCGAAGGTAAGAACTCATAATTAAAACCACACTTTATTTTATATGACAGAAATCCTTATACACTATCAAGTTTTTACCATTGTTATTAGCACTAAAAAGGGAGGTTTTTTTAGAGGGCCGGAACAGGTACATTTTTTTTCTGTTATTTCTTATGTGTTACGAGCTCGGTCCTGAAACTGATTATGCTCGTATCTCAAGGTATTACTGTATTTAGGTAATGCATTAGTTATTGCACTGTGAAATAACATAAATGAACAGCTGGATTGTTTTAACTAACATTATCAAAGATTAAGATATGCAGTAACAAATGTATTCCTCATGGTTGGTTAATACATTAACTAATGTTAATAAATAAAACCGTAATAAAATATTTTATAAATAAACACGAAAATAAAGATTCTTCCAAATGACACGAGGGTCAGTAAATAATGACAGAATTCATCGAATTTTTTGGGTGAACTGTTTCTTTAACTCATTTTGACAGGGTTAAAATATTTTCCTATTTCTTTTGTGCATATTTGCCTAATGCATTTCTTTCTCAAATCGAGCCATCTCAGAAGAAGCACTGTTTGAAGTCATTTGGCCTAACCTTACACTGACATTCAAATCTGTATGCTGGAAACTGCAGACACCTGACCATTGAGAGTGCCTCGTATGATGCGACTGCTGCACCCCGTCTCACCTCTATCTGCAAAAGTAATTATAGCAAACCACCGAGCGACTGCACACTGGATTGGAGTGAAGGCAGCCAATAAAGGTCATGAAAATAAACACATCTCTCTTGTAATGGAGGATAGGGTACAGTTTCCAATGGAGTGCTGATGTTCAAACCCATGAATTCTCCTTTACCATGCCGGTCCTCCAGCAGATGCTGTTCCTCTGCGCAAAACCCTAAAATTCCCCTGAGATGAGACACGACGCAAAGAGAGAGATAGAGCTTCATGGAGGATCATGGAATGAGAGGAAGGTTGCTGAGGCATTGTGGAAAGAGCAAGTGAGAGATGAGAGGGTGAAAGTGTGAGAGAGTGTGTATTTTTCTGTGTTAGAGGTGAAAAAAGAAACAGACTTACAGGTTTGGAGGAAACAAAAGTTATAGGGATATGTGCAACGATGACAGGAGTAGCCCTGCAAATTCTAATAATGATTGATTAATCAGAATAGTGATTTAATTTAGAAGAGCTATTATGGAGTTTCCTACATTCATTGTAGTACTTAATTAAACCAGTGTTTCTTAAACCTGGAGGGTCCACTGGCACCTAGTGTTCTGTGGTATAAATGGCAAGGGTCCCTAGAATTAAATGTGTAAAATTATCTAAAATCATAAATGCCATTAAAATATTAGTAAAGTGGTTCTCAATCTGGGCCTGAGCAAACTGCCAAAAGAGACATAAGTTGACTTAAAATATTTATATATAAATTTAAATAACACAAAAAATCAATTTGAACACAATTAAATTTAATATTATAATTATTATAGTAATTTGTCCCCTCAATTACTGTAATCACGAAATTAATCACAGTTAAGTGGTCCTAGTGGTCTGTGGAATAAATGTAAAAGGTACATTATTTCTTATTTTTTTAATTAAATAAAAGTATAAAATACTAAGTACTTTTATGGTTCAGATAAGATATTTTATACTTTTTTTTAAAATAATGAACACTTGCATTTACAATATTAGATTTATGCGGTCACGTTGTGCCTAGATTTTGGTTTCATTCTCAAGGAGTTTGCTTCTCTTTGTTTCCTGTGTTCTTTGTTCCTATGTTTCTGCTTGTCATTATTTGTCATGATGATTCATTATGTTATTGAATAGAGCACACCTGTTTAGTACTGAATTTGTTTTCTTGGGTATTTTATATCTTGTCTTGATGTTTGTGCATTGCTGTTGCGTCATGTCTTCTTGTTTCTGGATTTGTTCTACACTTCTCTTCATCTTCTTTGCGGACTTTAACATGATGTCCATTTATTAGACGCCTTTTTTGAAAGTGATTTACAATTATGATGATCTTAGCAGATCAGGTGGAGCTTGGCACCTCGTTCCACCAGAGAGAGGTGGAGAAGATTAATGTTTTGGAAAGTTACTTGGTGCCTCGTTGTGAAGGATCCACTTGTTCGGTAAACATAACTGTTAGGACGGAGCATACACTTGCAGGAATGGATTGAGATAGTCAAAGCCTTAAATTTGCAGTAACTGGCAGCCAGTGGAGTAAAATCAGGAAGGGGAATGTGGGTGTCAAAAATGTCATCATACGCTAATACTTTTATGGGATGCAATCGTTGGGATGTTTTGCACCGGTTGCATGTTTTGCAGTAGAACTAGATTTGATTTGATTCAAATTGGCTTAGTGACATTAATAAGCATATTATATTTCTGCAGTGGCTTGATAAGGGTTTGACATATGATGGGATTACATTTGATTTAAGGTACTCTTGTGTAAGCTGAAAATATTTGGCTGTAGTATGAAAGAGCACAAATACCTTTGAATAATATCATGAATACTGTAGAATTTATTAAGCTCTCAAAAACTTTTTATTTTGTTGATCATTTTAGAAGCAGATTCTACTTTTGCTAGGCACATAGTCACAGCGAGTCTGTCTCTTCTCTGACCTCTGGAATCTACTGGATGTTGACCTCCAGAGTGTGAGGATTGACCGGGCGGGCTGCCCAAAAGCATACGGCTGCTGGCTGGCCCTTACCCAAGGAAGCTCGATCCAACGGATTATCCACCCAAGCTCCAGCGCCGGCCAGGCCTTCAGATGCACTGACTGGAAATTACAAAAAAACAAACAGACTTTTCTTGAGAATGCTGTGGACCAGTCTTAGGGGATTGATTGTTTAAATCAGTGGTTCTCAAATAGTGGGGCGATGCCAGGGGGGGGGCGCACATGACCCTGGGGTACATGCTTTTTTTGCCAGGGAGTAGGTTTTCTTGCACTGAACAAGAGCAGCATATATGAAGTTCAGATAACCGTCCCCTCATCCTTTGACGTGTACGATCACGCCGGTGTCACGTGATCAAACACTAAATTCACATGTGTTTTCACGCGATATCTGGCACTGATCCAAAGCGCTCAGAGCTTGTCATTTATCACAACAATTCAGTGTTTTCAACCACATAAGGTTTCTTTAGGTTTCAACAAGTTGAGCCAACAAGATGGTGACTATTTTGAATAAAAAAGAAAAAACTAAGTAAATGTGATCTTTTATACAGCGCTTTTTGTGGCTGCAGTATGTCACGTGATAAGTATGACGCGTTGCCATGGAAACAATTAGGCGAAAGTTCCAAAATGGGGGGAGGGGGGGGCGAGCGAAATTTTTACCTCTTCCTAGGGGGGCGTGACAGAAAATAATTGAGAAGCACTGGTTTAAATTAAGTGCTCCCGGTGGTGAGTCTTTGAAAAGAAGGGCTCGTGGACTGATGGAAGACAGAAATTTGCTAAAGCTGCTAAAGAACGGTTATTAACAACTGAAAGTTCTAAAATACGTCAACCAAATCAAGTTTTCCTCCCACTAATTTTGGCGTAGTTCATCCAAAAATGGAAATTCTCTCATTGTTTACTCTCCTTCATGTTGTTCCAAACCTGTATGACATTCTGAATTCTGTGGAAACAAAAAAAAATTTTTTTTATATGTCGGTGTTGTTTTATAGCCCTGTGAATTTCATTGTGTGAACAAAAACAGTTTAAATACCCATCAAAATAAATATTTTATGTCCAGCAGAAGATATGAAATCAAAGAGGTTTGTAACCAATAAATGGAGGGGAAGGGGGTAAATAAATTCCTGTACTAGTTATGTCTAGATGGGTTTGCTGGTCAAGAGTGATGAGTTTATGCAGATTGTCAGTAAAAATGGATCCTAAAAGATTTTGAACAAAATATGAATATTTAATTTAGATTAAATGTACTTAGAAAAAAAAAAAAAAGGAAGGGTTGGGGGCCCTCCAGAAACTATTAGCTTGAGACTCATTAGGGATTATTAATGAGCTACCAAGACCACACTAAAAAACTAAAGCCTATCAATCTATAAATTAAATCAATTAAAGCCTCAAAATTTGCATTTGTTTTCAATAGCACATTTAGAAACTTCCTTAGATGTGTAAAGCAGCTGATGCTAATAGATTCTGAAGTATATCTAATTAAGATAATGAGAGCTTTGATGTCCCATGTCAGAAAGTACAACTCCGCAGCTGAGCAACTATATCCATAAAAAATTGGATGATCCGTTTCTCCATGAAAACAAGTCCTTGTGCAGCTCGTATCCCCTACTTTCAAATAAGTTTCTTCAGGGAGAACAAGAAAGGTTTGTTTCAGAGAAAGAGGTCATGACTACAGCTCCTCTCCATATTCATTTGACCTTTCTTTCTTCATACCCGACTGGGAGAGCACTGCTACTGTACAATGAATATGCAATAGCCCTCTCTCACTCGCTGCACTGTCCTTCATGGATGATAAACAGACTGCAGAAATTCATTTACATTTGTATTGACAAGAGATTTCTCCAATTTAATCACCTTATTTTCTCATTTGTAGCTTTCCTCAAAGTCAGCCTCCTCTCCAGTGTTTTTTTTTTTTTCTTCTTCCAGCCTGCCCCATTTCCATTTAAATTGAATAGGACACACGTCTTAATGTAACAGTTTTTTTTTTAATGGCTTGAACAAATCTAAGCATCATTGGGAGCTCAGAGGAAATGCTGGCACCACACTTTATTTATTTGCTATGTAATCCAGGCGGGTTAATGTGTTTTCAATGAGCTGAATTGGAATTTCTTGTCTATGTAATGACATATTTGCCTGAAAGTATCTAGCACTCAAGTGTGGCTGTTTTGACTGTCACGTGCATCATTACTTTTAAAGCTGAAGTTTGTAATTTCTGCATCATTTGCATGGCCAAGTGATTGTTTTCAAACTGGTTCCCCCTGAACACATCCCATCTGCCATTGGTCAACCCAAACAGATAGCTCTGCCCCAAACTCACTGCATCGGTTGAGCCACTGGTTGGATCTGAAAGCTGAAAAATACTGCCTTCGGAAGAAGCTTCTCAAGTAAGGAAGGCATCTAGGCACGTCCGAATGCAATGTTAGCTTCACTTCCTATCTCATGAGAGACCTTCATCTGATTGATTTTTTAAGGCAGCATAGATGTATTCTTCTCTGCCTTTGATATCGCACTATCCTATGTTCCATTCCGTGACCGTTGAGCTAATTACTTTTTTTTTGTTGAAAATAAATATAGCATCTGAAAGTTAAAATTAAACATTTGCACTGCTTCAGAAACCTGTCTTGAGTCAGTTTCGTGAGGTATCTTCATACGCAAACGAGCTTACGGTGTTTGCACTTTTCATGGGAAATTAAGCCACCAATTACAGTGGAGTTCACTTATCTCGACTTACGGTTAACTCGCCAATCCTATTATGCCGACGTTTTTGAAGTGGAACTGCCTAACTCCCTATTTGTCTCAGTATTTTCGATTCTTTAATGATGATTCGTTAATGTCGCCGAAAATCGAATATATCGAGCACAAAAAAGGGACAAAATCGTCACTTCACATGGTTATTTCGTGACTAATTTGCATACCTATTTCTCTGCATATGCACTGAGTTTGCGTTGCACGTGGATCGCGGTCCGCTCACAATTAAAGGTTTGTATCATGAATCAAAGGTGTTTTTTATTGTGGTGGTTTTACATATGTCTTTTGTTGTTAGCAAACATATACACAGTACAGTGTATGTAGATTTTTTTAGATGAATGCCGATCAAACAAATCGCGGCAACACTGTTGTGTAAAAAGACACCAAAAACACGTACATGTACATTCTCATTTAATAACTCACATCATGTACATCAATACATTTAAATTTTTCTTTCTTGCGAGGGTTGTTGTCTTTGGCGCTTTGCTTGCATTGTCACTCTGACAGCTGCCGCTGATAGGCTGTCTGACCTGTCAATCATGCAAGAAGATGTGATTGGCTGTGCTGCCATGAGGGCGGGCTAAAAGTTCATTAATCTATGGTTGAAATAACGATTTTTTACACAAAACCCAAAACCCGCTGGCTATATGAGCGTGCGGATTATCTGCTTCTGCGGGTTATATGTGGGAAAAAATATGTTAATATGTTAACATGGGTTATCTCGCTAAACGGTTATCTCAATGCTTTTTTGCAACCCCCGAGGCCATCTTCATAACCGAACTCTGTACTTGTTTGCAGTTTTCCACAATTTAAACTGGCTCTTAAATTTAGCTTTATCTTTGTAGCTCAATCAGTAGAACATTGGCGCTTACAACGCCAAGGTCATGGGTTCGATCCCAGGAAAAAGCGTTTTTCAAAAATCATTTTCCACAGTACAAAACCTGGAATGACAGACACCATGTTGTGTAATGTAAAACTTAATTTAATGTAACTGGTCTGTAAGATTTTATCTTTATGTTTTTGAAAATAGTCTCTTATTACAAAATAAAAAATATTCTATTTTTATATATTTTAAAATGTTATTTACTACTTATGTGGCAAAGCTGAATTTTCAGCATCGGTTTGTAACAATGTAAAAGTCTGTACTTTTCATCAAACTGTGTCCTTACTCAAAGTTTTGAACTGTAGTTTATTTATATATATATAAAAATTGTTTTGGTGTACGATCATTTTGGTTTACAAGCTCCCCCTTGGAACGAATTAAACTCATAAACCGAGGTATTACTGTATACTATATATACTATATATATACAGTAATACCTCGGTTTATGAGTTTAATTCGTTCCAAGGGCGAGCTTGTAAACCAAAATGATCGTACACCAAAACAATTTTCCCCATTAGAATGCACTAAAAATCAATTTATTCGTTACACAGTTACCGTGGAACAGTTACTGCTTAGAGGTTCTGTACGTGTATATTTCACTACGTGAACAAGGTAAAAACCGCTGTAAATAGAAGTATTATAGAAGTATCACTGTGGTGAATGATGCAGCCAAACTGAGCGACGCTGAGAGAATGAACGAGTTAAGTGGTGATAATGGGGTTGGAACCGCGTGACTGTGTTATGAGAGGCTGTCATTAGGATATTTCCAGTAAAAATGCGCGCGACGATGCTGAGCGTTAGGACTTTTCCACACAAAAATGTGCATGGGTGAGGGAAAAATTTTCGATTTGACCCTCCATGCTCATACACTGATTTGCTCGTATACTAAGTCACTCGTAAACCGAGGTATTACTGTATATATATGTATACTATATATATATATATATATATATATTACTGTATATATATGTGTATATATATATATATATATATATACACACACACACTGTAGATATC
The DNA here is from genome assembly GCA_037043235.1 of Rhodeus uyekii. Taxonomy (NCBI): domain Eukaryota; kingdom Metazoa; phylum Chordata; class Actinopteri; order Cypriniformes; family Acheilognathidae; genus Rhodeus; species Rhodeus uyekii. Next base: position 1,283,523 of record JAWRVZ010000003.1, read on the forward strand.
TATCAGCCACACTGTATCTATTACAAACTAATAGATAAACACTGTTTTAGATGTTCTTGTACATATGCATATAGACAGCATTCACTAAAATGGACCTCCAAGAACAACCGAGACCTTGCGCGTGTGTTTTTGAGGGTGACACAACTTTTATCGTTCCTAAATGTACCAAAATTAGTCGGAGGGGGGAAAAAGGAAGCTGCCTAGCTTTTGAAGAATTAATAAGGCTGTCTCATTTAAATGTGCACAGTGTCTGAGACAGCCTCTGAAAGTCCCAGTTTTACATTTTCTTGACAGTGCCTTTGATGAGCGCTGATAACGTACAGCAGCTCCCAGGGAGCCCACATCTTATAATAAAGAGTTTGGTGGCAGAGGCAAACTCCGCTGATCCAAGTTACGCATTATTATGTTTCTTCCTAGGAAAAAAAAGCAGCTTCCATTTATGCCTCCTGCTATTTTTACATTGTTATTATGGCTTAACACTATCCGATTGTTCATATGCCAGCCTATACTCACATACTGATTTTGTTCTGCAGGAATGGTTTATACAAGCAATAGTATTTAATGCCTGTTTGGTATCTGGCTTATTATACGTTTAAGATTCACCATATTAGTACCATCTCCTGTGCAACATTTTTAGAAAAACATTCTAAGTGCCTTGCCTTCATGCGAGTGTCTCTTTTTAAGTGCAGCAGATCAATAAACATGCAGTTTTCTGCCTTTTGTTGTGTGCTTATCCTGTATTCTCTCCACTCAAACTGCAGACCAGCTCATGGATCAGTTACCCTGTGACCCATTTTTAAAACACAGCCTTAGGCCACGCCGTGCCTGGGTAACATGCATATTCTTGCCTAGGTTACTACAAGCTTGTGTGAAAAAGCAGTAAAATCCCAAGGACTGGTCAATCACAACCAAGGGTCAGGAATAGGCTGATTAGCGGCTCTTCTAGTAGATATCATAACTATACCAAAATGACTTTCCAATTGAAGTCCATTCAAAAGTAAGCATATATTTTGACTTTTTTTGTGTGTATTTCATTAAATAAAATAGTTCAACCAAGGCAAAGTCAGGTGGCCAGTCAAATGAATGTTCAATTGCTGGTGTTTATACAGACTAATTTACAGTAAATTTTTCCTCACTATTATAATATACTATTATAAACTATTGCTCATAGAAAAGTATTGCACTAACACGTTTTGCTATAAGCATATTTATTCCCTTTTTGTGTATTGCAACAAAACAGCAAATTTGACATAATTTCACACAAAACTCAAAAAATGGGCTGGACAAAATTATTGGCACCCTTTCAAAATTGTGGATAAATAAGATTGTTTCAAGCATTTGATGCTCCTTTAAACTCATTTGTGGCAAGTAACAGGTGTGGGCAATATAAAAATTGTCTATAGAAAACCATGTGTTAATGCAATACTTCTCTGAGGAATACTTGATTTTCGGAAAGAACGATGCCAACAATTTTGGCCATTACTTTAAAAGCCGTATTTCTGGAACATACTGGACTGTAAAATGAAGCATTTGGCTTGACTGACACAATTTTATTGCTAAAACTGCTAACTGGACTGTGTATTACCTAGCTGATTATAAGAGTATTTTCAAACATAATTATTAGAATTGAGCCAGATACTTGGCTAAAACGAGTATCCGGTATGGATAATGCATTTTTGCCGAGTACGAGTATCATACGAGTAATACGAGTCATTATCTGTGCTCGATTTAATAAGAATCCTCATTGTGTCACGGTTCTTCATTCTAGTTTGGTCTTTTCGAGTGTCTGTTGACAGAGCCCTTACGCTGGCCCTTTATTGTGTCTTGTCATTGTGCTACCCCGCCCACCTTGTTACCTCATTTCCCTTGAGTGTTGTCTGCTGTTCTCAGCTTGTTACCTTTCCTCATGTGTTCCCTATATATAGCCCTTGTGTTTGCAGTCTGGTATGGTCTCGTTGTGTTCCTGTGATTGTGGGCCTGGTGTGGTCCTTGCCCTGATCTCCTGGTTTGTTTTATGTTCAAGTTCTGTTCTCTGGTTTACAAAAATGACACTGATCATAAAAAATTTAAAATTACAGATACAGATAATGCTGTACTCGCTCATCCCTAATAATTATGTTTATTTGGTTTTGTGTATAGATATATATTTGGACATTATCAAAGACTTCATTCATTGTGGCTGTTTTATCGATTGTACCCAAACAATATCTGTGTGTTTTTATATTTTTCATTTTTCCCATTCATTTTTTACGACAGCCATTATTCACCACAAAAATCGCGTATAACAATTTTTATTTTCTTTATAATAATTTTTATTATAAATTTAACAATTTTTATTTTTATTGCCTTTTCTTATGTTCACATATATGATCATGCACATTCGAGGTGTTTTCAGATATCAATGTCGGCACGTTTCTCCACGTATTTTTGACCTCCTTGATCACAGCATCTTTTAAGGAGGCTGCAGTGGAGGCAAAAGGGCACGAAACCGCCCGCAGCTCAGTCAGCAGAACGCAATCAAGTGTATAACAGCAAGCACCACGTTAAATGTGAGAGCTGCCCGTAGTGATCTATGTTAAACTACCCTGGACATAAAGAAAAGCCTCCCTTTTTACAGAAGCTCAACTGTCATGCTGAAGTATTAGGCTGTTTGGATCACTGGGATAGGATATTTGTCCTCAATACTGGCTGAAGTAAGTGGAGGTGAATGATAAACTTAACAATACCAGTGCAATGTTGTACAGGGGTGAACATATTCAAAGGAATAGGTTTTTACCACTATTGGGGGTTGAAATTAATTTTCATTCAATGTTCTTCTTATGCTTCCTAGGCAAAGAGCTAAAAATAAATGTGAGACTTTGTGGCGAGGGGGAGTTGGAAATGAATTTCAAATGCAGCAGTCATGGGAAAGAGAATGTGTGTGTGTGTGTGTGTCTCGCATTTCTCTTTCAGACTGTGCTATAGTCCATGAGCTTTGGATCCAGTGTTTTGTTAGAGATAGCTAGCTAGCATTTCATACAGTCTGCCGTTTCTGTCTTGCTAAGGTTGTGTCTTTTATTTTGCAACCCCACATTTTTTATCTATATCATTCCAGGCTTTTCCAGGTGTCGGGTATATTACACCAATGTTGTTTTCCTGAAGTCTTTGACAAACATTGCTTTATTTCCCAGCAGATGCTGTAGTTCATACCCCTTCCACTTGCCAAAGTGTCGTCATTGCTTTATCCTCTCTCCCAGGGCGTTTGAGTGATAAAAATTGGCATTTAAAAAATATAATAATAAGCAAAAAATATCTTGGACTGGAGATATTGTACTTATTACTCCAATTAGCATGCTAAATGCTTGCATGAACAGATATCTTCTCTCCACACTAAGAGTGCCAAGTGTGGCATTCAATCTCCCCGTGCAATCATCACAACTGCTCTTTGATGTAGCTAAAGGGATCAACAGTGTGATGCAAGGCCTGTTTTTGAACCAGCTCTTCCCTGGAGTGCTAATGAAACAGCAGATCTGCTCCACCCCTGCCGAACCCTCCTTGGGAGCTCTTTTTGTTTGGTTCTATAGGCTGCGGTGGAATCTAAACTGAAGTGACACTTCTAGGCAGGGCCGAATGGAGAGATGGAGGAACAGGCTCTCACAGGGAGAGGAAAACCTTTGAATAGTTAGATTGACAGGTAGTGAGCTCTGCGAAGATGGAAAGTGCGTGTACTTTCTTTTTGAGGCACAGAGGGTCAGGAGAAGAACGTTGCAGCGTCGGCAGAAAGGCAGTGGTTCGATCTGACACACTGTCAAGTGTTTCGTTGCACCTCTGTGGCAACAGCAAATACAGCTGGCACCACGCTCAGGATGCTAATTCCTGGAAGCGCAGGGCCTTTGTTCCCAGTGTTTGTTTCTATTTGGATGGCATGTTTGACTTGAACACTAAATGGCAGGGTGGAATTGCAACCAATTTTACTACTACTGCATTCACAAACAGACATTGTAGAAAACACATGTGGCTTTCTACTTTCTTTCATATAATGGATAATTCCTGTTACGCTGTACATTTTGAGCTGTGTAACTTAAAAAGTTCAGAGGTTCACACTTACAAATAATCAGATAAAAGAGTAAAAGAGAGCTTTTTGGGGGAGTTCAGAATTTGACCCGAACCCAGAGCGCTCCCCGCGGATCCCTGGCTGTGTAGTCAGAACGGCAGAGGGATGCAGAAAACTGTCAAGATTGTGTCGAACTTTTATTATTTGTTAATAAAACATCATAAGATGAATATGCTTCTATTATAGCTGAAGGACATTTTTATATAAAAGGGTAAATCAGACATTCTCTGGTCAAGTTTGGGCATTAAACTATTCATAACCTTTACAGTAGATAGAAAATGAACATGATAAGCGACAAGATAGTGCCTAATGGGATGTAAAAATAATTAGCTAAAGTTTTTCTCCATGAAATAAGCTGGAAGATGGTATTTTACCATTTGATACATTTTCTTCTCTAACTGTATCTATATTTGTAAGATAATGAAGGGATGCACCATATATCTGTACTGTGTCATTTATCATTATTGGTTCTTTAATTGTCCATTCTCCCCCCCCCCCCCCCTTTTCCATTTCAATTTTCCATTTAGAACTTTGCTGCCATCAAAAACATTGTTAGACGTAATTGGAACAAATATCAAAATTAATAGAATTTTTACATAATGTGGATTATAATGCTCACTGTGAAATGTTTTATATAATATGTGTGTGATAAAATGTGTATGCCTCCTTCCCGATTTCTGATGTTTTTGTGTGTATGTCACACTTAAATGTTTCAGATCATCAAACTAATTCATATTAATAAGTATTAGTCAAAGATAACACAAAATACAGTTTTTAAATGAAGGTTGTTATTATTAAGTGAAAACAAAATCCAAACCTACATGGCCCTGTGTGAAAGTGTTTGCCCCACCTGTTAAAACACAAAATAACTGTGGTTTATTACACCCGAGTTAAATTTTTCTAGGCACACACAGGCTTGATTATTGCCACACCTCTTCTTAATCAAGAAATCACTTAGATAGGTAAATAGGACATGCCCGACAAAGTAAATTAGCCGAAAACATCTTAACAAGCTAGACATCATGCCGAGATCCAAAGACATTCAGTACAAATGAGAAATAAAGTAATTGAGATCTGTCAGTCTGGAAAAGGTTATAAAGCCATTTCTAAAGCTTGGGGAATTCCATTATCCACAAATGGCAAAAACATGGAACAGTGGTGAATGTTCCCAGGAGTGGCCGGCCGACCAAAATTTGACAGTTTCAGTTGAGGTCATGGTTCATGACTCCACCGTCAGAAAGAGACATGGCAGAGTTCCATGACAAAAACCACTGCTGAGCAAAAAGAACATTTAAGGCTCATCTAGTTTTTGCCAGAAAACATCTTGATGATCCCTAAGACTTTTGGCAAAATACTCTGGAGTACTACAAGACAAAAGTTGAACTTTTTTGAAGGTGTGTGTACGATTATATCTGTCTAACATCGTACCAAAAGTAAAATATGGTGGTGGTAGTGTGATGGTCTGGGGCTGTTTTGTTGCTTCAGGATCTGGAAGACTTGCTGTGATAAATGGAACCATGAATTCTGCTGTCTACCAAAAAAATCCTGAAGGAGAATGTCCGACCAACTGTTCACGAACTCAAACTTAAGCAAACTTGTGCTCTTCAGCGGGACAATGATCTAAAACCAGCAAGTCCATCTCTGAATGGCTGAAGGAAAACAAAATAAAGACTTTGGAGTGGCCTAGTCAAAGTCCTGACCTGACTCCTATTGAGATGCTGTGGCATGATCTTAAAAAGCAGTTCATGCTCGAAAACCCTCCAATGTGGCAACATTTTGCAAAGATGAGTGGGCCAACATTCCTCCACAGCACTGTAAAAAACTCATTGGAAGTTATCGCAAACGCTTGATTGCAGTTGTTGCTGTTAAGGATGGCCCAACCAGTTATTAGGTTTTGGGCATAATCAGTTTTTCACACAAAGGCCATGTAGGTTTGGATTTTGTTTTCCCTTAAAAATAGCAACCTTCATTTAAACGTTGCATTTTGTTATGTGTATACTTATCTTTGACTAATATTTAATTTTGCACACAAAAAAAAGAAATCAGGAAGGAGCAAACACTTTTTCACTTTCATGTATGTATTTATATGTCTGCGCGTGAGTGTTAGTGTATATTGTAGTTTTTCCATAACACAAAAATAGTCTTCGATCTTATCAGTATGGGATAAGAGAAAACTAATATGATTTTCATCTTTAAGAATTGTGTATATTGATATACCTATAGATTTAAGCTATATGATGAGGACATAAGCATACTTAGGAATCATCCCTACAGACTGGAGGAATGTAATAAAAACATCATGCAGTTATTCATTTATCTAGAAAGGTTTATTTGCCCGGGACCCCAGCCAAAGTCATTAGGAATCATGACAGCCTTGTTTTTTTGTTTTTTTGTTTTTTTAGTTTTGCTTTTCCACTCATTTAACATTTGGTTATTGATGCCCACAGAGCAGTGTAATACAAACCCATCGCTTTATGCCACATAATCAGTTCTCCTCTGAGATTAATTACTGTGAATGTCCTGATTAATTAAGCATGGAATGGAAGAATGGTTGTTTGGAAGCAACAATTCAAGGTCAATTATTTGAAATAATTGTGCTGAGGACGACCCGGTGATCGTTAAAGAAGATGCTGGTAAAAAATGAGAGCGATATTGTTGTAATAACAATGCTTCTTGCAGGCTTCTGTTCCTGTAGTACAATGGGGTAAATTGGTCACAGGTTCAGATCCCAGTTATGTGTATACTGAAACAAAATAGATTTGGAAATGTATATACTGTAAAGCTAAACACATAAAAATTCATTTATAATACAAAGGACACTGAAGTGACAGATTAATGCTTCTGAATAGTAAACCTCATGTACTCTTTCTTTTTCTTTGGTAACTTTTTCCATGCCAAAATTGCGCAAATTCTTTTTCAATTCCGGATTTTGAACTTAGAGTGCAAGTAGGATTCAGAATTGCAATTCAGATTCAAATGTAAGGACGTAAGTTCAAATTCATTTAAATTAGATTAGATTAGATTAGATTAGATTCAACTTTATTGTCATTACACAAGTACAGGTACAAGGCAACGAAATGCAGTTTAGGTCTAACCAGAAGTGCAATAGCAGCAAGTGCAGGATATATACAATGGTTGCATAAGTGTAGGATATGGAGATGTACAGGATTTACAGGTAATATGTACAATGAATATAAATATACAGATGGTTATTACTATGACAGGTGAGTGTGTGCTATAAATATAATTACAGGTGTCTATAAACAGCATTTACAGGTGAATATGTGCTATAAATGTAAATGTATATACAGATGTCTCTAACTATAAACAGAATTTACAGGAAGATGTATACAATTGTTAGCTTAAGGTAAGCAGTAGATTTAAGGTAGTGCAATGAGCATGGACAGTGCAAATAAGTGAGTTGCGAAATGTAAACAGTTGGTACTGTATGAACAGTTGGTAGTGCAAATGAGCATGTTCCAGCTAAAGTACAGTAGTGCAAGGTGCAAGTGTAAACAGTTGTTACTGTAAGCAGTAAACAGTTGTTGTAAACAGTTGTTACTGTAATGAACAGTCAGCAGTGCAAATGGCACAAATAAGTAACAGAGTGAGCGAAGAGTCTATAAGGGTAGTAGTGGGGGGGGGCAGTGAAGGAGTCTGGTGTGGTGGGGGAGTCTGTGAGGGGAGTGGGGTGGTGGGGGGTGAGGAGTGTCTGTGAGGGGAGTGGGATGGTGGGGGGGTAAGAGGAGAGTCTGTGAGGGGAGTGGGATGGTGGTGGGGGGGTAAGAGAAGAGTCTGTGAGGGGAGTGGGATGGTGGTGGGGGGGTAAGAGAAGAGTCTGTGAGGGGAGTGGGATGGTGGTGGGGGGGTAAGAGGAGAGTCTGTGAGGGGAGTGGGATGGTGGTGGGGGGGTAAGAGAAGAGTCTGTGAGGGGAGTGGGATGGTGGTGGGGGTAAGAGGAGAGTCTGTGAGGGGAGTGGGATGGTGGTGGGGGGGTAAGAGGAGAGTCTGTGAGGGGAGTGGGATGGTGGTGGGGGGGTAAGAGAAGAGTCTGTGAGGGGAGTGGGATGGTGGTGGGGGTAAGAGGAGAGTCTATGAGTGGAGTGGGATGGTGGTGTGGGAAAGATGAGTCTATGAGGGGAGTGGGATGGGGGGAAGGAGTCTATGAGGAGAGTGGGATGGTGGTAAGAGGAGAGTCTGTGAGGGGAGTGGGATGGTGGGGAGGAGTCTATGAGGAGAGTGGGAAGGTGGTAAGAGGAGAGTCTGTGAGGGGAGTGGGATGGTGGTGGGGGAGAGATGAGTCTATGAGGGGAGTGGGATGGGGGGGAAGGAGTCTATGAGGAGAGTGGGATGGTGGTAAGAGGAGAGTCTGTGAGGGGAGTGGGATGGTGGGGGGGTAAGAGTATAGTCTACGAGGGTAGTGGGATGGTGGTGAGGGAGAGGGGAGTGGGATGGTGGTAAGAGGAGAGTCTGTGAGGGGAGTGGGATGGTGGTGGGGGAGAGTCTGTGAGGGGAGTGGGATGGTGGTGGGGGAGAGAGGAGAGTCTGAGGGGAGTGGGATGGTGGTGGGGGTAAGAGGAGAGTCTGAGGGGAGTGGGATGGTGGTGGGGGGGTAAGAGGAGAGTCTGAGGGGAGTGGGATGGTGGTGGGGGGGAGAGGAGAGTCTGAGGGGAGTGGGATGGTGGTGGGGGTAAGAGGAGAGTCTGAGGGGAGTGGGATGGTGGGGGGGGTAAGAGGAGAGTCTGAGGGGAGTGGGATGGTGGTGGGGGGGTAAGAGGAGAGTCTGAGGGGAGTGGGATGGGGGAGAGAGGAGAGTCTGAGGGGAGTGGGATGGTGGTGGGGGGGAGAGGAGAGTCTGAGGGGAGTGGGATGGTGGTGGGGGGGAGAGGAGAGTCTGAGGGGAGTGGGATGGTGGGGGGGGTAAGAGGAGAGTCTGAGGGGAGTGGGATGGTGGTGGGGGGGTAAGAGGAGAGTCTGAGGGGAGTGGGATGGGGGAGAGAGGAGAGTCTGAGGGGAGTGGGATGGTGGTGGGGGAGAGAGGAGAGTCTGAGGGGAGTGGGATGATGGTGGGGGGGGTAAGAGGAGAGTCTGAGGGCAGTGGGATGGTGGTGGGGGGGTAAGAGGAGAGTCTGAGGGGAGTGGGATGGTGGTGGGCGGGTAAGAGGAGAGTCTGTGAGGGGAGTGGGATGGTGGTGGGGGTGGGAGGAGAGTGTATGAGGGGAGTGGGATGGTGGTGGGGGAGAGAGGAGAGTCTGTGAGAGGAGTGGGATGGTGGTGGGGGGGCAGGGGGGTGAGAGGAGTCTATGAGGGGAGTTGGATGGTGGGGGGGAGAGGAGTCTATGAGGGGAGTGGGCTGGTGGGGGGGTAAGAGGAGTCTATGAGGGTGGTAGGATGATGGTTTAGGGGGAGAGGGGAGAGTCTGTGAGGGGAGTGGGATGGTGGTGGGGGGCAGGGGGGTGAGAGGAGTCTATGAGGGGAGTGGGATGGTGGGGGGTGAGAGGAGAGTCTGGATGGGAGTGGGATGGTGGTGGGGGTAAGAGGAGAGTCTGTGAGGGGAGTGGGATGGAGGTGGGGGGGGAGAGGAGTCAGTGAGGGGAGTGGGATGGTGGGGGGAGAGTAGTCTATGAGGGGAGTGGGATGTTGGGGGGGGGTAAGAGGAGAGTGGGATGTTGGGGGGGGTAAGAGGAGAGTCTGTGAGGGGAGTGGGATGGTGGGGGTGGGGGTGAGAGGAGAGTCTGTGAGGGGAGTGGGATGTTGGGGGGGGGAGAGGAGTCTGTGAGGGGAGTGGGATGGTGGGGGTGGGGGTGAGAGAGGAGTGGGGTCAGCAAGGGTTAGAGTTCAGTAAAGAGACAGCTCTGGGGAAGAAACTGTTCTTTAGTCTGCTGGTTCTGGTCCGGAGGCACCTGAAACGCCTGCCGGAGGGGAGGAGGGAGAACAGTCTGTGGGCTGGGTGAGAGGAGTCCTTGAGGATGCTGCGAGCTCGACGCAGACAGCGTTTCCTCTGGACGTGCTCGATGGCAGGAAGTGGAGTCCCTGTGATGCGTTGGGCAGTTTTCACCACCCGCTGCAGTGCCTTGCGCTCCGCGACAGAACAGCACCCATACCACACTGTGACACAGTTCGTCAGGATGCTTTCTATTGCGCAGCGGTAGAAGTTCACCAGGATAGCAGAGGAGAGCTGATTCTTCCTCAGTGTCCTCAGGAAGAAGAGGCGCTGGTGAGCCTTCTTGACCAGGCTGGAGGTGTTGGTTGTCCAGGTCATGTCAGCCGAGATGTGGATCCCCAGGAACTTGAAGCTGGAGACACGCTCAACGGCCATTCCATTGATGTGGATGGTGTCGTGTGTGCCTCTTGACTCTTTCCTGAAGTCCACGATGAGCTCCTTCGTTTTGGTGGTGTTGAGGAGCAGGTTATTTTCGTTGCACCATGTGGACAGGTGCTGGATCTCTTCCCTGTAGGCAGTCTCATCGTTGTTGCTGATGAGACCGATCACCGTAGTGTCGTCTGCGAACTTGACGATGGCATTAGATCCAAACACAGAACACACAAATTCAAATCAAGTAAATAAAATGTTTATTTTTAACCGTAACTGTTGCGACACAATTTAAACGTTGACAAAGTTAACAATTTTTTGTGGACCAGGGTAGAGAAACACTTAGGTTCCCCAAATTCATTAGTTGTGTTGTTTTTTTGGGGAATTTCAATTCAGTACATTCCTCTTCCTGTCATTCCAATTCAACTTTCTGTCAGGCATGGCCACTTTAATTCAAATTCATACTGATCTGAAAGGGAGCCAGTTCAATTCTGAATTTCGCCCAACCATGGCTCATGCAATTTCCTCATCCTATTTTGATGTGTTACAGCCTAATGGCAGACGCGGACGCATTCATAAAATCCAGCACAGGAAGACAATTCTGCCACAGTGAAGAATGAGTCATTTATATTTACAAAGCATGGCTAAATACCATCACTGTTTGCAGCGAGCATGTGTACTCGTCCGCTTCTGTGTGAGAGGGCATGGAGCAGTCATTGCTCAACACTGTTATCAGTCCAGCTGCCACAAAATAATATTTTCATTCAAATGATAAAATCCATTACCCGAACCCGGGGCTCTTGTGAGTGCATTTAATGGCACAATTAAACTCCAACAGCCTAGTATCTATTGAGCAATTAACCTTTGATAAACCAATTAATGTTTAGCGCTTAATGACAGAAGTTGGGCCTGGAGGAGTCATATTTGAGTTTAATGGAACGACTCCTAGTCCTAGATTAGCATAGCACGGCTATAAAATTGTCAGAATCCCTTGTTTTCTGCTGTATTGATTCTTTCGTGTTGAACCAGCGCTCACTTTTGCAGATGAAAATAGATAAATTACCAAAAAGCATGCGGGAGAACAGACGAGCTGTCAGTTATTATAAAGCAGAGTTCAGAAGAATTATTGATAGCAGTGTGAACACGTCTCCAGACACTGCTTGATTATTTCCTACATGATGTGCAAATGCTAGTTTCCTTTGATGTTTGATGCTTCATTGTCTCTAGCAACTTCCTCTAAAAGATGCTGCCTCTCAGGTCACTATGGAGACCGTCATCACACAAACATAGGCAGACCTGCTGAAATACAGGCTCTCCAGCTGCCATCCTTTAATGTGGTTGTTGTGGCTATAAAATAAGTATAAACACGTCAAGAGGATTTACCACCTGTCTGGAGGGCTGGTTAATGTGCGTTTCCTGAGATCCCAGGGGATCTCGACAGAGGAAACGGTTTGAAATCCAATGCTACCATTGAATGTTGTCATCAGAGGCGCTCCGCGGGTCATCGTCGGTCTGTCATTCATCATAAGTAACGTGACTGGGACAAACCGGACAGTGCCCAATCCCATTCGCCATTAGCAAAGCTCCACGTGTGAATTTATCTTCTCTTAGTCTCCAGCAATATCATTTTCCCCAGCTTGACAGCCCTCAAGCCTCCCGAATGCAATAATAAAGAATTGATTATATTCTTTATGGAGCGCAGAGGGCCCAAATGTGTTTTGTGTTCCTTCTCCTATCAGCTGTAATGAAAAAGGGGGGAAAAAAGACAGAGGTGAGTTGATGAATGTGTGGAAGTGATTGTGAATAGTTTGCGAAAGGTTTACATTACCACCGAATACCATCAGTCTTCTTGCTGAAATATCCCTACTGACACACCAAGACACTAAGACGCAGACTATGGATTCGTTCATCGATAAAAACAGAATAGAAGAGCATTCGGCTGTCCATGTTTTGCACTGTAGCATATAATGAATTGAAAGTCTGGCTGAAAATGTGTTATTGTGGAAGGCCTCTCACATATTGATGTAGGTTTTAATTTCCTGCTCTCCCCACGTTTGCCATTAGCATGTGAGACGATACAAGCGTTTAATGAAAAACACCCCCCTCCCTCCTCCAGACTAAACTGTCACGGCGAAATAATGAAGCACACAAAGCACCAGGAAACTAATAAACCTCATATTTCTTCTGACATCAACATGAAATCATATGAAAATAATACTTGCGAGAAAAGACTCTCGCCGTAATGCCACCTCAGTGTTGTATTTCTGAGCGAAAAATGAAAGCTCCAATATGGGGAGGCAGTGAAGGACCTGTATTATCCTTGAAATGAGCTTAATTTTAGTGGGACATTTTATCAGACCTAATGAACAAGGACTGTCATGTGTGTCAGCTACCTTAGTGGTTTAAGATGACATATCATCACTTAAATCATTAGTGGTGAGATTTGAAGAGATGGTGTGAATTATGATATTTTGTCAGTTCGTCATAATCATCACACGCCAGAACATTTCTCATCAAAACCCATCCCATGAAAGTCCATGAACCATTTTTATAATTTATGCCAGTTCATTTTTAATAATCTGCCAGTCCTTGAGAACAAATTGAGAAACCTGATTTGGATTTAGTGAGGTGCGATAAATTCAAACGGACTGGAGTTTGATATATGTTTGGGATTTTGTTAATTTTGCGGTAGTCCTTCATGCAGCACAGACGTCTTACAGAATCGGTTATCGGTTGTTGAGTGATGTGCATTTAAAGTGAATTTGATTATGGAATGATTTCAGAGAGACAACAGTGTAGTTGTGAGTTGTCTTAGCGACTAAAATGAACGAGCATTCAATGGGCGTCATCACAATCGTGTTCTGTCAAATGATTGCCGCACATTTACTGTACGTAAATACCACTTACAGTGCCACTTAATGTGAGAAAGCTGTATGAAAAAACGTGAGGGGAAATTAAATCAGCTACTATAAAAAAAGGATAAGATTGATGTTGCTGTCAGCGATATCTGATATTTACACAATTAGATTATGTTTTTGTGACAAAATGCAAATTCCTGGTGTGCCAACATGCAATGGCTAAAAGCTCCCACTCAACATCTTTGCAATCTGGCAGGCTGTCCTGCTTAGGGAATGCTTTCCTGAGCTGTTTAAATCTAGCGTGTCCTGTTTGGCCAGAAACTCATTATGGGCCACCATCTGCAAGTGATGAACAAAATCCAGATTCTCATCTCCGAGCACCCTCCGTGAGTCCTCTGAGACAGGGAAAGAGTTTAGGCAGACCAAGCTGTGTCTTTTCAATGTGAATTCAAATCTTTTATACCAAAGATATGGCATGTTTGCATTATGCATTCTGTAACCGGTTGCGGCTGACACCATAAATTACAAATTCTGCTCATGTCATTTTTTTTTTTTAAAGAGCTCTCGTGGAACAAGCTGGAAGTCGACACTTATATGGGCTTGCATCATCATCTGTTTCATACAGTATCATACAGAAGAGGCAAATCCAAAGATAATTTCCCAAACATGTATTTTCATTGGTTGGTTTTGGCAACTGCGTGATATAATTCTCTGCTTTTTTGTTCGCTTGGTTGGTTGAGCTTAGCTGGTGGAACTCGTAGGATTGGACCGCAGAGAGGGACTTCAGGGGAGGATACCCCTCAGCAGATAAGCAGGATTTGTGTCTGGGAAACTGGAGATTGCAGGCCTGTCTCTCTGAGAATTACAACAGCCACTCAATGCAGCCTTTGCTCAAACCTTTGTACGGATCTGAGGGACTTGCGGCAGTGACGCATTCCAGTGCTGTTATCACAGATATTGGCTTGGGTCAGACATGTTTTTCGTGTTATTCTTGCTTTTCTTCGAGAAAGGACACTAGAATTTGAATGAGATATTCAGAACATAAATGTTGTTTATATTTATTGTATATACCGTATGTCACATAACTTGCTTTCTGTGTTAGCATCATTGTTGCATTACAGTATCTTTTAACAAACAATTATATTGCGTCTAATTAAAGAAGTTTGCCCAAAACTTTTTATTCTGTTATAATTTACTCTCCCTCTAGTTGTTCCAAACCTGTATGAATTTCTGTCTTTTGGTGAACACAAAAGATTAATTTAGAAGAATATGTGTAACCAAAGAGTTGATGGGCCTCATTTGCTTACTATGGAAGTCAGTGTGGCCCATCATCTGTTTTGGTTACAGACATTCTTCAAAATAAAATCTAATTCAAAGCACTGACTCTTGCATACAGAACTTACACAAGCTCAGCACCTTCATACTTCCACTCATTGGTACAAATCTACACACCTACCAGAAACCTTCGATCGATCAACGAGCGACGACTCGTGGTTCATCACAGAGAGGAAAAAGAACGATCACCACAACATTTTCATTCAGCACCCCCGGCTGGTGGAACGCCCTCCCTGCCCTCATCCGGATGCAGATTCCTTATCCAAGTTTAAAAGACTACTAAAGACGCACCTCTTCCATGAGCACCTAACATGACACACACACACACACACAAAAAACCTCTTTCTTTCTCTATTCCCCATGCTTGTGCTGCTTGTGTTCAGAATGTTTGAAACTTTGTATTGTAAGCTCTCTTACGTGTTTTTGTATCCTTTGGACAAATAGCTTCTATACTCCTCAAATTGTAAGTCGCTTTGGATAAAAGCGTCTGCTAAATGAGTAAATGTAAATACAGTGGAGTTCACTTATCTCGAGTCACGGTTAACTCGCCAATCCTATTGTGTCGACGTTTTGGAAGTGGAACCGCCAAACTCCCTATTTGTCTTAGCATTTTCTCATCGGTTACGTCGATTCCTTAATGTCGCCGAACCCTAATATCTCGAGCACAAAAGAGGGACATATTCGTCACTTCACATGGTTATCTCGTGACTAAGATCGTACCTAGTTCACTGTGCATGCTCTGAGTTCACGGTGCACGTGGATCGCACGTGAATCTCCACCGGTGCCGCGCAGCCGCACAAGAACTCGCGGACAGTGTTGCCAACTTAGCGCCTTTGTCGCTATATTTAGCGAGTATTCAGACCACATTTCCAAAAAAGCGACTAGCGACAAATCTAACGACTTTATCTGGAGTTATTGGAGAATTTTGGAGACTCTCTGAAGTGAAAGCACATATCATTCTTACGCTTCTCAACGAGCAGCAAGTGCAGCCATGGGCCATCCGCATCCCAAAGCACTCACAGCTGTGTGACTCACTTACTGCACACAAAGCCCGCCTTCTCTGATTTGATTGGTTTTCTCAAATATTTTGACATTGGTCGGTAACGAGCGGTTACTGACCAATGGGTACGAGGATTAGATAAACACACACACACACACACACAACTGCTTCTGTTCTGACGTGCGCTCTGCTCAGCGCCGCTGCGGATTGAAGAACCCGGTTATTAAAAGAGGGGACGAAGCCGAATTTGTTGAGAAAGCACATTAGACAGGCAGAACGCAAGAAAGTATGCAATCTAGTACAGCGTGATGACCTCACGAATATGTTATGACTGTTTACGCTGTGAGTGAAATTGTGTTTGCAATGTTGGAGAATATAATTAAAGGTTTGTATGGAGAATGGAAGGTGTTTTTATTGTATACTGGTAAATCTCTGCTGTTAGTTGCTGCACATATGCCTTTTGTTGTTAGCAAACATATACAGTGAATGTGCATTTTTATAGCATGCCGATCGCTTCATAAAATAAATCACCATATTGGGTGTTGGTTATCTCGACGCTTTTTTGCAACCCGAGGCCGTCGAGATAACCATACTCCACTGTATCTTCTTTTGGATTCAGCAGAAAAAAGAAACATATATAAACTTTGTTGTCAAACATTTTCATCTGTGATTTTAGTTCTATTTGGAACTGGTTGGAAACACATATGAACTAGCCACTGAAAAATAAAAGGGCCGGTAGTCTCTTGATATAATCTAACCAGCAGAATGAGTTTGCTGAGGGCCTTTTTTACATTGAGCAGAGTTGTCTTGAGGCAGAGAGGATGTGACAGGGTGCATTAACTTGATCTGTCTCTGTTCTGAAGGATTAAATGGCTATCCTTATACATTAGCCTTGAGCTAAATGGGCATCAACCCGCTCACATATTGTTCAGTCTTCACTGTCAGCGTTGCACACGCACATGGACTCCACGTCCGGTAACCGTTCATGGTTTGTTTCTCGACGGATAAAAAAAAACAGCTTTCCACACTGTAAATCGATTGTGCCATGCGAGCGGTAAGACCCTCTCAGATGTTGAGGGGGGCGACCAGATCGATCTTTCTCTCTCCGCTCAGAGAAAACAGGGAGACACAAATCTAAATTGAAGTCCAGGGTGATTTACAAAAGGGGGAAAGAAAATGAATCACTGCAGATGTCAGGGAAACACAGAGATATAATTCAATTACCTTAGTGTGGAATGACATTTGATTTAATCTGAACTATTAATGCCAGTGAGGTCAAGCCAAAAGAAAGGGCACTTGTCTAGTTAGTCGCAATTAGAGTGTAAATCTCAAATGTCTGTAAGGCGGGGGGAAATGTCATTTGCAGAATAACTGGCTAATAACGTGTTTCCCCCTCACCTTTGAGTAACCAGGCGGTGCGGTGTGAATCTAAATCATGCAAGACTAACAGTAGAGTCATTCGAGAAATTTGTCCGCCTTTTGTCATGGTTGGATAAGAATTAGTGGGAGCACTCGATGAGTCGGCACAGAGCGCCGAGCACCCACTAATCCTTGTGAACAAACACAGGGAATTAGGAATCTTGGCAAGGGCTTAGGGAGATGCTATATGCACATTGTCATGTTGTTCCCTTTTCACCTAATCATCCGTGTCACTTCAGGCATCTTAAAGTGGCAGATCGCTTATAACGTCTCAAGATAGATTAAGATTTATGCTGTGGATGATGCGCTGCAGCTAAATTACATCGCCATATCAACCTACAAAATCCCAGAGGATGATAAGTATGTATTACATATGCTTTCTGATGGGTTATTGATTATAAAGAATGCTTTGTAAAACAGGACCCGCATTAGACGGCTTTTATCTGCAGGCGTCAGACTCTATCAGGCCACCTCAAAGGGGCCGCATGCATGTTATTGTCTTCTATTTTAAGGGACTGCCCACTGGGTGGTGCAGAGAATGAAATGACAAGAAGTTTGGAGTCGTCGGTCTCCTACAGCGCTGACAATGTGGGTGACTGATATTGTGCATTGAGTTGTCTCTCCAGAAAAACTCTTCTCCCCCCTGCACACACACACACACACACACACACACACACAAACACCCCCAAATGTCAGATCTGTCACATGTAATGGCAGTTCTCTCCACCAGGGTGAAATACTTAGCAAATTGTGACAACTTCTTTCATGTTGGTTAGTTATTATTGGCTGTAAACGAACAGATCTGGATTGTCTTTGCTTTATTTATTTTTTTCTTAGCAATTATTCAACTCATAAATTATGCATGATTAGATTCATGGCATTCCAGTTGTTATTGCCATCTTCTCTAATGGTTGGTGTTGTAAATGACTTCAAGTTGTCAGAAATTGTTATTCTCTTGAGCCAGTGATGTTTTGAGTCTTTGTCAGTGGCTATTTTGTGTCTGATTTCTGCATTTTGCATTATTCACAGCTTGCTTAGTTACAGGTAGGGATGAGAATAGTAAAGAATTCCAGTTCCTTAACGTGATGTTGATATTACTATATGTTGATTTTAATCATAAGAAAAATAAATATCCAATATAACAGTAACAAATAACATAATAGTATTAAAATAAGGTGCTAAATAACTATCCTTGTGGGGACCAGCCATTACACGGTGGTCCAGTTTTGTTTTTATTTGCAAATGTAAAAAAGTTAAGTTAAAAGGTAAGTTTTGGGGGAGGGTTAGTATAAGGGGATAGAATATACAGTTTTCACAGTATAAAAAGCATTATGCCTATGGAGTCCCCACAGAGATTTGCAAAACAGAGTGTGTGTGTGTGTGTGTGTGTGTGTGTGTGTGTGTGTGTGTGTGTGTGTGTGTGTGTGTGTGTGTGTGTGTGTGTGTGTGTGTGTGTGTGTGTAGAATATACAGTTTAATATACAGTCTGTATACTGTATAATATACAATTTAATATCATTGTGTCAGTGGAAACCCAACGCGTGTGTTTGTGCGTTTGTGCGCGTGTGTGTGTGTGTGTGTGTGCGTGTGTGCGTGTGTAAGTTTGGGTTGTAATGGCCAAATGTCTACTGATATAGTGAAATATTATGGCAGCTGACTATAAAGGACATTTTACTGGTGATGTTTAGGGGTTGCGGTTGGGTTAGGCAATAGAAAATATAATTAATCTGATATAAAAATCAATGGAAGTCTATGCAATACCCTCACTAATATAGTGAAACAAATGTGCTTAAGTGTGTGTATTAGAATAACCGTGGTTCATTCCTTTTTTACCGGATACTGAAATTTCGGTGTGAAATGTAACTTTCTTTGTTACCTATTTGAGAGTTTTATTTGTATTATCTCCTCAGCCTGACATCATACTTGGATATTACTTAGGAATAAACATGACCACAATTCCTGAAATGTAGAATATAGCCAATAGAAAATTCTCTCAAAAATGGTAAATTCCCTCAACATGAATAACAAGAGTTCCACTGCTCTGCAAATCTCTAGTATCTTTTCTTTGATGTTCTTCTCTGTAAATCCCATCATTAGGCATTGATTCATGCCATGAATCATCGTGACAATACGCAGCCACATCCACCCTCTCTTAAGACTGGGAGGCGTTTTGACAGTGCATACAAAGGGAGAGATGGAGGTCATTCTCACTCATCCTGAACACAGCACAATACTCGCTGATGCGTTCACAATCTATTCCAGAAATAAAGCAACAAGACAAACTGAAAGCCACTGTTATGTGCCCCCTGTGAGGGCAAGTAGCAAAGCTGTCAGTCAGTGAGGCGGTTAGAGATTCGGCCTTATGGTTTTCACACAGTTGAAAGGGGGGTTTATAGACAACACTGGATAAGAAGAGCACCAGGAATTTGCTCAGTGAAAAGCGATGGCACAAGAACTTATGAGATCAATGCCCATGCAACACACAATTTATGTAAACATGCTTTGAATCAATTAAAGAAGTACAGACCCCATAGCTTGCACACATACTCATTTCCCCATGGGCTTGCTTAGTTTGTTTATTGTTTAATTTTTGCAGTTTAATGACAAAAGATGTATTCAGACTCATAATTCAAAGGTACAGATAGTAATGTTTTACAAGACCTATCCGCTCTTATGTGTCTTATTATGAAGTATGATAGTCTCTACTAATCATAAACATGAATAAACATGAACTGATTTGCGTTAATGAAGTGTGAAGCATGAGTGTAATGATGAATTGAAAAAATAAATAATACATTGTTTAAAATGAATATTCAAGTAGTCATTTAGCTGAATTAAGTAGGTGATAATAGATTACAATCCTTTACTGCATTTTATTCACAATTTATTATTTATGCAGAAACACATGAGACTCATTTAAAAGGTTAGATTGAAGAAATAGTTTATCCTAAAATTACAATTAATCAACGTCTGATGAGATGCTTTGAAAAGTTGCGTAGTTGATTTAAACTACAGAGGAGGACAGTGAATAATGACTTAAACTTGACAGACTTGACCACTATTTGCATTTCATGGGGGGTGTATGAATGTTTCACATAAAAATAACTGCATATAGGTTTGAAATTACATGAGGAGTTTTCTTTTTCTTTTTTGTGAATTATCCCTTAACAGCACCAATCATAAATCAACGTCTGCTCTCAAAATCATTTCATCTCTATAAATGGAGGTTAAAGACTTCACTCTCAATGAATTCATGTTCATCAGTTTAAGCACTAGTGTTAAGCACTACATTGTACGGGTCATAAAAGAAATGGGCTGGACTGGGTTTCAGTAATGATTGGAGTTGTTTGGTCCATCTGTTCTGAATTCCTCTGGGTGGCTGTTGATTGTAGGGTGAACAAGAGTACTGAAAAATGTGATGAAATAAGGCCATGAGTGACGGCTTGATTGACTGTAATCAGTCCCAGGTTGAGCCTTCCACCTCCTGTTGCCGTCGCCTCATGATCTCCTGCAGCTCTGTATCCCCACGACCCCTCTGAGAGAAAGAAAGAGTTTCAAGCTCCATTTTGCACTGCATTTGAAACTTTAATCTGCACAAATTCAGATTAACATAAGTGATATTGCTCTGTGCCAGACCTCTAATTGAGCTTTCTGCACACTGATCTGACTGAAGACACGGGAACCCTCGTCGCCGCACACAGCTTTCAGCTCCTCCTTACTGAGAGAAAATAGTTGAGCCCCATTCAGAATACCCAGACATTCCACCACCCTGAAACGCAGAGAGAATATTACATCATATATACATTTTTAAGTCTTATCACAAGGAATAAAAAAATGTTTTTGATTTTTTGTGATAAATTACTACACATACTATGAAAATATATTGGGGCAAATTCACTAAACTGTTGCTCAACCTATTTTTGACTGTTTCCAGGCACTAAATGAGCTGAAATAGTACCGTATTTTCCCGCATATAACCCGCGGGTTATACCAGATTTTACCAACGCCACAGGGGGTGCGGGTTATATAAGGGTGCGGCCTATATCACAATTTTTTACGCAAAATCGTATTTCAATATATTTGTTACGTCCCTAAGGACGTAAGGTTTTTTGCGATATTTTCTTTCTGTTATTCTTTCTTGTGAGGGTTGTTGTCTCTGGCGCTTGTGCTGTCACTCTGACAACTGTTGCTGATTGGCTGTCTGACCTGTCAATCATGCAAGAACACGTGATTGGCTGTGCTGCATGAGGGCGGGCTCTTCTCTTCTCATCCGATGAACAACACCTGAATTTCGCGCACAGGCACTGTGGACCGACCCTGAACAGTTATGGATAATTGACGTCATGCGAGAAACATTAGAATTTCGAAATGTGAACTTACACAAAAAAGTTCATCAATCTATGGGTGCGGGTTATATAAGGGTGTGGGTTATACCAACAATTTTTAACCCAAAACCCACGGGCTATATGATATTGCGGATTATCTGCGTCTGCAAGTTATATGCGGGAAAATACGTTAACTTGAATTTACAAATTAAGCCATTGTCATTCTTTACAAACATGCCTCCTTCTATGTTAATATAGACACAATAAAGACTGCACCATATTCTTTTACCTATTTATCAGTCATAGTTTACATTATCGCCATGGTAGAGTATATTTTTATTTAAATTTTTGCTTAATTTTGGTATGACCCTTTCTTACACTCTCAATAAGGTTTACATATTATTGTGTGTATTTACAGTACATCTGTATCACCTTGCTCAAGTGTACTTGGTTCATCACTTGCGGGGTTTGAACTAACAGCCCGTGTTATATGGTTAACCACTAGGTTACAAAACCAATGAATCATCTGAAGTGTCAAATGTCACAGCTCACGGGTCACTCACGGTCTGGAAAATCCCTTAGCATCGAGCCAAGCATGGACCTCAAATGGCTGGGATTCGTATGTCATGGGCATGGATGTACTTGAGCGCTCCACCCGAAAGTTTCGAGCTGGTGGCTGGGCCTTGTTGTCAGTTATCCTCTTCAGCAGTTCATCATTTACCTCCTTCTGTTGGTTGCGGTCTAGAGAGATAGGCAGAAGAAGCGAGAGATTGAGAAACAAGCACTGGGACACAGACATAGTGAATAAGATTGCCCAAGACAGGAGGAATGAGTTCTGGTGGGAATCTGCAATCTATGTACATAAGAGCACTCTCACACCAAATTCATTTCCCACTTCTCTGCATTTTTTTATTTTTGGCAGACTTTCCCCGCTCTCCATCTCACAGCAAATACAGCAAGCAGATAAGAGGTACGTACTATCTTTATCCCGGGAGGATTTATTCATCTCCAAAACCTCTGCGTGATTTACAGGGCTAGCAGAGGTACCTTTGTAAGGATTCACAGCCTGTGGAGATGGGGAAAACAGAGGGGCAGAAAAAGAAAGAGTCAATCCCTGCCATGTAAAGTAGGAGAATATATGTGTGCACTTTCCACACAAAAAAAGGATTTTTCTCTTTTTCCACAAGTGATCGGTAAAAGTAAGTGCTTATCCTTCAGGAAATAGTCAGATATATTATATTAGCCTATTTCTATTCATTTTCTGTGTGCAATTTTTTCCACCCAGTTAGCACATTTTGGGACTTGTCTAAATGCATTTTAAAACTTCAATGTAATATATTCACAGTACACATTGAATACAACAATTTAATACATTTTATATATACTGTGTATATATAACACTTAACAACACTTTACAATACTTTTTTTTGTTAACATTAGTTAACTACATTAGTTAACAAACTAACAATGAACAATACTTCTACAGCACTAAATAATCTTAGTTTATACATTTAATTTACATTTATCTGTTTAATAATAGTTAAAGCACATGAACAAACAATGTACAATAGTATTTTTTTAATCTAACATTAACAAAGTTTAAAAAATGTTTTTTTAAAAACACATACTGCTCACTGATAGTTCATGTTAGCTATTAACCAATGTTAACAAATGAGACATTAAAGTTAAATGCTGTAAAGCATTTTCAATACAAAAGACATTTGGGCCTCTAATTCTTAAACAAAAAGTAATAAGACGCTAAAGTGTGTGGCAGTGAAGTAGCTTAGCCTGCAAGCTAACCTGGCTGTTGAAGAGAGCAGCACGGTTGTACTGTTGCTCTCCTGGTTTGACCTCTTCTAGCACGTTACACGGCACATATCCTGACTGTCCGCTGCGGTTCCTCAGCAGCCGCCACTGTTTATTGTTTTCCAAGACCTAAAAGAACATGAGAGTCTCGTATTAGTACTGCAAATTGCGTGTGTGTATGATCAATATTGTATTTTCTGTGACAAATGTAGGTTTTAAGACTCTTCCTCGTTCAACATTCAACATGCTGTCTAAGTTTAGCTAAAAGGTTTTGGTGCAGCGGTTATGTCATACTGTGTCCCAATGATGCATCTTACCATTGGGATCCTTGAATTAAATCCCAATGATACCAGGCTCAGGCTGGGCATGTCTAGAAACACGATTATCCGTGTTTCCAGATGGATTAGCCAATCGGGGGTAATCCCTCTTGATCACTTCAGTAGTTCTCATGTAAATAGAGTTCCTCAGGGTTGGAGGCTGAGGGAAACGGCTTCCATCTGAAAGTGACAGGTTGAAAGGATGTCTTCCTACATGCCTGTCTTCAGCTCCCTGGATTGTTGTTGGTATTGTGCATCTGTGCATTATGTATTTTTATCTTATCTGTATGTTATTGTAACAGTGTCTGTTTCAGAGGAATGAGAGTGGAGGACCCAAATGTGGTAATTACTTTATTAAAACAACAACAAAACTAAATTCAGACACAGGTAATTAAGGTGAACAAAACTAGATTGAGCACATGTAATATCCATAGAAGGACAAGACCTGACAAAGAATACAGTAGACTGTGTGTGTGTGTGTGTGTGTGTGTGTGTGTATACACACACACACACACACATATATATATATAAATATATAACAATTAGGAACTAATCAAAACTAATCTGGCTGACTGGGATCATAACAGAGCCCCCTTAAGGATTCCAGATGCTCCACACAACAAGTCCAGGAGGGAGGTGGAGTGAAGGTGGAACGGGGGAATGATGGAGGACCAGGCCAGTGTGGTGGAAGCAGAACTAGACACTGGAAACCAGAACGGCGCCAAAAGTTCAGGAGACCAGGGTGGTGGTAACAGTTCAGGCTCTTTGCCCATGCTGAGGGAACTGGAGATCCGGATGACCTCCTTTGATGTGCAGAGGATTTAGGAGATCTGGATGGCCTTCTCAGCTGTGATGAGGGTATAGCCCCCCCTAAAATAATTCTACGGCCATGTGTGTTGCCCACACACACGTAACAGCTAACGCTGTTACTGCCCTGCTGTAATCCTCGCCTCAGCCTTTCTAGAGCTCTCTAGGTTGAAAACAAGTCCTGAGCTAAGATCTGGGACGAGAGTGGGCACTGGGCTGAGCTCTGGGATGACCTTGGACGTCCGCAAGTTCTGGAGCAGACTCGTGGTCTGGAGTGAACATGGGTGTCGCCCACACACATAAAAGCATTGTAGTCATCACGGTCTTTAGGAGAGCATCTGAGGACTCATGTTGTCTCGCTGAAGCAGATTCTGGCAAAGCGGCCATGGCGCCTGGAGGCTCTGATGTGACGGTCATGTTAAAAATCTCCTCTACTACCCCCACAGTCTAGGAGTCAGCTGAAGGGCGTAGTCCATGAACTAGTTTCGCGATCCTTGAGGACTTGTTGAGAGGGTTGTTAAATACATAGCAAAAGAAGTCAATGAGAGTATAGTCTAGAACAGGGGTGCTCAATACGTTGATCGCCAAGGTACTATTGGTAGATCGCATGAGAAGGTGAGGTGACATTGTCATGAACTGACGCTATACAAATAAAGTTGAGTTGTTTTGAATAAAAACTAGATGTCAGCGTATCAGCCATCCCGTCACTTGATTGATACACAGTCAACCAGTCAGATGACATCTGATTTGTTTCCGTACAATTAGATCACTGTGCTCAAACAAACAACGCCCCTGAGCGCTGCAAAGCTACCAAGCTAGTCGTTAGTTACATCCTAATTTTTTGCTCGTTTTTTTCCTCTTAAAAGTAAGATAGGGTATAAAAATGAGTGGGGGAGCTGGACCAAGTAAGAAGAAAAAAACGTATCACTTTCATACTTTTTTTTCACGATGACATTTTCAAAGTGCGTTTGTCTCGTCTGCCAGTCTACCGTCGCAATACCAAAGAAGGGAAATGTGGAGCGGCATTTTCGGACTCTATATATATATATATATATATATATATATATATATATATATATATATATATATATTTCTCAATAAATATAATGGGTAGATCATTTTGACTTGGTCATTTCAAAAGTAGCTCCCATGCTGAAAAAGTGTGAGCACCCCTGGTCTAGAAGGTCAGGGAATTAGCAATATTTATGAAGTCCTGGATGTGGTCCCCGAGAGTGGAGGATTACTTTATTAAAACAAAACAACAAATGTAAATCCAGACACAGGCAATGAACGCAAACAAAACCATGCGCACACACATAATATCCATGGAAAGACAAGACCTGACAACGAATACAGGAAACACAGGGGTATATACACAGACACACACACACGCGCGCGAGTGATTGGCAAACAAGACACAATCAGAAACTAATCAACAAGAAAAACTACAAAGGACTACAAAACATGGTGCAAAACAAGAAATAATATAAAAGTCCACACATAACAGGGGAACACAGGCTGGGATAATACCAGTTACGTACTATGTAGTTTCCCTCAGGATTCCCACAAACCTTTGACTAACTGTATATTTTTCATTTATGTTTTTTACCATTTATGTTCAAACATCAGCCTACATGCTTCTTGTGGGTATTGTGCATTTGCAAGGATGTATTCCAATAAAATACGGTTGCATATGGACTCATTTTATGCATTATATAAAGTAGGCAGAACTAGATTTCAGTTTTTTTCTTACATGTACGTTATGTACACAAACTTTTGATGTTTTAGTTTTTTTATCATTTATGTTCAAACATCGGCCTACAGATTCTTCTAGACCTTGAGCTCTGCATGAGCTATAGTCGTGTTTTCTCTCCTTCTTCCTCCCACACGCTGTAACTCAGACCTGTTCTGCCCTGTTTCCCATCCTCCTCCACCTCCTCACAGAGGGTCATCCGTACCTCCAGCACCTCGCCCTGCTGCACGGAAAGCTCGTTGGCATTGCGCGCCACGAAGTGATAGCGGATCCTGACATGTTGGAGGTCGCCGTTAGATCTGTGTGGTAGAAATAGCAACACAGCACAGTACTTGAAAGTTACGTAGATAACACTTGACAGTATTTTTAGTAGTTTGAGCCTTAGATCTGTGTCAGTTTGCTTTTGTACTTTTAAAGTTTGTAGATACTTAAGTCAACGTGAAACCCTTTTTGCGTCCCATTTTACTTCTGTAACAAGGAGAGTTCAACGTGAAACTGGATATTCAATGAGAAAAACATGAACTTTATCCATCTGCAATTGATTGTATGAAAAGTAGCTATTTTATGCCCGAATGAATCCAGGTTTGTGCTAGTTTGATAAAGTAATAGCGGTTTGACTGTTATTTTACTACTGATACTTTAATTTGACATCCCTTTTTTCTGTTGAGTATAAGTAATGTTGTACCTAATTTTTAGGGCTGTAACGATACGGCAGGTGGCGAATACGAATACGTATCACGATACAGGGTTACGAATATGAATACTTATTCACGAATACACACTTCATGAAAAGAAAAAGAAAAACATTATTTTACCATCACTTTAATGACTTTACCAGTTCATACTGAGTTCAAAGATGCATCCAGGTACAAACAACAATATTATACACTAGGCAGTTCACAGCACTGTCACACAGCTTACAATACATAGCCTCCCTGGCATTTAAAACAAAATATTTAACTTAATTAGTATTAAGTAACTTTGGAAAGGAAAAAGGTCCGACATGGTGGCGGGAATATATGCTAGACTGCACTACGGCTTGTCGCTACTTCAATGCATACGATAATTTATATTAAATGCAGTAGCGTTATGAATTGAGCTGATTTCCTCATACTAGGAAGATATAATCAAGATTTGAATCAGCCCAAGTAAAAATGGCAATTTCTTATAATTATTTTAATGAATTTGCCAGATGTCGTAACCTCCGCCGAACAATACCACCCTTTCATACTCGCGAGCAGAGTTACCTCCCTTCCATACTCGCCCAGCAGTGACTCGCCAGCCACTGCGCATGTCACTATGAGCGATCGTTTCCGTTTTAGTCAGTGTTTACTTCCCGAACGTCTGCACTGAAAAGCGTGCCGATTTAATCATGCTTTTGGAAGAAATTTCGTTTTTTATGCCTACCGGACCATAAGTTGAAGTTCAGGTTGTATTCGCCAATATTCGGTTCATAGCCTCGCGAATACGATACGTATTCGCCAGAAGAGAAATATTCGGTGCACCGAATATTCGATTGTATCGTTACAGCTCTACTAATTTTGTATGTAAACTAACTCCTTAATATTGGAGTATTGGTTGAGTATTAGATTGGGTAGCATTAGGGTTAGTAGAACAAGTTGACGTACTTGCAAAATTACTTATAGTAATTAGAGTGTCTAAAAGGGACCATCATATTAAAGTCTTAAAGCCGATATTATGAAGAGCGACTACTAATACTCTAATGAAAATTAGCTGACATGTAGGTGCAACAATCTTATCAAAATGAAGTGTTTACTGTTACTACCATATCTAATAGCCTGCACAACCTATCAGTGATAAAAAGGGAAGTTATTTTATTTTGAATTTATTTGGAAAACTGTGCCACAATAAATTGCTCAAATGAAGGCAATCCAGAAAGATGGTAAACAGGGTCGATTTGGATTTCATGTTGACTCTCAAGGAAATCCAGCAGACCAAACAACTTTGTCTAGAGGCCAGTCCATGAACAAACAACTCATTATAACTAACAAGCCAGCATAACAAGCTTCTTTGAAAAAACTTGTTTTTTCTTCATTTGAATCAGTTAGAAATGAAACAAGCTTTTTGTTTTGATTTGTTGAAAAAATCTGCCACTTTTATTAGTTGTCAAAATCATCACAAAGCAGTATCTATATGGAAAGAACAGATATCATCTCAACGGGTGAATTTTACCTTGAAAAGTATTGTTTCTTACCTTATAAATCTGCTTTATGACAAAAACAAGTTATAAAACGAATGAACACTAAAAGATGAGCACATACATGCAGAAGCAGTCTATTACAATGGGCAACTTACGACTCAAGCATCCTTTTTCAGAAGAACCTGTGGTTGCTTTGCTGCAAACGTGCCGTGAGCCGCTGCACCGTCCGCCAAGGTGGAAAGTAACTTGACGTGCTGCAGCTTGCACATGCGGTGTAGCTCATGCATATTTCAGTGGGCCTGCACAGAGCATGGAGAACTTTAAACTGAACGTACTGGTCCCCATGCATCATTAATGTGCTGGCCTACCTCCTTCCTCCTCGTCCAGTGATAGAGCGTTGAGGATAACCGCAGTGGCCCGGTGTCCAGCCCGTGCCAAGGCCTTCTTTTTTGAAGCCCATAAATAAATAAACATGCTGAACGTTGGAAACTGGCACTCCACTACACAACAGGCAGATTTGTTTTCGCCTGCAATCGCAGTTTGTTTTACACGCTCTAGATAACTGACCATATATTTTAACAGTCTCATAATTGTAGCCATTCAGCATGTCACTCTTAATAAATTGCCTCGGTAAAAATGTAATTATCAACTTTATATATTTATATACTTATAAAACAGCAGTATAATAAATTATTATTGGTCCAATACAAAGGTTGAAAAATAATAATCCATGGCGGTTTAGATATAACATCACAGTCTGCATGTTTAAAAAATGACTTTTGTCCATTCTAGTGAACAACATTTAATATGGCAATAAAATATAGCAATATTCAGGTTCAATACATGACCATATTTATTGCCTAATGTTTATTACAAAAAAAAAAAAATTCATATTGCTTGAGCTGTAAAGCTGTTTAAATGACAATTTTTACAATTATTTTTTGGAATTTTTTTTTTCAATAAACTTGTTAAGCAGTTTTTTTTACACACTTAAAATAATGTCACTCACTCACACTGGTCCTTAACACATAATGTGGCTATGCTATTGAAACCTTATTTTAACATTTATGAATTTACCCCATTTACTTCCATTGTAAGTGCCTTACATTTTTCACAGAAAAGGAGGGACATGTTGAAATTCATAATCAACTTTATGCCATAAGTGCTGTTGTACTGAATGGAATATTCCTTCACAGCTTACTACGTACAGTATCTTTTGGGATGGCATGTTGACTGACAGTCTATCAGTACATCAAGCATTTCTGTAGCACCGAACAGTTCACATTTTAGCCTGAAGAAACTGTAACCTTTTCTGCAATCCTTAGTTGTCGACCCAGTTCGTAACCTGTAATAGTATAATAACGTTGGAAGATGTTATCAGCCCAGAGCCGGTCGTGGGAGGACCCTGTTTTCACCTACAATTGGATAACACTAACATGATGACAACATGTTTCTAGAACATGAACTGTTGTTTCCATTGGAGATTGTTTGGTTTATTCTGCAGGCTCAGTGTAATCCTTTGCCAAAAGCGTCTACTCCCACAGATCCATGTTCATCTCGCTGCACACCATAGCCTGAATGCCAAACATGCGAATCCATTTTTAACGTTTAAAATGCATTTATATCTTTATTTACATTTGTGGGATTTTTCTGAATGCATATTTCATCTGATTCATAGTGTTAATCATATATTGTTGCTAGCAATTTGTCTCATTTTGTGTGGTTTTTAGCATGAGCAGTACTTTTCTAGAGGGTTCATTCAGATAAATAAGTGATTGATAAATATTCCAGAAAACAAAAACGATTTACTTTTGCTTTTATGTCATCAAACAAATGAACAATGGTGTTTACCACCTTTGCTAAACTGTCTGTCTTGTACAACATACGCAGTTATTAAAATGGCATCTAATTAGAGGCATTGAGCAGGCGTTTTACATAAGATTAATTGCATTTTTGAGAGCACTTTTTCTTCATTATTATTCTGCCGTGTAAATGGATTCACTGCAACTGTAATGCATATTCATTTTTAGGAAGCTTGGAAATTGTGGGAAATTAGCCAAAGGTGGATCTGGGCTGCTGTGAGGGTACAAGCAGAATGTGTAATACAGGAGCTCTGCTTCTTCTCCCTGAAGTCTGGGCCTCCTTAACTTCCATCCTGAACTATGGTGAGCTTTGCCTCAAGACAGAGCCACTGCAGGTTGTTATTCTGGGATATTTAAAGGGGACATATCTTGAAAAAGAATATTTTCTTGCTCTTATGAAGAGTTAGAATAGTTAGAATAGAATAGAGTTCACGGGTTCTTTGTCCATCAATCAATTGGAGAACAACCTACAATTTTTTTTTAAATGTCAAGGCTCTTTAAGCATATTTCATACAATAAGTTAAAAATATTCTGAAGCACAGTATTAAAAAAATGTGTGAGACGTTTGAAAAAGAACTCTGATCAAAATTTGAGAACACTTTCAGATATTTCCCAGTTATTGGTGTTAATCTGGCACATGTTGCAAATTTCCTTAATTATCTGAAAAAAAAAATAATAAAAAAAATATCTTTAAGGTGACTGAAACCCTGTTGCCACAAAGGAATGCCATTGTGAAAGAAGCCAATGCCAAAAAAAGGCATTCCATATCTGGGATTTCTAGAATATTGAAACTTTACAATGACACTAATTTATTCCCCAAAAAGACTGGTTGTCCACTCAAGTCAAATGCATGAGAGGACAGAACAATACTGGGGTCGTTCACCGCGTCAGCGATGAACAGGGTAAGAATTTGTCTCTGCATACAGTGTCTCACCATTTAAAAGAATTTGGACTTTAAAAGAATTGCAGACCCACTCTGCAATGACCAACCTTTGCTGAGAAGCATGTTGTTTGGACAGAGAACTGGTCCAAAGTTCATTTTTGTGATGAGAGCAAGTTTAATTTATTTTGGTCCGATGGGAAACTGAAACTGGGGAAAAAGTTTTGCCATTGAGAAATATTTGGCAAAAGTTTCCACATTGCCAGAAATTCTACTAAAGGAACCAGTCTCTGGAAGCGGCGCACCAGCAGGGAACACTGGGACAAGCGCTCGCTGGGGGGGCACATCGTCCTGAAGCACAGAAGGTGGAAGGGTTGGTAGAGGACCCCCTTGATGGCAAACTAACAATGAACAGTTGTTTTTTATTGAATAATGTAAAAAAAAAAAAAAACTTTAAATACTGTAACAAATGTATCGCTCATTGTTAGTTCATGCGTCATTCAATGGGTTCGTATTCTAAATTGTTACCATACATATAATAAAAAATATATATAAAATGTCCTGCTTCTAATAATCAATGGTTGAAAATAGTCACATAAAACTAAACTTCCTAAAAAACCCTGACTAACATTTAAGAGGAAAAAATCAAATGCTACAAGAGTCAATACTATGGCAGCTTGAAGGATATGACCATGTATAAAAGGACAGTGTCGTAAAGAAAAGCGTGAATGTGTATTGTGTGCATAACAGTGTCTAAATACAACAAGCGGTTATCTCCACCTTCCAATTCCTTTCTGTTATCATCAATAATGAAAGAACCTTTTCTTTTACAGCTATCTGATTCAATATTCTGTTGTGCTCACAATAGAACAAGCCATTGTTCTTCAATTCCACCATGTGGAAGAGCACTTCTGAAAGGATGGAAGACTGTGCATTAAATTGATTCTTAGAGCAACCAGGGAACATGTGCTGCGTGTGCTAAACATCAGAAAGACGCCAAGCGTGAGCTCTTCCTGAGGTTTGAAACTGAACTGAAAGTTTACCTTTGTTAAGTAAGAAAAAAAGTTTGCCATTTTATTTTACCTCGGGCTTGCTTGGGAACTTCAAAGCCGACAGAGAGACTGCAAGCCAAGAGAAGAAGAAGCAGCAGCAGCAGGTTTATTATAAATTGTTTATTTATTCTTTTCTTTTTTTCCAAGAAACTTGCAATGTGTTACAATTCACCAGAGGATCGTTGACAATACATCCATTTCAACCTCTCTGCAATATTTGCATATCAAACAATGATTGATCGATTTCCATCATTTTAGGAGCAAATTTAAAGGCAAAGCTTCCAAAATATTTGTTCTAAATCTAATCTTACATTTTTAGTTTCACTTACTTTTCTGGTTAGATTAGTTCCCTGCAAATACAAAAGCAATCCTGGAGATTTGTTGTATTTATTTTAGCCCTCCATTAAAAAAGGAAGAAGTTAAAAATGATCTATCTGCTGCTTTGTTTTGGACCATTTATGCTGCACTCGAAATGTTGTGTTAAGACCAAACTAGCAATTAATAATTCTCTTGCCTTGTAATGACTGTAACTTTTTGTGTAAGGTTGTGACGTGACTTCTCATTTTAAAGGTGGGATTGGGAAATTTAAATGTAAACGGCTGAACTATTGTGTGGAAGTCAGAAAATGATTCTGCGCCGCTACAAGCATAAAAGTCAGTGAACAGAGTTGTGCTTGTTAATTAAGGACTGATTGCATTACAAATTGCTTAGAGTTGAATTTGACTCCATATGAACATCTCCCTAAGCTGAAGAAGATAAGACTTATATTTCTACAGCAGTGGAAAAATTGATATTGCAGTTTCTTTCCCCCAAATTATCCTAGTTAGTTTCGCTAAATGGCAGAAATCAGCAGTTTGTAAATCATTCTGTATCATTTCTAATTTCCTTATACTTCCGTCACTCACACAATTAAATATGGAATGAAATAAAAACCATCAATGTAGTTCATTTAAATACGTAATAGAGAAAAATGTTATGTAAATAATGAAATTGTAATGGATTAGTGTGAATAATTATGTTGCGTAAAGCTAGGTTAATTCGCATACATATTTGTGGAGAATGAATACTAAATGAATTCTCACTGTGATGTGAAGATGTTTTTCTTACCAGTTCAGTTGGTACGGCAGCTGAAAAAGCTACCCGAACTAATAAGAACTTTACTTATCCATTTGTGTCCAGATTTATGCTAATTTCATTTTAATTAGTCACTTTATGCAAATATTTTCAGCCTTCATAGATTTTTCCTGCAAGCATCAAGTACAGCATAGTAGTTATTCAATACGAATTAAACACAGAAGTTAAGCTATGGAGCATTCACGCAAAAGCAGAATATGATTGTGTATCCTTTATTGATTTATGCTTATAATCACCCATATTTCCCTTATTTATGACAGTTCTGCAATCTAAAACTTTTGCAATTCTGATTGGTCAAATGCAGGACCCAGTAGTCTGATATATCCAGATATTCTCCATTGAATTGAATTGAAACTGACAGTACTTTCATATTTGGTAGTATACATATGATAATTACTGCCATTGATTATATTGAAATCGCTCAGAGGACATCAATATTAATATTACTGTAAAATTGCAATATTCACCTTTTGCTATGATGATTGTTTGAAAAGTTGTAATAGACTATTGTTTTACTGGAAGATTTCACCTATAGGTACTGCAGCCATTATAAATGAAATAACTGTTCATTATTCATGTTAGAGTTTCATTTAACGTTTACATATTTCCTAAGTTAATGTCATATTTTGAGTAAAAAATATTGTCATATTTTTTACTCTGCTGTTTACTATATCTGTAAACCTCAGAAACGCGTTTACATTTTTGCTGTTGACTTTCTTTTGAAGCTTGTAAATTAAAAATTTCAAGACGATATACTTAGACCTTCCTCTTTGCAAATGAATCATGCCAAAGAAGAAACAACATTGTTGAGACCTTTTAGAGCGTTGCTCTTGACTTTGATGCGCAGTATCTATCGTAGTAGATAAACAATGAATTGTCCATCATTTCAGAGAGAGAGAGAGAGAGAGAGAGAGAGAGACAAGAGTCTCTGTTTCGAATGCATGGATTTTCCTCTTCACAAAAATGTGCTGAGAGGAGATAGTGCTTTCTCATGTTATCTGCTACTGAATGCACACCCCACAGCCATTTTTCCATTTCTCACTTGTGACCCAGCGGTCACCTTGGCTTTTTACAAAGCTTTTAGGACAGAGTGCTGTCCCACCATTCCTTTCTCATAAATGGAGAGGGAGGGAAGTTTTGCACAATGGTTTGGCTTTCACAGCCATTCTCCCCATAGAGTCGATGGATCAAGCAACTTGTGATGTCAAGATGTATCTGCCTGGAGAGAAAAAAAGCAAAACAAAAAACAGAAAAGAATGCATGTAGTCACCCGAGGTTTGAATGATAACTTATGATAACGCTTTTTTTTGTTTTTTTTTGGGGGGGGGGGTTACTTTGACCAACATCAGGGGGGTTGTGTCCTGAGGAAACAAAGGAGACAATGGGTCCTCGAAAAAAAATGGCACAAAAATAATTATTTTATTCACTTTTTTACAAATATGAAATCACAAAATGTTTAAAGCATTTTTATAAAAAATAATTGTGGAGTGGGAATGGGGAGGGGGGGGGGGGTGTGTGTGTTCACATTTCCCTTTGCTGAGCTGAGCTTTATACATTACTACACTATTGGCAATAGATTTAGCTGAAATTTTGCATAATTAACAGATTAAGTTTCAAATGGAAACAGGGTCTCCCTTGTGTCCATTACGTTTTCATTTGGGAATGTAATATGGTTACATTTGTGTGAGAAATCAGCCTGAATGGATGAAAAGATTCGAAATGTGTCACCACTTTTGTTCATATCTAATTTGATATGAACTTGAAATTATGATATACACAGTTCTGTCGTGAAACTCTATATGGCACAGGCTGATAGTCCTATAACTCAACCTGCTTGCAAACACATTGTTATCTATAGGTCATAGCCGATTGGTTCCCACTGTATCAGTAGCCAATGAGGTTGTTGCTCAACCTTCAAATACTTGGTCAGCAGTGCAGTACGCTTTCAGAAACCCTCCACCTTCCCCAGCTCCACCTGTACAAATCTGCTATGGGTAATTCATAGATGCTGTAAAGCAACAACATGTCTTCATTGCTCACAGCAGTAGCAATAACCAGCAGCATCAGATCTATTCTGCAAAGACAGAGCATATCAACATTGTCATATTCATGAGATGCCAAACACTCAGAGTTGTCATGACAGAACTATAATTGAGCTGGCTTTTACAGAGCACTCCGCATTAAAGGTTTATCTGCTTGTCTGTGGCCTTCATGACACCTGTGGTGTTCACTGAGGATTTGATGTGCTTTAATAATAACAGTTATGCAAACATCAACTGAAACTGGAACATGAATTTATACTGGACCAAAAACTACAATTCACAGAGTGAAACTCTCACCGCCACACCTGTACTGTTTTTAGTGGCCAGGAAAAACGATGCAGTTTTGTTTGAGTGCGCTTGAGGAAAATGGAACTGAAGTGAGGAAGACCAGGAAGAAAGTGGAAGCGGTTAAAGGAAAATGATAATATTGAATGAAAGAATAAGAAATATTGTACCGTGTATTTGTGCTTTTTATAGTGGTAACGGGGAAGTCATATCGCTGAGGTCCATCTCCTGAGCTCCCCTTTGAGGTTTGGGTTGGCGCTATAATCTGGGTCAAAGTGCTAACTGCTAAGAGGCGCCTGTGAGAGGCTCGCTCGCACATGAATCATTTCTCATGCCTCTCTTCCTCATTACACTCTCTGCTGATAGAATTTCAAAGGCCTCCATGTCTTCGACTGACCTTAAAGGTAAAATTCTGCCTTACGGCAATGACAGAGCCTTGCTCAACAGGCTAACCTTGTAAGATGCAGCACATAACTAAAGGCACAGAGAGGTAGAGATTCGAGTAAGCATTAGTCACTCATATTAAGCAAGAAGCCATACTGTGATTTAAAAAATGTGTGAATGTCAGACAACATGGACCAGAACGATTTGTGCATATTGCGAGGTCAGTGGCTCAGTTGCTACAGCATTAGCAGATATGCTCAACGCAAAAGCTGCTCCGCAAGCATAATTACACTGTCTTTTACTTGTTTTTCAACACAGAAGTGAGCTGTTTCCTGTGAATGTGGGAGACTTCTGATTCATTACCCACCCACAGGTAAATATGTGTTTATAATTATGATAATACATTAAAACAATATTGTCACAAATTCCAGATTGAAATGTCAAGCAGCATAACGGACTGTTTTTGTACAGCTAAAATAACTGAAAGTGGCTTAAAAAGCCCTTGCACTCAAAATAATGCCCAAAAACCTTGGTAGATTCACATGTATCTTCCACAGATTAGACAATCCCAGAATGCTTTGTGCCAAGCTTAGTGAAATAAAATCCATTCAAGATGAGGGAAATATGACTAATTAATAAACAACAAATTAATTATTAAGTAAAATTATAATATACAGTGGAGTTCACTTATCTCGACTCACGGTTAACTCGCCAATACTATTATGTCTACGTTTTTGAAGTGGAACCGCCAAACTCCCTTTTTATCTTAGCATTTTCTTGTGGGTAATGTCGATTCTTTTATGCCGCCGAAATCTAATGCCTCGAGCACAAAAGGGGGACAAATTCGCCACTTAACATGGGTTATCTCGATGCGCAGGTGCTGAGTTTCTGTTTCTGTTTCTAAAAATTCTGTTTTTTTCTTCTAAAAATGTCTGGAAGTGTTAAGAGAAAACTAAACACCTCCTTTGTTGTTAGCAAACATACACACAGTACTGTCACAGTCATGTCATATCATCACTTTCCTCCTGTGTGATCCTTTTGTGTTCCCGTTGAGTATCACGTCAGCCACTCCCCATTGTTATTAGCGTCAGGTGTTTGTCATTATTCCTATGTGTATTTAAGCCTGTATGTAATGCCTTGTCGATTGTTACCGATCCCATGTCTGTGTTTCCTAGTTCTGTGTCCTTCCGAGTTTCTGTTGGTTTTCCGCACAAGTGTGCCGTTTCATTTTGTATTTAAAGTGTTTTTCGTTTTTGTTATATTAAAGAGTTTTGAGTTGATCCCTGCCGTTCGTGTCTTCCGTGTTTGTCATCCACTATAGCCGTTACAAGTACAGTGTATGTAAAAAAAATTTGTTTTTTGAATGAATGCCGATCGCTTCATCAAACAAATCGCGGCAACACTGTTGTGTAAAAAGACACCAAAAACACACAAAAATGTACATTCTCATTTAATAACTAACGTCATGTACATCAATACATTTTACATTTAAAAATATTTAAAAAAAATTATTTTATAAATGTGGGAAAATCGGTAATATATGTTATATATGGGTTATCTCGATCATCGGTTATTGATGCTTTTTTGCAACCCCCGAGGCCATCGAACCAACCGAACTCCACTGTAATTATATTTGTGCTTAATACATTTCTAAACTTGCATTGTTTTGGAGTCATTAATATAACTTTAATGTGAGCTAGAAAG
Organism: Rhodeus uyekii; assembly: GCA_037043235.1. Taxonomy (NCBI): domain Eukaryota; kingdom Metazoa; phylum Chordata; class Actinopteri; order Cypriniformes; family Acheilognathidae; genus Rhodeus; species Rhodeus uyekii. The sequence continues at coordinate 1,321,053 of JAWRVZ010000003.1, forward strand.
CAATTAATTTATGGATTGATTGATTTGCATTTACTTCTTGAAGAATTTATTTTTATTCTATTCTTTGATGAGCAAAACGCTTGGAATGCAATGGAAAGGGAATAATGAATCGCTCCCTTTTGCTCATTCTATTCTATTCTAGCATGTTTGGCTCCCTTATTGTTGCAATCACGGAAACTGGCATGTGCATGCCATTATAGAATATGCTTTGTATTCAGCATCAATCTAGCTCTTCACAGAGCTTCCAACCTGAAGCTAAGCCACCTGTACAGCTGGTGCCTGCTGCAGTCTGGACTGCACCCAAATCCAAGCGGGGTGCTGGATTTATTCATACATCAAAACATAGAGACATTCGGCAGATCCTCACAGTGAAGCACCACCATGGCTTCTGTGCAGTAGAATCGCTAAAAATAGGCTGCCACCAAGACTTGGGACGAGGGTATAAACAAATATCTTCTTTTATCTCAAAGAAAGGTTTACGTATGAAACTTCATGCGACTCTGACAAATGTCAGCGGCATTAGAGGAAAGTTTGAGACCCAGATGTGAGATGAGAGATCCTTCTTTGTGTTGTTTTCAGGTTCTAGACAATAAGTGTCCACACTGTCACTTAAACAGCATTGTAACTGAAACAGAAATCCCACCTCAGCTTTCACAGCCTGCTGTGAAGGAACACACAAGAATTATTTTAACTAAGCAGGGTTTAGTGAAAGCTTTAACTTGATGTTTCTTGTCGACCAGAAAGAAAAGGGTGGAATGTGCATGTGTGTGGCTCTCATGTGTGTGGAGTATATTTTGTGTCTAACAGTGTCAGCAATGTTTTTCATGTGTTTCTGCAGTTACAAGCTTGCAATCTCTCTAGTGAGCCGTCTTATTATGCATTAGGAATGTGTTGATGAGCAAAACCGATGTCAGGAGATGCCATTTCAGCAGCATGTACAAACACTGGCATACACATAGGCACGACCTAAAGAGATTTACCAGCAGTCAAACTACTCGGAAACGAAGATGTGCTGTGTTAGACAGTACTACATAATAAAAGCATGCTGACATAAATAAGATGGGATTTTTCTTTTTTATAGCAGCCATTTAGGTTTAGTTAATTAACATAAAATCATTTTTTTAACAAATTATCCGATATCTGTATCTGTTTTTTTTCTCATCGCAAAGCAAATTGGTTTGACCAAAGTCATTATTATCAAGTAGTTTATTCAACTAACAAACTATCATTGATCACTTTATATGTTGGCCAGATGGTCTGAATACACAGTTCACTGGCAGAATAAACTACTTTCAACTTTTTGCTCTGATTAACCATACAATTTTAGCTCTGTATTCATTTGCATATTTAGTTATTATTATTTTAATTTAGTAATTTCTTGGTTAACAGTGAACTGTAGAGAATCATAATTATAACTTTTAATTTCACTTCCATTTGTTAATTTACAACTACTAATAAAATGATTACTCAATGCTTTAATCGCGACATTTTCTTCTACTTCAAATGCAAAAGTATGATGAACCAGGCATCGTTTTTTTTCTATTATGATTATGATTTCAGATCTATTATGGTTTTATTTTACTTTACTTTACAAGCCCAATGGCAAATTTCAATAAACAAGGATGTAATGCACAAAATTGATTAACACAAAGAAATTCATTTAATTAACAAAAGTTCATTCACAGAGCTGAGGCCCACGGTGTTCATCTAGAGGCAGGGTTTCTTATCGTCTGAAGCTGGTACTCTTTTTCTGCTTTCAGTCCTTTTGTTGAGGAGAAAAATCTATTTAAGTGGCTGAAGCTCTGACACAAAGCAAGAGCAGAAAGCTGTAGAATCTGCTGGCTTAATTGATTATTTGTGCAGAGCTGTATATCAGTGAGGTGCAGCATACCCTTGGGAAATAATGTAAAACAGATAACAAGATCAAATGTGGAAGAATTGCTTTCTACTGCCAGCTTTATTAATCTGTTTCTCTCTTAGTCAAAATGGTTTTTTTTACCCTCCTCTATGCAGGTTTTTGCATTAAGGCAAGGTACGCCTCTGCGTCCCAAGTAGCATAAAAGCCACAGCTGATGGAGGTTTTATGGAGCTGTTTTGATTTGAAAGAGTATGGGTGGCTCAAGATCAGTGTTGCCAACTTAGCGCCTTTGTCGCTATATTTAGCGAGGATTCAGACCACTCTAGCGACACATTTTCAAAAAAGCGACTAGCGACTTTATCTGGAGTTACTTTTGGAGACTCTCTGAAGTGAAAGCACATATCGTTCTTAGAAGAGTGCCACATCCCCATCCCAAAGCAAAGTAAAATTCGCCTTATCCGCTTCTGTGTGCACATAAAGCCCGCCTTCTCTGATTTGATTGGTTTTCTCAAATATTTTGACATTGACGAGCGATTACCGACCAATGAGTGTGAGGCTTAGAGAAACACACACACACACACACACACACACACACACACACACACACACACACCTCTCCTTCTGTTCTGATGTGCGCTTTGCTCAGCGCTGCTGTGGGAACAAGGTTGTTAAAAGACGGGACGAAGCCGAATTTGTTGAGAAAGCACATTAGGCAGGCAGAACGCAAGAAAGTATGCAATCTAGTACAGCGTGATGACCTCACGAATATGCTAATTTACGCGTGCTAATCTAGCGACATTTAGCGACTTTCCTAAATGGGAAAATAGTTGGCAACACTGTTTAAGATTTGAACATTAGCTTAGCATTTGTGCTGCAACCGTCTCTGTGCGGCAGGGACGTGGAAATGGTTTAGCTTCTTTCTGCCTTGCTTTTTAAGAACTAGAACTAGAATTGGAATTATTTAGTGACAAGATGCTTTAGAGACTTAATTTACTTTAAAACTAAGCTGTAGCAAAATTTGCTAACTCGCACATGTTTGTATTTTGGCCTTAAAGGATCAAGTTTTTATAAAATACACAGGACTTGCTTGTTTGCTTCAATAAATCTTTGATTGCAGACTTACACCAGTGAAACAGCCTCAGCACCTTCACGTATGGCCTTGTAGGTTCACTCTTTATAGTCTAGACGCTGTTGAATGCTGGGAGTGTTTGTATTAAATCCAAATCAAACCAAGTGTTCTCTAATTCCACATTTTCTCATAGTGCATTTACATAATAAAAATTGCATAGCAGTCTCGCAATCTACTAGACATCCTTCCTCAAACATCTCTCTAAGCCATTTCCAACTCTGTAAACTGATTTGTTTTTCTTATTCATGGGGTCTTGCGGCACATCAGACATGACTGTAATTGCCTTCCTCTCACCAGGGAGCGTCTTGTTTCTCATTCTGAAGTTTATTCTCTATTTCATGTCACCAAGGCAGAGAGAGAGATGGCACCCTGGGAGAAATGACACTCCCTCTGTCACCAAGAGGTGAGTGAAAAGATAAGAACGTTAGATAAATATCTGCAAATGCGCAGCTCAAAATGATGCCAGCACAATGTCCTCGCTTTGAAATGAATGCTTGTTTATAAGTACACTTCCTATGAGTGTGGCGGTTCGCATTAGCTCATGCAAAGTAATGCACAAACAAGCCGATGTTAGACAGAGGGACCATCTGGATTTTCTGTGTTTTTATGAAATCAACTCTTTGGATTACTTCTCTCATTCTCTAATTGAGCTGTTTTGTTTAGCACTGCAGTAATGCTCTAAATGCCCAGTTTATGTTGACTGCTAAAAGGCTGTTCACCCTGGGAGGTGATGATCTACAGAGCGACAGGAAGTGGGAATGAACCTTAGGTTATTTACGTCAGCACTCCCTCAAATGAGACCTCTGCAAACGCGAGATCTCTGGCAGCTGTACGCGGATCTGCTGTCTGCCTGTAATTTCAGCTCTTCCAGAATCAGACCCTGTCAGGTGTAATTACGCAACATATGAAGGTACCAGGCTGCTGGTTTTCCCTTTTACAAACTGAATCTGCGGCTTTAGTCTGGGAAGAAAGGCGGTCACTATTAAATCTTTGTTTTTCTACCATTTTTGCGCAGCTTTAGGTTTCAAAGCTCTGAATTGATTTTGTGTGTATTTCAAAAAAGGCCACTCTATGCATCCACGAAAGGAGGAGGGATAATGTCAGCTCAGCTTAATACATTTCTAATGGATGTTTTATTTTCAGCCTGAGTGTGCGTCTGAAGTGTTTGGACACTTGGAGATTTCAGGGGGTGGAAAAATATGCAGCCAGTTTGCAACAAGATCTTTGGAAACATTTATAATGCTATTTTAACTTTCTCTCTGCTACATTCTTTCTTTTTAAGGCTAGTGATGGTAGATGGTTGAAATGACCATCATTTCTACCAAAGTTCGCTACTGAAAATCAGAGGGAAAAAATCACCCCAAAATTGAACAGTTCTGTCATCATTTACACTTGTCATTCCAAAATCTATATGACTTTCTTTGTTATGTGGAACACAAAAGAACATATTTTGTTTTTGATTTTTGTCCATACAATCATATGTCAATATCTACGTCCCCCACAGTCTTCAAAATATCATCTTTTGTGTACTGCAGAAGAAAGATTGTCATGAGGGTAAGTATAGTATGACCATTTTCATTTTGGGTTATCAATTCTCTTTTAATTTACTTTAACTTAAGTAATTATTAACAGTAGTTATTGCCTCCTCGTGTTTCAGCATTGTCAACAGAACAAGTTTTTAGTTAAAAAGCCTTTTAGGAAATTTCTTATCTCATCATATCCAGACAGTTTGCAAGTTTTAGAATTATGTTATGCCATGCAAAACCATCAGTGGTCTCCTCACTTCACCGCCTGTGAAGGATGAAACCAGTTTTGCAGGCTGATTCAATCCAGCATCACTACTATGCTGCATTAACATTACATGAATCCACCTGCATGTGTCAAAATGCAAAATGGTTTGAACTGGAAAATTTAAAAGCTAGCCACTTGTGTAATTAAATACACAAGAAAGTTGAATGTGCAGTACAAATATCGTTTGGGCAATATGATTTCTCTGCTGTTTACGTTCTGGTAATTAATTGGTTTAAAAGGGGTTAAAGTTTTCTCTGAATGATAAGTGCATATTACATATTATATATGTTTAATGTTTTAAACAACAAAGCAGCATTTATGTGATTCAGTAAAAACAAAAATAACTTTTCTATTTCCATTTATTTTAAAACATACTTTCTTCCTGTAAAGGCAAAACAGAATTTTCGATTTATTGATTTGGTGCTCAAGAAAAGTTTGTTATTATTATCGTCAGTTTTTAACAGTTGTGCTGCTTGATATTTCAGGATTCTTAGATTAAAATAAACTTCCAAAGAACAGCTTTTATTTGTAAACAGATATAGCCATGTAAAAATCTTTACTGTCACCAATCCTGCTGAATTAGTTTAACCTTGAATAACCTTGAGTGTATAAACCCCCGTGTGCATGGTCTCAATGTTTTCACTACTTTTTCAGTACAAGCAAGAGCTCATAGAATATCGACCTGACAATCCCCAGTTGAATCAGCTTGGCAGTGGGCAGAATCGATACACATCTGGTCATGGGATCTGCTGTAAACTTATTTTGTATTCCATTAGTGGTCTAAGGTGCTTAACAGGAGCCATCAAAAAGACTGATAGATGTAAGCTTTCCGAAACACGTGCGTCCTTCTTTCTATTCTTAGATAACTGTGTAATTTGAGGTCAAAAATAAAAGAACGCCTGGGGGCTATTTTGCGCACATAGCTCAGCTTTTTTTTCTATTTCAAAGACAGTGACTCCAGCTATGCATCATTAGATGAAGATCGCTGAAATTGAAATGCCATTTTGCAGTATAGCTTTGAAGAACCATATTTGTACTTGACGTACAGATCTCAAAAAAGGCAAAAGGACTTAAATGCACAGATTACCGTACATACTTTGCTAATGCCTGGTGAAGAGGGTCAGAATATGAACCTCCCAGCGTGTTCTTCACCTAAAGACCTGTATTATACCTAATATACATAGTGTGAGCACAGTGTGAGCCCTTACTGAGAATGCCCTGCTTACATACAAATATAAGTGCTTCTCTGATGGCTGCACTGCTAGAAAGTTTCCCCTGAATAATGAACACATGATCATGTTCTATCTATCTATCTATCTATCTATCTATCTATCTATCTATCTATCTATCTATCTATCTATCTATCTATCTATCTATCTATCTATCTATCTATCTATCTATCTATCTATCTATCTATCTGTCTGTCTGTCTGTCTGTCTGTCTGTCTGTCTGTCTGTCTGTCTGTCTATCTATCTATCTATCTATCTATCTATCTATCTATCTATCTATCTATCTGTCTGTCTGTCTGTCTGTCTGTCTGTCTATCTATATCTGTCTCTGTCTGTCTATCGCTCTGTCTGTCTGTCTGTCTGTCTGTCTATCTATCTGTCTATCTGTCTGTCTGTCTATCTATATCTGTCTCTGTCTGTCTATCGCTCTGTCTGTCTGTCTGTCTATATCTGTCTCTGTCTCTGTCTGTCTATCGCTCTGTCTATCTATCTGTCTATCTATCTGTCTGTCTGTCTGTCTATCTGTCTGTCTGTCTGTCTACACTTGGACTTTGCTGTTGACTTGCTTTCTAGTGAAAATTAGTTATGCAAATTTTGCATTGCAATTATGCATCCTCAATTTGAATTCCATCTTAGTTTAAATGTAATTTTAAATTAATTCTCAATTCATTTTAAATGGTCACAACCTTGACTTGATTGCTTTCACATAACCTAGTGGTTTTCATTTCTTGGGACACATTTTGTTTATGTTTTGTAATTAGTACTATTAAACTCCAAAAAACACAATACATAGTCCATGATCCACCAAATTTAGAGCATTATTGATGCATCCTGATGTCGTATTTTCTCTCTTTGTTTTCTGTCAGATCACACCAGTAGCATTTCCACCATGAGACTGGCGTTAAAGTACCTGGACAAGATGAGGTGTTTCCGCAAACGTTCCACCATTCCTTTTCTAGTGGCTCTCATTACTTTCCTGCTCTTCATAAACCTCTACATCGAGGACGGCTACGTGCTGGTGAGTTTGTTTACCTGTTGAAATCCAGCTGGTAAATTACAGAGGTCAATTTATTTACAATATCAGTGGAGCAGATAACAAGACAATAGTGGGATTCACAACAACTTGACGACTGTTGCGGCATGTGATTTAGCATTAATTATCTCCTTGCTGAAAAGTTATTTTGTTTATATGCTTTAATTACCAAATGTTGCGTGTAAGGCTGCTGGTGCTGTGTTGTGCATGTATAATTATCAGAGCTCACGATGCAGCCTATTTAAAATTTCATGATGTAGAGGCAGTCCAAAAGCAAGAGACACATTTATTATTCACGAGGCCAACTTTATGATCAAAACTTTGTGATCATAACATGTCGTGTGTGTTTGTCTGTTGAATTATTCAAAAGTTGTACCCATTTTGACTAAGTCACTTTTCTAAATAACCCCCATTTAATTGAAATATAAACACCATCACAGTCAGCAAAGATTAAGTAAAGTGTGAACAGTTCATATGTGGTAAAAAGACATTGAAGTATAGCAAGGACGCTATAATTTAATACTATATTATAAAAGTTGAGCGAGTAATATTGTGTGTGCAATTAATTTTTCAAAGGCAATCATTTACAATTTAATGAGATTATGCAAGCATATTACCAAATCTAAAAATAATGACCTGCAGCACTTACACTTAAAGATGCAAAAGACGTCTTAGCATCTCATACACATATAATCCTGTGTTGGGGACTCTTTTATAGCCTTAAGACTCATAGACTTGTCTGTCTTGGATGTCATGTGTTTCAGGAGGAAGATAAACATCAGTTGCGAGAAACCTCAATGCATCCGCTGAACTCGGAGCGATACGTTCATACCTTTAAAGATATCACCAATTTTTCTGGAACAATCAATGTGACTTATCGGTACCTTGCTGGAACACCTTTACCTCGTAAGAGTAAGAGTGCTTTCCTTTGTACACTTATTATTAACAGTATACACCAGTGTAGAAGATTTCTAAACAAATAATGTGACTGCACAACTCTATCTCAAACTCTATTCGAGTTGTGCAGTAAATGCACCTTGTTTATGGATTTATGCAAAAGCATTTCACACATGTTTTAACAGACTATACCAGGGGTATCCAAATAATACTTATTTGGAACAGTTCCATCGGAAATGAACTAGTACAATCTACAGTACTTCAAAATCTTAAACACTCAAAATAAGAATCAAAGATGAGAATCTTGGCCCCTGAGAGCCAAACAGTGATGTCCTCGAATTTTTACCACCGCTTACCTAAAACATTTTATAATTCTCCCAAATGTATATGAAAATAAAAGCTCGGATCACATGTTTTATCAGGCTATTTTTATGTATTTATTTATTTTACATTTAGACACGTGCATGGCACATTGAAGGCCTTGGGACAGAGAAAACATACTGGGGGTGCAGGGTTTACCTCTTCAGAAAAATACGTTCCATTTCTATATTTTGCTCAAAGTAATAAACTACAAAAAAAACTTACATAACCTAATAAGTTAACTAGATTTCATATTTTTTTGTCTTCCCTTTCCATCTCTAAATCATTTTTAAATCAAGGTGGTTTATTATGAAATGCACTTAAAATGCTTATTAATGCTAAATATATAAAAACAAAACACCTAAAGATGCCACATGTTAACTTTGTTGTTCCAAACCTGGTTTAGTTAATCTGTCATCTGTATAAAAGATACAAATAATTGTATTTGTTGCATTGTCATTTTTTGCACGCGTTTCTGCTGTTGTAAAATAACCGCGTCATCTGCAGCTCCTCGTGTGACGCTTTACGTCTTTATCGGGAGAGAGATGCAATGCGCACAGAGCAGAAAGTGCTTGAATGAATAACTCTATAGAATATATTAAAGAATGTAGTGCCGGAAGATCATTACCCTAAATGACTCTGAGCGCTTTGATGCACTGCTCAAATTAAACTTTATAAACAGTCAAATGGTGCCAAATATGCCACTGGACTATACTATACTATTCAGTAGACAATGACATTTTGATTCACTCACTCCATGATTTTCCATGTTATTTTGTAGAGTACCTCACTATTGGATTGTCATCTGTGAAAAGAAAACGAGGAAACTACCTGTTGGAGACCATCAAGTCCATTTTTGATCAGTCAAGCTACGAGGAGCTCAAGGAGATTGTGGTGGTGGTCCACTTGGCAGACTTCGACCTGGCATGGTGCGAGAGCCTAGTTCAGGAAATCTCAAGGAAATTCGGCCACCATATCATTGCTGGGCGGCTGCTGGTGATCCACGCACCTGAGGAGTACTACCCGTCCCTGGATGGGCTGAAGAGGAATTATAACGATCCGGAGGATAGAGTACGCTTCCGTTCCAAGCAGAATGTAGATTACGCGTTTCTGCTCAACTTCTGCACCAACCTGTCGGACTTCTACATGATGTTGGAGGACGATGTGCGCTGCTCCAGAAATTTTCTCACTGCCTTGAAAAAAGTGGTGTCGTCTAGGGAGGGATCGTATTGGGTGATGTTGGAATTCTCCAAACTGGGCTACATAGGGAAGCTGTACCACTCACGAGACCTTCCCAGACTTGCCCATTTCCTGCTCATGTTCTATCAGGAGATGCCTTGCGATTGGCTTCTTATTCATTTCCGAGGCCTGCTGGCCCAGAAGGACGCGATTCGCTTCAAGCCTTCCCTTTTCCAACATATGGGCTACTATTCCTCTTACAAAGGAGCAGAAAATAAACTTAAGGATGACGACTTTGAGGAAGACTCCCTTGATATCCCAGACAATCCACCTGCCAGTTTGTACACAAACATAAATGTGTTTGAGAGCTATGACGCTGCCAAAGCTTACAGTAGCGTGGACGAGTACTTTTGGGGCAAGGCCCCGTCCACTGGGGACTTTTATGTCATCGTGTTCAACAAGGCAACAAAAATCAGCAAAATCAAGATCATCACTGGAACAGATGATCGGCAGAATGATATTTTGCATCACGGAGCTCTGGAAGTGGGAGAGAAACTAATAGGAACCAAAAAAGGAAGGCAGTGCTCCTCGTATATAACGTTAGGGGAGTTTAAAAATGGAAACATTGAGGTTTATGATGTGGACCACAAGATTGCGTTTGATATTGAGTGTGTTCGCATTGTGGTGACGGCAGGTCAGAAAGAATGGCTTATCATAAGAAGCATAAGCCTCTGGACTACACAAGGTGCCAGTCAATGAGAACTGTTTTGAACCGTAGCTCAAGGCACAAGTATCTATTTATTTATTTCTGCAATTATTTATTCACTCTGACCCGAGAAGTCTTTATTTATTCATCACTAATTTAAAAGAAAATGTAAAGGCTGTACAAGATTTCACACAGATGGAGGCATATACTCCCTTTTTTCCATTATTACGCCAAAATGTGTACGGTACTCCTCATCAAAAAGCTTTGACTCGGTTGTTTTTGCCTTATTTTCCAGTGAAGATTCCTAAACATCTTTAAAACCAGATCAATTTATGTGTGTGATAAACAAAATGGATATATTTTTTAATTAAAAGGTCTTATGCTTAAAATGAGAAAATAAATATTTGATTTTGAACAATTTGTGATGCCCTTTCAAAACAACTCTTAAGACCTTGCATCATTGAGCTTTTAGTAAAAGTGTCCTGTTTTTAAGAATGTTTTTATTTTCTAACTGGAAAACGAGGCAAAAATAAAGTTTTCCCCTATTTTATCAGACACATTATCCTAGACTAGTCGTTGGAAAAGTAGCTTGAAGCTGAATTGTAAGCATTTCATTTCAGTAAAGTTTTCTTGTTTAATATTTTGTTTATTCTCTTCTTCGATACATTTAAAAATGCCCTTATCCTTCTCTCCTTTTCTGCCAACACAGGGTCAATATTGCCTTGAATATACAATGTATTGTGGCATGAATCTCCTCAGCAACATTTCATACTATCTCCCCACAGAAATCTTATTCAATCAACCTTGGGCCAAAAGGGTCTCCTTAGTGTAGTTTTGGTTTGTTTGCGCATTTCTTCAGAGGCACGGACTGGAACAGTGTGGGTATTCACCCATCTTCTGAAGTGTTGTGATTGGACAGTACAGTGAAAAATGAGGTAAACCTCCTTCCCCTTTTCAGTATTTTCCTCCCATCTTTTGCTCAGTGCAATTTTACCAGGGTAAATTGGATTTTGTTTGGCTCATTCCCCATAAAATTGCACCAGCAACAACCACCCTAGTGAAGACCGTTCTCATAGCAAACTCAAAGGCTGGAATTGTTGGACGCTCCATCTAAATGCAGTTTTATGTCATTGTGTGAGTCTATGCACTATAGACCATATATATATCAGTATTAGAATTTGTTTACAAGATGTTTTGAGAGACATTAAAACTCGGTTTCACAACCATCGAATTACGCCCTACACTGAACATGTCACATAAAAAATGCAATAATAAGACAACTGTTTACATGACTCTGTAATGTTGCAGAATGTTTAGCTCAAGACATGACATCTTTTTCATGTTATTGTCATGATGCAGTTCATATGTAGTAGTGCATTCAAACCTAAAACCACTCTTTACTTTGCATGATTTTTGCAGTTGTTTTTTGCCAAAGCCTAAGATACAAAATCGGCGTGCTTTGCACCAAAAACGTATTTTACCATGATTATCAAGAAGCCATTACTAGCACTATTTCTCAGGCTAGAAATGTGTTAAATTGCTGTATACATTTGTTTTTATCCCAGGTCAGAACTGCATTGTTTTCTTGTCCGTTTTTTAATTCAGTTTATTGGAAGTGAATACCTCTTGCCCTATTGTATTTGTGAACGGTCTTTTGGATGCATTTCTGACTTCTATGGCTATTTAATGTCACAGTATGTTTTCAATAGTTTTGTAATGCTTTCTTGTGAGCAAAGCACAGGTCCTTTTTTTAATCAGTCAGCTAAACTTTAGGACTGGGTGTGTAATAAAATGTTACAAATGAAAATAATGGAAGGTTTTGTCTTCCTAATAAAACAACGGAAAACATAATTGTTCATGCATGAGCTAAGAAAGAATGCTGCCGTGTTAGTACGCCTGTCGGTTTTAGGCTTTGACTTGTTTCCAAGTGTCTACTCTGAACTTGACTGGCATTGTACTGTAATCGATTTGTAATTTAACTGTACTAATGCTACATTGCAACAACGCACATCTCACGTGTTGTGCTGCATAGGTGATGAGAATGTGTTATGATGTAGAGTTATGTTGTATTTCTCCCACACTGTTTGTCACATGGTACTGTATCTATATTGTAAAATGACATATATTTTTTTACATTTATCATTAGAACTGTTTGCCTTGTATACTGTACCTAAATATACTTTGACTCAAGTGCTGAGTTGACAAAAACGAATGCCATTTCATCATTGGAAATCCAGAGATTGTAAAGTAAAATACATTTGGGGAAAAACATATTTATAGACTTTTTAAATATTATTCTGAATACACACACTTGCTGGACACAGTATTATCTGCCTGAATATTCTCTGCCTTATATGTTCATAGTCCTGCATGAACATATAATATTTGCAAGTTCAAACAAGCCGCTCTGATCACACATTCTTCATTGGTGTAGAAATAAACCTTAGCTTGTGTGATAAAGTAGGATATATAGAGTAATTTTAGAGTTTTGAAATGATCACAGTTGTCATTGGATCCTATTTAACCATGGCCCAAAGCAGTAGCTGCCTCATGCATTATTTATTTGTTTATTCATATGCTTTGTGTCATGCTAATACATTCATAATGATTTTACAGTGCAGGCTATTTGGGTGTGTGTGTGGGGGGGGGGGGGGATGTACAGTATATTATTTTCTCTTGAAATTATTCTGGTTGTTGCAAGTTAAAAAAAGAATGGCAAGCATAACCAAATATAAATTATACACATTGCAACAAATATTTCCTCGAGGCTGTGCGATTGCTGTTTTTCCCTCTGAGTAAGTTTTGAAGAGATGCTCTAAGGATACACTGATGATAAGCGGCAAGGATTTTTTTGCAGTACGATTGCTGATAAATTTTGGATTTTTGATGGCTGTGATTGTGCAATTCTTAACTTTTAGAAATTCTGGTTTGTTTGGAGGACAGTGAAAAGAAAATAATGCAACTAGCCATATTATTCTGCATAGGAAACAGGATAACAAAATAAATGGCACATATTTTAAAAAGGAGAAAATACTTTTCATAGACTGTAAAAAATAAATAAGTTTCATGACATCTTTGAAAACCATAAACAAAACTACACAAGGTCAATTTCAACTTATTTTCCTGACCTTAAATGGAGTCAATTAGTCTATCATTACCCTCATAAAAAAGATTCTTCATTCTTGTATTTAATAAAAAACACACCCGAGAGACATAGACGAACCACATATTATTGTCTTTCGTTTTTATTTATTATTAACTTCAGTATTTTCTGTTTCAGCAGTCATAACCTCTCTGGCTTGTACATGTTTGTCTTCATGAATCCTGCTAGCCATAAATGGCACTTAAAAATATACCGCCTTCAGAGTATGCGTTTTAAAGAAGGAAGGCATCAAGGCATGTCCGAATCAAATATTAGCTTCACTGAGATATCATCATCTGATCTATTTTTGAAGGCGTAGATGAACCCTTTTCTTCCTTTGATATCCAACAATCCTGTGCATTTCATTCTGGGGTAGTTATGCAAAAAAATCTGAAAGCTTCTGAAAGTATCATTTGGTGGTCAGTTTTTGAGTAAATGTACATTTTCCACTTTTGATGCCATTTCTAGCGGGAAATTACTAGTGTACTAATGAAATATTCACTTAGTTATCACCAAAGCTCTCTCTATTTTGCTGTAGCTCATTAATCCGTTACTTTGCCTCAGAAGTCTATCCAAAATCTAGTTTGTAAGACTACTTCACGCAGAAACGCTGCCTGCAAAGTCATTGCCTGTTAGGCCAGCGAGGCAATAAGTCAGCGGCCAAAGTTTTCAGACACAGCCACTGTATCTTGTCACGATGGCTCAAAAGCGTCCTCTGGTATTGTGAATGAATGGAGAGAGTTTGGTCAGATCAGTAGAATTTACTGAAAAATGGACACGGGTTATGATTATCCTTATCCAAAGAAATGTGAAGTAAACATGATAATCCATCAATATTTCTCTATACAGTAATACCTCGGTTTACGAGTTGAATTCGTTCTAAGAGCAAAATTCTCAAATCTCAAAATTCTCGTACACCAAAACAATTTTCCCCATAAGAATGCAATAAAAATCACTCGATTCGTTCCACATGACCATAAATGCCCATTTTAAATATTTTTGGGGTTTTACCCTATTAATTACAGTTAAAATTATAACCATTAAGATCTCATATAAATGCTAATTAATAATTGACAATTAAACTCTAAAAATACTTGAACATTTACTGTAAATTTTACTGTATATTACTGTATTTACACACTTTTGGACTAAAAGTGCTAATAGAACACAACTAAATCACACATTTGTTACTATTATGTTTTGATCTTGCATATTTTGATTAGTTTTACTTTCTCACATTAATATTTTACAGTCAGTAAAAAAGTAATTATGCCTTTTCATTTTTCAAAAATATATTTTGACAGTTTAAGATACAGTATGTTGTGAAATTTTAGCTTATGTCTGCTAGTTGTCTCTGTTCAGTCTTTGTTACTAATGTTGGATATAATTAGGCCTGCAGATCACGGTAAGATCCTAGTTGTCTCCTGTTCAGCCTTTATTGTTGCATTTTGTCGGGCCTGTCCAATTTCAGTGGTAATGTTGCTCAATTTCATTTGTGTCTATGTATGTGTGTCTAAATTATTAATTGTTTGAATGATTTTATGACATACCACTTTGTAAGATTCATACAAAAGCAGTTTGTATGAGTTTGTTTTGTGCTCTTCATAGATAATGGTGAAAAGTTGTTCTTTTCCCACCTTCTTTTTCATTTTCCCTCTCCCACAAAACATTTGAAATAAATTTGAGTAACTCTGAAAAAGCATAAGATTGGTAAAATGCCAGTCACTCTGAATTACCTGCAAAGCAGGCTCTCAATAAGTAATGCACATTTTATATTTCACCAGCGTTATTACTTTTCGCTCTCTCATTTTGATCAAGTACTACAATGAATTTTACAGACAGAAGTTTTAGAAATACAAAAAGGAAACTAAACTAAAATAGTTTTTACAGCTCTTAGCAAATTCTCTTTTGTATAATGAAATTAATTTTACATGATAAATGTTGGGTATAGTAGGAGAGACTGCAGGCAATTGTACTCTTAACTCCTTCAATCACAAATCAACCAGAGTGGTTATTCTTATTCAGCACATAATCAGTAAAAATCTATTTCTCAAAATCTTTCAAATGTGTTTTGTAAAAAATAAAATTCAGTGTCCAATATTTTTGAATGCTGTTGAATTTACTCTTATTTATTGTAGTGCATACAAAGTTATCAACCTCTTTTTAAGCCTTGTGAGGCTTCTTCTTTTTTTTTTTTTTTTTTTTTTTTTTTACACAGTTACAGTTACCTTTGGAACATATAATTGTTTCTTATAGTAAAATATGAAAATGTACTATAATCGGACAACATTAGGCAAGGCAAGGCAAGTTTATTTGTATAGCACATTTCATACACAATGGTAATTCAAAGTGCTTTACATAAAGAAGAATGATAAAAATAAAACATTAAAAATGATTAAAAGAATAAAAAGATAATACGTATAAAATAAAATGCAAACAGTTCGGACATAGCACAGTGCTCAATCTGCAAATGCATAGGTAAAAAGATGTGTTTTGACATTACAGTTGTCTTCCTGTATAATTCATCTTTCCATGCATTTCCTTTTCATAGTAAAGGGATTGCAGTTAACGCATACTCATAACATGTCCAGTAGAAAGGGCTTTTAATTATGTATATCTGAACTGCCAAATCATTCGATTCCTTAGGTAAACACACATATGCAGAGTGTACTGGAAGTTGTGTACTTTTTATTGCAGACCCAGCAATTTCCACATTTTCATTGCAGGTATAGAAAAGCTGAAGCCACGGCAGCACTGCCCTTCAAAGTGGAGTGGAACTAATGCTGAGGTGAGTCCATATGGCAGGAGAGATATGTGGGAAACCGTAGCTAATGTGCATTTTAAAAGGTGTCAGAATGGTCCAGAAAAACCAATATACCATAATAACTCCTGGCCCCGCACAGAGCATCACCCAATCGATTCGAGTTTCCATGGCAGCTGGTCTGCGTAAATAAGGCAGCAAACCATACAATCAGATGATGTGAATCTGAGGCGGAGAGGCTTCTCTTATCTTATTCCCAAATGATCCACCGCGCTCAGGATCTCTCACACCATCTGATTCCCAAGAAAAATCATTATGGATGTTAATACCTTCAGAGAGGCAGGCAGAAGATAATAGGCAGGGAGTGGGAACCAATCGATTGTTTTTTACTCAAAAAGTTCACCCAAGTTTCATATGAATGTAATTCTGCTTCGATCTGCCTCAAACTGCAAGCTGATTAAACCCGAGAGCAATACAGTGAAACTATAGATTTATCGGTACCTCAATATTACACCATTAATATGACAGCATGGGGGTTGAATTTGCAACAAAAGGCATCTCTCCGGCAGAACTTTAGCTTGAAAGGAAAATATGTCACTTTCAGATAGAAATAATACTGCGTTTGCCTCAGGAATGTCACAGTAGAGGAGCTAATAAAAGCTTTAAATAGTTGACCCCTTTAGGGATTATAAAAGCATGCAAGTCAAAGCACCTAAACATTTACGACTGAGCTATGATTGAGGACAGTAATTCTGTCGGAGATGGATGAGCAAATGTTCCTGTAAAGTGAAAGCATAGCGTGTTACTGCAATTGCCTCAATTTACATTTTAGATGGGTTTTTAATATGCTATATATAAGACCTTGAATGACAACAAAAAGAGTATTAAACAGTTTGACTGCATTGAAAGCATTTCCAAGTAAAATGTTTGCCGTGTTTGAGGTTTATTCTTGATTTCAAGTCAGTAAGTTTTCAAATTCCTTACATTTATTTAAAACCACACCTGCATAAGGAAATGGACCAGAAAAGTAAAAAAATCTAAATAATGTCCTGCACACTATCAATATTTGGTACAATATCAAAATTGCTTTATTTACCACATTGTTTCGGTTCTATGACCTTCATCAGGCAGATATGCCACCAAAACTTTGTGGCAAGTAAAGAAATTTTGATACTTTTCAAAGACTCATAGTGTGCGGGACTTTCTTTTGTTTTTGACTTAGAGAAAACTTACAAGGTGTGGTGGGAAAAAATTATTGAATTGTTGTTTTTTATTGAATTTTAATGTACCCAACACATCACATCTCTTCAGTGGCTTGGATTACCAACAATCTATAATTATTTTCACTTATTTATTACAATGGCAGCTGAAGTAAATCAGCATTATATACTATAAAAAATAGTTTGGTGGCTCTTAACTTTTTCATAGCAAGTCTGTAAAATATATTCTCCACTTAATAGCTATTATGCCTCTATAAGAGCAATTAAGGCATGCTTTTAATTGTATTTGATCTGTTTTGTGGTGCAATATCCAAGACCAACAAAGGAAGTCATTGGCATGTATATGGGTTTTTAATGGTTTAAGGGCCCAGTGATATGGATGTCATGGAAAGACGTGATGACGAGTATGGAAAAGAAAAGCATGAACAGATTGATGGGTAAACAAAGGGCCGTAAAAAGCTGTTCCCCAAGGAGCAGAGGAGCTCAAAACAGAGATGTGGGTGATGAATGGCTTGTAATAAGCCGGCGACTGTCTGACGGCCACTGATCTAAGGTCCCTTTGCGATTAGACGCTCTCACGCTCACGGGAAGGCTGTGATGACAAGGATGTGATCTGTGTGTTGATGTGTTTAGGGGTGGGTGTGTCATTGGGAAACAAACAGTCGCAGAGACAGAAGGGCCATGTTTCGTCAAACCACCAATGCATTCCTGTTTTAAAGAACAAACATGCTGTGATACATAAACCTGATGGAACGGTAAAGACATCTGGGGCTTTCAGAAACCGTTGAAGTGAAATGGAAATTCACCCAATCTGTTTTCTAAATGCATGTTATAAAACTTATTGTGAACAATTAATCCATGCTGGTGTTGGTGAAAACAACAAACCTCTTTCTGGTGATCTCTAATCATTTAATCCACTTAAACTTTACCCCCACATCTCAAAAAACAATCAGCAACTGATGCACTGAACCAAGATCAAGCATGTTTTTTTCAGCAGGGATATTTTCACGTCACAATATGGAAGAAAAGATCTGTCACCATTTCAGTTTCATCGTGACTTTAAGTTTGGTGTAGAGGAACACTGTAGAGGAATACTGTGCTGTGTCAAAATAGAAAAGTTAAAGGGTTAAAGTCACCATGAAATCAAAATCGACCATTCTATTTCAGTATTACAGTGGAACCCGGTTATCTCGACGGCCTCGGGGATTGCAAAAAAGATAACCGAGGATCAAGAAAACCAAAAGCCAATATGGCGATTTATTTGATAAAGCGATCAGCATGCTATAAAAATGTACATACACTGTATATGTTTGCTAACAACAAAAGGCATATGTGCAGCAACTAACAGCAGAGATTTCAACAGCTACTTTATGTTTATGTTACCGAGCGTATGCTGTTGTGTGCGCGGTGTTCTGGTGTGAGTGCGTGAGCACGAGGAGGAGAGTGTTTTTGAGTGAGGAGAGAGATGGCAGCTCTACCGCTGACTGTTATATTGCATATTTGTGATGTTTGTCAGAGTGTTTTCTTTTTCCTGGTTCCACCTTCGATTCTCGATACAAACCTTTAATTATATTCTCCAACATTGCAAACACAATTTCGCTTACAGCGTAAACACAGTCGCTCATAATACAGTCATTTTGCTCTGACACAGTTCTGATAGTATTGCACACGCGGTTACTATGGTTTCTTTACAAAGTCTAAAATGCTTTGTTGCTTTTTGCCTTTAATGGTCTGCTTGAAAACAAATGTTTCTATCAGTAACGACGTCTTTGTCGATGTCAATGTAATCTGGGAATTCCTTGACAGTGATACTAACTCCTGCACCTCCTCATCCAAGATAGCATCTGTTAAGCTTGATTTTGCACGATTTCTTCTGCAGCTGCACGGCACTGCGCCGCAAGAATGAGTGAAGCGGCATTGGAGTGAGCGACCACTGTAATGCACATGCAACACGAACTCAGTACTATCATTAGTCACAGGGATCCAGATAACTGATATTAGGTGGCGACTTTATCCCTCTTTTGTGCTCGAGATATCATGGTTCGGCGACATAAAAGAATCGACGTAACCAATAAGAAAATGCTAAGAAAAATAGGGAGTTTAGCGGTTCCACTTCAAAAATGTCAACATAACCCGGGTTGGCGAGATAACCGAGATCGAGATAAGTGGGTTCCACTGTAATTATAAATTATTCATCTGTGCACATCTTTTTAATCAAAATAACTTCCCCTACCTCTTGCAGCGACATCTCTTCTCTCTGATGACGTGTTTACTGGCATGAGGGCGGGACGTCCTGTCACTCACATGAGATCATAGCAATGGCTAACCATAACAAACTAACAATCCAATCAATTTCCGATTGATAAAATCGAGTCGTGCTCTAAATTTTCTCTTCTTCGAGAAGCTGTTTGTCATAATAGGGAAGAAAAGACTATTGCAAATTCATTTTCATGCTTTAACTTTAACCCAAAAAATGACCGACATTGATTTTTTGATGACCAATGCTGATTTTTTTTCTCAATAATATAATCCAGTGACAGCGGACCAACCGTTATGCAGAAGACAAGTTTTTATGCAGTCTACAAATGCACACTTCAGTGGATCTCTCTGCTTGATTAGCCCAAGTTTGCAATGTATGTGAAATTAAATGTTTATTAAATATTCAAAGACTGCATTCATATTAATGCATATTTGCTAAATGCTGACGGTAGATGAGAAAGTGTTAGGCCTATAGCATTTGGCTTTCAATTAGGTCTACTAATAATAGAAGAGCAAATGCTATAATACTTTTTGTGTTATATATTATATTATATGTAAACATGTTTATTTTCTTTGTTTAACAGTTTTCCAGTAATTTATCAAACAGAACTGTTACACCGAGATAGTGAACTAATAAGGATCAGATGCTGTTGTTCTTGTTCGTTTTATGGTGTATTATCCCTTTAAAATGTAGCTGCAACATTACATTTTCATGTATCGCTGAAAAGCATTGCAACAGAGCTGTGCCATTTTTTACTTACACAATCCTGAGTCAATTACGGCATGGATGCAAGTGGTTTAGATGAATCCAGAAGGGAGGAGGATAAACCAGGAATAAAATAAGACCTGTACTCCCTGTCTGATAAGAACAAAGGATCCGTTTCATGGCAATCATTAGCTGGTTAGCACACTCCTTACACCGATAAGCAGGTGTTTATCTGTGGACCCAGAGACACAATGCCACAGGTGTTGGAATAGACCATTTCTGGCTATGCTTACTGTCCCCTGGGCCACCAAGGTTTTAATATCCCATCACTGCAATGCACCAAGGTGGAGACACACATCTGGCTTTTCTCAGCTGCTGTCACATATCATGCTAGGAGAGCTGGAACCGGATCTACCCTCATCCAATAATTAGTCTCATTTATCCTTCTTTTCCCCTCGGAGTGTTGCTCTGGGCTCCTGCCTGCTCCTCTACGCAGCTTTCATCAGTAAACCATTAAAGTTTCATAAGTATTAACTACTGCCTGACGACAGTCTCCCTCAATGGAGCAGCTTTATGAAACTGATGGTGCCCATCATTCTGCTGTAGTTGATAGATACCTCTCCTGCCGGTGCCAGAGCAAGACACTTTGACACGAGACAGAGCGGTAAAATATCTGATAGTTAAACTGATTGGAAATGGACACTTCAAAATGAAAGGCTCCGAAAAGTTTTTTGCAATTGGATGTGTTAGGGGAAACTTTTTTATTCTCCAAAAATCAAGAGCTTTATAAAACAAACTAAAAAACGTTTGTTTGAACCGAAAATGTTGCAAAGATGCTTTGAAGAACCATTATTTTTAAGTGCATGGAGACATTTGAAGAAGGAATTTGAAGTTGGAAGTTGGAAGTTGAGAATATAAAAAACTAAGAACTTGCAATTTCAAGTTTAGGGGTTAATGACTATCGAGCATGCTAAGTGTTTTCCATCAATGATGTTCAGAACTGTGAAGGCAATTTGAGATGATGCTATATTGACCTTATTTATTATGATGTATTTTTTTCCACATAATTTTACATTTAAGCTGTCCTTTGTAGGGGAAAAGGGAAACTTCTTCTCTCTCTATGAAGTGGAAACGTCCCTGAAGAGGAACAAGCATCAAGCATCATGACGCACATGTGTAATCGAACCAGTCTTGTGAAGGTTCGTCAGAGGCGGGTGACGTCATGAACCAGGGATCTATAAAGGCATGCCATGCCAAACAGTTGCCAGCTAAAGGTGTCTGATGTAGACTCTACTGACAGGCACACAGGAGGTATCTCATTCAATCTTCAGGGAACTAAGGTTACATACGTAACTGAGACACTCCCTTTCAAGGGTACTTGCACTGCATCAAGCGTTATGGGAACATTCCATGCCAACACTGCCATAGCTACCAGTGCTGGTCAGATGTGATCTCCCTCATACGACAACATCAAGGCCCCAGGAGTAGAGTCTAGGTCAGGGGTGGGCAAACTACGGCCCGTTGGGCTTTTTAATCCGGCCCGCCGAACTTGTCGAACCTGTATTGAACCTCCTTCATTTTACATTTCCCTGTAATGTCATTCTTTCGCGGCTGCAAGTGGCAGTGGCGCTGAAGCTGTTGTGGAGAGTAGGCGTGTGTCGCAAACCCCTCTACACCCCCCTTCATGGCGTTAATTCCGTGCTAAAAAGGAACGAGCGCAAAACTGATATTTGCGCGCGCGTAAATTACATCCGCGAGCGGAAAACAGAGCTACACGTAAATACGGGTACCCGGGAGCTCATTTTAATCACTCAATTTTTATTTTTGTCAGTCGTGGGGCGGGGCTTGCTCTTGTAATAGTAACATCAAACGTCATTGGTTAGTTCCCTTTTTTCCAGAGGTCAGTTGTGATTGGACGCCTGTGATTGTCAATCTAGAGCTGAAGCAAATATACGATTCAGTCACATTGCATATTATGTTTTTTCTGTCGATTAAATTGTATTAATATTGTTTTGTTGTAATTTCACGTGTCCCAGTCGAGTGATTTAAGACCAAACTATACTTTATACAGGTTTTCTAGGATTTCTTATAAGTAAATGGCTTCTTACCTTTTCTATTTTTTATTTCTTATTTTATTGTTTTCTTTTATACTTTATGTACAATTTTCTTTCAACCTGTTGTACAGCACTTTGGTTGGCCTTTGGCCATTTTTAAATGTGCTCTATAAATAAACCAAACTTGAAACTTGAACTAAATGCACAGGTACGACCTTCACCCCGGCCCCTCTGTCAATTTTAAGAAACCAATGTGGCCCGCGAGACAAATAGTTTGCCCACCCCTGGTCTAGGTCTATGTTGTAGAACCTAAAGAACGTGTGCAGGGAGGACCAGCCTGCTGCATCACGAAGAGAAAGAGAAGAGAAACTCCTGACAAGAGGGCCTTAGATGCAGACATATCTCTTGTAGAATAGGCATGAACTGCCAAGGGTGAGGGCAGTCCGGCCGACTCATAAGCAAGTGAGCTAGCCTCAACTATCCACTTACTCATGCTTTGCTTTGACACCAGGGCCCAAGGGAGGCGAAACATACAAACAGTTGTTCATAATTATGCCACTGGGCAGCTTTGTGGATGTAGGCATCAAGTGCCCGGACAGAGCAAAGCAGATCATTTTGTTCCTGGTCCCTGAAACGGGGAGGACAGAAGGCCTGCAGCACGACATGTCTAGCCACATTATTTGGGACCTTAGGAACAAAGCCTGGTCTAGGGTGGAGAAAGGCTGTCAATCACAAGTAAGTACCCTCCCATATACTGCAGACCTCAGCCTCAGGGTGCCACGGAGGAAACGTGTGACCAGTGAGTCTCTCCCCAGATAAGCAGCTATGGCCACCACATACACCTTTAAGGTGGATGTAGACCACCCGGTAAAAAATCGTCCTTGTAGGAACACCAGCACTGTACCAACTGGGCAGTTGACTGGGTCCTGCTGATGGTCATTGCACCATGAAGTGACTTTACCCGGTCACCGTGGGGTGAACAAGGTAAGACAGACCTTGTCCTGGCGATCTCTCTCCAGAACTCTGGGCACAGAGCAATCGGGGGGAAATTGTACAGATGTAGCCTCGGCCACTTCTGAGATATAGCAGCCAGTCTTAGAGGAGTAGGATGAGAGAGGAAGAGCCAGAGTGGACAATGGGATGTCTCCCGAGATGCAACTATTTACTGCCCAATGGTGGCCTCCTAGTGCCTCTCAACGACTGAGGAGACTGTGTCGCCGAAGAGGCCAGGAGGCGTTAACAGGGTGTTCAGAAGGAAACTCTTATCTTTATCTTTAATGAGATTCAAAAAATGGAAGGCCCCGATGAGGAGGCTGCGACCGAGAGGGCAGGAAGCTCTCATGGACTTTTTGGTCTAACATCCTGCCTCTCTTCTGGCCAGTTGAAATTCAACCTGGTGACAGTGCTAGTCACAACCTCCACCAGCTCCTCATTGGCTGGAGAATGAGGTGGCGAATCCTCATCTCCAACTTCGACGCTAGCAACATCCTGCTTCTCGGAACTGGATAATTGCATCACCAGTGCCTCTTCTTAGGTGGAAGAAACCGCAGAGCGTGCTTCCATCTGAGAAAAGGCATGAGATTTCCATTTCCATTCCAAATCCATTTGCAAACCCCAGGATTTAGATCACTTCTGAGCCTCTGCCGCGGCAGGACCCTACCTAGGGAAACGCATGCCTGGGCGCTCTCCTCAAAAAGTGCCAGGCGGGAGCGGAGCGTCCTTAACGGAAGCTTTTCATGGTGCGCACGGTTGGTGCCCTCGAACGCCGACTCTGCATCCTCCGCTCCCAAACAAAAGATGCACAGGATGTGTGTATCTCCACCCGTGATGTAGCATGAGCAAGGATGAACACATGGCATGAAACTCTCATTTTGTCAAAAAAGGAAAATCACTTTTATATTTGGTTTTGACAGACCGCAATAAATATGACAGATGATCACAAAGAGCGCTGCTGAAGACACATATGTTTCGGACTGTTTGGAATGGCATGCCTTCGTAGATTGCTGGTTCATGATGTCACCCTATTCTGCTGTGACCCTTCACACGATTGGTTCGATTACACATGTACTTCATGATGCAATCACGCAGATACGTTCCCATAGTGCTTGATGAGGCACGAGTTCTGATTAGCCCATTTGACAATTTGGTTAAAAGAATTATTGTTCTTAAAGGAAAAATTACTAAACCACAGGACAAAGGAGAGTGACAAGATTGATTCAACAAAAGCCCAATAGAAAGGGGCCAACATAGATTTATAAATGTGAATTTGAATTGATAATTTGTTTTTGTTATTGTTATAATGGAGTTTAATATCTCTTGGTAGTCTCTCGGTTTCCGAGGATGACATTTTCTTTGTGCAATCATCTACGGTGTGCTCTCAAGTGGCTCCGTAGCCCGAAGTCCGAAGCGCAAAGTCTGTTGCAGCAGGGGCAAGGGACGCCAGTGGTTGAAGATGGGGCAGCAGCAGCTCTGTGTCGCCGCTCGCGTGCAGCTGCTTGGCGGCGGCGGCGGTCATCTTCGAAAGAAGTGGCAGCTTGTTCGGTGAGCGCTCTCCAAGTAGTTCTGTCAGTGGCGGCAGGCTCCAGCTCTTTTGGTTTCAGGCCAGTCCATTTGAGATTGGCTTTAAGCTGGTCCTTGTAGCGCTTCTTTGGGCGGCCTTGTTTCCTGGTTCCAGAGGCCAGCTCGCCGTAGAACACCTGCCTTGGTATTCGCTGGGAGTTCATGCGAATGACATGGCCGGACCAACGCAGTTGGGATCTGAGGATCGTGGTTTCGATGCTGGTGAGGTTCGCTTTATCGAGGACTTCCTGGTTAGACACCCTGTCCTGCCAACGGATAATCATGATGGACCGGAGGGAGCGTTGATGGAATTGTTCCAACTGCTTCATGTGCTTCCGGTACAGTGTCCACGTTTCACAGCCATACAGGAGGGAGGTGAGAACCACTGCTCTGTAGACTTTGAGCTTGGTGGCAAGAGTGACACCGCTGTGCTGTAAAACTTTAGATCGCAGTCTTCCAAGTGCCTGGCTAGCCTTCTGGATCCTGGCATTGATTTCCTGGTCCAGAGTTCCGTCACTTGAGATGGTGCTGCCCAAGTACTTGAAGGTGCTGACGTTGGCAAGCTGCGTGCCGTCAATGGTGATGCACGGCTGGTTGAATGTAGAACCCGGTGCCGGCTGGAACAATACTTCTGTCTTACTGAGGCTGATCGTCAGTCCAAACAGCTTTGTTGCAGTGGAGAACCTGTCCACGATGGTTTGCAGATGATTCTCCTGGTGGGCCATGAGGGCGCAGTCGTCAGCGAAGAGAGCTTCAAGGATTAGTCTTTCAAGCGTTTTTGTTTTGGCGGCCAAACGACGGAGGTCGAACAGTGATCCGTCCAGGCGGTATAGTTGGATCAGTTTCACAAATTTTGCTGGACAGCCGAGCTTGCCGAGGATGATCCACAAGGCTTCTCTGTTCACCGTGTCGAATGCCTTCGTCAGGTCTATGAAGATGGTGTAGAGATGCAGGTTCTGCTCAAGGCACTTCTCTTGTATCTGTCTCACCGTGAAGACCATGTCAATGGTGCTGCGGTCCGGGCGGAAGCCGCACTGAGACTCAGGGAGGTTCTGCTCAGAGACAGATGTTAGGAGTCTGTTGAGCATGACGCGGGCAAGAATCTTTCCGGCAATTGAGAGAAGCGATATGCCTCTGTAGTTGCCGCATACTGATCGGCTGCCTTTGTTCTTATACAGGGCAACAATGGAGGCGTCTCGGAGTTCTGCTGGCATGTCTTCCTCTTCCCAGATACTTGACAGAACTGATTGGAATGTTTGCAGGGCCTCTCCGCTCAAGGCTTTGAACAGCTCGGCTGGAATTCCGTCCTTCCCGGCTGCTTTGCCTGCGCTCATCTGCTTGGTGGCCTTCTGGATTTCTTCCAAGGAGGGAAGGTCACCCAAATGGTTGAGGATGGGGTTTTGGGGGATTAGGTCAAGGGCTGCCTGGTCAACTGACGATGGTAAGTTGAGAAGCTGGCTGAAGTGATCTTTCCACCTCTCGTTGATGCCTTGCTTATCCTTGATAAGGGTGACACCATCAGAGGAGAGTAGAGGGGTTATACCAGATTTTAACGGGCCGTAGATGGTCTTTAGGGCACCAAAAAACTGCTTTGAGTCATTGGTATCAGCATAGCGCTGGACCTCCTCTGCCTTTCTGTTCCACCATTGGTCCTGCATCATCCTGATTTCCCGCTGTGCCGTAGCTTGGAGGGACTTAAATCTGTCTTTCTTTGAAGCAGACTTAGGGTCATTTTGCCATTCTACGAAAGCCTTATTCTTTTTGTTCAGAAGTTCTTCAATGGCGCTGTTGTTCTCATCGAACCAGTCTTGGTTTTTTCGATGCTTGGAGCCTAGGACTGTCATTGCTGCCTCTGTCACCACTTCTTTGAACTGGTTCCATTTCTCGGTTGGGCTTCCAGTCAATGGTCCATTGGCAGACAGCTTGTCATCCAGGCGAGACTGGAACGACTGTAGGTAGGATTGCTGTTGTAGGCGGCTGGTGTTGAAGGCTGTGCGGACTGTCCTGGGGCGCTTTTGGTGGTGGGGCGCGATGCGCATATGAAGCGTCGCTCTGACCAGGCGGTGATCTGTCCAGCACTCGGCTCCTCTCATCGCTCGTGTGATCAGTACATCCTGGATGTCTCTCTGGCGCACAATGACGTAGTCTATGAGATGCCACTGTTTTGATCGGGGGTGCATCCACGTCGTCTTGTACTTGTTTGCAAGTCTAAAGTTGGTGTTCGTGATGGTGAGTTCGAACTCTGCGCACTTACTGAGCAGCAACAGGCCGTTGTTATTCATCTTGCCCACGCCGTGCTTGCCGAGCACTCCTTCCCATCTGGCGTGGTCCTGGCCAACGCGGGCGTTAAAATCCCCAAGCAGTATCAGCTTGTCGTTGGCAGGCACAGAGTGCAGGACGGCACTTAGGTCGGAGTAGAACTGCTCGATGGTCTCTTCGGCGCTTGTCAGTGTGGGTGCATAAGCGCTGATGATTGTGGCATGCCGGTCTTTGCTGAGAGGCAGGCGGATCTTCATGAGTCTCTCGCTGATGCCGACAGGCAGGTCTGGCAGAGTGATCCTTCTTCATAGAGACGAGTTTCACTCAGGGCTGCGATGTCTATGTTATATCGCGCCAATTCTTTCGCGACTAAAGCTGATCTTCTCTCAGGTCTTTCCGTGTTGTCCCTGTCCAAGAGTGTTCTGACGTTCCATGCTCCCAGAAGGAGTTTCTTTTTCTTTATTTTGATTTGGTTTCGACCGCTGAGTAGGATGACCTGTCAGCTGCGGCTTGCTGACCAGGTGCGTATAGGGCAGGCAATGTTTAGGACACCTTTTCTAGTCCCCTCCCTTAATTAGGGTGAGCAGTGCTGTCCTAAAGAGGACTGCTCAGACGCCCAGGATGCTGCCGGATCTCTCTGCTGCCCCAGGTACAAAGAGAAACGACCACTGGTCCACGGGCCGCCTACGTGCAGGATTGTGGCTACGACTGCCAGTGGTCACCTCCACCTGTCGCTTCGCCACTCCCCCATCGCCGTAGGACTTTGATGAGTGTGCATAAAGAAACCTGTGCGTGAAGGAGATTAAAGTGGAAAGGCCTGTGCACGTAGACAGTCCCACTCTCTCGGCCTTGGAAGCCTGAACCCAGTGGCACGAAGAGTCGTTACACCTGGAGTCTTCCTCAGCTGCATTGGATGGCCGTGTTGTTCCTTGTGCTCTAACACGCCCTCAGCACTCCACAGTGCCTTGCTGCAAAGCCTTCTCAGCCGTTGAACCATACTATAGGTTTCTTCCGCCTGATCCACCGAAGCAGTCTTCACATGCTGAGTGAGCAAAGCCCTAATCACCGAGGGTCTATGACCTGACGGTTACCCTCACTCGGTTTAGCCGACCTGTCGAAGTCGTTGCCCGGGGTGTGGCCGCTGTCGCATGTAAACAGCTACGGGGAGCCACAAGTGAGAGCTGGGTGGCAGGTGGGGACCAAAGGCTGGCGAGCTGCCCTAGAAGAGCACGACAAAACCCCCATGCCAGAGGTACTACCCCTCCCTGCACACCCCATACACCCCATATAATGGAGTTTAATATATTATGTTCATTAAAAGACTAACTTTAAGTTGATGTAACTAATATGCCCTTAGTTTAGTAAAAACTGTGCCTTATAATTTTAAGTTGAGATGACTATTTTATTTATTTATTTATTTATAGTTATGATTTTAATCTTTTTTTTTTACGTACAATTTTAAGGCAGAATAGAGAGTGTTAAGGATCAATTTGCAAGCAACCATTAGGCAAGATATTAATCCATGTTCTCCTGTGAAGGTAGAATCAATACACCAAACACGGATTGCTATCATGGAAATATTATACATCCATTACAGATGCAACCCTGTAATACATCAATATTTGGGAAAGTTCAATACGCTGTATAACAGTAGTAAAATGATCTTTCTATTTGCTGAAGAGACATGTGTCCTCTTCAAAGTCTGTTAGATGATGAGAGGACGTGTTTTTGATGATGGTTGAATGAGCCGGTCCTAATGTACTCATTCGCTGTCTGTCTCCTGTTGTTATAGCTGCCCCCTTTGCTCTCTTTTTCTCCTATTACTGCAGTGTCCCTCTCCATTGTAACAGCCTTAATTAAAGATTAATGGCAGGGTTTTCCCTGCATGTGAGTGGAGATAGCTCATTTCCCAAGGCTCTTCTTTAAAAGCACCGCACTGTTGGGAGCACTAAAAACGGGAGAGACAGCGGTGCTGCGGAGAACAAAGACACTATGGCCTATCCCCTCTCCCTCTTTCCCATTGCAGGCCATGTAATAACCAAGTGAGGCTATGAAAATAGAGGTGTGACGTTGCGGGTAGTCATTTCAATTTTGGCAACCAAAGAGATGCAATCAGCTCATTCAAAAGCCTGCGTAGTGGCTACATTTCTTTCCTCCCATGTGACAATTACTGTTGCCGTCTCCATCAGGCTCTTTAATGGCTCTGCTTGGAGCCTGTCGAAGACCATCAGGCTTCTTTCTTCGTTTTCTAGTGGGAACTTTAAAAAGTGTCAGCACAGGAGAGGTACAAATTGGATAAGGTTGATTTTTGCTGTGGAAATGTTGCTTTTTCCTCTGCGATTTAATGGCATTGGGCTCATTTAGTGACTTTTTTCTCTTAGCTTTTAGGGTAATGTCAATGGGATGGTTTTAATATTTATTTATAGAATATGTGATTGCTCTAGACGAGTATTATTCATGTGAATGTTCTTGCCATCCCACACATAGTACAGACTTTTGACTTTTTAAGATCTTTTCTTATTGTGGCCAAGAACTGCCTACTTAGTTTAGAGACTGTCTGACCTAAGAAAAAAGTTGCAATAAGTTGATTTAGTGATCAGAACTTATTTCCATTCAAAAGCTGTAACGGGGGTTGTGGTGGTGAATGACGAGGGTGAGGAAACCGGGTATCAACTGAAAACTTTAAAACGAAACTAAAAAAGGAAACACACTTTAAATACAAAACAAAAGGCAAAACTCGGAATAACACAGAACACTGAACCAACACACATGGGAAGCAGTGACATCATTGGAATGTTAACAATCGACAAAGACATGGGAGAACATGAGGGTTTATATATACAGGATAATGGGAGACACCTGACGAGACTAACATGGGAAGTGGCAAACGAGATGGAAACACAATGGATCACACAGGAGGCAACAGGAAGTAACGAGACACGACAGGACTGTGGCAAAAGCTAAGTAAAATGTGCAATTTTACTGGCCACTACCCACTTAAAAATAATAGTTCTTAATTGAGATTTGGTTCCTTAACATCCATGGTATCTTTTGATTACACATAAAGTTATTTATATTGGGAAAATGGTTATTTAGATTATGTATTATTTAGGAGTGAACTGAGCCCCCAAAACAAATGAAAAACTATGCCATTTATTTTGAAGTTAAAAGTGTTGCTTTGTTTTCGTGAGAACTCTTGATAAGGATCTGGGGTTTTTTTTCTTTGGAGGAGGTCATTTCAATTTGGTTCATTTCAAGAAGACAGTAGGTTCGATTAGTTCAGTTTCTCCTGTTAGAGGCTGTCACTTCTGAGCTGGGTAATACTGCCCATATGCAGGCCCTAATTATTTACTCTGCAGGCAGAGATCAAGGTCATGCTTGTTATACCATCATCCAATTCACACAATCAGATTCAATCCACACAATCAGAGATCTCACAAAGAGAACTAATCTCGTTCTTTCACAAGCAATTATCTTGATGTAACCGGCTGGTAGGAGATGCACCGCCCGGCCCAGATGAAGGCAATGACTTTCATTTTGCATCAGGCCCAGGATGCGGCAGAGATCCGTGGCTAAGTTAAACTGTCAATCTGTGCTTCTATTGGAAAATTTGAGCTAAATTAAAGAGAGCTCCAGCACTGGATTGTGGCCAAAACAATTAAGGAGCACTAGCATGGACATAACAGATGACGCTTAGGAGGGCTGCATTTCCCCAGTGTCCATTCACAATCTATGACCATTTTCAAAGAATAGCAACAGAATTCACTGTGCGACATATGCTTTGATCAAATATCAAACACATTGCAGCATAACAAACACCATCAAAAAAATCAGTGTTCTGTAAATACAGAGATATCTGACTGTCTTCCTGTCTGTATTGTGTGGGACCTTGTGGAAGGACACGGCTGTTTTTCCCTAGACTTCAGCAGCAAGCAATAAAATGAGTGACAAACAAGACAAGCAGCCATATGCGATCAATGTCTTCAGAAATGGAATAAAGAGAGAGAGAGAAAGAGAGAGAGCGAGACAGAGACAGAGAGAGACTGAGAGAGAGAGAGAAAAGCACTCTCTAAACAGGACAGGACAGTACACATGTGCATTACTAAAAACAATCCAAGTTCTGTAAAGCCTTACAGTGATACTTGTGATGCCCACTAACCGAAAACATCCACAGATATAACCTCATAGATGTCTCATTGATAAATAGATAAGTTAAAAACCGTTCCCTTTATCACATTTAGGTCATTTAGTTGGAATTAACTTTATTTTCTACAAAATTATTATTCCTGTCTAAATAACTGTCCAAATTCTTTTAAGATTAGTATAACCTACATACACTCACCTAAAGGATTATCAGGAACAGTTGTTCAATTTCTCATTAATGCAACTATCTAATCAACCAATCACATGGCAGTTGCTTCACTGCATTTATGGGTTGGTTCTGGTCAAAACAATCTCCTGAACTCCAAACTGAATGTCAGAATGGGAAAGAAAGGTGATTTAAGCAGTTTTGAGTGTGGCATGGTTGTTGGTGCCAGACGGGCCGGTCTGAGTATTTCACAATCTGCTCACTTACTGGGATTTTCACGCACAACCAAGGTTTGTAGCAAAGCATTTGTGAATCCTCAACACGCACAACCTTGAGGCGGATGGGCTACAACAGCAGAAGACCCCACCGGGTGCCACTCATCTCCACTACAAACAGGAAAAAGAGGCACAATTTGCACGAGCTCACCAAAATTGGACAGTTGAAGACTGGAAAAATGTTGCCTGTTCTGATGAGTCTCGATTTCTGTTTCTCGATTTCTATCTGAGACATTCAGATGATAGAGTCAGAAGGCATGTCCATCCCTTCATGACCACCATGTGCCATCCTCTGATGCTGCTTCCAGCAGGATAATGCACCATGTCACAAAGCTCGAATCATTTCAGATTGGTTTCTTGAACATGACAATGAGTTCACGGCACTAAAATGCCCCACAGTCTCCAGATCTCAACCCAATAGAGCATCTTTGGGATGTGGTGGAACGGGAGCTTCATGTTCTGGATGTGCATCCCACAAATCTCCATCAACTGCAAGATGCTCCTATCAATATGACCAACATTTCTAAAGAATGCTTTCAGCAGCTTGTTGAATCAATGCCACGTAGAATTAAGGCAGTTCTGAAGGTGAAAGGGGGTCAAACACAGTATTAGTGTGGTGTTCCTAATAACCCTTTAGGTGAATGTATTTTGGCACTACTGATGATTCTTACTCTCTTCAACCTTATTTGACATGTTCCTTGTTAATAATTACACGAATGCACTGTTATATAAAATAAAAATGATATCAATATGTTGTTTGATATTTGAAATCTAAAATAATCTTTATCACTTGTGTATAGAGGTAACTTACCTTGCTGCGGTCTGAGGACATGTATTGCATTAGACTCTACTGCCATCTACTGGTGAACAGACATTGATTATTTACTGGATTATCTGTAAAATAAAAAAACCTTGCACACAACCAATTTTGCTTTTGTTGGTCATTTCGTTCATGCATATCTACTATACAGTTAATTTGGAGTTTAATGTATTAATTGTATCAGGATCATTACCCCTGTAGCAGCCTACTCTGTCAAAAGAAATATATTTGGTCTATTTGAACTGTTCAGCACATTTTGAAGCCAATTACTTAGCTGCATTACTATTTTTAATTAGCTGTGGACAATTAGAGAAATGAAAACCTAACCCTAAGAGGCACTCTCTGTTCAATTTCATTAATGAAAATGATGTGCATATAGCTCTAGGTTTGACAAATCATTGAGCATTAATCAGAGAGATACCATTTTGTTACTTTTGAAATAAGGCAAATGTACTTAGTGGAGTTTAAAGGAATATATTTACCTGTTATTTTCTTAATTGCTCTGGCATGTCAGCTATAGAGTTCAGAGGAGTGATTTATATGGCATTCTATTACAGACCACATTTTAGACCGATTATATATATTCTTTAAAGGGCAGACTAATCAATATATAAATTGTAGTTATTATCTTAAGGATGGTGAATTAGTAGGGAATTGCAAATTATGTGTTACTGGTCAAATTGTCATATCAATCAAATACAAATATAGGCCGCATAATTTCCTTAAACAGAAAGTACAAGAACAATTAATAGCTTTATTTGTTTTCCACTCTGCTTGTTACATTTTTCAAGTCTGGTGATCCATTTTTTTTATTCAACTTCTCTTCTATCATGTGATTGGCAATAAATCTTGAATACAACGCTCCACCTGTATATTATATTTACTGTGTATACGAGGTTTTACACATTTTAGTATTTCAGTTAATATACTGTAGCAACTCAAAATACTCCATAAATGTTCTTTATGTCATATAAATCTGTAGAATACTTTCTTCTGTGAAATAATAATAGATAATATCATAAATAGTTTTAATAAGTATCATTTAATTACAGTGGAAGAAAAATACATAAAATAAATAAATATAATAAACTCTTGAATAGATTGCTGTTTTATTTACATCGTCCATCCCATATTGAAGCAGAAGGGATTGACTTATGAATCACATATATAAATAAACGTTGCGCTAAAACAGAACATACAATTGCTATAATACTATGTCACTGAAAACAGACACAAATGTAAAAATGTCTCTCTGCCTGTGCGTCTTTAGCATCAGTAATACACACTTCTCTTCAGAATGTATGGCCGTCTTGATTTATTGGTGCGCAGTTGCCTTTTTAGTATATAGGGAGATTTCCTCTTCAGTGGACTGTCGCTGTTTTTGTCCAGCTCCAGATATTCTTGGTCGTCTTGAAGCTGAAATGAAAAAAGGAACGTTTTAACTGTTTCCGCCAGCGCCACTCAGATTATTACAGGGCTGAAAATCACAGCAATTGGGTAGACAATGCTGTCAATCCCGGCTGATGCTCAGTTTGTCTCCTGGCTGTTACCAATCAAGATGTATAACTGATGGAGTCTACTTCTCAAAATGATAGAGGCCGCACTCTAAAGACAGGGGTCCTTTTGTTATCTTTAATGACCCATGAATTGACCCTTGAACTAGTGATTTAGCAAAATTGCATGGCACTTTTAAGCAAGGCAATTTACTCCAGATTTGTCGAGAAAATGCTTTGCAATTTGCGATCTATACAATATTTCAGTAATGCTTTACAATACGATTTCAATTGTTAACATTAGTGAACTACCGGTATATCATTTAAGACTTTTTATTAGTTTTAGTAAATGGTTATTGAACATCTACATCTGCTTACAAAAAGTTATTGCTCATTGTTATTTCATGTTATTATTGTAAAGGTCTTGTAAATATTTCTTCTCATGCTGCTTTTTATGTAAATCTGCGTCGATATTTATTTAAAATGTACAAAATCAGCCCATTTATATATATATTGTTAATTGCAAAGCATTTTTATAGTTTCCTGTTTTTGCTTTGTGTTAGAGCATGTCAATCGTTCATTGTCTCAATGTGTTTGTCAGTTCTCACCTCTCTTGGCTGCAGAACCCTGCAGAGGTTCTGAAGGTCATGCATTTCCTCAAGCATTTGTGCGAGGGTACCCGAGACCCTCTGCTCATAGTCAGTGTGAACCTCCGCATCCTCCAGCTCCTCCTCGCTGCCCCAGGCCTCCTGCCTCGACTCCCAGAGACCGTTCATCAACCTGCACACATCCTGGAGAGGCAGCTGCCACAAGGGGGAGATTTGCTTGCCCTGCTTTACCTGCACAGCACACACCACGAAAGAGCAAAAATGTTTACAATAACTCACTCTCATCTTTATTTCTCCTTATATAAAAGTCATGCTGTCTCCCACCATTACTATTTTCTCTATTCACTTACAGGGTGCCAATACTGGATAAGCACTTTTTGAGATTTCTCTAGCCACTTTATTGTCCTTCACAGGAAGACTCTAACAAGATCAAGGCCTGCCGTGATATCTGGAAATCTGTTTTCAACCTGTTGGCTGCTATTTTGGGTAAGTCTTATATTACATTGTTGTTAAATAACACAATCCCCTTTCAGTTTATGGATCTGATATTAAAAATTAGTGTAAATATTCTCTTTAACTCAAAGATATCAAACCGAAAGAATTTTCCTTATTAAATAACTGTATATGACCCGCAGTCAGTTGATCTGCCTGCCATTAAATGAACTCTATTTCACTACATTTAATTAGACTTGGCCAGCAGACATTAGCCTTATCAAATATTAGCCTTAAAGACATAATATTTAATGTCCCTATTTAAAGTCATGATTGTACATTAACTCTGCAGCGGTGAGGATTTCTATACTGAAAGTTATAAAAGCTGTCTTGCCAGAAATTGTAGTCAGGGTTAAAAAATAAAATCTGAATATAATGACAAACTCCACGATGCCATGCTATTCTCTATTGATAATGGATAATAGTCAGATGTGCTGATGATAGATAATGGATGTTGCGTTGCAGAATATTACTCAATGAATGAATGAAGGCAGCTGAGCATCATTATGGGCAATGCACATCATTTGGTTCACCAATAGAGCGAAAAGGCTTCATCCATTTTGCTTTTTGAGTGCTCTGCTCCTTATTTGCTACCCGAATCAATATTTAACAAAAATGTGTCATTTTGTGGTAAGTGTAACATCACTTAGCATCTAAATTAATGAACCACTGTGCATGGTATTTATGAAGACAATAACCTTTTTATCAATCATTAAGTGACTGTAGCACAAACAAAGATTTACTATAAATCTCAAAGCCACATGCTATTCTGTGAAAGAGAGTTGTGATGGATTGTGATATTAAAGTTAGCTGGTAAAGAGTATTCTTTATATTGAATATACTCTGCTGTAATTTTTTATGAGGTATATATTTATATTTATCAATTATTCTTTTTTTTTTACCAGTTTTTCTGTACTTGTACCATAAAACCAGAAACGATGAAATAACCATGACTTTCATTTAAAATTCAGCTGCCCAATAGTCAAAGGGCATAGCTATATTAAGGCCCCATATAAGGCCAGTATTGCCTCTGTTGGCTTACACTCAACAGGTGTTTTAAAAGCAATACTGTACCTTTGAAGTGAGGAGACTTCTCAGTACCTCTTCCTCTAATGCCCTTTTTCCCTGGTCTATATCTGTAGAAGGAAAAAGCACACAATGTGACTGGGAATATACGCATCAAAGTACAGATAAACTAGGGATGGGTTTATTGTCTGGAGTAGAGAGTGTTTTAATTCAGTTAGATCTAAAGAAAAAAGGAAATGGGTTTTTGAGATGTGTAAGATACAACACTTGCCCAGCAACATCTATAAAATCTATAATGTTTTACATAATGTCTGTAAGACTTTTAGAGTTCTAAGTAAGTGACTTTCTTTTTTATTTCAAAGGGAAATTGTGATTCTTGATATCAGTAAGATATATCTGTATATATATATGCAGATAGTTACTGTATTCTAAAATGAAGAACATAAAATGTTCTTATTTATTTAATATAAAGATTAGCCATCAAATATCATCATAAAATATTTATCTTCCAATATATTAAGAATTTTGAATGGTAATTAAATGTTGCTTAAGCAGCAGTAAAATCAGTCAGTATTAAGTGATAAAAATGAACCTACCTGAACATAGTCCATTACACAATAAAAAAAGGACCAAAACGGAGGTCAGCTGCATCTGCATTTTGTTTGTAGTCCCACAGTTTCTGCACATTCAAGCTGGGCCCAAGTCCATAGGGTTAAAGGTCATAAAATGGTATGAAAACGGATGGAAGAATAAGAGAAATAAGTTACAGAGACAGACAGAGAAAATCTCAGCGCGTCCTGCAGAAGTCTCGAATCTCACAATGACCTCTTCCTCTTTTCTTATTCAACCTGTTTGCTGTGTCTTCTCTTGGCTTTCTCAGAGGTGAAGTGAGGAATGGCGGGCTCCATTCCACCCAGTATATAAGAGCCTCTCTGATGTCAGAGGAGCCGCACTATCATTCCTACCCCTCCCGTATCCATCTCCATATCTCTCTCTCTCTCTCTATCCCTCCCTCCATGCCCCCTTGTCCTGTGTCATGATGACATCAGCAAACACCTCAGAAACCACTTTGATTGTTGACGTCAAAACTTCCATAAATGCTAATTTTATGTTCCCCTCTTCATTCTAAAGGAGATAGAGAGGGGTGTGGAATTTATGATTAGTTCTTGTGTGGTGATGAAAGATAAAATAGGATGTTGGATGCCTTCATCTGAGCTCATTGATATTGAAAAGTCTTCAAGAATGACCAATTTTTGCCGTACTTTTCCAACATACTTTCCATTGTTATATGTTGCTCACTGTGCCGAGATAAAATGTCAATTGTTTTGAGAGTACAAAATGTGATGTTCAGCTAAGAAAGATTATCTAAGTACATTCTGTAATGAAACTGATTGCTTTCAAAAACAAATATCTTATCCAGATAGGCTAGATGATAACCAAATGACAGGGTTGAATTAATATTTATATTATGAGGCATTATTATTCATAAAAATAGTAGAGACCAGGGAGTGTTGAAAGACTGTTTGAGTTGTCTCACTGTCATTTCAATCAAAATGAGCTACAAGAGTGAAATCACTTTCACAAATGACATCCAACCTGCTGTGGTCACAGAGGAAGTTTGTAAGACTCTTTACGGGAGAAATATAAAACCAATATTCAAAAATTTAACAAAAATAAAATAACTTAAATGATCCGTGTTAGAGCCCATTCATGTAGTGGGGAATGTTGGAACTGTCACAGTTATGTTCTATTCTTACTTTTCATGGACTTTTATTTCGTTTATCTTCAGTCACAACAGTTTTTGTACCAAGTTTCCCGCCAGTCTTTAGTTTCTATGGACACTAATTAATCGTCACAGCTGCTTATCATTTAGTTCATTATCTCTGTCTATTTAAGTTCCTTTGTTTGCGTCATCCAGTGTTGGTTATTGTTTGTCAGCCTCTTGGTCGCCAACAACCCTTGTCTCGGTTTGGAAAAGGAGCCCTTTTTCTCGGGAGCGTAGAAAAGGCTTTCTAATTTTGGACTATTAGTTTCCTTTAATTCAACTGGGACTGCAAAGCCCTTTTGATGATGAGACTTTAAAGCGTCTTTTTTTTTTGGATCAGGGCAAACTATCACCATCCAGTAGAGCTCCCAGAAACCAATGACTTAGCTGGGAGGAGGTCATCATCTAGAGTCTTGGAGCGTCTACCCCCGATCTGTACAGCAGCCACAGCCTGACCCAGAGCCCAGCCTGTCACCACCCCAACTGACAAAGCCTGGAACCCGGAAACTTCCGCCTGCCGAGACATGTGAGCCTACACCTGAGGAACCAAGGACAGTGCCCACCATTGCCCCGGAGCCGAAGCCATCTGACCGTGTCCGCGGGAGTTTGAGGGTTTAGACCGGCATCAAGAATATTTTGTTATCTATTCTCATCAGTCCTCAGCCAGTCATGCCACCCAGTCGTCATCGTCCATCTGTCACCTCTACCTCCTCTCAGTGGTATGGTTGCACCTCGGACCCACCTCCATCCTCTGCCCTCAGCGCTCTGATCAATACCGCCTGGCCACTCCTCCCATCTCCACCATGGCTATTACCTCCATCTCCTCTTCGGTTTCTCCTGCCTGCTATCACCAGCCCTACTATTGTCCCTCTCACCAACCCTTCCAGCCCTGCTTCTCGTCCACCTCCAAAATCCCTGCCCTCTCACCTACGATGTCGTGCCTTCCAGGAGGGGGCGTGCTGTCACAGTTATGTTCTGTTAATTAATTTTCTTCAACTTTTAATGAATTAAGTTTTAGTTTATCTTCAGTCACATGTTTCCTTTTGTTTCTGGTTTCTTGCCAGTCTTTAGTTTCTATAGACACTAATTAATCGTCATTGCAGCTTATAATTTAGTTCATTGTCTTTGGCAATTTAAGTTCCTCTGTTTGTGTCGGTTATTGTCTGTCAACACCTTGGTTCTCAACCCTTCTCAATTTTGGAATTATTGTTACCTAATCAAGACTATTTGGATTTATCGTCGTCTTGTGCAGCCAAAAGCGTGGTAGTAAAATCAACACTCTTTTGTAGTTAATTTTAATTAACTGTTTGTAATTCATTTAAACAGATTTAAGCTTAAATGCCTAACCAATTAAAATTTTTGCAGATACATATGATTTCAGTTTGATTTGGGGGCTTCCAAAAAAAATTGTTTACTTTTCTTTTTAATGAATTAAGAATTTTTTTTTTTTTTTTTCAAATTTGCAGAACCATTCCAGTATTGGAGTAGGCTATAATAACATCAACACTCTTTTGCAATTAATTGAAACATATTTGTGCTTAGAGTATATGTCTGAATAATTCAGATGTAGCAGATGTGTATATCTAAGTATCCATTTGTGACACATTCTTTTAAAAATAAAGGTTCTAAAAAAAAAGTTTATTTTCAGCAATCCTGTAGAAGAACCGGTAGCACTTTATGCTACGGTCCGGTTTCCCATGTCTATTCAATGTACTTATTTTATGAATTTCAATAACTGGGTAATAACTAGGTACTAAACTTAACCTTAACCCATGTAGTTACCTTATATTACCTAGTGCTTTGTTAGGTAAGTACAAGTACAGTAAAAAAAAAAAAGTGCAACCACCATTTTGTCAAAAACCCTTTCAGTGAAACATGTTATGTTTAGTGTAAAGAACATGTAATGCTCCTTTTCCACTATACAGAATCTTAAAGGTTCCATGGAAGTTAAAGGTTCTGCTTGGCACTTCAAAAGAACCTTTATTTCGTTTTTTGTAGCGTGGAAATACAGACGTTGAAACAAAACAACACAACCAGTACCCGTAACAGTGGTACAGGACAGAGATGCTATCACATCAGCTCCACAGTTCTCCAAAAGGCGAGTTTTGTCGCCTCCCTCCGTGTGAAGTGGGCCGGACCTATTTGAAACTCTTACTTTGAAGCTCGCAAGTTGTTCAACTTTTTTTTTCCACCACCAGCACTTCACGGGTACTTTCTTGATTAGATTTATGCGCCCCGTTCTGTCGCACGATGCCTTGGATCTGACCTGTGATCATATTGACACACGATGGCTCCTTTTGGGAAAAACTTTCTGAAGGCGCGTTTGAAGAACAGGTATGACTCAAACCATCCATTTCATTTGAGATTGCACCACAGACCTTTAATTGAATATATAAACATATTAATTAGGTCGAAACAAGTGTAAAAGGTGAGAAGCAATTCATTATTTTTCTTTGATAATAAGTCTGTGTCTTTTCCCCCTACAGTAGTTACTGTTAGAGACTGTAATAAACTCTTCACTGAACACAGCACTTGCTCTCACTAAAGTGTTTCGCTGCATGGTCGCAGAGAGTCGAGTTACACTAATGTTGTTGTTCTGCTTGCTCTTGCCTCTCCAGGATGAAGGTACCTGGCGTTAAGAAACGCCAAATGAGTGACATTTTTTTCTTCAAAATATAAAATCCTGTATTACGACGGATGTGCGTGTTAATGCGCGAGTGTTTGATGAAATGAACTGGAATGGCTTGATATTGAATGTGGTGTTGCAAGTAGGTTTAACTTGAATCGTCTGTAATAGAGTCTATATTTATGACTTGTTACATTGCTTTTGCTTTAGAGAAAAGCTTTAAGTCGAGGATTCTGGGTGTAAAAAAAATGTAAGCATGTGTTATTTTTAATTATATACGCAAAAACAAAATATTATATATTTATAATTATATATTTTTAATTA
The DNA here is from genome assembly GCA_037043235.1 of Rhodeus uyekii. Classification (NCBI taxonomy): domain Eukaryota; kingdom Metazoa; phylum Chordata; class Actinopteri; order Cypriniformes; family Acheilognathidae; genus Rhodeus; species Rhodeus uyekii. The sequence continues at coordinate 1,361,933 of JAWRVZ010000003.1, forward strand.
TTTAATTATAATTATCAAGTATATACGCACTGAAAATATTTCAGTTAACAAAAGTTAAGAGTGTGCTAAATGTGTACACTGGCGAACATAAATTTGCATAATCAGGTAACCATAGCAACCTTAATTACACAGTAGCTGTCGGTATCGAATGAGACAGGATGTCAAAATGTAAGTGTATTGTCATTGTTTATTTCATTAGAGACGTACAAGTCTTAAATATTATAACAAAAATCATCAGTTCTTTCTTAAAAGATCTTTCATAGCTTATAGTTGAGGGATACCTAGACTCTGTGGCGTCAACAAAAAAAATAGTCCTCGTGAGATGAACTTCAATTGAGCCCATAAATTACTGACAGAAATTAGTTTTTTAAAAGTTTGCACACTATAAGTTTCTGTCATCGACGCCATTTTAAGTTGGTTTTTAAGTGCCCTAATTTACTTTTGATGTCTCACTGTTTCCATGTAGTCTAAATTGTAAATTATTCAATAGTGTTTGTTGTAGTGCTGATTAAAGAGGACTCAGGGTTTATGTTATGTTTTGCCAGATTTTTTTCTCCATGTTCTTTGCTAAAACGTTTTTTGCACAGCAAGACATTTTCGTTTTTCTTACCAGTCTTTTAACAGTTTAATCTTGAGACAAAACGAGGAGGCATTATACTTTTATGATGCTGTAAAATCACCTTTAAAGTATAAGCCAACTGCAATTATCTCAAATGTTCAGAGGGAAATCTAATCAAAGGTAATCTAACTCTGTGTCTGCTTTATTTAATGTGGTCCTTACAGAATGACATTTGATTTATACATTATTTAATTAATAGACATGCTTTGTTTTGTGGACTTATAGCCTAACAGCGCCAGTCTAAAATTGGTGGTGGTTATTACACTTAGCTAAATTACCACACCTGCCATAATTGTGTGGTTATTTTAGTACATGATGTCCCTCTATTAAGGCCTAAATAGAACCCAGTTTTAACCTGTACTTTGCTTTACTAGTGCTATTGAAACAATCCGCTCTACCTAAAATGCAATGAAAATGTTTTGTCTTCTTAATTATGCTATTCAGGTAAAGCAAATTTATTCTTCCTTCTATTTTACTATGGATGGATAGCACATTTCCAACATTTTACGTGAGAATTCACCTTTTGCCCGTCTCCAGTTCACATGTGCCCACTAAAATCTCTCTGCCTTCTCAGATACCTGTTAATGGATCATTTGACACAGACAGTACCCATATAATATGATCTCACAGCTGCTCTTAACTTACATGGTCATAAATGGCAGTACTGCCACATGAGGATTTATTATTTACAACTTTGACTAAATGCATTAATATAAAGATAATGAATTTTGTTAATGAGACATATCATTGAAAGACCCGCACATCTTTATTAAATTGATGTTTTATTTCCAAAACATAATTTTGTACAGCCTAATAAACCTTGATAGACTGACTCTTAAGGAAATGATGTTCCTTGTCCAGCCACTGTGTTGAGTCTGTAGAATGATACAGCATGTTCTCTGTAGTCCAGTGATCATGTTTTGTTTTGCTCCATGGGATCAGAAGCAGAATGTTCTGTTCTTTTCACTTTCAGTGGTTATCTGACAATGTTTCTGGTATTGTGATTATTAGGATAAACAGATACATCAAATCTACATTTAAAAACAAGCTTTTATTTCATGCAATGTGGACTAAATTACTCATCACAAAGATGCCACTATATTCACTTATGTTTCTGAAAATGCAAACAACAGACAATTTGTAAAAAAAAATATACAGCTTTACCCCATTCTTTGTCATATTCATGAAATGGACATTTATAATTTTCCATTATCTCACAATACAACTTGTTGGCAGGATGTATGTAACAGGATGCTGCTGGTCACCATTGATTTTCCCACTAGACAAACACAGGTGCTTCCATTCCCCCTCATTTGTTTCCTGTACTCATGACAATTTTGGAAAAGACTAAATAAAGTACACCATTTCATGAAAACAATATTGAATTCCCAGTGTAGACCATTCTAACACTTCATGTTGCTCAGACTCATTCAAAAAGCTCCTTAAATGGATACAAATTGTATAGCAAGCCAAGGAAACACATTGTTAACCAGTTGAGTCTAAATGCTTGTATCGTATTGTGGCATATTGTCTATTTCAGTGTAATGTGTCTGACATGTGTGAACAGGCCACTATATACTTTTACTTGCTTATTATGTAAATGCCAGGGTTGCACACTTTTATTATGATGTCATGTGGAATTACTAGCACAGGTGTGAATGCGGGATTAACTTCAAAATATTCAACAAGTTACATTTATGTCATACAACATTTAACAAATGTCAGTCTTGCATTTAGTTTTGTATACTGTTTCGGTCTAACATAAAGACTTTTGACCCTACACAGTATATTCAAGCATTGCATCAGTTTGTCTATCAACACACAGGCAGTGTATTAGGTGGTCTGCGACGTGAATAGCTCAAATATTTACTTTTGTGTGGAGTAGCAGCAGGGTCTTCTAAATATTAACTAACTACCTGCATTCTTGCATATATATTGCATTCTTCTGAGATCATACGTTAAGAAAAAATACTTATATGTGCTTTTTTTTACAAGAATGTCAGTTGTCAAACTATCTATTTATTTAGCTAATAAATAAGCTTTTCCTCTGGATTTTAATTTCCCTCTACAATATTCTGATCTAAGCAGTGTTGCCAGATTGGGGGGGTTTCCGCCCAATTGGGCTCCTTTTGGTCACATCCGACTGGAAAAAAATGCATTGGGCTGGTTGATAAAATTTGGGCTGGCTTTTGATGCATAAAAACCCGCCCAAATTTCATATAAATGCATATAAATTTCATTAAAACAAAGGAGCTACAAACAAATAATTTCTCACGCTAACGTTACGTTATAGTATTTATTTTATTGTTAGCTAGCTACTGCTGTATTATAGTCAAGTCAATATAGACCACAATTTTACACAACTGGAGTTGATCAAAAGTGCTTTATAGTGAGAAATATAATGAGAATTTAAAAGGAAGGGGGAAAAGGGTTAAAAAATCAGTAAAAAAAAACCACATCCAGTGATGTTCAGAGATAGACTGTTCCAGAGCTTTGGGGCAACTACAGAGTATAATAATGTATTTTTATTATTTATTATTATGTAAATGTTATTATTATTGTCTTACATATAACCATAATAATAATGATAATAATTAACAATTTGTCCCCCTAATTCATATAGTTCATAACTGTTATCCTTTTCTTAATATTTCATTATTTGGCTTTATTGCATAAAATGACCATGTAGTTTTAATTGTAGTTTTAAAAGATAATTACAGTTGTGACTGTGGTTGTTTATAATACACACGTGTTATATCTCTTTACCAGGTCTAAGGTTGTAGAGGAGACACCAGGGAAGGAAATCCAGGTGCTTGTGTGTCGTGAAGAAAAAGTAGTCTGTGGTGTGACCAAGCACACAACCTGTGCAGATATAGTTAAGGCTTTATTGGAGGACCACAAGACAATACCAGAGAGTAAGAGGATCTTAGATGGGGAACCTAAAGACTTCTGCATCTTGGAGCGGTGGAAGGGTTTTGAGAGAGCGCTGCCACCTCTCACTCGTATCCTCCGGCTGTGGAACGCTTGGGGCGATGAGAGACCTTTCATACAGTTTGTCCTCATAAAGACCAGTGATTTTGTACCATCATCCAAGGGAGCCAAGAGGGCCTCAAAGTCTAGAGGAGCGAGGTCCAAGAGATGGGACCAAGGACCTGCACAGTACGCCAAGACTGTATCTGCAGAGAAGCAGAAGCGCATGGTGAAGAAGGCCTTCCGTAAACTGGAGACGCTCCAGAAAGGAGAGACATCCGAGGGCTCAGAAGAGATCAACAAGCTTGTATGGTTGATCATCTCCCAGGATCAGACCATCCGGCAGCAGTTTCAACAGATGCGTGAGCTAGACTTGGAGATTGAACATACAGAGGGACAACAGAGGAACAGCCCCATAACTGAGAGTGAGGACGACCAATTTCTGTCCTTGTCCCAATTTGACAACCAGCTGCAGGAGTACCTGTACACCAGTGATGGAATCGAGCAACTAGAACTACATGTTTGCAGGCACCAAGAACTCATTGACCAGCTCTCTCGTGATATTGACTTAGAGCTGAAGAACTGGACTTCAGATTTAGAGGATTTAAAAGGAGCAGCAGCTGCTTGTCCAGAACTAACGCTGGAATCCAACCACTTATTGTCCTCCTCAGATCTTGTAGAGTTGGAAAGCTTACACAATGAACTAGAGGCAAGCATGAGAGCTGGGCTTTCCCTCCATGTCCAAACGCAGGAAATCGAGAAGGAACTGCAGCGGAACAAAACAGCTCTACAGTCCCAGAACCAGGAATACCAGCATCTAATTGCCCAACTCAGTGCTCTTGAGCTGGGGGCCTGTCCGGACCAGCCTAGCCCTGTTTCTCTGAAGAGCCAGATCAGGGCCACTGTCTCTCAGCAGACAACAGGCAAGGTCAGACAGACATGCTCCCCTACAGATGCAACAGATACGGACTCAGACACTGGAATAAGCTCTACTCACAGTCAGGATTCACTGTCACCCTGTGTGGACAGGTCGCCTCCTCTGGACACCGATGTTTGAAGCTGAAGATTAATTATGTTTTAGCCAGCAGTCATATCACCCTGTAGGCTAAGATCGGTTTTCCACTAAAGCTAAGCTGTGTTGAGCCTGGTCAGTACCTGGATGGGAGACGTCCAGTGAAGACCAGGTAGCTGCTTGAAGAGATGTTAGTGTGTTCAGCAGAGGTGTTCACCCTGTGATCTGTGTGGGTCCTAACACCCCAGTATAATGATGGGGACACTATACTGTCAAAAAGCGCTGTCTTTTGGATGAAACCGAGGTCCTGACTCCCAGGATGTCCTTCGAAAAAGAGTAGGGGTGTAACCTCGGCTATATGGCCAAAAAATTGCCCATTGACCTCATGTCCTCCTATCATCCCTATATATCCGTGTCCTCTCCTCCAATAAGCTGGTGGATGCTACACAGTAGTGCTGGTTGAGGAGATCCCCCCCCTTCTATATGTAAAGTGGTATGAGTACACTGAAAGTGCTACATAAATGTAAAAAAATATTATTATTAATACATACATTTACTTATTGACTCCAACAACAAAACACACCTTAAATGGATATTTCAAAAATCATCAAGAAAAAATATTTGTGGTTACAAATGACAATTGAAAAAAATCATGCAAAAAAATTTAAGAAAATCATACAATTTTGGAAAAATAAATGATGACAAAACTATGATGAACTATCCATTTAACATGTGTTAAGCTGTTATAGTTATAAATATTGATGTGAATTTATTTATTAATTCTTAGTCCTCATGTTTTTTCTCCCTATTAGAATATGCACTTAGTATGCACTTAAAGCCCATATTAAAAATATAAAATCATTTTCTCAATAAGCTGCACAAATTGTTGGGTTTCATTCATCTTAAAAAAATGACCCTTATCCTGTGTTTATTTTTTAAAACCTGATATTTATTTAGTAATGTTTAATCTATATGAACGATACTCTAATAAAAGATCATACACTTGTTTTATATTAAAACAAGCTTTTATATAGACTTTGTATATAAGCTTGACTTTTTAACCGGTTTCTTTTAAAAAATGTACAGTATAAACAGATAAAAGTTATCACATATGCATAATTTATTTGGTTTTGTCTTTCAAACGAAATTGATCAATATTCAAATTCATTTGATACTTAGAGCATTTTTAGCACAACTAAAATGATGTGATGGCATTTCCCTCAGTGTTTTTGCGATGTAAGATGTGTTCTGAACTATAGTCACCGTACACTGCGACTCACGTTCCCTTCACAGCTAAACAGCACTCAAAGAATCCATTCTGACACTAGTACAAACACAAGTAAGGAATATTTGAATTCTAATGGGAAAACCGTTCTACTTTTTTCAGTCCTTTTGCTTCAAGTAATTGCCTCATTCTTTCCTTAAAACCTGCAAACAGCAGAGACTTAGCAGTACTATTAGACTGCGGTCTCATTGCTTCATTGAATTTATGCTGGGTCTTTAATGCCAAGTTCCTGAAGAGTAACAACATGTTACGCTGCTGTCATTCAGCGTGACTCATAACAAATGGGATTTTAAAGAAGGCTCCATTTTGTAATGCAAAACAAATGGGTTTTAAACAGTTGCATTATGCAGCAGGCCTTGGTATTCAGAGGGTGCTAATGAAGCCTTGCTTCATTGGATCCTTTTGAGTGCCGGCTTCGCACTGAGATAATTACCAAATTCCTCCTCATTGGCTCTGATCCCACACAGCACCCCGTGTAGGGTGTTGCCAATACAAAGTGCAAGGGCTCTTTAATGTCTTCACTGCCAGCGTTGTGACTTGTTTACCTCCAATGTCAGGAACCATAGGACTGCCAGGACTCTGTCACGGCCGTAATTTCCTGTGCGAAAATGGCAATTACTGACTTTTATCTCTCGCAACTGCTGTGGTATTTCCAGCACTAACAATTATACCAGCCAATTCTTGAAAACAGTCCTTTAAGATTGTGTCAGAGCAGCTCCCCCGTGTTAAACTTTCAATTTTCGTCAGGACTTTGGCATCCTTACAGGCCATTTGGCTAAAAATCCAACCATAAGTGAAGTGGCATAAAAGGAGAAGAAGGATGGACTTTTACATGGCAAGTCATTTTGCCATCATGTAACAAGACACTTCACTAGATCAAGGAACCCATTCTATTCAATTTCATAAACACATAATGTTGTTTCTGATCCAACAAGTGATTGGATCATCTCAAGACAAAATAGTCTTGCCGCCTGCATGCTGCAATCTTCAAAAACAACAGTCACATTAAATTGTCAGTTTGCCTTGACATTTCCTGAATGGTTGGGGGCTTTTTTCCACTTAAGTCAGTGATTTGTATGTTAATGTTTCTCTCATTCAAACCAGTGAGCTTTGAATTTGTACCAAAGAGCAAATAAACTAATTTTAAGATCTCTTTTTGACTGAGTCACTGTATTTTTAGCCATTGTTCAGAAGAAACCGTGTGGGAGATGGTGATGTTAACAGGATTATGGAAACCGCAGAATTGCCAGCTTGACAGCAAAGCGCAGCTCTTTTGTTTTTAATCTCTTAATTACATATTGAAAGCTGTAATATCTTGTATTAAAGGGTACCATTTTAAGTGCATAAAAGCATGTTGTACACAAACCCATCCTTATGTGACTGACTAGCAAATTTAGTTATCTTAGTTAAAACAACTGAAATGCTTCAAATGTCAAATAGAAACACCCATCGATCCTTTTACTTGGCATGCTGAAGTAAACTTTGCCATTTTAACATTATGCAAACATGTTTTATAGAGTTTTTCAGCCTTGTGGCAAGAACGGCGTATGTTCAAAGCATTCAGGCGAAACTGTGCGCACTTGCAGAATTTTGTCGGGGAACAGGTTCATCTGTTTTTGAATCTCATAAAAATAACTGCTTGCTATGTCTTTAACTCGCATGAATTTTGGCATGTCTGAACCTCTCCCATAGTCAACGGTAATTAATGGATAAAAGTATTTAAAGAGGGTGATGGCCTCTGACCAAACAATTTGAATTAAAATAAAATTAGTTAATTAATCACCCAAGGCAATCAAGGAATGCAACCATTTTTCGCTCTTGCTTCAGTTTTATACGGTATATATATATATATAACGAAGTATATATATATATAACGGTATATATATATATAACGAAGAGTGGTGAATTTTAACGTCCACTCTCAATATTTTATTTATTAATTTAAAAGATGCTCTGAAATCACTTAACAAGTCATGGTGATGGGACATGTCAGTAAATGCTCGTCACTTTTTTCACTCATAACTTCATATGGGGTTAAGAGAAGACCTTCATATGATTCACATCGTACAAATTCACCACCATGTAAAATAGCAATGTTTTCTTTGAGGAGCGTACTAATGGCTTCAGACTAAAAGCCACAAAACTCCAATTCAAGCTGTTGAAAGGTAAGAAGATGAATATATATAGTATAAATAAAGTGCTGTGATTTTACTTTACAAAGCCAAGCCTTCAGGGCTGTCATACAATGGCAATCAATCTTGCTTCTCCTAGACGTAGAGGCACAGCAGTATTTTTATTGCTTTACTTTGAATGAATTTGTATGAAGGCTCTAAAAACGCCTGCAGAGTCCTCTGTTTTGAAACAATTGGGAAGCACACACATGCATAGACCTCTCTTGGGTGGTCTTTTTGTCTTCATTCCCAGAAGGTGATGGTGGGTCTGAAACACCTTTACTGTACGTCTATATTTTTCTCTCTTGCCAGGCTCAGACGTTAATGTAGTCTTATTTTCTCAGAGCGTTTGCTTTGCCACAGGTATTCGCTAAGACTCATCAGCAAACCTCTTATTATAGCACCACAGAGAGAAAGAGGCAAGGGGGTTGCTTGTCGAGAGACAACAGAGGAAGGAAATAGATTAGGTCATTTACTAGATAGAAACAAATGCCTCTGAGAGAACTTAACTCAACAGGCAGAAAGCATTCAGACATAACTATTAAAAAATGCTGGTTAGCAAGAAGGATTAATGCAGTTCTTGGATTGCTGCCATGTTTTTTTTAATGCCAATCTGGCAAGTAAGACTCTTTCCATGTTTGTTCATAAGAAGAATTTGATGTTTTTACATTGGTTTGCATGAAGGCGAGACGTTTTCCTGTTCCTCCTCGCCACCCGCCCTCATAACCCTGGTGTGTCTCACTGATTAGCTGCTTATATAAACATTGCTTTTGCCGCCTCACCCTCTGTGCTTGAGTCTTCCTCAAAGCCTGGTCCTCATCTACCAATCTCTTCCTCCGAGGCCCTCTCTGCGCACACACACTCTGATTGCCTACGGCACAGAGAGTTTATCCATTACAGCTAATCAGCTTAAAGCCATGACCCCATCTTGTTTCTGCTGATTCGTATGGGTGGAGGAGACATTGGTGGTACTCATCTACAATTGAAAATTATAATGAACCGATTTTTTTTATTTGATAAAATCAACGCTTCTCATGAGTATTATTTGTGTGTGAATATATTCATTTTACTTTAGATTCCAGTTATTTTCAAAGCTAAATATTGTCATATTCGCTTGTTTTTAAGTCCCATTGACAAACGCTATTGCATTAATATTATCCTTATTGATGAATGCACCTTCAAGATGAGCATTTCTTCATTTGCTTTTAATCTTTTGATTCACCCAAGATCAAAACACGAGGGGCTACGCCGCTGAGTGAACGCACAAACACAGATGCTGCAGGTATATTCAGAAGTGTCTGTGATGAAGACTTTGAACTGAGAACTTCACTCTCACCACTTGTAGGGTTTGAAGTACCAATTATATAGAATCCATCCTAGCCTGGTTGAGATCTTGTACGACAGGCCTTTGATCACATGGATGCCCTGTCTCGCTTTCCCTCACTCATCCTGGCTTCGTGTGCTGGGCAAAGCACTAGTCTTGATGAACTTTATCCTCGGCACTCGGTTCTCTCCTCCCGGGTTTGTTTAGAAGACATAAAGAAGTTGATGTTAATTTCCTAAAAGCATGTCAAGCTCCTGACTGCTGACTGCATTGCATCAGAAAGCTCTTTTACCCGAAAGTCTTTTTTCTTTCAGGCATGTATGATAATGCTGACATTTACACTCACTTACATTTAAGAAAGAGAACATTATGTGAATAAATTATTTTGAAGCCGCTCTTTAACGCAAACCCTTACTCAACAGCTTGCCTCCGTGTACATAGGTCCATGTTGTGCATGTCAGATAATAGGCCTTCATATCTCTGAGATATACTGACAATATACTAACGTTTGTGGGTCTCTTTCCTCTTGCTTTTGTGCACTGAATGGGAGTGGTTTCCTCTGGAGTCAATGGTCAACATTTCCTGTTGAAGTCCAGAGTGAGAGCTTCGAGAAACATTGCACAGTTCAACCAACCTGGCTATCACCAATAAAAAAACATTGCTAAGATGAAAGAGCTATAACTCAAGGTTTTATTAAAAATCGAATTCACCAATTTGGTGTTAAATAAAAACCTAGAAGCAAATTTGGCAAAACAATATCAGTTGGTCCAGAAATGGATACTGCCCTCTTGCCTTACTCATAGTGTTTTAATAAACAGTTTTCTATTTTAATATATATATAATAATTTAATCCTGTGTTGGCAAAGCTGAATTTTCAGCAGCCATTACTTCAGAAATCATTCTTCATTTGATTTAGTGTTATAATTTCATATAATTTATTATTATTTCTTAAGAAATAGAAACGTCTCAATAGAAATATCCAGAAATGCAAGAATATAGGCATAAATTATGTTTAACAGAGTTTGAGAAGAGCACGTTCAGATAATATACCCAATCAGAGCGAGAGACTAATACATAGACCTGAATTGTTTCTGTTCCTTTTCCAGCATCATTCCTCCATCCCAATTCCACAATCTCGATTATTTCAACTTCGGAGCCCTCTTGTTGGACCACACGACAAATACGCATACTATATCTGATTACATGTAAGTCTGAATTTGTGAATACAGTCCAATAAGAAACAGCTTAAGTGTTCTTGACGAGTTCTTAAGGAATAATTCTTTAGCCTTGTTGGTTTAAGGCACAGGAGTCTCTTTATCTCAACAGACAGTGTCACAGAAATAAATATTGAAGACTAGTTTTGAAGAGGGGAAATATTAAAGTGTGACATTTTGATTAGCTCAAAAGCTTCTACAATATATAGATCAAATAAATTAATTTTTTTGTAAGACAGCTCTAGATGTGTTTTTGCCATGTTAGCCTGAAAGCAATATAATGTTTCATTAGCATGACTGTTTTTGTGTTGACATGGTGTCTATGAATCAAGACGTGGATTGTTCTTTTGAATACAGTGCCAACTTTCTTTACGTATACACTACATGCCCAAAAGTATGTATCTGGCCAACAAAATATTTAAGTAACAGTTAAGAAAACGTGAAGTTAATACTGTAAAATATTTTCCAATAGAGACAATTTGAAACACTGAAGTTGAAAGTTATGTATCTCTGAGTTACACAGCATTTTGTTCCATTTTTAACAATTTCGTTAGTTTGATTGATTCAATAGTTCACTCAAAAAGAAAAAATAATTTTAATAATAAATAAGTTTGTAGCTACTCTATCATTACTCTAAAAGTATATTGTACAGGAGGCTATGTAGTATCACAGGGAATGTGTAATAAAATTGGTATCTAGTGAACGGCTGCTGTGATTCTATTGCGCTCTATATGTAGGAGGCCAGACATCCAGGCGGATAAAAACACAAAACATCATTTGTCACCCTGTGATTTTATCTTTGGACATTACAGTAATTTTCACTTTTTACAAAACTCCGAAATAGATAAGTGGAAAACACCCTAAAGACCCATTTTAAAAATATAATCCAATTTTGTAACCATAGATTAATTTAATACTCATACACCCCTTCCTGGAGGCGAGCGGATCATTATAGGACTGAACAAGATATGATCCATAATTCCCTTTAATCAATTGGGCCACTATCACGGAAATGAAACAAGGTCTAATGACAATGTTCATGGACCATTTCCTGGGTTATTGTGAGCAGGTCACAGGAGTTAGACTGTCTCCAGAGTGAAGACAAAGCCGGCCTCTAGAGCCGTGGCCCAGATTCCCCCTGCAAAAAACTCAATTGATGTAACCCTGAGGGACTGTAAAGATAGGATATCACTGGGAATGGAATGTGTATTGTAAGCACACTTGTTAAAACATAACAAACGTGTAGAAATTATGCTGCAGCTTGTTTGAAATGAAGTGCTTTTTTACTGTTTAAATAATTTTGTAAAACCAAAGTCAAATTTTTTCCATTAACTCCGCTTAATTTGTGCAAATTTAAATATAATTGTAATTAAATATGACAAATGTAATAAACTACATTTATGAATTGTTATATTTTTTCATATAATAGAATAAAAATAAACAATACTATTTAGTTAGATTTAAAGATATACATATATTTATGGATACATAAATATATATTTGAATGTATTTAAATGTATATAACCATATTTAAATATAACTAAATATAAATACAAACTTATATATATATATATATATATATATATATATATATATATATATATATATATATATATATGTATAACTATGTATATAATATATATATATATATGATGGATCATATATAGTTTTTTACATAGATTTTTTGAGCAGCGTTTCATTCATATGAACCTATTTCCATTTTTAATCTTATATACATATATATATATATATATATAATTATTATTATTAATATTACTAATATAATTATTAATCTTATATATATATATATATATATATATTGACATTTGTTATCAAAAATAAACTTCTAAAAACAAGCCTAATTCTACTAAATTATATTTAAATTAAAAAAACGAACCTAATATTATAATAACTAACCATAATATCCCTTATTTTAGAGAATGGTAGACACTGCGTCAAGTGAAATTGGTTGCCCAAGGAGAATTGTGGTAGTTGAAATATGTCCTGTAAAAAGTATTTTTGTATTCTGACCTTTCTTTCTGTGCTGCCTCTAGTTTTGCTTTCTTTGGCAGGCAATAGGTTTGATGTGCCTTTGTGTTTGGAGGATGATGTCAGCTGGGTTATTGGGAACACCTGCTGAATTACGCACAATGCTGCCACACGAGGGGAAAAAGGTTGAGACCTATCCCTTCTGTGAGTGCATCCAAGTACCATCGTGTGTGTGTGTTCATGTGTACACGTGTGCAACCCTGGAAACAGACACCCGGCATGGGTTCCAACTTATTGTCAAAGCGACAGTGTGCTTCCTCTTCTTTCTGAACCATCCTTCTACCTAATTTCTCTTCCATTGCCTTTAATGCCTCTAAATAGAGGGTTTGAACTAGAGAGTGAAAGCCTTCATTTTATGAGCACAAACACCCTCCATTGTGCCCTTTATGGCCTGGCGTTTTTATTAAATCAAATACTCACATGGTGATCAGTCTTTGACTTAAAAGGAATAGTTCAGCCAAAAAAACCTGATAATGTTGCTCCTTCATGACTTTCTTTCTTGGAACATAAAAGGATACATGTTGATAAATGTACTGGCTATTAATTTCTGTAGAACTATAGAGCTCAATTTGAACAAAAACCCCATAACAAGATTAAAAAAGTAGTCATACATGTATTCAGTTTCTTCTGAAGTTATAGAATATCTTTGAATGTTGAACTTAAAGCTTTTATTTATCAATAATCTTCCTTTCTGCTGTGACAATTGAGGAGGGAGCAGCTTGAATCCCATTCACATTCATGGCCTACGTAACTTATAGTGCTTTTTGATTATTTGACAGTTTAACAGACCTGATTATTTTCATGATATTTAAAAGAGTGGTCAGGATATTTCATTCTTAATTCAATATTCCAAAGAAGAAAGAAAGTCCTAATGATTTGGAACATTCTTTGAAAACAAACACTCTTTCTTATACTGCCAGTAAATTGCCATTTATTTACAGTAATCCCTCGTTTATCGTGGTTAATGTGGACCGGAACCCCCCGCGATAGGTGAAAATCTGTGAAGTAGGATTGCCCCCCCTGGGAATTTCCGAATATGTGTGTGTAGGTACCAGAATGTTTAAAATATGTATATTTATACTTTAAAAATATTTTAATTAAATCTATTTAATTATAAAACCTCAATATTATATATTTACTCTCGCTCTCTCTCTCATATGATACATATTATAGTGCTCTACACTCATCAATGACAGCAGTATCTTGAGACTCCAGTAATAATGACGATGACACACCTGTGCGGTTCATGAATGTGATTATGATGATGATGATGATGATGATGATGGTGTTACTGCACTGGTATAATGAGGCCTTTAAATCAGTTCAGGAAGCGTCTCATCGTCAGATATCGGCGCTGGATCGTCATCATTTGCTTCTGAGAGAGGAGAAGAGGCTCCCACTCCACTCGTGCTCTCATTGGTGGATCTCGCGCCGGGAACCAATCACGTGTCTTGTCTGAGTGCTGTGGGCGTGTACAAAGCCTCTGAGAGAGTTTCTCTCTTTGTCTGGCATCCTGGGAAACCGTTTCTCTCACATCACGATGAAGCAACGCTGCTTTCCGCAATACAGCTGCCGATATGATATAATTTTTATTTTTCAATTCATATTTTTGAAAAATCCGCAATGCACTGAGACCAGAAACTTGAACCGCGAAGTGGCGAGGAATTACAAGTATTTATTAAGCAGTAATTGTTTTCACAAGCATGTTGCATTGCATGGCAATTTTGCTAATTGAATAAAAATGTCTTGTCTCCACCCACTTCCAGTTTCCTCATGTGATTCTCCCAGTGTTTTTCCATTCTCGTCATCAATCACCTCGTCGGTTATTGTCACCTATGTTTAATCATACCTTGTGTATTTCAACCCTCATGTTGGGCTGTGTTTTATAGTGTTTCTCCCTGTGCTTATCCTGCTGGACTATTTCATGAAAACCTATGCTTAGGTTTTCAAAAGTATTTTACTGCCTGAATTTACTCCTTCACTAGTATTACCATCCCCATCTCCCTGTCCAAACTGATCCAAAACGTGTTTGGTCCAAAAAAAACTAAACAATCCATAACACTAGAGAGTAAAACTAAACAATCTAACACATAGTTATGTCTAGAGTGTGTTCTAATTCCTCAGAATGTATAGTCTCCCTTGTAGCGTTCAAGGCGGCCGAGCCTGAGGGTGAAGTGGGAAGACTTTGTTTTGACACTGTGGGAAAGCAAGCTTTGTTCTTCCTTATCTTATTCTTCAAGAGTTCCACTGTGCTCTCTCTCACCACCCTGAGCGCAAAGCTGCAGACATGCACTCATGGAAGTGGAAGCTTTCATGTGGCTGATTCAGCACACATGCAGAGACCCCCAATATTCAGCAATGGAGGCTTTTCCAAAATAGAGTGTGGCTTTTGTTTTAATATAAGTTAGGAAAGAGTTAGATACTGGGTCCTTTCATGTGGTACATGTTAAGACCGACTCATATACTATTTGGTGTAAAAATACCTGTGAGAATGTTTAATGATAAACGGCAAGAAGAAAAGAGAGTCCTTTTCATTCTAAAGCAAAAACAAACAAAAAAACAGTTTTTGTTTTGTAAGGGCACTAGGGCTAGTCGTCACATTTTATTCCAGTGAATTTTTTCTCAGAGCAGGTTTATTATTTAGGCTACTGGAAAAATACGTTTCATTAAACACATTTTTGTGCTATTTTTATTGCAATTTTTTTTATTTAATTTTAGCTGAAAATACTTATTTATAATTAAGCATTTTCAATGTAAAACAATTATATATTTATATATAACAATTATATAACATATATACAACCTTGAGGCGGATGGGCTACAACAGCAGAAGACTCCACCGGGTGCCACTCATCTCCACTACAAATAGAAAAAGAGGCACAATTTGCACGAGCTCATCAAAATTGGACAGTTGAAGACTGGAAAAATGTTGCCTGGTCTGATGAGTCTCGATTTCTGTTGAGACATTCAGATGGTAGATTCAGAATTTGGCGTAAACAGAATGAGAACATGGATCCATCCTGCCTTGTTACCACTGTGCAGGCTGGTGGTGGTGGTGTAATGGTGTGGGGATGTTTTCTTGGCACACTTTAGGCCCCTTAGTGCCAATTGGGCATCGTTTAAATGCCACGGCCTACCTGAGCATTGTTTCTGACCATGTGCATCCCTTTATGACCACCATGTACCCATCCTCTGATGCTGCTTCCAGCAGGATAATGCACCATGTCACAAAGCTCGAATCATTCCAAATTGGTTTCTTGAACATGATAATGAGTTCACGGTACTAAAACGGCCCTACAGTCACCAGATCTCAACCCAATAGAGCATCTTTGGGATGTGGTGGAACAGGAGCTTCATGTCCTGGATGTGCATCCCACAAATCTCCATCAACTGCAAGATGCTCCTATCAATATGGCCAACATTTCTAAAGAATGCTTTCAGCAGCTTGTTGAATCGATGCCACGTAGAATTAAGGCAGTTCTGAAGGTGAAAGAGGGTCAAACACAGTATTAGTGTGTGTTCATAATAATCCTTTAGGTGAGTGTATATCACAGTTTTTAGTAATTTCTTCAGTGTTGTTATTCCATGCATTTTACCATTTGCATAGACAAATTGCACACCATTGTCCTCTGTCCTGTGGCAAAATATACAGTGTCACATGACCATAGCAGGAGAGAAATTACTCTCTAGGGAACATTGTGACAAGTAACCCAGACCGGTTTTCATCTCATCCTATCAGATTTCCGAGAGAGGTGTTAAACTTGAAGGGAGGGTTAAAAAAAAGGCCAGTATGAGCTCAAGGCTATACAGAGAAAAGGTTATAAACTGCCGGTCATGTCCAGAGTTGATATTGATAAATGAACAACCCCATTCAACTTTTCCTCTCCACCTTATAACATCAGTAATAAATGACACAAAGACACCCACAAGCTTCCTCTGACATAAGAGGTTTTTCATATATTGAAAGTCACATGATCACATCTTTCCAGAACATTTACAATGTGCACGACTGTCTCTTCACATTAAAAGGGAAGGTATGTCATGACTTTCCGTGGGGTGCATTTTCTAATTAATTTTGCTCCCCAAGATCATTCGTGAACAAATATAACATGCCTGACTGTAAAGTGCACAAACCTGATGCAAAATTGTGTTTAAATGCTTGACTGGAGTACTGAAATGGTTCCAGGGGCTTATTACTTACACCTTATTAGGAAAAAAAGCATTGAAGTTTTCAATGGGTAAAGTGATCTTGAGCGGAAAGATCAAGCTGCCTGCCAACAAAATGGTTTCTCTGTCTTTGTAAAGCAAAAAAATTAAGATAACATACATACACAATGTTCTTAAGCTGCAGATTTCCACCCAAAAGGAGATTAAGGATCTTTTGTTGGATTACATAAACAGAAAGCTTATGAGAAATATGTCTCTTTCCTTTAACGATAAATCATACTACAGGATGAATATGAGCCATTGGTGAATTTTAGCCATTGGCTTGAATTACAATCTTTTGTAGTCTTTTGTTTAACCTTTCTTCATTGATCTAAAAATATAATAATTCTGGAAAATGCGCGCATCCACTTCTGTTATGGCCTAATGCTTATGAGATGTTGGTTGAAAAGTCTGTGACAGCGTCACTGTGTCTGTCTGATTACACTGGATAGACATTATATTAATGCGTACATGTTTTCAGTCGTGCTTGAGATGGTATTTCAGGAATACATTGTTCTAAAAGCTCAGAAATGATCACTTAAAACATATTCAACCTCTGTAGGATATTTGATTTCTGCACAATTCAGCTGTGCTATGTTACATATTATATTTTATATATTATTTACGGTAAACTCAGTATGGAACAAAACGGAAAGACTGACCACTCATGTTTGAAGACAGGCCTGAGTTTTTGTCCCCCAGACATACTAATGGTCCAGACAAGAAGATGTGACATTGGAGAATATTTCCATTAATTATTGTAATGTTGCTCTGTTATTTACAGACGTAGATGAGCTAAACCAATTGCCTGTTTCTTTAATATAATTTAACTGTTGAGTATGTTTTAGATTCTTTAAAGGGCACAGACAGTTCAGAAGCCTTTCTTATTAGCAAACTGCTAAACATTAATCAGATATAAAACCTAAAGGACATCATGCGATTTCTAATCAACATTTAGTCTAAGGGCTTACACAAACCTTCCTGCTGCAAAGATGGCGGACATTTTTCTTGGCTTCCTACCAACAAGCAAATAAAATGTCCTTTATGAAATCGTGGACAACTCTGGACAAGTACAGTATTCATACTGGAGTTCACAATGAGTTTGTGGCTAAAGAGATTTCAACACCTGTTTCTTTCTACTTTCCTGTAAGTATTTCCAGCCTGAAACCTGGCAATAAACACGTTTACTTGCAAGACACTGTCCATTTTAAGCAGAGAGCGGTGTTAGGATTTTAATAGCAATTAGTGAGTGTGTGGCTGAGGAAATTATGTTAATTAAACAGCACAGCTGTGCGCTACAAGGGACATTTTAACTAACTAATGCTAATATTGTCGGCATACAAAAGCGTGTGGAGTGAGGCACACAGCATGTTCACTACAATTTTCTGGTATAGCGAAGAAGAAACTGGTTTTGGGTAGTAATTCTGCAGATGCTTTGCACCAAAGATACTTTTATTGCTAGAGCTAAACTAAAGAGTAACCACTTCTTATTGACATCTGTTTAATTTCCTTTAAGAGTCAGGAAAATCAGAGTACATCTGATGGGGAGAATTGTGTACTGTATTTTGAGAGAAGCAACAATAGTCTCATCCATTGTTCTGAATGTAAACATGTATTTGTGGACTATTTGTTTAGTTTGAGCCATTGATTTGCATGAGTTTATGGATCTTCATGCCTTTATTTCTGGAGGTTTTGGAAGGAAACATCAGTGCATGCAAGTGTGTTTGTGAGGTTTCAAAATGCCATCACAACGCCTCAGTAATGAGGAAGACTAGGAACGGTGCCAACAAAAAGAGCCGGCCTGTTTTATATTTCCCTTCATTATCAGCCTCAATAAGACCTGAGTGATGCCTAACAGGCCAATAAAAAACACTCTATAAATCTGTCCAACTTTACCTTCAGCCGTTTGCCTCTGTCATTCAAGGGAGAGCATACGCAATGGATTTCTCTTTGACGCACCGATTCAGATCACTCGCAACGGCCTCTGTTTATTGCTTGGCAGTAAAGCTGTCACAGGCAGATACGTTCTGTATGATTGAATAAAGCTTTGGATTGAAAAAAAGATCATTACAATCTGTCAAAATCAATATTTTATAAGACATGATACTGTGTTAAAGTAGCTTTCACCTGGCTGAAGTATATGTACAGTGGGGTTCAAAAGTCATTGACCAGTAGTGTTATTCCATTACAAATTATGTCAGCATAAGTGAAAACTATATGTATTTAAAAATAGAGTTACAAAGAGCATTACAACATAACAATAGAAAAAATCTGCCCTTTTTTTTCCAAAGGAGTTTACTTGAGATATAAATTTAATTTTGAATCAAATCTGACACCAAGGATACATAATTATAAATACAAATTATATAATTAATATTTGTGTGTATACAGGCTTATCTTACATTGTGGGGACCAACAAGGATATGCAACAAGGATATTAATGCCTTAATAAACATACCAAGTTATGTTTATTAAAAATGTAGAAAGTTTTCTGTAAATTTAGGGGTTGGGTTCGTGTAAGAGGATAAAATATAGAGTGTGTACAAAATAAAAATCATAATACCTGTGATTTATCCTACATATTCAAGTTAACAAAGTATTCAAGCTTATGTGCGTGAGTGCGTGTGTGTGTGTGTGTGTGTGTGTGTGTGTGTGTGAGAGAGAGACATGCTGCTAATCCCTATGTTTGTATAAAAGTCATAATGCCTATGGAGAGTCCCACATATGAAACCATTAATATTCATATTATAGTAAACCAAATATTCAAATGTGTGTGCGTGTGTGTGTGTGAGAGACATGCTGGTAATCCCTATGTTTGTATAAAAATAACTATGTCTATGGAATGCAGACAGGATAAATAAATAAGTGTAACACATTGGGACTGTCAGGGTTCTTCCACAAATTTTCAGGAAACATTTATAGAGCCATAAAAAAATCTCAGTTTATTGTACTAATTATGTACCGACCTGAGGTGGAAAAACAAAACAACAAAACAAAACAAAACAGACTTAACTCAAATTTAACTCATAACTGAGGTTTCAGCACATTTCTGAGTTCTGGGTCTCCAGGGATCCCTCACCAGAACTAATCTAGTACTTTTAACAGATCAGACAAAACCATAATTTAATTACGGGGGTCTCAAAACAGATCCATACATATACAGTATATACATACATAATTGGAAAAAAAAACATAAAACACACAGAAAAATAATAATATTTCCTACACAGACCCAAAAACTACCTTTCCCAGAATTCCCGGCAGATGATATAACGACCATCAGGAATATGCCACGCCCTTTTATTAACAGGCCTTCGTTCCATTCCTGCAGCCATGGATCCCGGCAGAACCACAGGTAAGACACATAATTATTCAAACAATGTTAAACCCATATTTCGTGCAATTGTGGTTTTATTCCCTCACTAGCGTGCATTCTAGTGAAGAATTAATGACGCTGTTACTCTTTGATCTAAAAGATGTGTATCCAAAGACAGTGGCACCTCCAATACACACATTTTAGGATAACAAATATATATAAAAACAATATAAATACAGTACAAACAAATGTATGAATGAACAAAAAAGAAAATGTGTGTATGTATATATAGAAGCCTTCATTAAGTGTAGCCTTAGCCATTACAGGGACATAATAAAAAAGCATGGAATTACACCAGCAACTCAATTCACCAGGATTGATTCTGCTTTCACTCCCCTCACACCACAAGTTCAAGTGGCTTTTATAACCTTGTCTTCTTCTAATTCAGCTGCCAGTAATTGGTAGCAATAATTACATAGGCACTCTCATTGGTATGAGGCAGGGTGTGCCCAGGGCAACAATGGGATGATCAGCTCCTTCATTACCCATGGGAAACACTTACATCTCTCTCCAACATAGGAAAGCACGGAAAACAGACTGCATATAGATGCTCCATTTAGACTACTCTCTGCTTTTGGGAACCAATTTTGAATATTCTAAGAACATTCTTTTGAGGTTTTAGTTTTACAACCATAAACTAACGTTCCAAGAACGTTCCAGGAACCAAAAATGGTTGGCTGGCTCCTCCCTGCTTTCCTAAAGGTAAATCTTTAAATACAAAGAAAAAGAGAAAGCCCTGCTTAAGTACTTGAATCATTAATGAATAAAAACGTTGGCCTGGGTTGCCGCCTTCTATGGGGCTGATGAGGGGGGAAAGTATAGTGTGTGAATGCAATGTACAACAACAGAATGATAGAAATGCATGCAGGGGTGACTGATGCAGTAGTCAAGAGTCTATTATCAGCATCATGGATAAGGTTAATGCTGGTGACGGTGAATAGGGCCTGACTAGAGTTATGAATCTTCTCAAAAGGTCAATCATATTCATACATTGCTTTTAATATTTTATTTATATTGCTCACAGTTTGATGGCTAGGTGGTCATTTGGCACTTACTAAATCTTTTTCCTTATTTTGTAATGCTCTTTAAGCCCGTGAGCCAAAGCTGTTAAACCCGATCCAAGGATCAGGAAGACAAAGCTTTGAAATACAGACGGCAGACAATTCAATGACTCAGTGTGCAATACCCATTAAATCAACCAAGCTCAAAATATATAACTCTGCGGGGAGATTCATAAGCTATTTCGAGCAGGAGCAATTATGTGAATAGTGTGCACTCTGACTCCCCTGTCTCACTGTTCCTAAATTGATTTGGTTCATTATGGAACCTACGTAAACACCCAGCATATTAAGATGAAACAGCCTGCTGAGTGTTGAGTCACTCACTCTTGGACTGGCCCATGTTAATTGGTTGTAGGCTGTGGGAGAATTTGTTTTTTTGTTTTTTGGGGGGAGATGGGTAATACTGAGGTCAATTGCAGAGGTGTTGGTCAATTTAAAGATTAAAATAAGTATTTTCTTGTGGATTAAACATGAACAAACATCAGGCAAAATGTCTAAATGCTCCATTTTGCTTTAAAATGGCAAATGAGCACCAGTATAAGGTTAATCATTAGTGAAAAAGAGCTATCATTTAGGAAGTTGAGTAAATATTATAGGCTTGAAAGGCTTCCTGGAACGTGAGGAATGCTCAAGTTCCTGCACACAAACAATTAAAATATTTGGCAGTTGGAGTTGGCTATTATTGAAAGTCAGGTTATTATTAAGTCAAGCATTATACAAAAGTTAAATCCATGCCTCGATTTTAATTGGCTAGGCATTTTTTTCTGTATGTATGACTTGTCTTTGTCAGTCTGTGCATCAGTGGTGGGTATTTTCAGTAACTCTTTATGAAGGTTATATCATTACGCCAATAGGTGACTACAGAATCTGTATGAATGAACCATTGAATCGACTCTTTCAACAACCCTCATTCAGGAACTAAACAAGTGATTGCCTGATCATTTGTTTTTGGACTATTTTATCTAGCCTAACTAGAATATAAGTTAATTAACTTTTTGTTAAATCCTTGTTCATTTATTATTCTGGATAATTTAGATCAGGGGTTTTCAAAGTGTGGGGCGCGCCTCCCCTGGGGGGCGCCAGAGCATGCCAGGGGAGGCGCGGAGAGTTGTAAAAAAAATGATAGTCTAATAATAACTCGCCGAACTTGTATTAAACCTCCTTCATTTTACATTTTGCTGTGATGTCATTCTGTCGCGGCTGCAAGCACGTCGTTTAACCCCCCCGCCCCCCGTCAACGATCGCGCATCTTGTCCACCCCCCCATCAACAATTGCGCATCGCGTCAACCCCCGTCAACAATCGCGTCACGTTTTTTTTGGAGGGGAGGTGGCATTGGGTGAGTTCTGTCAAAAGGGAGGCCCACTGTCTCAGACTTTGAAAACCTCTGATCTAGATTATTGTATTTTTCTAACCCATAGAGATCATGGTTTTCCCCCGATTCTGAAAACAAAACATACCAAATTTACACAACAAAGATGGCACAGATGAGCATCTGAAGTGGTAATCAGATGTAGAATAAATGCTTTTAAACAGTTCCTCAACCCCGGAAGAAATTAGTCACATGTGCCAATTCCTTTATGACGCCAATGATTTCATAACGTCTGTTTCTGACACTTGTGATCCTTGCTTGTGCAGTTAATGCACTGGGCAGTATGATTCCACCCCACTTTGTGTTCCCTCATGGCTTTATTTTCATTAATTATTTGAACATCAAAATACTTTTTAATCTAAACATTGTTGTAACTGGAAAATGTTTCTTGATACATTTAAAATGGGGAAAAACTGCCTTAATGCAAAAAGCTAAAAATAAAAAAAAACATGGATGGACAGAAGCACAAAAGCAAAGATGTAAAAAAAAGTAGGGAAGATGTTAAAAGGATGAAACTTTCCCTTACAAATTGGGTTTTTACACATCAGAATAAGCTAAACATTGGAGATGATGATTGGGTGCAATTGAAAAAATGTTCTTCAGAGAAACTATGAATCATTTATTCCCGAATTTAGTTGTTGCATTAATAGTGTCACTATGCCTGTCTGCAGAGGGGTCATTCAGTAATTTGAAAGTTATAAAAACATTATCTGGCATCTGCAAAGGCTGGAACGCCACTCATATTGTTACGTGTCTGGCCCGTCATCTGTTTACTTCCTGGTTCCCAATGTGCTCTCCCAGTGTTTTTCCACTCACCTGACTCGTCATCAATCCCCTCGTTAGTCCTGTCAGCTGTGTCTTGCTCCCTCAATCATCCTCTGTGTACCTTGGATAAAAGCGTCTGCCAAATGCTTAAATGTCCACTCACCTAAAGGATTATTAGGAACACATGTTCAATTTCTCATTAGTGCAATTGTCTAATCAACCAATCAACATGGCAGTTGCTTCAGTACATTTAGGGGTTGGTCCTGGTCAAGACAATCTCCTGAACTCCAAACTGAATGTCAGAATGGGAAAGAAAGGTGATTTCAGCAGTTTTGAGCGTGGCATGATTGTTGCTGCCAGACGGGCCGGTCTGAGTATTTCACAATCTGCTCACTTACTGGGATTACAGCTACGCAACTACCACTTTTACGCTTCAAAAAGTTAATAAAGAGATTATAAAACTAATCTATATGAATTGAGCTGTTTGGTCCACATTTTCTGAAGGGACATGATGATTGCTTTATATGCTGATAACAGATTTTATTCACATATAAATATTAATCATGGCATGCATCAGTTATGATAAACAGAAGCTTAAGCATGTTTGCTCGTCCTGCAAGATACACACACACACACATATATATATATCCACACCAAACTAGCAAATTAAATTATTATTCAGTTATAGACTATATGTATAGACTTAACATCGAGATGAAGGTTGTCAGTGAAGACACTGAGTTGATTGACCAGTATGGCGGATTGGCAGTTGAATACTGATGAACTGATATTTGAAAAACGCAATCACCCCTGGGACCCCCTCTCTACGCAAAGCAGAGGAGGTTGGCAGAGATTGTGGCCTCTCATTTCAGTCACTAGAGAGGCTTTAATGAGAGACAAACACCATCCCTCAGGACCACGGGGATAAATTCATGCTTAGTGATTAGAATGGCAGACAGCACAGGTGCTGAGTATGCTGAATGTCAGGGACATCACAACTTTCTTGTGCTGCGTTAAAGGGTTTTATTTTGAGTTTAGTTTCAGGCTCTTTATGTCTTCAGGCTAAACATGTATTAGCCTGCCCTCTGCTGGTAGGTGCACAAAACAGCTTTATTTGACCATGTGCTCACAAATAGTCTATGCTAAAGATTCAGTGTGCAGTTATTGACATAAAAGGCAAGAATCTGCATTTTTTCTTATTAAAAATGACATCCTTTTCATCTTTTAATCTGTTTAGTGAACTTTGAAAGATACAGCTGTACTGTTTTTTGCCAGGCGTGAATCAGAGGACTGTTCATTCAGGGAGAACTAACAGAAATGACGAATCACCGCATGAGGCCTGAATGTATGTAATATGAAATTACTCCCCCCACAGAATATGAACATTTTCACAACCATCCAATTTCAATTAGTCTCATCCAGGCATAAAAAAAGACAAATGACAGAGAATGTGGTTATTACAGTGATGCCGAAGACAATGGCTTTGTTCATTATGGCAGAATGGGTAATATTTCAGTCCATTGACTTTCAGAGATCAGCTAAAGATAGTATTAATCTTTATCACAATGCTGCCTTTACTCTACTTGGGTGGAAAACGTTGAAGGAGAAAACCCAGCATGAAATACAGGTCTTCTACGTTTATATGTGAAGACAAATCCACCATCGTAGCAAGCAGATAATAAAATATATACAAGTGTGAAACTGCAGCATTGGGTTTTGTCATTCTGCAGATTAGAGGCACACTCACAAAAGCACAAAAGTGTGTGTTAGTGCGTGTGTGTTCTGTTGTTGTTGTTTTTACATCCCATTGGTTATTCAATTCTCACACTGTTCTGCTCAGTGAATGAGTCTTTCTATTATAGACACTTCTTAGACTTATTAGAAGAGTAGTGCTTCCTTCGAGTTAGCATCCGTTGTGCTGTCACTGGATTGTGAATGAAAATGGTAAAAGTCCCTTGAACCTGGTTGCCATACAAGTGGTTGTTTTTTCAAAGAATTCAAGTAGCTTTTCTAATATAATTTCACCTTCCCTTCAAAGATGAAATTGTTTTTCATTTACCAATGCAATTCCCAACCGTCGAGTGCTGCGTCTTACCCTCACACTCGACGCTAGATTTCTCAAAGGGTTTATTAAAATATGTCTCAAGATATTTTGCTCAAGAAAGTCGTGACAAGTGAATAAAAAATATAAATCCTCCCATCACCCTCCATTCGCCTTCTTTTACAGCTACATGCCATTTTTACAGCTAAAAATGTATTTCGAATTTTAGAGGTTATTCCAAATCATATCACATCTCGTCTGTGACGAGCACTTTTAACCAGTGCTAGCTTCTCCAGCAACTGTGGGTTTGTGTTTATAGCCAACATCGTTGCCGGTGATGTCTCCAGTCTGCCTTACAACAGACTTACATGCCATCAATCCAGCTTCTCTCAGCCTATTGGAAACAGTTTGAGAACTGATGGAGGTATTGTGCTTTCCTGTTGTAACTCTTGGAAGTCCTTTGCCTGTCTTGCCTATGATTTTCAGATGTTGGTCGATCCTTTGCAGGTGTTGTTATATGTTTTTTGGCACTGCAAGGACAAGCTGTCCTTCTCTGCACTGTCTTACGTGTCTTAAATCATGTAAATATACATCTTTGTGGCAGCTGTAGTCCTTAATCAGCGATTTCAAGTAACGTGAGCCACAGATTACCCATATGAAATTCTAAAGGGACGCAGATTTGAAAATGCCAATTGAATGTCATACATTGCCAAGTCTGCACCAGCAGGTGGCAGGATTCAACACTTTTTTTTTTAATGGCTTGATCTATTCTGTTAAGAGGAGTCCAGCTCACAGAGCAGTTAGCTACTGCTTTATATTTGTTTAAAAGTATCAAATGAAGCTTTTAGATAAAGTGCAACGTGACCTTCAGTTTCCCAGAGAAAAATCACAATAAAAACAGCACTACCTCTAAGGCCATCAGGCTCTTGATTCAGTGCACCCCGTGGGGTGAAATCCCAAAGGGACTTCGGTGGGATTGGACTTTAGCTACTTAGCCCATCACCTGGCCCAATAAAGAGAACAACAGGGGGGTGTTAAAGCTCTCTCCTTAAACTTGGTTAAAAGAACTCATTGGCTATCTAAAGAAGCAGGCCTGTGTTTACAGTACAGTGCTCTGCCAGGCTCTTGTTCAGAGTAAATCTGTAGGATAAATCAGTAGTGTCACCTGAGAGGGGTCTTGCACGAGGCTGTCAACAGGTGATTATGTTCCTCATTAGGGAACAAGGACAGCAGGGAATTCTTAACCATCACAAATAAACAACGGATCATTTCCAAGATGTCCAAAAAGTTTTCAGATAGACAAAAGCTTTTAAAAAAACAAGTTGTCACCTTTATTTTTATAGCGCTTTATATAGCTTTACAGTGAATCAGAATTCAAATTCTTATGTAAAGCAGCTCTAAAAACGTCAATAGTGCCATTTTTCACCTGAAGTCAGTGTTTATTCAGTTCAATAATTAAAAAATTCATCAATTATGAAATTAGTTTAATTTTGCAATAAGTAGCTCGACAGAAAACTCCATCAGGTGACAGAAATGGAGAAAAAAACATTCTCCTCTGGCCAAATGGGATTTATGATTCCAAGCAGCATGACAAGTATTTAAAATGTATTTAAGTAAAACATATTTAGACACTATTACAAAGTGCATTTAAAAAAAGTGTACTTAAGTATGTTAAGAAATATTGTCATTAAAGTGTACTCTCTTTAATTACACTTAAGTGGCCTTTAATTTAACTTATATCTGCAAAGGCACATTTGTATAAAAAGTATATTTTTAAGATTAAAAGTACACTTTCAATTCGATTTAGCACACTTCTTTTTCGCAAGGGATATTACTACACTGTTTTAATATTATTATCATAGATCTGTTGAGGAAATGTTTGGGAGGAAGTAAGTGCTGGAAAGTCTTTATTGGTTAAAGAAAAGTCCAAGAATAGTTTTGTATGGAGGGCACCTATGCTTTATAAAGTCCTATCTTTAATATTTCAGAGGTAATGACTTGGCCCTGAGATTTTTCAGCTCGAGGAGTATGAACTTCAAAGCCAGTAGGGGAAAAAAAGAGCCGTGTGGGAGGACTTGGCTTGAGATTGGAGATGTGGCTTCAAATGCCCACAGGGTCAGCAGATCACATCAATATATATGATAAGAAATCAACATTTCTACCATTAGTTCATGAGATGGTGACATGGTGCTATGTCACTGTCCACAATCCAGAGATTACTTCTGGTGGGGTTTGAGATCCATGTGTTTTATCATCAAAGGATGACTTACTTTCTCTTTCAAGACACCACGTTTATCTTTCAACTAAAGTCTAACTTAAAGAATAAGTAAGACAGAAGATATTTAGCTTCTGCCTTTACTTTGTGTTACCGTGATGGATCTGGGCTATATTCAAAACATCACATGAATGGTAATTTATTTAATGCAAGTTGCATTTAAACTCCAATATCATGAGTAACAGAAGTGAACAAGAAAGGTTATAAATAGGGATGAATAACGCATAACGTATTAGCTTCTTTTACAGTGGTTTTGCAGGTCTGTAGGTTTCTCATAGGGTTTAATGCAGTGACGCTGATGGAATAGTCCTTCTCATGATTCAGTGCTTGTGTAGGCAGATATAGAGCCAGTGCAGATGATGGAGATTGAGGGATTTTGATGGTTCTCTCCACCTGCTGGGAACTCAGTGAGAGTCCAATCACCCTAGAAGAGGCCACTTGTTTGGCATTCGATACATGATTGTGGTTTTAGTGTGCGTAAAATGATTGCTTCATATAATGAATAGATTTCTTTTTTAATTTTTTTCTTTTGTGTTTAGAAGATGAACGAAAGTCCTATGGGTTTGGAACGACATGAGGGTGAATGAATAATGGCAGAATATATATATGTTTGTGTGTGTGTGTGTGTGTGTGTGTGTGTGTGTGTGTGTGTGTATATATATATATATATATATATATATATAATGAAAAAAGATTGTTGTTCAGCTTTGGTTTTTAAAACGATACTTCCCCCAAAAATTAAATTCTGTCATTATTTATTCAGCTTCATGTCGTTCCATATATATGTATTAATGCATGTACAGTATATATATATATATATATATATATATATATATATATATATATATATATATATATATATATATATATATACAGAAAAAATATTGTTGTTCAGTTCAGCTTTGGTTTTTAAAACGATACTTCCCCCAAAAAAGATTATAGTCATTATTTATTCGCCTTCACGTCGTTTCATATATATACATATGTATGTATGTGTGTGTGTGTGTGTGTGTGTGTGTACAATAAATTACATTTAGTCTTGATTAAATCTGTTAAATACACTCACACTCACACACGTATGATGTCATCAAAGTTATCATCATTCTGGATATTTAATGTTGAATCCTCCCATCTAGATGTCACGGGTCATTCGGTCCTGTATTGGGTTTGTTTGTCTCTGATGGTTAATTGTCCTGTTTATTGCATCTGTTTGTCTTGGCATCAGTAAACATTGTTATCTCAACAGGGTGCCACCTCATCTGACTATTCATGAGCATGTTACACGTCAAGCCTGACACTCTTACAATGACTCATCAGCCACAACAAATTAAGGTAAAGGCTTTCTGCCCACCGACTGATTGGACTATTTTGCTGCATATTTTTGTGCTCCTTAAAAAGCAAAACGACTTAATTTCTTAATCTGATGTTAGATCATGGATGAGTTTCAAATAAAACTCAACACTTAAAATAGTTTCAGATAGTTGATAGGTTTACTTGTCACCTGATCATTCTTTCTGTCCTCTTTGTTTTTTGGTCTCAGGTTTAACATTACTATTTGTTAGCGTTTACATCAATCTTAGACGCTAACGTTGAGGCTTCTCATCCTGATCTATAGGACTTTATGTTGCTCTCTGAAACAGCCCAACTCTGTGTGAAAAGGTAATAAAAAAATCACTTCACACACAATAACTCACAGGGCTTCTTTTGCGCAGGAGACTGGGTTCGGGGAATGCTTTCATTAATCATGGAGCCCAGCACTGACTCTAGCACCGCTGCTCCTACTGAACATACATAACTGTCCTGGCAGTAAGAGCGATCGGTGGCCCCTCGCTCGGCACAGGGCTAAAAACATCACGACCCGCTGCATGCTGGGAGTTTTTGTGAATGATGGGACCCGGCTGAAATGTCCATCAGAGAGTGTATGTGGCATTTGAATAGAAAGAAAACAAGAAGTGTGACATACTTAAGCAAAGAGCGTTGTAAGCCTAGCCGGTCTTCAACTCGTAGCACACAGTCCATAAGTGTCCCAGAGGTCCTTAATGCATTATCCAATATTTCACAACAACCCATGTTTTTTTGTCTTTTGATATTCATATTAAGTCCAAGAACATTCTGTGTCATAAAGAGAACGAGTTTCGCCGTGGTCTGAGCTTATGCTGTTGTTTTCTTTATGAGCTCATTGTTTGTACATTGTTTCTGACATTTGTTAGAGACAAGAATATAGTGGTAATATATGTAAAATAATATTATAAGAGATAGCAGAGAATATGTTGACTCATCATCATCATTATCATGTCATGTATCTAACAATACAGACAAGTTCTAGAGATGTATTAACTTTTTTAAACTCAAACTAACCCACACACATTATGTTTAATTTATTAAAAGCTAATGTTTTCCTGTGATGCAAAGCTAAATTTTCAGCATCATTACTCCAGTCTTCAGTGTCACACAATCCTTCAGTAATTATTCTAATATGCTGATTTGGTGCTCAAGAAACATTTCTTCTTATTATTATTATTGTCAAAAACAGCCATGCTGCTTATTTTTGTGTGTGGAAACCATATTATGAAATCTTCAATGTCCAGGGCAAGTTTGTAAAAAAAAAAAGTTTCTATATTATACAGTTTATTCATTATAATGCTTGTTGTTCAGAATAATGTTTTTATATTTTTGTACATTAGCTTTCACACTTTTCAGTTTCATTAATTGTTTTGAGTGAGTGACTATGAGTATGACTATGAGTATGACTATGAGTATGACTATGAGTATGACTATGAGTATGACTATGAGTATGACTATGAGTATGACTGACTATGAGTATGACTGACTATGAGTATGACTGATTATGACTATGAGTATGAGTATGACTGACTATGACTGACTATGAGTATGACTATGACTATGAGTATGATTATGAGTATGACTATGACTATGACTATGAGTATGACTTTGACTGACTATGACTATGACTATGACTATGACTATGAGTATGAGTATGAGTATGACTATGAGTATGACTATGAGTATGACTATGAGTATGACTATGAGTATGACTATGAGTATGACTATGAGTATGACTATGAGTATGACTATGAGTATGACTATGAGTATGACTATGAGTATGACTATGAGTATGGCTATGATTATGACTATGAGTATGACTATGAGTATGACTGACTATGAGTATGACTATGAGTATGGCTATGATTACGACTATGAGTTTGACTGACTATGAGTATGACTATGAGTATGACTATGACTATGAGTATGAGTATGACTATGACTATGACTACGACTATGACTATGACTACGACTATGACTATGACTATGAGTATGACTATGAGTATGACTGACTATGAGTATGACTGACTATGAGTATGACTATGACTATGAGTATGAGTATGATTATGACTATGAGTTTGACTGAGTATGAGTATGAGTATGAGTATGAGTATGAGTATGAGTATGAGTATGAGTATGAGTATGAGTATGAGTATGAGTATGAGTATGAGTATGACTATGAGTATGACTATGAGTATGACTATGAGTATGACTATGACTATGACTATGACTATGAGTATGACTATGAGTATGAGTATGACTGACTATGAGTATGACTGGCTATGAGTATGACTGACTATGAGTATGACTGACTATGAGTATGACTATGAGTATGAGTATGACTATGAGTATGACTATGACTATGAGTATGGCTATGATTATGACTATGAGTTTGACTGACTATGAGTATGAGTATGACTATGACTATGACTATGACTATGAGTATGACTATGACTATGAGTATGACTATGACTATGACTATGACTATGACTGACTATGACTATGAGTATGATTATGACTATGACTATGACTGAGTATGATTATGACTATGACTATGACTATGACTATGAGTATGACTATGAGTATGACTATGAGTATGACTATGAGTATGGGTATGAGTATGATTATGAGTATGACTATGACTATGAGTATGGCTATGATTATGACTATGAGTTTGACTGACTATGAGTATGAGTGTGAGTATGACTATGACTATGACTGACTATGACTATGAGTATGACTATGATTATGACTATGAGTATGAGTATGAGTATGAGTTTGACTATGAGTATGACTATGAGTATGACTGAGTATGACTATGACTATGGGTATGGCTATGAGTATGGCTATGATTATGACTATGACTATGACTGACTATGAGTATGACTATGAGTATGACTATGAGTATGAGTATGACTATGAGTATGACTATGAGTATGACTATGAGTATGACTATGAGTATGGCTATGAGTATGGCTATGAGTATGGCTATGAGTATGGCTATGAGTATGACTATGACTGACTATGAGTATGACTATGAGTATGACTATGAGTATGACTATGAGTATGACTATGAGTATGGCTATGAGTATGGCTATGAGTATGACTATGAGTATGACTATGACTGACTATGAGTATGACTATGAGTATGACTATGAGTATGACTATGAGTATGAGTATGAGTATGAGTATGAGTATGACTATGACTATGACTATGACTATGACTATGAGCATGACTGAGTATGACTATGACTATGAGTATGACTATGAGCATGACTGAGTATGACTATGACTATGAGTATGAGTATGACTATGACTATGACTATGAGTATGAGTATGAGTATGACTATGACTATGACTATGACTATGAGTATGACTATGACTATGAGTATGACTATGAGCATGACTGAGTATGACTATGACTATGAGTATGACTATGACTATGAGTATGACTATGACTATGACTATGAGTATGACTATGACTATGAGTATGACTATGACTATGACTATGACTATGAGTATGACTATGAGTATGACTATGAGTATGACTATGAGTATGAATATGACTATGAGTATGAATATGACTATGAGTATGACTATGAGTATGACTATGAGCATGACTATGAGTATGACTGAGTATGGCTATGAGTATGGCTATGAGTATGACTATGAGTATGACTATGAGTATGACTATGAGTATGACTATGATTATGACTATGACTATGACTATGACTATGAGTATGACTATGATTATGACTGAGTATGGCTATGAGTATGACTATGAGTATGACTATGAGTATGACTATGAGTATGACTATGAGTATGACTATGAGTATGACTATGAGTATGACTATGAGTATGACTATGAGTATGACTGATTATGACTATGACTGAGTATGACTATGACTGAGTATGACTATGACTGAGTATGACTATGACTGAGTATGACTATGACTGAGTATGGCTATGATTATGGCTATGAGTATGACTATGACTGACTATGAGTATGACTATGAGTATGACTATGACTATGACTATGAGTATGACTATGACTATGAGTATGAGTATGACTATGAGTATGACTATGAGTATGACTATGAGTATGACTATGACTATGACTATGAGTATGACTATGAGTATGACTATGACTATGACTATGACTATGACTGATTATGACTATGACTGATTATGACTATGACTGAGTATGACTATGACTGAGTATGACTATGACTGAGTATGACTATGACTGAGTATGACTATGACTGAGTATGACTATGAGTATGAGGAACTTATGAGAACATTTTTATTTGGTCCCCATGAGAAAAATATCTTCTAAATCATGCTAAATTATGCTTTTGAAAATGTAAAAATGCAAAAAGTTGTCTATGATTTGTTGGGTTATTGTAGGGGGATTGAAGATGCAGATTGTACAGAATAAAAATAAATTTGTCTATGGAAAGTCCCCATAAAACATGAGTGTGTGTTTGGGTGTGTGCTCGTTCCAGGTGTTGCAGGTAAATGTCCCCATAAAGATGGCAATATATGAAATCCTTGTCCTTGTAGGGACAATTTGTGCGTGTGTGTGATCTCCAGTTGTTGTTCTCGACTAGACTTATTATTTCCCACAATTTCCCAGAAGGAGTTTAGTGTAATGTGGGTGATTATTTGCACTGGCTTGCAAACTTTATGGCAAAAGAAAATGACTATAGGAGTATAATTACCCCTGATACTTTCAAATCAAATATACTAGTAAAAATCTAAGTCAAGAATTACAATTTAAAGATTACATCTGACAGTGACATGCCATGTCTGACGTGAGCTATTTCCTTTGGTACAGAACCAGTTGGATCTGTTAGTAGGGACAACTGAATAAACTATCCACAAGAAATACACACTAAATGTGTTTACATGCATACCGTAATTATAAAGACCACATTGTGCTTGATTGCAGAGCTGGGCCAGAAATGTCCATCAAGTATAGAGGGTGCGGAAAATCTACCAGTCGTCTAGAGGAGAGCCATTCAAAGTCAGGGAATAAACTGTTGGACGAGAGGCATCACAATACTTTCCACGCAAAGTCCTGTGTGCCTTGTTTTTGTTTATGCCGTTGCTCTTGCCAGCTTATCTTTGAAATTTCTCTCACAAAATTCATGTCTGCTTGTACAAAGATTGTTTGTATTCTTTATGGGTTCACTGTCATCCTTCCAGTGATTTTATAGTACTAAACTGTGAGCGCAAATGTAAATATGGCCAAATAATTTTAAGGGGAAATAGTTAATGCACAGGTACATTTTTGTAATCCACAGTGTTTTAAAATGGGATCCCCCCTCCTCCCGACTGCAGGTCTGGAGTGTTGGACAGCAGAGAGATCTGTCTCTTTCGCATGTTTCACTCCCCCAAGCATGTGAGGGTCTTTATTAATGAGCGTGGCTCACCCCAGAGGGTCAAACCCATTCGGCCTGCTGATGGAGCTCATCTGTGGTGGGATCTTCTGCCTCGCATGTGTTACACCATCAGTCTTACAGTGAAGCTTATAGACCAGTGACCAAGAGATGGATGCAGAGATTACAGTTGTTCATACAATACTGTTTTCGACCAAAAATTGCACATCTTTATGCGTTTTGGTCGTTCATTTACATTATTATTTTGGCAATCTGAAAGCACATACTTGAAAACGGTTTCTAAGTGCAAGTTTTAAAAGTGATAACTTTATTGTCTCGGTGTAATCTACAGAAATTAAAACGGTGACGGCATGCGCTTGTGCATTACTGTTCAGTCTATAGGCATGTAGATTTTCTTTACAAAGTGACCGCCAACTACTGGCCTGGCATTACAGTATTTTAGTTGCATTTTGCAGATCTGTTTGGGGATTATTTTGACAACGTCGTCTTCTGTAGGAGAAAAACACGAAGGAAAAATGTTTGCATTTTTAATACATCATTGTTGCGTTAAAGTGCCCTTATTCAGTGCTTCTCAACCAAGGGGCCGGGGGCCACTATGGTGCCTCAAGGTGATTTATTTAAAATAAAACAAATCTAAAAAGAAAAATAGGTAATACAACTAAATCAAGATCATTCTTATTATTTGGTGTATATTTATTTTTGTAGTTAATATAGATCTTCATAATTCTGCCAAGTTCTAAAAAATGTTACCGGGTAGAAATTGTAATTGGAGAGGGAGCCCCCTAAAATATTGATGTGGACAATGGGGGTGAGGGGTGGCCTTGAAGTCAAAACGCTTGAGAATCACTGGTCTGAGTATAAATACAAAAATAGTCAATACAAAAAGTCAATGAAAAAAATGTTTTATCCTTACGATTGGATAATCTTAAATCTCATTACATTAACACACAACACAAATTATGAATTTGCTTTTCATTTAAGTTTTCATTTATGCTTTTCACTTAATTACTCGTTTAATGAATAATGTGACCCTCTATTTGTACAAAAGTCTAAAACACCTACTTACTTGTGGATGAAAAACATGAGAGCAATAATCAAAAAACAAGAGCTTGTTATAACCGTATAATGTACCTAATTCATAAAACTCATTTTTACTCATGACCTTTTTTAAAGACACCGAGCTAATGATGAAAAATGACTCAATCTAATGGTGAATTAATAAGTTGTATCAAAAGAGAGCAGGAGCAAAGAGAATGGAACAAATGGAAACATTGCTTATTTGAATGAATTTTTATTCCCATAAAATATAAACGGTGCTCCTCTGCACGTGGCACTGCAGAATAGCCACAGCTAGAGAGCGTTAAACAGCTTTGCTGCAAAGCACACAGACATAGTGTTAGTATGTCAGCCATAACATCTCCGTTAACGTCATGATGACAGTATAATACTGTTGAGTTCATAACAACAAGAGATGCTAAGACAAAAGAAGAAAAAAACAACGTTCAATTGAGAGTTCTTTTAATTAAATTATTTTTTTAAAGGCTTTTCCAGAATTCAAAAAAAGTCTAGAATCACTGGCATACAAGAAAATACAAATAGAAAAAGTACGGTAATACAAAAAAATTTGGGCAGCCACTATTTCATGAAAATAACTGGCTGTATTATTATTATTATTATTATTATTATTATTATTATTATTATTATTAGGCAAAAACTGTTCAGATCATAACTATTGGAATAAGGTCAGAGTTCACATGGCCCAAGATATGTTGGCCGCATGTTCTTTAGCCTTCATGCGCAGTACGGCAATGCTGGAGGACCGCCGTTCAAACTCGGGTTTGGTCTCAAACGCAGCATGACTGTTCGGCGAAGGAGCCAGTAGTGAATCGGCGAAGAAGTTATTGAGAGACACGTGATTAACTCCAAACTGATTTTGCTGGTGATTGGGGAAGCCCACGTAACCGTGCTCAGCGGCCCTCGGTGAGTGGGGGTAGGGAGATGTCACGCAGGGGGGGGAACCTCGCGGAATCATGCAGGACGACACTACGGAGCCGCCTGGAGCCGGGCCTGTCCACAAGTTGTTAGGAATCTGAATTAACAAAGACATCTATTAACACTTGAACAAGTAGGAAATCCATTAACGAATAAGACATGCATTAACACTTAAATTGGGAGACGTGTTTGGCGCATGTCTAGAGGAAATGAAAAGCGGGAAAAACATTCAGGGTACATCAACATGGATTCCCATTTGGAAAGTTAATTCAGTTTTAAAACATAAATCAATGTATTTTAGTATCCCTGGGAAAAGTTTCTGATAAAGCGATGACATCATATAAGATCCGCCCTCAATCTGCATTAAAATACAGTGATGATTATGTCCAAGACTTTAAATGAATCCAGACCAGGCTTTTAAAAACAAACCCTGCAGTCCACAAAAATGCATCTGTGTTCACCACAAAAATCTGCCTGTACACATGTCACGGGCATAAGACAAACACAAGCCCTGCAGTCTGGTTTACAACATGCCTGCTGCAATAAGGACCTGCTGTAACGTCAAATTAAGGCAGAGGCTTGTTTTTTTTATGACTATGGAAAATGCATGAGTGAGGAATCTACTCTCGGATGAAGGAAATTGAGGTCCCGTGGTGCCATGTAAATCTTCCTCTCCTATCCTCCCAACAGCTTTTGTCAGTTACCGTGAGACGGCTCTCTGCAGACCGCACACACCCGTCACAACAGATTCAAACTCTACAGGCATTATAATGCTTGCTGTCAACAATTCATGCATTGTGTTTGGGTCAGTAAGGACCATATGCTATTTGGTCAAATTTTGTGACTTTTCGGTCATATTTTGTAATAGATCAATAAATACTGTCACCTTGTATAATAAAAAATACTTCTACAATATAAGACAAACTGGTGATTACCTTTGAGACATTATATATTTTGCAAAAACGCTGGTTTAAAGACATTCAAACGGTGCAGAACAACAATACAGAGTTGCCAATACATATTTAATAAATATCCATGCATTGGATGATTAAAAAAAATTTTTATGTAAAACTGATACAAGTAAGCGAATCACCTGTGAGTAGCTGTCAGTCCGGGGCAACATTGATATATCATATGTTGCTGCGAAGTGGCTTTTGGCCTGCTGAATCTGTCCATATCTTTCTCTCTTCCTCCACTTCGCTCTTCTGTTCTGGAACCATACCTTGAATAGAAAGAGGAAAGTTTAGTTCGTTTTCCATGAGGTTTACAGACTAAATGAATATTGAGGTATCATTTTATGTAGGCACAATTTTAAAGACGAATTCTGAATTTATTGTTGTTTTACTTTAAATTTGTGTAAGTGTTATTAAATGTAAAGTCATAATAAATTACAGGGCTGTGACATTAAAATCAGAAGGGAAGGTTACTAAGTTTAGATTGAAAACAAATACAAATATATAACAAAAGATATTTATTAGTATCTATGTTTCTATGAATAACCTTTGATACCTATGGAAGCTTTCCATTGCACAAATGTTCTTTACACTAAGAAAAAATACTTCTTTGGACCAAAAATTCTTCTGGCATCACTATGAAACCCCAATTTAATTTGTCTCCGTTTTTGTCCTTCCATTTATTTTTCGTCTTTTAGATCAGCATTTAACTTGATCGGTAGGCTAATTCAATTTAAAATGGTTGAAAAAGCGCAATGAACCAACACATTCTCAACCAACTCGTCAAATATTGACGCTCGGTCGGTCAGGACCCCTTGGCGTCACTTTTTATAACCCAATATATAATTTAATCGTTGCAATAACATTCCCATGCCCAATGCGCCTGTGTGTGTCTGCATAGGTTTCACGTTGAAAGCAATGGTGTGCCCTGCATGTCGAAAAGTGTGATAAAGGGATACTTAGTGACGACAGAGAGTCGATATGTGATATGACTGCACCACTGTCATTATAACTCCGATATTTCAGGCAGAAATTGGTTACGTTTTCGGTTATAGTTTTTGTTTGTATCTCGTTGTGACGTTGAGGAGTACATGTAGGCCAAGTATGAGGAATCTAAGATGATTTGAACGTTTTAAAGTGGACAAAATGATTTCCTCAGACAAAAAAAAAGCGAGTTTTAAGGAATTATCCAACTGAAACCGAGCACTTACCTGAACTCTGGCCTCCGTGAGCTCTGTTCTCATGGCCAGCTGTTCTCTCACATACACATCTGGGTAATGTGTTTTCTGGAAGACTTTCTCGAGCTCCTCGAGTTGAGCGCTGGTGAAGGTCGTGCGATGGCGTCTCTTCTTGCTGCTCGACACGTTGCTGTCGCATTTTTCGCCGATGTCGTCCAGCTCTGTTTTGTCCGGTCCGGTTGTGGCCGGTGAGACTCGGACACTGCAGCAGTTCTCCATCGCGTGCAGGCTGCTGTCCTCCGTTTTTGGAGCGCAGTAATTCACGCCTGTGGTTATTCGTTAAAATAAGGGTAGTTGACATAAAATTGCACCGTCGAAAACTTTCTTTAAACAGCAAAACACACATGGAATAAAGTTATACTTCAAATTTTTTATACGCCGTATATGATGATCTCAAAAGGTGTATACATTATGAAAAATAGGACCCTACACTTTATTCAGATCTGTATAAATAAAAAAGCACATGGACATTTTTATTGCGAAAAGAAAGCGGACGGAATGTTTATAGGCCTGTTCAGTCCAGGTGCAATCAGGGGGGATATGAGCACATTTATTTGAATGCTGACCTTTTAATGAAAATTAATCACTTATATGAGTGATTCATAATAAATCACATTGTTTTCGAATGACATTTACTGAAAAGTGTTACCAAATGAAGCCGATAAGTGCAATGCTTATAATAAAATTATATTATTATAAAGGGCGAAATTATATGTTTTAGAATTTTTCAGCAATTAGACAAGGGACATGTTTTATTTATATAAACACATGTCTATGTATATATTTATACACACACACACGTATATGTATATATATACGCACACTCACTCACACACAAACACACACACACACACACACACACACACACACACACACACACACATATACATATTAAAAACACGTCCCTTGTCTAATTCCTTAGCATTTTAAATAGTTATATATAAGTATAAACAAAAGTAACATTTTAGCTGATTTTGTTCATAACTTATTATTTTAAATAGAAAGCTTTTATACATTGTAACTAAACTGATAATTTAAACGTTTGAACTGTTAAAAAGTTGTACAAGTCTCATATTTAAATATTGCATATATATGTGGAAAATACACACACAGATGATGATATATATATATAAAAATGTGTGTGTTTTTGAGTGTGTATTCACATTTAATTCTTACGTAAGTGCTTTGGCTATAACGTAGCCCTATTAATAAATAAAATAAAACCATTTATCGTCGGGATGTACAACTGGTAATTATTTAGTTTGACTCGTAAAAAATACAGGTTAGCCAATTACAAATTGGTTTCATTATCCTGATGCCACAGGAGAACATTCTGACACAAGGAAACTTAAATCGGTGCTTTAAATGACCTGAACTGAACGCATTGACCTGAAGAACAACTTCAAAACAACAAAATGTTGCAAAGAACCGTGAAGAAATATTTAGTTGCATTTTACAAAGTTTGACCAAAAAACAACTTTCCTTCATGCAAAGCCAGACTCACTGTTTTGGTTGTCACACGGAGAAGATCTGTCCATCGTGCTGTGTTGATCATTGCTCTGCATCGAGAAGGCTTGGACGCATTTAGGTGATGTCTTGTTGTAGTACGGCACATTGTCTAAAGTCTCCATGACTTGGTCCATGTAGTAATCGCTGCCTTTAATCGCTTGACTTTTCATGGAGAACTTGTCGCTCAAGTACTCCATCATGGTCCTCTGGCCTCGTCTCAAGCATGAAGAGCGTCAATGGACACCAGAAATGTTTTAGTGATGTCAAAAATGAAGCAATGCGGCCAATTATTTGTACAAGTCGTTAATTTGTCTTGTCTTAAAGAGACCGAGGGCCTCTCTTTATACAGCAAAGAGTGGGACACTCAAGCAACCACCCAACTTCTGAATATGGAGAAGGTGAAACTCCACCCACGCGCACAAGCTCGAAATAAGATTTATGAAACTCTGATGACCCGAAATGAATCAGTTACACTTGCTTTCGCTTTTAGTGTGTTTTTAAATCCCTAATGATTATTTAATACATGATACATATTTTTGATACATATTTTGCGCGATAGTGTTAAACTATCCGTAGACAACATATTAAATACATATTAACATAGTAAACATATTATGAGGCATAGGCATTTTTTAAATAAAACATTATCTAATAAAACGAAGTTATTCATTATTATGACGTCATTCATATATAATGAAGTTATTAATAACATCTAAACGTTGTACTAAAGTGTAACTTTTGTAGAAAAACTGTATTTCATTGTTATTACGGCAAATAAGTATAGCATACTTCATTTCCTTCATATTTAATGCACGAAGCATAAAATGTTCCAGCAGCGCATAATCTTCAGAAAAATATAACGACGCATTACGAGATGGCATTTGATAAAGACATTGATTTTACAGTTCTGTACATGTCATTCAATTATTTAAGCGTCTTATTCGCTCTATATTATAATTACATTAAATATTTTACGCTGATTTATACGTGTTTTTTTTTACGTAGATACAAGCGTAAACGGGTATTTTCTGCAGCATTTTTTACATTTAAAGAAATTAATTTTCTTCTTCAAACAGTAACTACTAATTATTTATATCGACACGATATAATACTGTGTTTGCAGGTCTGAATATTCCGATCAATACTAAGAGGAAAATATAATGTCACGATAATATGATGACCCGCATAAAACACAACTGCAAAGAAATCCCGTTACTGTGACCTGAATAAAACAAAGGTGATCACATTTTCACACATTTTGAAATGATATCCTCACTAAGTTCAAGATAATTGATCATAAATATGTTTTAATAGTCACGCATTATCAAGCCTGATGAGCGTTATAGTTGTTGTTTTTAGTTCAATAAAAGTGTGATATTAAAACCTGTATTATAGTAGAGTAATTTGTTCTGTTATCATTACTTTAGCTCAGTTGGCACACTTGGTTTTATCCAAAAAACCAAAAAGATCTTCACATCCCGGACAGCAACAGTTTGACGCGCAGAAAAAGGACGAGGCTGTCATTTTTGGATGCGAGATTATAATGATTTTGCGACCACCTAAACGTGTGTATTTCAAACAGGAAAGGCGTCATCCGATACCACCCTCACTCCAAAGTGTGTGTGTAAGAGATCACCGCGTTCTCTCTGCCAGCAAACCTTACCACCTGCCAGGCTAGCCATATCTAAGGGTCACTTACAATGCTTGGGGTTTGATGGTGCCACTCCGGGAAAAAATGAAAATAAATAGTTGTGCTCTTAAGTAGCAGGGGGGTTTCTTCTTAAGGCTCTGAAATGACTTTCTATTTGGACCTCTTGCTGAGGGGAAAATGTGAGAAATTCTGTGTGGCTTGTTGAAATTTTGTCTGCGCATTAGAAGAGAAGCACATGAAAGCGCAGGAGAAGCTGGATGGCTTACGGCCTAATTTCACTCAATTACGCGCGTAAATACAAGCAAAATCCACTAAAATAAGTAAACGTTAAAGCAATGAGACATTTAAAACTTTTGATCCTTTCAATACCAAAATAAAAATATATACTGAGTCTTTATTTTTTCTTTCTTTATTATTGTTTATTACTTATGACGTTGCAAGCATTCAGGCATTGTGCTCAAATCTTTAAAATACATTTTAACAAGTTATTAATTCAAGTGTGTTATCATAATACATGAAGTCTTAATAACATACAATATTCTACTGTCACCTATAAATTGAGGATTTATACATGTCCTTGATATAATAAGAAAAGAAAATATATGACAGTGTTATTTTAGTATCATTGAAATGCTATTATAGTTTTTAATTACACATTTCGAATGACATTTTAAATATGTTTTTTAACACAATTTTCTTTGTTACTGTTTTAATTTGAATGTCAGTTAGTTTTGGGCAAGTTTTTATTTCAGTTTTAGTTATTTTAGTACATCAAGTTGAACTATAAATGAACATGGGATTTTTTTATTTCAGTTATAAAAACAACCCTGAATGACAGAGGGATCTCCTTCATCTGATATCTGACAATTGGTGCAGAGCGAAATTATTGATTTTCTCTATTATGAAGGTTCATTCTTAAATAATTTTAATGGTTTTCTAAAGGCCACACAAGGCTTTCAGGCCAATGACATGTTTGCCATATCGCCTCTGTTTCTCTCTCTCTCTCTCTCTCTCTCTCTCTCTCTCTCTCTCTCTCTATTCCTTATGTACTATAGACAGAATGAATCTCTGGTGAAAGTCAGATTTCGGTACGAGCGTGTCATCTGGGTTTGTATACACACGGCTTTGCAGTCACTTAAGTAATTAAAATGATAATAAACGATTTGTGGCCACAGCCACTTCTTCCAGCTGCTGTGATTGAGCTGCTCAGGTCAGGCCAGATACATTGAGCTCGCAACGTGAATTTGGCTTGAAAGGCCTTTTCATTTTAGTGTGAAGGATTATTCAATGAGTATTTATTTTCCCCATAATGCGTTACTGGGTAGTTAAATACAACGTAGTCTATTAGAAACCCAAACAAACCAATAGGTTTTATACAGCTCTGAAGGGCTTTCCTAACCCTATAAAGATCCGCTCTCGCTGACAGTGAAGAGATTATGTCTCAGGGTTTGCCTATGTTTTCTGTGGGTAACAACTGGCATGAATTACCTGCTGGCATCAGTCTGCAAATTCAGTCTGTTATTCTGAGATTCAGCAAAAGTGGAAACTTGGAAATGTACTGTACTATATATGGGCCTATCCAAACACAATACCAAAACTCCCACTAAAAAGACACCCCTTTTTCAAAATTTAGGCTATTTTATCATTCCTAGGCATACAAAATGAACTCTATGCTAGAGCCTGAAAGTTAAAATACAGAAAGAAATAGATGATCTGTTATGCATGTCTTTTTTACCTATGTTTAGACTGTTTGCGTTAGATGCATTTTATCCGAGATGAAAAAATAGGTGATTGAGGCAGAGCTGATTAGAAAACCAAATACTTTATTGACCATGATCTTTGATATATTACTTTCATTAAACGTGCATCATTTTGTAATTAGCTTTTTTGAACAACTCAAATTCCCAGTATAAAGAGAGAAAAAAGCCTCAAGTAAATTAAAACAGCAACAAGCTGGTTTTAATTGCATGTCATTGTCTGCATATTAAGCATGTCATTTGTAAATGGTTTCCACCCATTCCATGGCTCGCAGTGCTCATGTTAAATGGAGTGGTGCTTGAAAGCAATACGTATCCTGTGACCGCCTGCAGATATTTGGGCTATATCTCATCCATTGCTTCTAATTCATTTGTAGAAGAGGAAGCTGGATTTTAGTAAAAACAGCAGTTGAAAGGAATTTCAGCAGAGATCAAATGTGCATTGTAAGTCTTGTTAAGAGCTTACATCAACAAGACATCCATCACAATCGGAATACATACAC
The DNA here is from genome assembly GCA_037043235.1 of Rhodeus uyekii. Classification (NCBI taxonomy): domain Eukaryota; kingdom Metazoa; phylum Chordata; class Actinopteri; order Cypriniformes; family Acheilognathidae; genus Rhodeus; species Rhodeus uyekii. The sequence continues at coordinate 1,406,021 of JAWRVZ010000003.1, forward strand.
GGCCGCAAATGTGAAGGGCGAAAACAAAAGAACAAACTGAATCAATATTATCTCAGTGCAACAAACACAAACGGACATGGTTATATTTTTACTTGTTCAATTTGGCCCTCTTCTTTCCTCCACCCCAGCCTCCGCTGTGTCGCACAGGGTTGTCTCGGAACGAGATGCGTTCCTTTTGGATCGGAGCAGAATTGACTCTGGTGGGTGACGGCACTTCTGAGAAGACAAAGATAATTTGATAAAAATACGTGTTAAAACATTTGCAATTACCTGTTAAGACTTTGACTAACATTTCTGGTGTTTCTAACATGCACAGTTCTTTCAAAAAACAGAACAAAGCAAGCTTTTTTCCATAGCTGATGCGTTCCACGTGTAGAACCCATGGCTGTGCTCAGAAAGAAGTCATACACAGTAAAATGAAACGGTAAAACTTCATAGATTCGGGAGGCATTACATCTTACTACACAGAATTCTCCAACAGAATAAGTTCTTCAAAGAAATGATTGATCATTTTTATTTCATTTCAAAGGAAATTTGTAAAAGTGTAACCTGTTTTACAAATGTAGTAATTGTTTAGCTCATTCAAATATTTGCTTTTACTACATTTGTCTTAATTTGTTCCTTGTCTATGTTGACTAAAGTGGAAAAACTAGACGTCAGCCCTCGATGGATATTAATTGCACTTCAAACCCTGAACGTTTATATTCAAAGAGACAAATGTTGTTCCCCGAATTCTGTGGGCTGATATTTAATAAAACGGCCACACACTCACTTAACCGCTGTGACCAAACAAATTGTTTTCAGCCATTTTGCTCCCATTACCTTTGAAAGAGGGCAAAAAATGAGGCACCGGGAGATTTCCTACACACATAATGAAAACGTTTATGGCTCCCTAAACTGTTCTTTATGGCTCGGCCCCAGTAAGTAGAGGGTATCTTGTTGCATTAAAGCTAAGTAGTATTTATAGAGTCCTTACTGTAATTGAACATAGTACTAAGCATGTCAACTTTGTGCCCATGACCTAATCGCTCACGCTGATCCAATTCAAATCACAAGAGGCCTATGATGAGCTGGGGAAATTTGTATTATGTTAACACGCAATGGGAATAAAACATTCTCTTTCAGAAAACCAATCCTGATATTTGTGGATTATAGAGGAATAACGTTTGCATTCAAACTGTAAAATTAATCTCTAACAGAATCTGGCGTTTAAATTGACTTTGATCTTGCAGAATCAGTATTTATACCACTAGGCTCTTTCCAATAATTCACCTATAAATACCTCTATGTGAAAGGCTTGATTCAGTCAGTCATTCGGACAGCCAGTCAGTCATTCAGTTGGTCAGGCTGTCAGCATCCTCGTGGATTTCATTTGCAAATCATCAGTTGAATCCAATTTGGCTTCATTAGAACAGACAGTGAAAAGCCTTCACAGTCCGACATCACAATGTTAAATGCGCTGAGCACTGCTTGTGTCACTCAGTGGGATCTTTGTCAGGGTGAGTCCTGAGTGTGTGACAGAGCTCGCACTTAATCAGTGAGGTGTCAGGGGTCTCTCGCTGACTGTTTCCTGCTGAAAGAGAGATGATTTCCCCCCGTCCCCTCATCGACCCTGGCATCTGTCTGCTAAACTGACACACGTGCACGTAGACAATTATACATAAACACACATACATATATGTTACCATTCAAAGTTTTATGGTCCGTAAGATTTTTTTAAGGAAGTCTCTTATGCTCACCAAGGCTGGATTTTGCTGATAAAAATTTCTGTGAAACAGTAATTTTGTGAAATATTATTACAATTTCTAATAACATGTTTCTATGTTGTTGTATTATAAAATGTCTTTTATTTCTGTGATTTTCAGCATCAGCACTCCAGTCTTCAGTGTCACATGATCCTTCAGAAATCATTCTAATATGCTGAATTGCTGCTAAAGAAACATTTATTTTTATGATTATTATGCTTATTACTGTTTTGGAAATTCTCATATATTTATTTCAGGATCCTTTGATGAATAAAAAGTTAACAGAAGAACAGCATCAATTTTAAGTATTTTTCTGCAGCATTATAAATGTCTTTACTGTCACTTTTGATCGATTTAATTCACCCTTGTTAAATAAAAGCTCATTTATTTTATTTATTAATAAAGCAACCACAAACCTTTGAACTGTAATATTATTAAAAAGCATCACACATTCACTTGTCTAAATAATTCAGTAGAGAAAAAAATTCCCATTGGAAAAAATGATCAAGCCTGCTATTTTGGTGATGTCAAGTAGTTTTTAATTGTGTGAAATCAGATTTGTGTGATGTTGTAATAGGTTATCAGATGATGTGTACATTCATGTCAGTTTACATCAAGCACTTCATGCCACACCCACTGCACTCTGTGTGCAGTATTTGATTTGGCAACTGACTGACATGATTTAACCTCACATCATTGTGTGAAGTCTGCAGTGTTTTAAAATTCTTCCTTAATTAATCCCATCCCTTAACATTTCATAAAATATTACAGAGATAAATCATTCAGAGACGGTGTTCCGAGTACAACCTAACTCTGGAGCAGAAAAAGAGGTAGAATAAAAATAAAAGAAGTATTTAATGCTGTGCTGTATGTACTCATAACAAAAGGGAGTTTCACTACTTTTTTTGCATGTGTGATAATATCCACAATGAGGGCATAGATGTTTCTAATGTTAATGGCCATTTTTTTAAATCAGCAAAAAAGTTTTTATATTTTAATGGTTATTTTGTCATTTCAACTTTATTTTAATTCACTTAAGTAAAAGACTCACTTATGTTTTCAGCTGAGTATCTCCGAGCTTGAGTTTGCTTTTTAAGACGTGGAGAGACATTATTGCAGTCGGCCCAAAATCTTGCTCCCGAATCTTCCCCATCTCTGTCCCCAATGGTCTGAGGGGGGGGGGAAACGATAACGGTACATTAAAATATAGACAACCACTCACATACTCAAAACATGCATAAATTTGCGTTTAAAAAAAGTATTTATGGGGATGACAGCAGCAATTGTTAGTAAGTACCACTTAATTGAACTTCTCAGTTAATTAACACTGCTTGTTAAAAAAGAGTGAACAGCGTTAGACTAATGAAAAGGTTTAGAAAAGCCAAAAAAGGCACTTACCACAAGCTGCACTCTCCCACCATTAAGAATATCATGGCCAATTTCAGGGAGGAAATGTTCCCTAAAAAAAGTCATTGAATAGATTATCTAACACAATTTACACTACAGCACATTCACAACATGTGACACGGTATACGTTTACAAGTCACCACTATAATTGATCTTCGTTATGAACTACAAGTTCAGAGCAGTGTGTCTCACCGTCCTGTGCCTGTAGAGTCTGTGTCGGATTGGAGCCACTGGTAGGTTTGTTTTTCCTCTGCTTTCGGTGATTTGTTAACTTCATTCACTGCTTTGTGAGCTGCATTTGACATAAAACAAGAAGAAAAGCATCCAAAACATTTTTTTTCAGACACAACCATTGAAATATTTACAGAAATAAACATTACGTTTTGAAGAGGGGTTGTTTGCCCGACAAGTGAAATTAACGAATAATAGTTGTGGACTGTAGCTAAGAAGAGGTCGGACAGCACATGCAAATGACATTTGTTTCGGGAACTTCTGTGGTGTGTATTTAAGTCCACTGAGCAATAAAAAAAAATCAGTGTCTGAAGAAGTAGGGAAATTTATGGACAGTTTCAATACACGTCACTAAAAAGCCTTAATTCAGAATAAACAAGTGTTCTCGGTGGAGACTATCATGAATTGATAACAACTTCTGACGGCCAAGTGCTGGAACTAATGAGCCATTTATTTAAGTCATTTACATGGTTTTGCCAAAACGTAAGGAGCAGACAAGGTTTATGGGTTACAGTTGTCACGGGTTAATTGAAAATCCACTAAAAATGTCAAGTGATTAACTCCTCCCTAAGGGCTGAACAAGAAAACGGGGGGAAAAGCAATCCACATTTATTGGTGCTGAAAAGTCTTAAGGCCAGATTTACTAAACAGGGCAAATTGGTGTGAGAGAGCAATTCCACACAAAAACAACGCTGATCTACTGATGACGTGCAAATTAAAGAACACAAACGCCAGATCATTTCCATAATGACTAACGCAATCTACCAATTAGTGTCTGTTTTAAGACATGCTTTTTTGGGGGGAGTGATAAATAATGGCACAAATACCAGTAAATTGACTAGTGCAAACCTTAGTAAATTGAGTTGTGTGATTGATTTAAATACTCTCCTACCTTAAATTTTGCGTCTGTAAGGGAAACTCCTATAAATGCATATGCAATAACGTCAGCTGTCCTGTCCACTAATTTTTTACTCCCTGCCTTTAGTTAATCCTAACAGTAGTTTTAGTAAGTCTGGCCCTTAAAATGAAACCATTATCCAGTATCATTATAGCAGGCATTATAGCTTTATCTTTACACTTTCAAGAGCTTTCACATTACTTTGAAGCTTTTCCCTATGGACCTTACGTTCCTTTTCCTATTTCCTTATTATGCAATAAATCAATAGTTATAATACATTTAATACAAATATTAATGCACAAAACATTTGGGTCTAGATTTACCGTACTAACAGCCTGCACCAGCGCAAACCCTCTTTTGGGATCACTGTCAGGATTAACTAAAAACAGAGTTGGACAGGGTTATTTTTGTGGCTGACCTTATTGTATATGCATTTGTAGGAGTTGCCCTTTCAGATGCAAAATTTTTGCGAGGAGAGCATTTAAATTAATTAATTATGCAAGGTGATGCAAGATTTGCACTAGCTATTTTAACGCCCCCAAAAAAAGCATGTCTTAAGTTAGACAGTAATTTGCAATGCTCTAAGGTAGATTGAGCATTATGCACATTGTCAGTAAATCCCCCAAATAACTTTCCATTCCCATCGACACTCTCACACTAAGTTGCCCTGTTTAGTAATTCTGGACCTTGGACACTTAAACTTGAAAATGTATTAATTTCATTGCATTTAATTACAAAATGTTTGAGGCTTTTGCAAACAAATAATGCTTTTCTCAAAACTAACTTTACTTAGTCATTTATAGGCAATGGCCTTTGATCAATTGGCCCTAAAGTCATTTTTACTTGAAAATAATGCTTCTGTTATTTTTCGTTAAAATAAATGTAAACTAGTTCGGTATTGTCTAGTATATCTAATGCAATGATAGATTCATGCATTTTAAAGTTTGACTTAACTGTCCAAATACTTTTGGGGCAACTGTTTTTTCTTCCTCTTTTATATAGAAATCCTCTTCCTCTTTTAATAGAATATTGCAGTTAAGGTCCTCAATAATTTATAACGTACATTAATATTCTGTTTACAGCATTTAGCGGATTATAGATTAAATATAATTTTAACAATGATAAAAATGTTCATAAAAAGACACTCTAGAATTTAGAAGCTAGAAGTTGCGTGTATCATATCAGTGAACCCACAGATTTAAGGGAAGGACCTCCAGAGTTAACCACAGATATTATATGATAGAAACACATGTAGCATCCAGTAGCTCTCAAACTCGCATTCCCCCATCTATCCCACCCTCAGGACATTAGGAGGCCCAGGAGTCACGGCTGTTAGATGGGCTCTTAAGTACATTAAGCAGCTCTTTCACAGAGGGTCAGGATGACAAAACCGAACTGCTGGGGGTGGGATCAGAGAAGCAGGTCAAAGTGATTCCCTTAAGGTCACTGTGCAGGTACTTTCAGAAATCCCACTCTTCTTTCATACCAATACTGAGGCAATGACATATGGTTAGTCCTGACAAAAACAAGATAACTGCCCTGATAACCTAAAATGACATTAAATACACAGATCTAAAATAGAGAGAGGGAGAGAGGGAGAGAGAGAGAGAGAGAGAGAGAACAAAAACATATTAAGATTATATATGCATCCTCAGAGGGGACATTAAAATAAATTAATAGATTTTTTGTATAGTATTTCATTTACAATAGATATTTTATACTTATAACTCGAGAGTAGATTCCACCTCACAAAACAATGATATCATGTTTGTCAAAAATGAGACAGACATTTTTACATTCATTACATTTCATCTGTTATCTATCTCTAGTTATTTTTGGGTCTGACTTACTAAACTGGAATTTGGTGTCCAAAATGCCTAAATTGTTTCACTGTAGTGAAGTCACCCCATGAACACACGCATAGGCTATCCACAAGACACACTTTTCATATGGGGGATTCGTGTGTGTGTGTGTGTGTGTGTGTGTGTGTGTGTGTGTGTGTGTGTGTGTGTGACTACGAGACATACCCAAGGGGCTTTGATTGTTTGGGAGTTCTCCGAGTAGCCTCAAAGAGGGAGGTCAGGTCTTTTATCGTGAGGTTCTGTCTCCCACTTTCCTTTACCCTGGGTCAAACCTTCACCTCCAGAGAGCAGACCACAGGCGGTCAACCAGCGGTCAACATACACATTGTCAATCACATCAATTTGAAGCAATCAAAAAAGTACACCGCAATGGAGGGAATCTGATGAATCTTGAGAGTTAAATCATTGGTTTGTCTGAATTGTTTTTATTTACTTATTTAAGAACTGATGTTTTAAAAAATCTTTTCTGGTCATTTTAATAAAGATAAAGTAAAAAAAATAATATATAGAATAGAATAATAGGCCGTTTGTTAAGATGCATGGCTACACATACAGTACAACCCAAGTAAGACATTATATGTCAGTTAAACTCCTTCAACTGATCTGAAGTATTATTTTCCACAAAATCTTGTAGACTCTTTTAAAGTTTCCTTGCAAAGGAATCCACCCAAACCAAAAGCATCATCTACTTGAGAAGTGATACAGTGCCAAGCCCAGCAGATAAAGGAGCCTGGAAATACAGGACACATGGTGCAAATCAAACACAGGAGAGCAGCAAAAACTTGCAGGTTAATGCAAAGCAACTACGCTGCATTTAACAAAAAAACTGATTGCATTTCTTAAGATTAAAGACGTTGAAACCAACATGAGCAGGGCATCATGGGACTGTGTCCTAGCTTTGGGGTTGGGTAAGGCAACCTGCTCTTCCCCTCTGCTGACCTGCGGAAGGCACCAGCAATACAACCCCAACCCCACCAGGGACGGCCCCAAGCCTCAGGCTACAGGCTGGCCGCCGCTCCCCTGCTCTCCCCCAGCAGGGGCTTACATTTCAGCCGAGCGCTCCAAGCCCCCTTCTGGAGGTGATTAGCCCCCCGAAGCCGTGACAGATTCTTTCCGAGATATCCGCCTCACTCGTGTTTATTTTATCCAAGCTCTCTTTTGTGGATGTGCTGGACATGAAGTAACCCGCTTGAAAATGGGTATCGGCTTACACACGCCATGGGACTGGCGGAGGAGTCAGAACAACAACAAAAAAGTCAAGAAAAAAGCAACCGTTAGCAAGTAGAGGATATCTTTTTAATTTATTTGCCCTGCTCTTTAACGTGACCCTTCATCTATCCCTTATCTCCAACGCTCGACCCCCGTCGGTAGCATCACACTGAAAATCCCACCCCCCTAGGGTGGCACTAGGGCTGCAGACAGTACTCTCTCTCAGTCTGGAACCCCTAAGTGCCCTACCTCCTCTGTACTTAACTCAATTTCACACTTCAGGTCCGCTACAAAGTCTCCTGAAATACAATCATCTTGTTTATTCTCCACCATCCCAAACAACCTATTAGCTAGCTATTTAAGATCCCATCATGTGCATTCAATTTGATTGAGCGATGTGTATGTTTTTGTGTATTACACACAAGGTCCCAAATGACTGTATGGATCCAGCCCATGGGGAATAATAAAAATGGATCATTTCTCTCAGAATTCAGGAAATTGTGCAAATGCCATCAATCGTTTGTATTATATGATTCATAAAATAAACCAATTGATTCATATGGTGAATCGGTTCACTTACACATTTCATTTTAAATGTATTATATATATAAAAATTCATTTGAAATGTGATTCATTGCCATATAAATGCTTAAATCTATTTGGTTGTGCTGTCCTACCCTTAAAATTGTCCTTGAACGCAAAACGAGTTCTTTGAGTTTTTGTGGAAACAAACTGGCTACTACGGCTCCTGAACAGGGCCAGACGTGGATTTGGGTCTAGAACACATAACACAGACAGGAACGCAGCCGCAAATGAGCTCATACGAATGCAGGATTCATCCAGCAGACAAGCGCAAAAAGAAAACGGACAGAAACCAAAGCTTCACTTTTCATTATGAGACCAAAGGCCCCATGGAACAGTGGCTCTGAAAGCTTGACACAGGCCTCATTTGATGAGGCCATGATTGGATTTGTGGCATTAGAGTCACGCACTCCTGACCTTGATCAAAGCCGGCTTCAGGCCAACCCTGGAGGATCCAGACCAGGGCCAGGACTACCGTGTCTGGGATTTTTCTTCGACTCATGGCCGGTTGAACTTATGAGTGCTGATGTTTCATACATCCAAGTAATGAAGCTGATTCGGGGCCCTTGGAACTCAAAGCACGATAGAATATATGTGAGAATGTTTGCAGACAGGCCAATCAAACATGACAAGGCACGGAGGAGGGTGGAGCTGCTTGCTGAATCTTAAGCTCCATGCTAAGTGTGCCACAACTGCTCACCAAAGATGTAAAAGTTATTCAGTGCCAATATAGATTAGTGGTATTGATTTCAATTTGACTAAATATACAGTAATATAATACAGTGTAACTTTACTGACAGGAATGTACTTGAATCTACAATGATGCTCAACCTTTTCAAGAACCCCATTGTCCACAACAATATTCAAAGGCCCAGTGTTTCTAGTTGAGATTTACTGGTTAAGGATTTAAAATATCAATTTTTTAGTTTATAATATTTTGTAGTTTGGCCAAACTATAAAAATGCATATTCATAAAATGTATAAAAAAGCACATGGAATTATACAATTGTATTGATTTAAATGATTTACGCAAGGTCTAGTAATATTAAGTCATGCTGAGGCCCTTAGTGGGCCCATGGCCCCCTGATTGAGCACCGATTTAGGATCCAATACAGGATCTACTGAATTAAAAGTTTAATGGTTTTGAGTATAACTCATAAGATGATGGATGGATGGATAGATAGATATGCCTACCCAATAATCTTTTCCCCTGCTGTTTCCTGCCTTTCATTTTTTTGGCTCTCTTCAGCATAAGAAGGGCAGTGGAGTCATTAGTGATGCCCCTGAAAAAGAAGTTAGCAAGAGTAACTAAAGTGGTCAATTAAAAAAAATTATGTATTATTATCAGATTGCACAAAGTAGCATAGAAACATACCATTCTTTGAGGATTTTTTCTGATTTCTCAGACAGGTTGTTCTTTTTGATGACTGACCTGGAAATGTTTGTTTAGAGAACCATAGACATTACAAGAAAACAGCAACATTTTCATTCAAATAATCATCAGAAATAAAGCCAAATGATCACCTGCTACTAAGGTGAGGCAACACGCTTTGCTCCAAGCAAGCTGCATCTTCACTATCTGACCAGGCATGTTTCGGTTGCTGTGGAAAAACAGATCGGGTCTTTGGCGACATCGGCTGCAAGTACCACAAAGATGATCTAAGATAGCATCCGTATGGCACTTTTAACACAAAGACTTGGTTGGTGTGCACATTTAATTCTTTTATTTAAGGATAGATAGTATTCCAGCAGCTCAGTTTTCATCTTGGTTATAGAACATTGAAGTGCATTCGACAATCTCTACATCTCCACAGCAGCAGCTGCATCACATCATAGCGCCGCTACCGTGATAGAAAAGGCCAGCTCTTGCTAAAGAAAAGAAACCGCAGGAGACAAAGCACCGGGCTGAAAAATGACATCTGCTGACGAGAAGGAAGTTTGAGGCGGCCCAGAAAGTAATTGTGTTTTTGGAGGCAATAAATTCGGCACTTAATCACCCAAAGAGACTCTGATTGTGCCGGCCCACAGACAGAAGGAGGGTTCACAGGACTGTTACCTTTGGCAATGGCATTTGTTCCGAAAATGGCATCGTTTTGGCCGGTGAAGCATAGGAATGTAGGGTTATCCAGTCTTTCTCCAGCACTTTCTATTTACAACAGGACACAAACAAAATTAAAAAGAGCTGGACTGCGGGATTTGCATAGTTGATGAAGTGCATCTTGATGTTTCCATTACGCCTCCAAAGCAAGTAGCAGATCACATGAAGTTAAAAGCACAGAGCTCGTTTCCTGTGTGTGACAAACACTTGAGAATAAAAAACAGCCCTCTGAAGTCGTGACAGGCAGAAATTGGAGAGCAAACATGAAAAACTCCAGAATTTTCAGATGTAGACCAATAATACACATCAATTTAACATGACATCGTAATACACTATAATAAATCGCCTAATAAGCTACACAGATGAGCTCACTTAGTGTAACTCGTGGGTTAAGCCAATGTTAAGTTGAGCAAACGTGATGCAAACAGGCAGAAAATAGCAGGTGACATAAGAAAAAGAAACAACATTTTCCTTCCCCTCTTTGACTGTTCTTTTTCAATACCTAATCGCAGCTGACAGCCTCCCGCCTCACGGCTACGAGCGCTAGTTAAAGGACTGTCAGCGCAGCGGGCCAGCCTATCTGTCTGCTGAGTTCACCATAATGGCAGGAGCACCACGCATCTGCTCATACCTCATCAAAAATGAATTCGTCCATGTCCACCTCTTCAAAGTCCTCATCACTTTCTGTGATGTGAGCGGCAGCCAGAGCACGGGCCAGTCTTTTCCGCAGAACGCAGCCTCTCCACACAGCCTGCAGGGGCAACACACACAGCCATGAATCACATGCAAGCATAAATATTGTGTGTTATCCCATTAGGAAGATAAAACATGTTAACCTCTGTTTAATTGCCCCGCGGTCTGCAGTTTGAACTTTCTGTGACTTTGGCTTTGTAAGACAAATGTAACACCGGGATGCCTTTAAATCTGCGTATTCCCCGCGGGGAAAAAAGACTTAACAGATCAGAACCATAGCGCTCCCACTCCAGCGACACGTTGGAATCTGATTAATCATTTTTTTCTTTCAGTCCGAGTCCTTAGAGACTCATTAAACACAAAGAGAGAGAGAAAATATCCCTTAGAAGTTACATGTGAAAGGAATAGCCTGTTTTCAAAAGCACTACCTACCGACTCAAAACAAGCCCTTGGCAGTAATCGGTGTAATGATGATGATTTAATTTTATTCCAAGTTATTTACTGCATTCATACGTTTCCAGAGATATGATGCTGTAGATCAAACAATCCTTGATCAAAACCAAAATGAACATAGGCTCACCTGAATAACCACAGCAGCTCGCTCCCTCTCAGGCCTCTCAATGCAGGTATCTTCTACGTTATGAAGACTTGATTTTGTGTTAGTTTTTTCAATTAAGCCCTCACGTCTCCGCAATATGCATCTCCTCCTCCAGCGTCGCTGGATCACCACAGCTGCCTCTCTGAGTGATAGCACAGAAGACAATTTTATCTGATGACTCACCAAGGTCATGAGAGACCAAATGAATGTCGCTGAACTCAAGCCTCGGATGATTCATCTACGTTAAAACATCTGGAGAGAGGCCCAGCAGGGTTCCAATGTCATCTGAATGACTTAGAGATGAGCTTTATTTTGATTACTTTAGCTAAAATTAAATGTACCTTCAAATCATGAGAGATGTTTCCTACAAACAGATTAGTAAGGAGTAAGAGAAATGTCCTTACATTTTAAGGTTCAGTGCCTGAACAGGTTCTTTCACACTTTGTGTCTCCATGCAGTCAGCAGATCGAAGCTCAAGGAAGGATTGAGAAAGTTGAGGCTTCTGTGGATTCTGCCAATCTGGTTGTTTCTCTGGACTTTGTCCCAGTGAAAAAGATGCTTCAGAAAACCTACATGAACTATTGCAAGCAGCCGCCGCCAGTGTAAAATCTTCAGTGACACAGCTGTCGCCGTATTCATGGGCGTAACGCTGGTCCACTGCCAATCTGAACAGGTCTGCTTGGTGACCAATGGCAAGAAGCTGGGCGTCATGTTGTGAGGGTGCAGAACTGCGTGAAAAAAAAGCATGCAAATTTAATGTATCTCACTGTTTTTCTCTGTAAACATGCGTTGGACAGATGTGTTGGACCTTAGTGTTTGCCTCGTGCTTTTACATTTACATTTACTCATTTAGCAGACGCTTTTATCCAAAGCGACTTACAATTTGAGGAGTATAGAAGCTATTTGTCCAAAGGATACAAAAACACATAAGAGCGCTTACAATACAAAGTTTCAAACATTCTGAACACAAGTAGCACAAGCATGGGGAATAGAGAAAGAAAGAGATGTTTTTTTTTTGTGAGTGTGTGTGTGTGTCATGTTAGGTGCTCATGGAAGAGGTGCGTTTTTAGTAGTCTTTTAAACTTGGACAGGTAATCTGCATCCGGATGAGGGCAGGGAGGGCGTTCCACCAGCCGGGGGTGCTGAATGAAAATGTTCTTGTGATCGTTCTTTTTCCTCTCTGTGAAGAACCACGAGTCGTCGCTCGTTGATTGATCGAAGGTTTCTGGTAGGTGTGTAGATTTGTACCAGTGAGTGGAAGTATGAAGGTGCTGAGCTTGTGTAAGTTCTGTATGCAAGAGCATCTTGCACATGACAGCATTTTTAAATGCAAAATTGTGCATGTGTAAATGGCCCATTTTATGCAAAAAATATATCTTGGTAACACTTTACAAAGTCTTATTAGATAACATTAGTTCCCTGTCAAGGGAACTCGCACTGCGTCGAGACGCGATTGGGAACCTTTCAGTTTATATGTCCTTGAAGCACAATTAAACTCAGGTGCGGGAGTGTACGTCGCCGTGATGACGTCATCACGTCATGACCCGGGAGTATAAAGGCACGTCACGACCCGGAAGCGGGTTAGCTTTCAGTGTCTTCACAGCGCTCTAAGCTCAACGTGTGTGTGTATTTGCCGTGTGTGTGATTCAGCCCAAAGTCTAGTTTAAAAGAAAAGGGATTTCACCGTGCGTCTGTTGAGTGTTTGTGGAAAAAAAAAAAAAATGGCGGAGCAAGTTTTTCGGCGCTGTGTTACCCCTTGTCCCCGGTTTCTTTCGGGAAGGGATACACACGCCTTATGTGTAGCTTGCATGGGAGAGGAGCATGCACGATCAGCGCTCGAGGGCACTGATTGTGCAGACTGTTTGCAAATGAGTTTGCGAACACTCCGATCCCGCCTGGCAGTTTTCGAGGAAACTGCCCGGGCTAGCGGCCCTCGTGGTTCTGGTCCCGCTGCGGCTGAGGCCCAGCGGCGGCTGCGATCATGGGGGTCGCAGATGGATCTGTCAGAGGGGTCGGAGACGGGCTTGGCTTTTTCTCCACCTTTACCTGGCAGATCTAGCCCCGTTAGGGAGCCGGAAGCACGCCCTGTGGCGGTTTCTTCCGACCCTGACGAGGCGATACTGCAGCTATCCAGTTCCGAGGAACTGGACGTTGTTAGTATCGACGCTGATGAGGAGGTTCCGCCAGCCCCCTCACCAGCGTCAGATGAGTTGCTGGAGGTGGTGACTCGCAAGGTTCGCAAGCAAGAGCAGCGTTCCATCCTCAGCCCAGTACCTCCTCATACCGCGCTGGGCAGAAGCTGAGCGTTGCGACTCGTCAGCCTCCCCCGAAAAAGAAGGGGAGGGCTTCAGGTCAGCAACCTCAGCCTCAGCCTTCTGGCCGGCAGACCGACCTGAGGGTCGTTCTGCAGGGCAAGAAGGCTAAAAGTAAGAGGCCCTGACAATCATGGTGTCAGGCCTCGCAGGGAGCCCCCCGTTGGTCCACCAGCATGCCAACGCCCTGCGGTGGCCCCTGTGGATCTGGTTTCTCGAGAGAGCCAGTCCGATCAGGGACCAGGTGGTCTACCCCAGTTGTCACCCCGGCAGGGTGCACTGGGCAGATTGCCCCCTCTAAGGAGGGTCCTAGAGCATCCACTCCAGGTCCAGCGGCCTGGAGTGGAAACCCGAACAGAGGCTGGTCTCGAGAGACTGGTACCCCTAGTAGAGTTCCTGGCGGCGTGGGCACGTCTGCCAGGCATTTCTCAGTGGGTCCTGCGCATTATTCATGTGGGTTACACTATCCAGTTTCGGTCGAACCCTCCCAAGTTCGCGGGGGTTCTTCGGACAGAGGTAGACCCTGGGCAGGCTCGGGTTTTGGAACAAGAAGTCGAATCATTGCTGAGGAAAGAGGCCATAGAGTATGTACCTCTCTCAGCCACAGATTCGGGCTTTTACAGCCGCTACTTCATAGTTCCGAAGAAGGATGGAGGTATGCGTCCTATTCTAGACCTTCGCCTGTTGAACAAGACTGTCAGGCGCCTGAAGTTCAGAATGTTGACTTTGAAACAGATCGTATCCCAAATAAAGTCCGAGGATTGGTTTGTGACGATAGATCTCAAAGACGCATATTTCCATATCTCCATCCTTCCTCAACATCGGAAGTTTCTCAGGTTCGCCTTTGGGGGCAAGGCTTACCAATATCGAGTGCTTCCATTCGGCCTAGCGCTATCCCCTCGCACCTTCACCAAATGCATGGACGCAGCGCTCGCCCCGCTGCGGTCCACTGGTATCCGTGTACTGAACTACATCGACGATTGGTTGATTTTGGCTCAGACACGAGAATTAGCGGTTCGGCATCGAGATGTCGTACTCGCGCATATGAGGGAGCTGGGGCTGAGACTCAATGCCAAGAAGAGTATCCTCTCTCCTGTGCAGAGGACAACCTTCCTAGGCGTTGTTTGGGACTCGGCGTCAATGTCTGCACGGCTATCCCCCGTGCGCGTTGCCGCCGTTCTGTCCTTAGTCCAGGATATCAGGCTAGGCCAGCTGCTCACTGTCAAGCACTTCCAGAGAGTGCTGGGGCTCATGGCGGCAGCGTCCAGTGTTATCCCACTCGGCCTGCTCCACATGGTCCTGAGGGACCGCTCGGCCAGGGGTCTATGGGACGGGCACCACCTCTCCTGGCATATCAACGCCTTGGAGATGATGGCTGTCTGGATGGCGCTACGGGCGTTTCTCCCCGACCTCGAGGCCGTCATGTAGTAGTCCGGACCGACAATACGTCGGTGGTCTCCTACATAAATCACCAGGGAGGTCTCCGGTCTCGTCGACTTTCCAAGTTGGCGATCAGGATCCTCCTCTGGGCCCAGAGGGAACTGCTCTCTCTTCGAGCGGTATATATCCCGGGGGCCCAGAACCTGGGGGCAGACTTCCTGTCGAGACAGGGGCCAAGGCCCGGGGAATGGCGACTCCACACTCAGGTGGTGGAGCAGATTTGGGAGAGATTCGGCCAGGCTCAAGTGGATCTGTTTGCGTCTCGAGAGACGACTCACTGCCCACTCTGGTTCTCCCTTTATCTTCCAGCGCCTCTCGGCCTGGACGCCATGAGGCAAGGGTGGCCAAATCTACCCCTGTATGCCTTTCCCCCCGTAGCTCTGCTCCCAGGGGTTCTGGAGAAGGTTCGCCGGGAGAAGGTCCGTCTCACTCTAGTTGCCCCGCGCTGGCCGGGCAGGGTGTGGTTTTCGGACCTGGTGTCCCTCCTAGACGGCACTCCGTGGGAGATTCCGGTCAGGAGGGACCTCCTGTCCCAGGCTCAGGGGAGGATTTTCCATCCTCACCCAGAACTGTGGAAACTGTGGGTCTGGCCCCTGAGGGGGCCCAGCTCATAGAGTCTGGTCTCTCAGCCGAGGTTGTAGAGACCATTCTCCACTCCAGAGCCCCGTCCACGAGGAAACTGTATGCTCAGAAGTGGAAGATTTTCACTTCTTGGTGTTGCGAAAAGCAGCTGAACCCAGTTACCTGCCAGGTTGGCACCGTGCTGGAGTTCCTGCAAGAAAGGTTCGCAGCAGGGCTGTCCCCCTCCACACTAAAGGTTTACGTGGCTGCCATAGCTGCTTACCACGTACCTTTGAGTGGTGCCTCTTTGGGCAGGGACCCCCTCATAGTTCGTTTCCTACGTGGCACTCAGAGGCTGAGGCCTGTAGTACGTTCAAGGGTGCCTCCTTGGGACCTGTCCCTGGTGCTCCAGGCCTTGTCCCAGGCTCCCTTCGAACCGCTGGACGAGATTTCAGACAAGCACCTTACTCTTAAAACTCTCTTTCTTCTCGCCATTTCTTCCCTCAAGAGGATTGGTGACATGCAGGCCCTCTCCGTGGCCCCTTCATGTTTAGAGTTTGCGCCCGGCTTGGCTAAAGCTTTCCTCTATCCCAAGCCGGGTTATGTACCTAAAGTGCTGTCTAGTCCTATGCGCCACATAGTGCTACAGGCTCTCTGTCCTCCTCCATTTACTGATCATGACCAGGAGTTAAAGAACAGGGTTTGTCCAGTGCGAGCACTGGACGCCTACGTCCACAGAACTGCCACGTGGCGTAGGTCAGACCAAATCTTTGTCTGTTTTGGGGCCCCCAGAGGCTCCCCTGCTTCTAAGCCTACTATGAGCAGATGGATTTCAGAGTCTATTTCTCTAGCTTATGAGCTGGCAGGACAGCAGTGTCCACTGTCTGTCCGAGCTCATTCTACTCGGAGCATGGCTGCCTCGAAAACCTTTTTCGCAGGGGCTTCCCTCGCGGACATTTGTGATGCGGCTGGCTGGTCCTCACCGCATACCTTTATTAGGTTCTACCAGTTAGACCTAAACCCCGCCTTGGGATCATTGGCGTTATCGTAGTGAGCTACGTTTCGCTTGGCATACCCCGTACGCTGAGGCGGCGTGGGTATTCCTCGTTCCCAATCGCGTCTCGACGCAGTGCGAGTTCCCTTGACAGGGAACGTCTCAGGTTACGTACGTAACCATAGTTCCCTAAGAGGGAACGAGACACTGCGTCTTGCAGCCTCAGCTCCAAGGCATGCCGGCCTGTTCAGACACTGGTCAAGCTAACCCGCTTCCGGGTCGTGACGTGCCTTTATACTCCCGGGTCATGACGTGATGACGTCATCACGGCGACGTACACTCCCGCACCTGAGTTTAATTGTGCTTCAAGGACATATAAACTGAAAGGTTCCCAATCGCGTCTCGACGCAGTGTCTCGTTCCCTCTTAGGGAACTATGGTTACGTACGTAACCTGAGACGTTCATGCATTAACTAATATTAACTAACAATGAGCAATACATTTATTATAGTATTTTTTAACCTTTGTTAATGTTAGCTAATAAAAAAACAACTGTTCATTGTTAGCTTATGTTAGATGTTCTAGTTTTGATTTTAAGATTAGCAAATGTTGAAATTAACACTGAGCTAAGATTAATAAATGCTTTACAAGTACTTTTCATTATTAGTTCATGTTAACAAATTGAACCTTGTCATAAACTGTTACCATCATCTTCATGAGAGTTAAAAAACTAGCCTCCAACACATGTCTTGAGGGATATAAAACTATTATGAAGTGTTTCAGGAAGTCTCTACAAAGGTGTCTCAATACCCCTTTAATTATTCTGTTAGCCATGGCTAGTTCACCCCTCTTGCCCCTGACCCCTGAGCCCGTCTCTGTTGTCAACATCACAAACCAGCTCTGTCACTATAGAGTCCCTGCTATTCTAATCCTCTGACACGGTTAAGGGGGCATCCGCACCCCTCCAACACACTCCAGTCCAGAACAGAGTTGTAAAAAGATCCATCCAAGAGTCCAATGCAATGTACATTTGTACTGGGAAACAAACCTACTGTCGAAACATGTAAAGCACAAGCACAGAGATGTATAACAAAAAGGCTAATTTGATTACCTCATTAAAACAAATTAATGTCAAATTGCATCTACAGTCAGCAATGGACATTCTGAAAGCTAAACATTATTATAAGCTGTAAAAAGCATGCCAAGGAAAATAAATACAATCCTAGACCTTACACAGTTCCCCTACTTACTGACAACTAAAATTACCTCAGCAAAAAAAACAAGAATTTTTTTTTTGTTTGAAGAAGAAGAATTAACACAGCTTTTGCAGTAATACAACATACCTATTTATAAATCAGTGTCATAAATTCCATTTTGTCACTGTGGTTTGATGACATTAAATGAATCCCTCAGTTCAGTCTGTCAGTCTAATCAACACGGGCTTTGGTTTACCATTGTATCGCGGTCCTAAGGCTGAGTCTTCACCTTGCCAAAGCTGGGGACTGACACTGGGTCAGGTCAGATGTTAAACGGCTGCAGCGGTCCCCATGGGTGTGCAAAAGACCCTTTGTGCAAAGTGTACGGCGGAAGGGTTGGGGGGGAGATCTCTAAAGTCCTCCAAGCTATGAGAGACCTCAGCTTGAACCACAGGACACACAGACTTCTGCCAATCATCCTTTATGAAACATGGTGAGTGTTCTGCTTTATTTGCTGGTGGTCTGCAGCAGCGTCTGAGGCGGCTTTTGTATTGACCGAAGTAAAAATGTCATTTTTTGGTTGATATTCAGCATGTATGAGCTCATAAGCACTGATGCCAAAATTAACAAATGCTAGATTTCTACAGCAATACCACAAGATTTTAAAAATAATGCACGGTTTAATTTTTCACTGCATATATAAAAAAAATAATTATTGATTTTAGCCCTATTTTAGCTTTATTCTTTACAAAGACTCTCTGCATAAGCTATATGTTTTACTTACAATTAAAGTATCATTAAATATAAATGAACTACTATATGGATTTCTAGAAGGCTTGCTTAAAATATTCCTGGTTCAGACTTCACTTTATTTAATTTGGGATTAGCAGTTTCATGAATCTCAGTGAAGATTCCTCAATCGGCCACCGGAAGTCTCACTTGACCCAGTGCTAGCATTTAGTTTTGGACTACATTTCCCATGAGCCCTGGACTGATCATTGCACACCAGTTCCTCATCACTCAGACTATTTAAACCCGTATGTTTGATCACTTCTTGCAAAGTATTGTTTGCTCCAGCTACATTTCTAAGAGTTATTTTCCCTGTGTTGTAATGCTCGTGTTTGACTCAACCTTGGATTACCTTGTACGATTCTTTGCCGCCTGCCTACCATTTTTGTTTGTTTGAACTACTTCTATTGCTGTTCGCTGCCTGCCCTGATCCTCTGCCTGTTATGGCCACTTTTACAGCTCTGCCTCTGATATTGTTGTTTGCCCTGGTATTCTGATCCACACCTGTTTGTACCCTGAACTTTCTTTGTTTTAAAAAAGAGCACATGGATCTCACTCAGCCTCGTTAAAAGCAGCCAAGGCTAAGAGTATTAAGCATTAAGTGCAAAAAGTATTAAGTGGATCTGGGAGAACTTCATTCAAATTGGTAGAAGAAAGCATAGAAAAGCTATTCAAAATGTTTAATAAACACAATGAGTGCATGTGAATAACTATGTGGGAGTCATACTGTGGGCAAATAATTTGTGTGGTCCTGCTGATGCCATATATACACCGTAAACCCTGATGCTCAAAATAGTTTAATAGTTTGAGTAGGGTAAACCTAAATTAAACAAAGTTTAATTTAGTGTGAGAGTGGGAGTTTTGTAAATTGAACTGAAACTGGATGCTTTGCCAAAACTTCGACACTCGAAAGGGAGAGTAAATGTTAAAAGTTAAATTTTCTATATTGTCAAACTTGTTCAGCAATTGTTATACTAACGACAATTATCAAGTTAGCATTTACTGAAATATCTAGTTAGCTACAATAGTTCCCACTAAAAATAAATTCAGATTACATGATAATTTTAAGTTAATTTGCAGGAATTAGTTTACTCAAAATATTTCAAGTTTTGATAAAGTACAAAATAAAGAGAAACTTATTTCTAAACATTTTGATGCAACCGATTAACCGAGTTTTGTCAACTTATTTGGGTTTACAGCGTATGAGTCATTTTACAAATAATAGGACTATATACAATAATATCCTACTGGACTGTCAGAAATGAAACTAGTTGTCTACCTGATCTCCATGCTTTGCTGCAGAAGGAGTGAATCTCGCTGTTTCTGCTGTGCATGACAGAGGGCCTGGAAACTCCACTTCTGTTCTGCACTATTTGTAGATGCCGCTGGTGCAGCAATCTGCTCATTATTCAACTTAATTAAACCAGGCACTGTCTCCAGAAGCAAGGACCTGAGAGAAAAACAATGCATTTAAGATATTTACCTGATGAAAATGTAAGAAACGACCACACAATGCACTCAAAGTTCTTCGAAATTATTGGTTTACAGTTAGTGACTGTTTATTTTATAATGTACTGGTATAACAGAGCTAGACAGTACTAAAGCAAGGTTTATAACTGAGAAACAAAAAAAAAAGGTATCTTTTCACTTAAAGTTTCTGTTATTAAGAATCTAGATTAAATATAAAGAGTGCCACAAAAAAGGTGAATCAGTTTATTTTTAAACTATGATTTTTATCCTTTTACAGTATATACTTTTTAAGCTTCTTTAGCAAAACAATTAGTGGTTCAGATGCAAGGTTACAGCATTTACTGTCCACTGCAACCATAAAAAACTAAAGGGTAGATTGTAGTTCCAGCCCTTCCCTCTCTCCGTCTCCATAGGCTTTCTATTGGAGAATATTTACATTGAGCAGATGAAATCAGTTAGGAAATGGGGATAAAATGTTTCTTGAGTTTGACATTCTGGACCCAAGAGAATCAACAGAGTGTCTGTGCATCGAGTAAGAGGTTTAGTCAGAGTCTGCCTTTCTCAGTAAGACACTGCATGATGACACGGCTTGGATTAGAAGTGAAAAAGGGTTTGCTGGCCTCGTTCCAGAGATGTGACAGCCATTCAAGTGAGCATATATTGCTTTTTGGGTCTGTGTTTCAATGTGTAAGAGTGTATGAGAAAACACAGGTGTAACCTATTCTTTACTGAACCCTGCAGAGAGAAGAAAAATTACTTTTAAGAACCAATGAATAAGTTATATATATCTAATAACAATAAAATGACTGTAGAATTATTGTAGTCACTTGTTCAGTAATTATTATTTATATAATAAATCTTCTATTTGATTGATTTGTTTTTGTTACACTGAATACTACTGATTTAAATGTTTTAAGTTTTCTGTTGCTTTTATGTTTTTACTTTAAAGATTGTTCAAAACAAGGTGTGATATATTAAAATGAATAATAATTAATTCAATTAATCAGTAAAGATACACTTTCTTTTTCTTCTGGTTTTGCCTTTATTGACAGTAAAGGAGAGATGTGAAGCAATGGGAGAGAGGAGAAGCTATGCATGATGGGTTATCACTAGTCCCAAATAATGGGAAACAAAACCAAACAATATTTTTTTAAGTGTTGGCAAATTCGATCCAAACTATTTCCATAAAAGAGGATCAAATAGGCCAAAACATTGCTGAAAGCCAACATATCTTAAAATCAGTGCTCTGTAAACCACATCAAAGTATTTACCAGGTAGTTTCTGTATATCTGTAAAGTCAAAATATCTTAAGTATTTGTTATGCCTCTAAAAGGTGGACGTTCAGCTGCTTCACTTTTTGTCTCGTGTCCAGTCGTCAGGCTCCTATTGCTACTAAGAAAGGGACTCTATTCATTACTCGTGAAAACTTCCCCGTAAACAAAGAAACTTACAGCAGTTCGATTAATCTTGCTAAAGTCTGCTCTCCCAGACTCCACGCGCTCGTGCGCTGTGTACTTCTTTGAAATATCCTTTGGTGCTTTAATTTAGGCTGTGTTATCACTGGACAGGGATGAAAGGGCCAGTGGAGAGCGAGAAAAACACTGGGTCTAATTCGGTTGTTGGCATTGAGGGTTAGACAAAGTTCAGCACAATACTGAGCCTGACTTGAGTGAACTTCCTATAAGTCATTACGGAATAAAACAGATGTAAAGACACAACAGATATATTTCACCTCAGAATTCTCCTTAGAAGCCACATACAAAATGTGGTAAATGAAGTTTAAAAAATATCTAACAAAATGAACAGCTAAATATCTTACTGCTGACTAAGGAGAAAAATGTCACACCATATTTAATTTTATGCAAGTCAATTTAGAATGAAAGATTCTGTCAGAAAAATAAATATGTTGCCAACATAAAACCCGTGGGCCTATGAACTATAAAGTCATGACAGTCCACGAACCTCTTTGGTATGTATGATGTTATTTTTTCCATTTTGACTGAATGAACTGGACTGGTACTTGAGAAAAACATGCATCTACTCTTCCCTGATCTCCTTGTTCTGTCTTTCACACACTTTGTCTGCCACATAAGAACATATAATTTGCTCAATAAAAACTCACTGCAAACTCCTGGCACTTTAGGAGCGCATTTGCTTCAAAAATATTCCCCCACTGAGTAAATATTTTCAGAATTATGAGCACTTAAATCCACGTGCGTACAGATATCACTGGGTAATCCAATAGCGGACACAGATACAATGGCTGGTGCAGTGATATGGGCCGGAAGCTCAGCGGTAAAGAGGAATGTTTATTCTACTTTAAACGCTTGGTGCACTTCCAGCCAATGTCCCTGTTCACATTAGTTTCACATTCTCTGACAATTATGAAATTCTTAGTGACTTTTGCTGGAATGAACACATGACAGCTTCCGCCCAATCCAAGATAAATCTCTCCATTATAAAAGGAGGAACCACGTTTCAGTTCTTACAATATATGCTAATATACTCTCTCAAGGAAAAATATACTCCTGAACATTGGCTTAGCATTCAAAAGTACCATTAAGAAAATGAGAAACTAATCTAATTGTCAATGTAAAAGGTCCTAAAGTTGGTCCACGGATCACACTTACCTCCAGCTGTTTTCCTGCTGTAGTGGGTTACCAGTCAGGTTAAGTTCTTGGAGACTGGTGCATTTCTGAAGATTCATGCAAATGTTCTGCAAGTCTAAAAGAGAGTCAGAATTAATGTCCCCCTCAAAAAATACTCTTTATGATTGAACCATTCTAGACTGAATGAAAAACACTTAGAACATTAAACATTTCTGTGAATTAATATATACAGAACTGCTTTCCTCAATGGTACTTAAAGGTACAGTTCACTAAAAATATGTGATTATTGACACCCTCATGTCATTCAAAACTTGAATATTGTTATTTTTCAGTGCAATCATTCTTCAAAAGACTCTATTTCATTACAAGAGGCACTACAAGAGCATAATAAAACTGTTCCATAAGACTTCCATAAGAATAAATCTATTTCAAGTTAAACGGCTTGCAATTTTGTGTGAAGAAAAGACATTGAAAGTCATTGAAAAAAACAAGAGTATTCATGTTATAAAGGTGATTGTAAAGTTTCCCTTTAAGGATACAAAAGATAAGTTCTGTTATTAAAGTATTATTTGTTCGTTACATAGGTTATCCGTCCATCTTTAAGAACAAAGACTCAATTACAGATCAATTGTGGGTCTATTTTTTTGCACCGAATCAGTGCATAAGGCGCACTGGATTATAAGGCGCACTGCCGATTTTTGAGAAAATGTAAGTCTTTTAGGTGCGCCTTATAGTGCGGAAAATACGGTAAATGTTATAAAGGTGATTGTAAAGTTTCCCTTTAAGGATAAATACGATTTACTTGTTGGTTACATAGGTTATCCGTCTATCTTTAAGAATAAAGACTCAATTACAGATAGCACAGTCGACTCACCCCACTTCGTAAGCTCACCTGACAGACAGTTATTACTGGCATCCAGTGTCCTCAGAGTCACCAAGTCCAAGAACGGAATTAAATGAGTTAGGCTAAATAAAGAGAAAAGTGAGTCATCATTTTAAACAATAAAACATTTTAGCACTGTACATTTGTAGAATTTTATATTACATTGTACATAAGAATGTATTTAAACCGTGTAAAGACTTTAAGTTGCATTGAAACGTGTGCGTGTTATGTTTGAACAACGAATAGACTCTGTGAGCCACCGACCCAGATGAGTAGGTAGGTAGGTCTATTGAGGCCTACCTGTTCTGGGCCAGAGAGACGTTTTGAAGCAAAGGCAGCCAATAAGATTCCAGATCAAGAATAGAAGATATAAGATTTTCATCCAGGTAAAGATCTCTTAAAAGAACGTGGTTCTGCAGATCAGGCACCTATGCCATCGGCCAGAAAAAACACACAAATTCCTTCTTGACCACTTGATCTCACAGAAAGACATATTTTCTGTTCCAACAATGAACATGGTCTCATCATCAGAGATGGGTGGATCAAGCCTCATCCTGAACATGACTAATATCCGCACATTAAGCAAAACAGATAATGATAATTCAATTAAAATGACAGCAACATAGGATTGCAGTATAACATATGCTGGTTTCATGCAGTGACCCTGAGTTGGAAACATGTTTCTTTATAAATTGCAAGTGTTTTAAGTCTATGATTTCAGTTGGGCTAATTAGAATAAGAACATTAAACAGTTCACAATTACTAACAAAACAACAAAGTAATGGAAAATTGTGATTATAAATATGACCTTTTATTTTACTTCTGAAGAAATCTTACTACTAATTTTTTAATTTAATTTGTTTCTTTTGTTGTGTAAGATTTACCTCAGTCAGACTGTTTCCCCTGAGGTCCAGTGTGTTCAGGAGAGCGCAATTCTCCAAACCCTCGACGTGACTTAGGTGGTTGTACGAGCAGTCCAGATGCAGAAGGGTATAAATTTCCTTCAAACCTCTCGTGCTGAGCAGCTGGTTATGGTCCACTGATAAACGCAGGAGCATTTTTAGGGGTCCTAAACCACCTAAGAAAGCACAGATATATCACTCAGTCAGTGCTGCTGTGTATGAGTGTATGAAGATCATTTTTGGCCATGGTGACAATATCTAATACCAGCCAAAGGATAACCTAATATTAAAAAAGCAGCATTGACAGGACATCATATAATACTGACAGTAAATACTTTTAAAGTGCATTCATCCTCTTCTTTATGATACATTTATTCATATTTATTCAATATGAGGCCATTTTCTTAGAAATGAAACATCAAGATTTATTTTTCAAGCCGAATGAGGGCAAAGGGCCATTTTAAGTCGCCAAACTGGAACAATGATGCCCTCTACTGGACAATGATAACACTTAACATTAAATTCTGTGAACATCAAGATCCAAATAGCTCCGTCAGCTTCTCTTTCTTTAGCGCTTGCAATGAAAAATAAATAGGATATATAAAACATAGAGGCAGTCCAATTGAATATACTCACTGATGGAAGAGATGTTGTTGTGCGAGAGCTGAAGAATTTGTAGATTTTCAGCTCCGTCAAAACCGTGTGTGTTCGTCAGCTGGTTCCTGCCCAGCAGGAGGACCTGAAGGTTGACCAGACCTCCACAATCCACGTGGGTAATTGAGTTCTCCTAAACGAGAGAACCAATGGTGCACTACCGTTCAAATGTTCAAATATATATACAGTAGTACCTCAAGATACGAAAGGCTCAACTTATGAAAAATCCAAGTTATGAAAGCAAAGACGAAAATTTTTACTGCTCTACATACGAAAAGTTTTCAAGATACGAAAGGTTTCTGAAAGTCGGAGATTCGCCCCATAACAATTTTGAAACTCGCGCCGCACGCCGCCATCTTAGTTATAGTAGACTCGCCACCATCCTCCTGCTCTCCCATTGGTTCCTGATGCTAGCCAAGCCATGAGATCCTTCTCTCTGATTGGACAGCATCCCTCCCATCATGCATCTTCTATACGTACGTGCTGGCGTGCTTTAGCTCAGCCACTCGCACCCCAAACTTTACATGTTGTATGTGTTTTCGTAAAGTTAAGTGTACGTACGTTATCTGCCGTTTGTCCTCCTCTGCCGCAACTTTCGGAGATAGCCTCACTCAAAAGGTAAGCTTCGAAATTGTACGTTATTTCATTGTTTATAGGTCAATTTAGTTTTATTATGAAATTTAATGGGGTGTTTTTGGAGGGCTTGGAACGGATTAGTCATTTTACATGTAAAATGTGTTCCAAGATACGAAAAACTCATTATACGAAGGCCGCCTCGGAACGGATTCATTTCGTATCTATAACAAGGACACATTAATCAACAGTAAAGGTTTTTGTACAAAACATTTTAAATAGAAATTCTGTTCTTTTGATTCATCAAAGAATTCACAAGCAAATTAAGCAGCACTTAATTTTCAACGATATCATTAATAATGTCTCTTGAGCAGCAAAGCAGCATATTAGAATGATTTCTGAAGGATCACGCGTCACTGAAGACTTATTTTGAGCAAATAAATGCAGAAAAAAAGTAAGCAGACTTTAAAAACAAAAAAACATTTACAAATCTTACCGAATCCAAACTTTTGAACAATAATGAATACTGTAGAGAATGCATGAGTGACACCTAGGACATTTTACTTGAAAGGTGTAAAATAATAATGCGGGTGCACTGGATAGTTTGTTCTTTCTTACTTGTACATCAATGTATCTGATCTGAGTGCACTGATTCAGTCCATCCAAGGATGTGAGTCCGCAGCGTCTAAGTGTCAAAGTCTGCAGGTTGTTACACTCGGACAGCGCAGACAGGCTACAAGCCGGCAGGTCTTCCAGCATGACTGTCCTGACCTGATTTTTACCAGCACAAGGACAATAAAGTCAGATGGAACAAGTAAGAGATGTGTTAGCCAAGAAATGGGCTTTAAAGTTACCTGTTTGAGAGAGCTCAAAGTCCCTGTTTTGAGAATTGTGCTCACAGACAGAGGGGGTAAAGCGGGTACTCTCTTTCTTCTTGGCGCTCTTTTTTGGGACTGTTGTTTTGCAGAAGACCCTTTCCTTTTATTCTGCAATGATAGTTTGGACCAGGGAGCGCAGCTCATCATCCAGGCCAGCCGCTTCTGCTCTGTGCTGTCAGGCAGACATGCTGAAATCGATTGTTCACTTTCAGGATCATGGTCCTCAAGATCAGTAGCTGTAGTATTTTGATGTCCTCTAGTGTTCATTTCAAGTGCTACAACGTTAAAATCAGAAGACGGCCTAGTCATGTCTGTATCTACGCTCGGAGTTGCTTCAACACTTGGGGGATCTGCAACACTTGAAGAACCAGCTGGACTAATGCCCAGGTCATTGGAAAGACCTTGATGTACATTTATGGAGGTTTCTGGAGTAGTTTTAATAAACTGAAGGCTTTTTCTTGATTGTGAGATATTTATCTGAGAATCAAGCTCTCTGTTGCTATCAACTCTTTTCTCTTCTTCGTGGCTTTTTATTCTGTCTTTATCACTTCTTGTTTGTGGTCTCATTTCATCTAATCTTTCTGTATCTTCTGTGCTCATGCCTTTAATTTTGTCCTGTTTTTTCATCGCATTCCTGTCGTCATCTAATGAGTTTTTCGTTTTCTTACAATGTCTTATTCTTTCATTGCTATCTTCTATTTTTCTCACAATTACCTCATTGCCTTTGTCCTTCTTCTCTTCTTTTATACATTCATCCTGCACCTGGCTACTCCTTTCCACTTCCATTCTCTCCAGTTCTTTATTCTTCCCGTGTGCATCCACTTCCTGTCTTCTGCAATCATCTATAATACATGTAATGTTATTCTGTTCCTTCCTCTTCACTCTCCTACTCCTCTCCTTATCTTCTTCCTCTTTCCTCTTCTGTTGTTCAAGCCTTTGCTCTTTCTCTAGACGACGGCGCTCTTGTTCTTTCGCTCTTTCATAATCTGCTCTCCGTCTCTCCACTTCCTCTCTCTGTGCACGTTCTTCCTCCTCAGTCCTTTTTCTCTCCTCCTCCCGCTCCTTTTTCATCTTCTCCCTTTCCCTCTTTTCCTCCTCATATTTTCTTTCCTCTTCTCTCTTTCTCCTCAGCTCTTTTTTGCTCCAGCGACGGACTAATGTTCCTCTAAGAGCAGCTTGGATCTTTGTGGCTGCTCTGCAGTGAAGTTTCTGGGTTCTCCTTCTTTGCTCCTCCTGAGCCTCCTCAAAAGCCTGTTTCTCCTCCTCCATCTGCTCCTCCAGTTTCCTTATTAACTTCTGAAATCAACCAAAACACTCTAACTACTACACATGTATATATGCACGCACGCACGCACGCACACACGCACGCACAGACACACACATACAGTACAACAGTCACTTTTTGAAGTACACCTTGCTAATACCGGTTTGGGATCCCCCTCTCACCTTCATACCTGCCTTAAATATTTGTGGCATAGATTCAAATAAATAATCCTCAGAGATTTAAGTTTAGTTTCAGTTTAGTTTGTGCCAACCCTGGGTTTTAGGCAACATGAAAAATGGCTTGGCTTTTAGCGGTGTTAACCCGGTTCTATCAACACTGGCTCACTATTAAACATCAGATAAACTTTACAATTTTGATAATTACTAACAAAGCACTACATGGTTACTTCCTCAGTACTTCAGCGAGTCCTTAACACATTATAGTCCTACTCATCTAATGTGATCTCAACATTCTGGCCAGTTAATACCTGAAATGTCAAAATCCACTGTAGGCGGTAAATCCTTTTCCTTTTTAACAGGATTTTGTGTTTTTGTGTCTAAATTGTCCTATTTACACTGTCACACAAACTCTGGAACAGTCTTCCAAGCATTGTTCGGGAAACAGACACACTCTGCCAGTTTAAATCTAGACTAAAACACTTCTCTTCAACCTGGCAAACACAAATCACATTTCTATAATTCACATCCGTTAAAGGATTGCTAGGCTGCATAAATTAGGTCAACCGGAAGCAGGAACATTTCCCATAACACCCGATGTACTTCTTAAATTGTAAGAAGAATAAAAATCTACGCTCATATTAGACCTATGACTAGCTTCATCTCCATACTGGCGTGATGAATTCGATCTTCAAGCAAAAGTAACTGGATTAAATATCTGATACACAATCTGATTACTGACTTGTGATGCAGCCTGAATCATAATGACACCACGTTCGTTCGTTAGCTAGAGGAGAACTGACCCCCTGACTGAGCCTGGATTCTCCAAAGGTTTTTTTCTCTATTCTGTCACCTGATGGAGTTTAGCTTCCTTCCCACTGTCGCCTCTGGCTTGCTTAGACACTGTTGGATGAGAACTAAACTGAAAATTGCCACCAATTTGCAATGCTTTTGGGAAATGCAGCCAATGACAGTGACATCACAATATTCTGCAGAACTGCTTCATCAACTGAATAACACTGATCTGACTTCAGATGAACAATAACACTGTTTTCCATTAGAGCTACTGCACAGATGAAATTAACTCTGTTTGCAGTTGCATCATTTTCAGTTATCACTATCAAAGACATTTAAAACTGTCTAAATCTGTGTTGTATAAAGCGCTATATAAATAATGGTGCCTTGACATATACACTCAAAACATTGTTTCATTTGTGTGCTTAAATGATTTTAATCAGTTTATTAATATATTTAATATATATATATTTAATAATAATTATATATATATATATATATAATATATATAATATATAATACAATATATAATTTATTTTTTTATTATTTTTTTGGCTTTTGCCACATTTATTAATAGCATCTTCAATAATCTTAAGCATATTAAACTCGCCTGCTGTTTATCCAGCTCCAGCTGAAGATCTTCTGTGAGGTGAACTTCATTTGTATCTCCAGCATTTTGAAACTGTTATTGACATTCAGAATTTTGATTTTGTTATTCAAACATCTTTGCTCCTAATTTAAAAAAGATAATTAAAAAAAAAGGTTAGACAGTCCTACCAGAGTGGCCTTCTCTATCTTTTTCAGCTCCTCCTCAAACTCCATAATGTTTCTTCTCCTCCTCTCTTCTTCTTCTCTTTCTGAGTTCAAATGCAGCAGTCTTTCTACCTCCTGTGCAGCTAATTTCTGCTCCTCTTCCTCTTTGAGCCTTTTCTCTAATTCTCTCCACTCAAGACTTAGTTGCAATTCGATCTCAGTGAATGTATCACGCTCGGTTACATCTAAAGACAGAGTAAAGTTACAATTTGGTAAAAATAAAGAAGTCAATAAGCAATCTATGCAAAACCATTGCAAAGATTTTTTGCAGATTTAACAGCAGTGCAACCTGGGTTTTCATTAATTAATAAACTTAAAATACAAGCACATCTAACCACATCATTACCATAAATGTACCTTCCATGCGTGACATATCTGGAATCTCCTGCTGGGCTTTCTGTGGCTCAATGTCTTTTAGAAGTCCAACTTGGTCCTCTAATTCAGAGATTATCTGACAGAAATGTAAGCATTTTTATAAAATTCACACACTTAAAAAAACAAGGATCTGTGCAATACATCATCTGAGCCGTGTGCTGCATGTCTGAGAATTTACAGCATAAATACATATTGACTGAACTCAAACAAAACTGGGATATATAACACATAATTTGCTACTGTGAGGGACAAACTGAATTAAAGGTTAAGGACAAAACACAGACACTATGTGATGACTCAGATATAATAATCCCATTTCCATTTAACCACAAACAAATAACCATGACTCACTCTCTCTTTCCACTTTATAGAGTCGTCTACAAAATCTGAAGCCAGTTCAATTGTAGGATTATCACTGTGATTAAGGTGAGACTGCTCTTGGCTTGAAAAGTCTATGAGTAACCAGAAAAGGGGAAAACAGGGTAATAATGTAGAAAGCGGTCAATGATATAAACTTTAAGTTGTTTTAATTCAGAACTTCAGTCTGCTTCTCACCCTTTTCTTCAACATCTTCAAGGATTAATTGTTCAAAAGCATTCATTCGATTTCTTGAAGCTTCAACATATGCGAGTACCGAGACAGGCAGCTCATCTTCTGCATAAAGCATCTGTGAAAACAGAGGTTTGACAGTGATGTAAGGACACGGGTATAGTAATGTACATATTGTTGGACACTTTGGACAAATTACTTGAATAATAAAGTATATATCTTCTTAATGTCTCAAAAGTGACTCTCATATTCAATGTAAATGTTCTTATGTTTGGTTTAACACATAATCATTTTATTCTCATGTAAAGATTATATACAATATCAATTAAGTATTTGTTAAGATTAAATTGGTTAAGATTTCAAATAAAGTGGGTGGAAATACAATGTTGTAAAAAGAACTGAATATCAAAATTATTCAAATAGCCACTTACATTTCCATCCATAACAGTAAAGATATCATCTTCTGACTCTGGATCATTGTCAGAAGGATGCAGGTTTAATTTCATCAACTCCTCGTCTAATGCGAGTTCGACGTCATCCATTATTATGACTGGGTCCCTATTTTCGAGTGCATTTGATCGAGAAACAACATTAAACGCGCAATTTTGCAGCTAAATTAAGCTATATCATTATCAACTCTTCACAGCAATAGTAATAATAACCAAAGAAAGGCAGCTCGTAAGAATTTAACAAACAATTTATTTCCTGACGGTGTGTTTACTGGATACATTTTCCTAATGTTTGTATTGCGTCCACCGCAGTTGCTACGGACAACAAAGTACAGAGTGGCGTGAGGGACAAACAAAACAAAGAAACATTGTGCTGAGCCAGTTAATGTTTTCCGACTGCTTTTTAATCATTTCAGGGTTATATTTTAACAAATGTATTTAAGAAAAAAATAGCAGATGTTTCAGCCAACTCTGGAAAGTTTTTATAAGCGCATGGACCATATTTCCAACAGACATTTTATTATAAATATTTGGCGCCCCCTTATGGCAACATAATTCATTAAAAGCAGGTCCCTCTGGTGGCCTGATGAATAAATATTTAGTAGTTAGCACTCATTTGAAGAATCTTACCATACACCAGACACAAAACGATTGCACGAGGAAGCTGACATTAATCTGATGTGCTATTAAATTAATTTCTGCTCTCAAACAAAATCATGTTCTAAGAACGTTTTGCTAACATTCCCATTAAGTTATGAAAAGTTAATGTTTGTTCTCAGACTGTTCAAAAACTGAAGATTAGCATCTACTGTAACTAAAATGTTTCACAAGAACGTTCCATGAATGATATATAGGTTAAATAACATTTTTGTGCTAATGTTTTGATGATGTTATTAAAACTACTAAAATTAATCTAATCAAATATTAAATCAAAGCATTAATCAAATGATTAAACAATCATTCTAGTAGATGCTGCACGGTGGGAAGTGTTGAGCAGAGAACCCTGATATGATTGTAAAGGACTTTGGGTGTATAGTAAAGCGCTCATATAAATGCCTCATTCGTTCATTCATTCGTTCATTCATTCATTCATTCATTCATTCATTCATTCATTCATTCATTCATTCATTCATTCATTCATTCTAGCTTTCCTGTAGCTCAGCTCAAACAGTAGAGCATGGTGCTTGCAACATCAAGGTCATTGGTTCAAACCCCAGGGAAAGCAAGGACTGATTAGAATGTCAATGTGTTCCTTGAATGCAATGCTAGTTGCTTTGGATAAAAGCATCTGCCAAATGCATAAATGTAAATTAACAATAGTTCATTACTTTGAGTGAACCATGCCAGATTGTTAAA
This sequence comes from Rhodeus uyekii, assembly GCA_037043235.1. Classification (NCBI taxonomy): domain Eukaryota; kingdom Metazoa; phylum Chordata; class Actinopteri; order Cypriniformes; family Acheilognathidae; genus Rhodeus; species Rhodeus uyekii. Next base: position 1,438,381 of record JAWRVZ010000003.1, read on the forward strand.
AAAAAGTTCTGAGAATGTTCCTATTAGTTGGGTCTAAGTTGTACTTTTCCCGTGTCTATTGACCAGCCAAGTCATGACAGATTGTGTTTTTTATTTACATTCATCCATTTGACATACAGTTGTTTTTATTCAGTGCATTCAAATAGATATTGTATTCCCTTGAAACTGGACTTTTGATCACAGGTCCCTCTGATTGGCTGCAGGAGTCTGCTTTTGAAGTCAAACCAACTGTCCTTGCTTCATCAGATCCCAGAGAAGTGTTCACCAAGTTCAATTGCTTAAAAAGGCCCCATCAGCAAGCCTTGTCCGCTTCAATTAGCGGAGAGTGGCATCGACCCCTTTGTTAGTGGGCAAGTGTCCGGAGCTTTTGTCTGAGAGCATGGAACTCAGACAGGGACTAGACAGGCAGTGGCTGCAGATTTACACTGCAGATTAGGACAGTCAAAGCCAGCCCAGCTCCGAACAGAGCTCAAGTTTGGATAGTGTCCCTGTGTTTATACTGTAAAGGGTTTTCTGTTACTGGTCTGTTGCTTTTATCTGGTCATTGCTCTTCAAGCTAATTGTTTCCATTCATTCTTTCAGAGTGGGTGAGAGAGACAAGTTAGAACTTGTTGAATAAAAGGCAGCTTCAGCTCTGGGCTGCTAACTGTGACTGTAGATTATTTCTTATAGGCTAAAAATGGGTTCTTCACTAAAAAATTATATTTAGAACCATATCATCCTAAAGAAGCGTTTTACAATAAAATGGTTCTTTGTTTAAGAGAAAGGTTCTTTGATTTTTACACATGCAACTGTTAAATAATCCTTTCTACACCATTACTAATTTTTTCATCCAATTGCATAAACTGTCAACAGACTCTCAACAGGTTCTTCATATCCTTCTTGCATTGTCAATCGATTTTGTTACTTCTTTCCTATCAATTGTGCCCTTTTTCCCTCTTTTTAGTTTTTTAACAGTGTGAGTAACTCTGTTCAGTCGAGGATACATCACTCTTCTTCTCTACTAAGCAAGTGTCAGATACATCGAATTGATGATTGAAGATTCATATTGCAATAATTTTCAATCATACTTCAGTGGGCATGTTTATGCATAGATATGCGTAGACAAAACATTTATGCTACCCCATGACTTTTTATCACTTTTCCTTTTAACATTATGAAAGGTTCACATATTGTCCATTCTCAATGGCTACTTTTGGCCCTCATAAACTTAATTGCTTTTACTTGAATAAGTGGAAGATCATTTGTTTATTTCTGCCCAGATGGATGCTCACAACCTCGTCATCTGTAGAGAGAAACTACAAATCACTAATCAAATTACACACACATTTACAAAAAAAACCTACATTTTATTTTATTGTAAGTTTTCTTCTAATGTAAAATTATTAAGCAATATATCGCTTATTTCTCCCTTTGTACTGCATAAGAAATGAACAAACTGAAAAAAGAACTATATGTTAAATATTAAGTATGGGTTTGCATAGGTTCGAGCATGTTCACGACTCTGCCCTGTTGACCCAATATTCATATGTGAATATTGCAGTTTGTGAACCTATATATATATATATATATATATATATATACTGTATATTATACACACACAAAAAAATTAAATAAAATAAAACTGTGGTATCTCTGCAGTTCCCATAATTTTCATTCCTTAAAAGATTCCCATTCCTCTGATTGTCCTGTGACCAAGTTGAACCCAATGACACAAAAAAATCTTCTTGAGAAAGAAGACTTTTAAGACCACATTGAAATTAATCCTCCTATTGTCAAGCATCTCCGAGATCTTGTGAAGCCACCGCTGTCCACTCCAATTCCCACATTAATTCCATTATTTTGGAACATGGACAGTTTAGGTATGCTAAAAGGGACAGTGGGAGATAAAGATAATGGCAGCGAGAAAAAGCAGAGGGGAGAGAATTATTCATGTTTTTTCATCAGGATGAAGGTAACTACAGCATGGGTGGGATTCACTGGTGTGTGAATAGTGTCAGAGTAAATTAAATGCTGATTCACTCAGGGTTTTGTGAAAAGCCTCTTACTGTCCTGTGATTGCGGGAAACTCATTCAGTACAGGACTCTTTCTCTCTTTTCTCTGATTCAAATGCATATTTATTTAGAAACCACATCACATGGATGTTTCATTATGTTTTTTTACCATAAAGGAAATATAAATTATTTCAGCAATGGAAATGAGCACTAATCCAACTTGAAAATGGAAGCCTGAAATACCACTTTCTGGTATTTAAAAAAATAAAACAACACTCCAAGTTGTGCATAGTGTCTAGAGTTATAGGCTTAACTGTCATAATGATACATAGATTAATTAATCTGCTTGACTCAAAATATTGACGTTGATGTGGTTATTCCACAAGTAACCACAACAGCCACTTTTTTAAAAACGGGACATTTTGTATTGAGGTAAAAAAATGAATAGAACAATTTGTGACAGCAACCAGCATCATGTTACTTGACTCATGGCGTAGGAAATTAACTATTTAACATGTAGGTAGAACATCCTGCCATCTGGTTTGTGTTTGGCATCATCACGTGTTGGAAACATTCCCAAAACAATGCCCTAGGAGTATAATGCATGTATAATGAATGAATCCTAACATATTTTAAATGTAGTTCTACTAATCTATTGAGATGTTTGTGGCATAATTAGCTTTTTGTTTCATCTAATGATGTCATGGATTAAACCTTATCCAAGGAAATGCTCCTGTGGCTCATCACAATGTGCTGAGGTAATGTAACGTCACACTAATGTTCCAGGGACATCTGACATTATGATCACCTCCAGCTATCGGTAATAAAGTCACATGTCATAAATAGACAATGGCTTACTGCATGGGAACAAGAAAGCAATCGAAGTGCCTTTTTAAAGAACAAGTTATTACTTTAAAATCAATAACACATTTTCCAATCAGTATATAGTAGCAGCATGTGTCAGTCGCTTTCCAGAACCTTCACACTGACTGTCCCTCAGTGGTGGGAGTCACTAAAAATCTTTAAGAAATGCCTGAAGACACAAATGGACGTTTAAATACACAAATTTTAAGAAAGATCACGTGCTTGTAAAGTAAGAAATGGGGGCTTCACTTTAAGTGTTTACTGATCAATATTGTCAAGTCATGCCAATTTATTTGTATTAATTTTGTCAAAGCATAAAATGTTGCAGGTTTTACAAAACTCATGCTTTAAATAAGTATAGAGTAAAACTCTGACATTCTATTCAAGAGTTTTATTTAAAATAGTCCACAGTAATCCACTGCGGAGGCATGTTTATCTCAAACATGTTTTTGATAATAATTAGCAAAGGAATTATATAAATCGTTCTTTGGCCAGTTCCGTTGAGCTCAGGTTAACAAAAACTAAATCCTAAAAAACAATTATCCCTAAATGGAAATAAATGGGGGTAAGTGTGATTAGAAAAGCATGAGCCAAATAATTGGTGCATATAAAACACATATTACTATTATAAATCAGTCATGAATAAGGCAATAACCAAAAAGTCACAATTTATTCATTTTGTTATCTTTATAGCTACACCAACAATGCAAATTTCGGATATTTTTCTATTTATACTGGGGCGCGTGTTTCAGACCTTTAGTCCAAATTTCACGTTTTTACAGATCCGTGCATCATATTCTAAGACAAAACAAAACGCATAATAAAACTCTAGACAAAAGAGCAGGGTTTCCGGTATATAGTTAGCGGACCTTTGATTAAATCCGTGCCAATATATGTGATTTCATCCCTTTCTTTGTAAAGCTGATGTAAGATTTCCAAGCACGAGGTTCCTATGCCGGTACACCCCTAGAAACCAGCTTGTGGGCTCTGTAGTGGGTTGTACCACTTTACTTAATGGGGGGGAGGGTTAGATTTAAAATGATTTTTAAAACATAAATAATACATTGTAAAGTAAACCTGAGTGTTGCAATATTATTTTATTTGTTTACAGAAATTATGTTCATAGCCTACATAAGACAAGCCTATTTCATTTCTTCGGAGAACAGAAATCAGTTTCCTCCCCAATCTCGTGTGGGACGGACGACACTGATACAGTAGACAGAGCATCTGCGCCTCCCGCATCACATTTACATCTGAGTGTGTATGAGATGTCCATCCTATTGAATATAAATCATCTTTAGGTCGAAACAGCTCATTTCAAAACCTTAGCTCATTTCATTTTGATTCGTTATAAGGTAAGCTTTTATTTTTCTATTCGAGTGTGCTAATTTAACACAGAATGATGAGAGAGAGGCTGCGCAATCACATTCAGTGTGTATGATGAAATATCGCACATGGGTGACAGAGTAAATTTGGGCGGGGGTGTAAAAATTAACTTCATTATTTCTCTACAAATTTACATTGTATTTCATTCTTAAACAATAATTATTATCCGCGTAAGTGACTTTATTCAGTCAGTATAATACAATTATTGTTAACTAAAATACGCTGCATTTAAATTATATCTATACATGTAGACACAATGGCATTTGCAAATGACAAATGATTTACTTTAGCCTATATTGTTTGCACCCTATGCGCATGCACAGCTCATGACCTCATTTTTTTTAGCTAATTTTAAAAGATTTTAGAGAATTTAAAAGAGACTTTTACGTGTTCCGCTTGAGGCTGGTTTATAAAAAGGTGCAGCATGGAAAGAAATCGATTAATCACATGAGCCGCGGCCGCGAAGCATCATCCACATTGTACACTCGTGATTTAGTAGGGTACACAATGTACAAAACCAGAGCTTTCGAGCCGCAAAAGATTCATTTTATAACGTTATTACTATTAATTTTCTATTCTGCTGTCCATCTATTGCAAATCTGGCCCTCAACCCTTTATTCTGGGGCGCTGCGGCCACGTGACTACCGAAGGCGCGCTCTAGTCTGTTTGGGTTCATATGCAAATTAACCAACCTCGTGCTCCGAAGAAGAGTTTAAATTATTTAGTTGGGAAATATGATCGTGTTCCGAACGATTCGGTTGGTTTGAGTGACATTTGATGTCAGATGGAAGCTGTGGTGCGAGTCATGGTTACAACCTTCTTCTATTGAAAATACTATTGCGCTTTATTTGCGTTGTGGTTTCGCATATTTGTTGTTAATAGAATGAAGGTGACATTAAAAGTACTCTCTATGTGCTTTTTTCCAACCTTAACATGATGAGATACTCTGGTAATTACACCTGTCTCTGTAAAAAAAAAAAAAGGGGGGGGGGATTTGTGTGATACTCTGCCTGATGTCAAACAATAGGTTATTGCTACAAAAGTAATCTTTTTACAAGGACATTTAGCATGCAAATAAGTGTCACATTGCATCATGCTAGGGGAATTAAGCTGTCTAGTTTCTGTTCTTTATTTTTTGTTTCATAGGAAACCTGTGCCGTGAAAATGAGACGATAAACATTTCGTCAACCCACACATTCCTCTGTCTGTTGACTACATCCATCTCTCTGACCTACATCTGCCCTTTTGAACTAAACCTGCCCTGTTGAAAAGGATTTCCTAGAATCTCTCCCTCCCCATCACCAAAAAAGACATTTTCAAATGCCCAAAAACAGCAAAACCGTCAAGAGAGAGATTGACGATGACGATGTTACGGAATCTGTCAAAGATTTGCTCTCCAATGAAGATAACTGTGAGGACTCTTTCAAGAAGAGCTCTCTAATGGTAGGAGATGTTCCCCAGGATAAAGAGCGGGATGTTGAAGAGGGCTCGGAAGAGGAGGAGGAGGAAGAGGAGGAGAGACCCGCCTGGAACAGCAAGCTTCAGTACATCCTCGCCCAAGTGGGCTTCTCAGTGGGCCTGGGCAATGTCTGGAGGTTCCCCTATTTGTGCCAGAAAAACGGTGGTGGTAGGTTATACATTTAAGTAAAAGATTTTTGCAAGAAGAGTGCAAATCTAATTTAATGTCTAAAAATGACCATTATCAATTCAATACACACGTTATTTTAGAACGTACAAGCATTTCCTATTTTTTCCTTACATTTTTTAAAACAAATATCCTATCAGTACACCATCTACTGAATTGCAGTCACCGTTCACTTAGCTAGGAAAGATAAGTTTAGTAAGTCACACACACACACACACACACACACACACACACACACGATTGAATGAAGACTCTTTTGAGAGTCTGTGGACTGAGAATTGAACCTGTAACTCTGAGTGGTTTCAGTTCCGTAAGAGCATTCATGTTTTTTTTAATTATGTGAACCCTTTACCCTCTAAATGTATATAAATGGAATTAAACCAGTTTTTTATGCTTAACTCAAAGGAACCTCATTTCAAATACTTGACAGCCTAAAATCAGACATATGTCTGACACCTCATGTGAAATTTCTCAAACATTTCCTGCACGTGTCTGCAGGAAACACAAGTCTCGGTGCCAGAGGTCTTTCTTTGAAATTACACACAGTTAAAGAAAATGTAGTCAAAACAAACAAAGATCTGCCATTTTTAACTGATGCACTGGGGTTCTCAAAGCTGTCCTGGAGGACCACTTTATGCACATATGTTTTTTAATTCAGGTCTTGCTATTTCTGCTGATGAGTTGAATCAGGGGTGTTAGATGAAAGAGAAATACAAAAAGTGCGAACATGTTTGAAAACCCCTGCACTAGCTAATGTGTTGTATTTTCTGTAGACAAGTAGAAAGTAATTGAAATAAGAATAGTAGCCTACCATAAACACTATATGGGCAAAGGTATTGAGACAGATCTTAATTATTGAATTCATCTGTTTCAGTCAGACCCATTGCCACAGGTGTAATAAAGCACCTAGCCATGCACTCAGCATTTACACACATTTTTTGGGGAAAAAAAATGAGTCTTTTTAAAGAGCTCAGTGAATTCTAGCATGGTGTGATAGGATGCCACCTTTGCAATAACAAAGGATCACTGCATCCGCATACATTTCTTATCGGATTGGCGTTCCGTCCACACGCATCCGGCGATTTGGGAGACTGAATCCGCTCACTTTTGATACCGGGTCCTAAAGTGGAGAGCCCTGAATCCGACATCCTTGCGGTCTCGTGTGGACGGCCAATCCGTATATTTTTTGTTTACCGATGATGTCATCACATCCCGTGTTGGCTGCGTCACAGTAACAGCAACAGTGTTGCCAGATTGGACTGAAGATTCCAGCGCAGCTACAGCTTAAAACCCTCCCATTTAAAAAAATACCAGCCCAAAGTGCGTACTCTTATAAATAATGAAAATGTTGAGCGATTTTATGCATCAGAAACCATCCCAAATTTTATCAACCAGCCCAATGCATTTTTCCCAGTCGGACATGACAAAAAGGTAAATAGCAATCTGGCAACACTGAACAGCAACAACAATGCGCATGCTCAAAGTCTTCTTCTCTGTGTATAGTGTATATCTGTGGCAGAATTACAGCGCCCCATACTGGTCTGGCATATATACTACACCGGATTCATTCGGTTTCAGTGGTCTAGTGTGGACGCTTATTTATTTTTTTGAACGAGGAAAAAAAAAGATCGGATAAGGAACGCGCCGGCATCGTGTGGACGTGGTCTAAGTCAGTTTGTGAAATTTAATCCCTGCTAGATACTCCACGGTCAACTGTAAGTGATATTATTGGAAAGTGGAAGCATTCAGGAACAGCAGCAACTTTGCCACAAAGTGGAGGACCACATAAAGTCACAGAGTGGGGTCACCAAGTGCTGAGGTACATGATGTGTAAAAGTTGCCAGTGCTTTGCTGATTCCTTTCCAAACTTCCAAACTATTATCAGCACCCAAACTGTGCGGCGGGAGCTTCACGGAATAGGTTTTCTCACATCACTATCACAAACATGTTCTGTGGAGTGATGAAGTCTAATGGGTGAGTCTAAGTTTGGCAGATACCAGGGGTCTCATTTATAAAACTGTGCGTAGGATCCCTACTAAAAGTTTACGTGCACCCAAAAGCCAAAAAATATTCAGATTTATAAAACCTCACCATCTGTGTCGCCAATTCCCTTTGTCTCCACAATGTGCATACGCAAAGTTTGCTTAAAGGTGCGCACATTCTCCCGTCAAGTTTGTTTTTATAGATCACAACCTTTGCGTGGAAACTGCCGTACGTACGTTTCCAGCCCCGTTTTGTGCGTACGCACGCTTTATAAATGAGACCCCAGGTGAACATTTCCTGCCTGACTCCGTTGTACCAAATGTAAAAGCTGGTGGTGGAGGAGTAATGGTATGGGGCTGTTTTTCAGGAGTTGGGCTATAGGCCCCTTCCAATGAAGAGGAAACAAAATGGGGGGGGGGGTTGGAAGACATTTTGAACGATGCTATGCTTTCAACTTTGTGGGAACAAACATTTTGAACTTGAATACCTCGCACAGAGCTCTGACTTTAAACCCACTGAACATCTTTGCGATGAAATGGAACCGAGTTTGAGAGATTCTCATCCAAAGTCAGTACAAATTCATTACAAACACCTCAAAATCGAGCGGAAAGCTTTCCCAGAAGAGTAGCTGTTGTAGCCGCAAAAGGAAGAGACTAACTCAATATTATATTTAGAATGCAATGTCATTATAGCCCCAGATAGTGTAATGGTCAGGCGTCCCAATACTTTTGTTCAGATAGTGTATATCAGTCAATAAAAACTCATTAGAAATAGCTGTTTCAGTGAGATCTCTTGTGTTCTCAGATTAGTCAGGCATGGCATTGAAATGAAACATTTTGCATGATGCAGGATAATCACAGGTTATATTACCCCATCTGTGATTATACAAAGCTGTTTAATGTCAAGAGAAAGCAGATTACAGCTTCTTGCCCTGGTCTCCCTGAGAGCAATGACAAACTAGATAAGATTACTCACGTCTCTCTCTTTGTTCTTGTATCATTTGTAAAAGACACTTTCAGAGTTACACTTGTACAGTTTGACCAAATGTCTGTCTAACTGTTTGAGAGTTTGTCCACAACCCTGCCATGTCTTACTACTTACTCCAGGTTATAATAAGCGAGTGTGGCCACCCTACTGTGCAGATCTGTAATTAGATTAAATAGGCCACTGTGTGTGGGCCATCTCTGTCTTTGCCAGGGCAGAGCAGCCACAACAACATACAAACTACAGTATGCGCATCAGTGAACAGCACATTTTGTTCTCGAAGAAACACACCTATGACGTTTTGGTCTGTTTTCTTACGAACAACCTGTAGAGTCATTCATTTTTAAACAAGCATTTCTCAGCGCACCAAAGAACCTACATTATAAACTTTAAATAAAATGCAAGAACCTGACAATTTTGGCCAGATTTCTAATACAATAGAACCCCGACTTACGAAATTAATCTGTTCCGAGGTTGGCTTCGTAAATCGATCTTTTCGTACGTCGGTCAGGCTTTTACATGTAAATTGCCTAATCCGTTCCAAGCCTTACAAAAACACCACATTTAGCATGGGATTAAGTGCATCCAAGCTCCATACTTCCCAATCATCTCCCTTTTCAATGCAATGTAAAGCATCCTCTTCTTCCTTTTCACTTCAGCAACATTCTTCACATCCATGGTGAGTGATTAGAAAAAGTTGATGTTAACTAGGCACAATGCTGACCAATAGGAGAGCAGGATTGTAAAAAGTCCCCTTCTTACATGGACTATTCCAGCCATCCCTGTCATTCAGTGCGAAATGGACTATTCCAAAACTTTCCCTCTGAGAGAGCTGACGGATGATTAAGGTAAAAGAGATCGGCTGAAGATTGTATATATAGTTTATTGAGTGAAATACAGGGAATTAGTGCCAATCGTTGAGGTTTTATCGATCATGCGTAACCACACATCTATGCACCTTTAATAAACACCAGTTTTGGATTATTCCCTGAGTGAGACATCATTGTTCTGACCGGTCAAACTGTAGCCTTCATTCAACCCGAACCAAAATCAGCGCGAATTTCAAAACAAAACTCGGAAATGTTTTTTCGCATCTCGATCATTTTGTCGTTACTCGGGCGAAAAAAACCCCCGAAATCTTTTATCGTATCTTGAATTTTTCATACGTAGAGCATTTCGTGAGTCGGGGTTCTACTGTATTTTAAAGTTAATTGGGCACAACACAAGATCTGAAGACCCCAATTGCTAGCTACAATAAGGCTGATAATTACATTTTATGTATGTTCACTTTTTTCATGACAGCAGAGCCTGGGTTGGGTGCACCAAAAATTGGATTAGGCATATATGACGGGGAATCGATGCAAAATGGCTCAAATTTGTTAAACATTTTATGATATCCCAAAGCCTGTATACTGTATAGTTTCCACTTAACAAAACAGACAGGTTGAAGTATATTATACAAATAAAATATACTGCAGTTTACTGAATATCTTAAGAAATACAGTACCTATTGCCTCATTTAATTTTTGTAAATGTCTCTGTAGTTTATGGTTCCAATTAGATTCATGTCTCTAAATATACCAGATGGTAGTATCTAAAATCATACGTGTCTGTGAATCTCAGTAGGTTTCTGTGTGGTAAAGCACATGACTGCAACATGTTGGAAGAGCAGCAGACCTACAGTACCGTACTCTCAAAGCAATGCCATTGTATCGAAGTTGTTCCCCATAAGGCACTGGAAAGGAATGTTCTGTCCTGTGCCATTGGCAATGCTTGAACAGTTTTGAAATGTCAGTCTCGTCCTTCTTTGGCTCCCTGTGCTGAGCGTTTAATTCAAGAGAGAAAATGTTTTCAGATAATAACAGTGGGTTAACCAATTATTTCATATTTTATCAAAAGTGTACCAGTGTTGTTGTATCAGTTCAAACTAAAAAAATATTTGAAAAATGTGTTAACTGGAATAAATCTGAAATAAAACTAAATCTAAATACAGTAATCCCTTGCCACTTCTCGATTCAAGTTTCGCGGCCTCAGTGCATCGCGGATTGTTAATTTTTTTTAAATCGGAAAATTAAATTTAAAAAGTACCGCCATATCGGCAGCCGTATTGTGGAAATCAGCGTTGCTTAATCGTGATGCGCGAGAGAAACATTTTCCCAGGATGCCAGACAAAGAGAGAAACTCTCTCAGAGGCTTTGTACACGCCCACGGCACTCAGACAAGACATGTGATTGGTTCCCGGCGCGAGATCGACCAATGAGAGCACGAGTGGAGTGGATCCCGTGAGCTGATTGGCTGATCCTACTTCGCGGATTTTCACCTATCGCGGGGGGTTCCGGTCCACATTAACCGCAATAAACGAGGGATCACTGTAATAGATGAAAAAATGAAACCATGTAAACTTTTAATAATTTAAAATGTTTATTTGTTGATATTAAACAAAAATAACTTAAATCTAAATAATAATGATATTAATAAAAGCACATCTAAATAACTTAAACTAAAGTGAAAACTGAAAATAAAAATAAAAAATAAAAGTTCAATCAAAATTCTATATAAAACCAAAATTACGGTGCTTTAAACAAATAAATGGATAAATAAATATGTCTGTTTTTTGGGTGAGATATATGACACCAGTAATCGCAGTTCAAGTACCTTAAAGACTGTTTGATTACAGTGGGTAATTGCTTTAATTACATGCCATACTGTATATCCCAAGTCCTGTGTATAACAGAGTGGATGTTTGATTACTTAATGATTAGGGCCATAACCAGACGTTCTCCTCTTTCTAGGAGCGTATCTGGTTCCCTACCTCATTCTGCTGGTGATGATAGGGATTCCCCTCTTCTTCCTGGAGCTAGCAGTGGGCCAGCGCATCCGTCGGGGCAGTATCGGGGTGTGGAACTACATCAGTCCACGTCTGGGTGGCATCGGTTTCGCCAGCTGTTTGGTGAATATCAGTGCTTTCATGTAGACATGCTTTATTTTAAGTGCACTGTATAAAGATAACCAAAGACGGACACTGTCTTTGCTCATGGGAGAGGTGACTAATTAAACCTTTTAAAAATAGCTCATTCATTTAACTGCATTCTCTCTAATTGCAGGTGTGCTTTTTTGTGGCGCTCTACTACAATGTCATCATCGGCTGGAGTCTCTTCTATTTCTCACAGTCCTTCCAGCAGCCTCTTCCTTGGCACGAGTGTCCCCTGGTGAAAAACAAAACCAATACATGTAAAATTACACTTTTTTGGTATATGTAGACAATAATAATACATTTTTAAATACTGAATAGTTTCGAATGAATCATATAATGCTGTAGTTTTATGTTGTCGTGTGTAGATGTTGAACCTGAATGTGAGAAAAGTTCAGCTACTACGTACTACTGGTATCGTGTGGCTCTGGATATTTCTGATTCCATCTCTGAGAGTGGAGGACTTAACTGGAAGATGACTTTGTGCCTGTTGGTTGCTTGGACCATGGTGTGTCTTGCTATGATCAAGGGTATCCAGTCATCTGGAAAGGTGAGAAAAGTGTTTTTGTGGTTTGTTGTGGGGAAGTCTGCCTTTAGTCACACAATAAAGTCAGCCAAGACCTCAAGGGATGTCTTAAAACTAGCACAGAGTGAAATGCTGACCCTCGGACTGATCTTTCCTAAATGAATGAGAGAACCATCGGCCTCTCATGTGACCCATAACTTTGTGATGCAGCATCTTATTGACCGCATGTGGTACTCTGACATCAGTGTGCTTTTGACCCGGTTGCTTTTCAAGTCATGTGAGTGTTAAAAGAAGCTAAAACAACAGATTGAGTGGTCTTCATGTTTTAAAGGCATACATTATTACAGTGTATATGTAAAAAGAATACAAATAGTTAATTGCATATATAACATTTCAGTAAGCACAAACAAAAGATCACAGAGTGTCATAATCTTTTCTTCCTTATTGTGACGTCAACGTGAAACTGCTTCACCAACAAGAAACAATGTAGGGAGGGACTTAATTTTGTCCATCAGCAGTTGATTGGCTCGTTGGATGGCTGTGGGTTGGTATTACTGTGATCTCATGTTCGTGATGGTTGTCCTGCCCTTGTGCAAGTGAATATGTCATCAGAGAAGAGAAGAGGTTAAAAATTATAAAGGCACATGAGTTAAAAATATCATTTATAATCAATACTGCAATATTCCATAAAAAATAGGAAATTATTTTGATTTCATGGTGACTTGAATGCATTAACAGTTAAAGTGACAGCAGTCCCTTGCATTATGAATACATATGCTATACTCTGAAGGGGATAAAGACAATCTTTGAAGGCTAATCTGGGATTTGCCTCACGAAAGTATACCAATCTTTCATTCATCATTCCCACAAAAGCGTATTTCACACACTCACAAAAAATCCCACAGTGCCATTCTTTTTTCTTTTCTTCTTTTGTCATTTTGTATGCACAAAAGCATGCCAGTGCTGGTTGCCATGGTTTTATGCACACCAAACCCATTCACAGTTCTGTGGCACTGTACCCGGTAACCTCACTCAACTGCAACTATTGGTGTTTGAGGATACTTTACTGTAGAATTAGAGGTATGTCTGCAGGAAGAAGGGTAGATTTATCTAATGGATCTTTGGATAACCTTCTTGATGCTTCATTTTCGGGGAAGCACAGAGAAGTGTCTTTTAATCTTGTGGGATAGTTAAAGTTAAGACTTTACACTATAAGACTGGCCCGCCCTTGATGAATCAGAGGTGAGTCAGTAGCCTTTTGAGCATTATGGTCATAGAGTAAAAGCAAGATTACAGTTAGTCAATAGTGCCATCAACAAAGGCTGTTTTGTTTACTTCAAAAAGTACTTTTTAACTTAAATTAGCTGAACATTTATGTACAAGTCAGAGCACGGTGCTAGCAACGCCAAGGTCGTGGATTGGAATCCCAGGGTATGCATAGACTGATCAAATGTATGCAATGCATGTCACTAAAATACACTGAAAAAAAATGACTAACATTAACCAATTTAAAATGTGTCCATAAAAGAAATTATCTATATGCTTTAAGGTTTGATCATTAAGTCTTCTAATTATCATTCTTGTAAAGTAGTAAATTATGAAATTGTTTGGGGTGTGACTTCATGAATGTAGTATGAATGTAAGGTTATGAGTCACCAGTGTTATTGAAGTATTTTTTCTATATATATATTATTATAATATATTCAATAAGCTTTTATTGTTATATTTTCTGATTGCATTTAAAGTTTAATTTTTAGTCATTTTGTTTTTATCATTTTTATGATAAAAAAATGATATTATTTTTGTCTGCAACTGTGTCTCAAATCACTCATTTACAGTCACACTGTCAGGACGTGCATGCAGTATGAAGGCACGAAGAAAGTAGAATCACTGAATATTTATTTAAACAAGAAGCTCAAGGGTTATACACGCCACAGTATAGACAAGAACGGACACAGACTAAGACCAACACAAGACTTAAATACACAGAGGATGAATAGGGAAGCAGGAGCAGCTGACGAGACTGATGAGGTCATTAGTGCAGACACAGGTGAGACAGATGACCCGAGGAACGAACAAAAGGGGAGTTAACAGGTAAACATCACAACCACGAAGACAGGGATAACTGAACCGTGACACACACGTGGCCTGCTATAGATTCCTTAATTACACCATCTGGTATAAAAAAAGCATCTTCTTTCTTCTTTAAAAATGTTTGAACAAACAGATCTGATTGTTATTTTGGAAAATGACAAACTATCTAAGTTTGAATACGTCACTTAAAGGTTTGGAAAACAAACCAGAATTAATAATAATAATAAGTTTTATTTAAGGGTGCCTTTTTTAACAGTAATTTACAGTAATCTACAAGCAATAATAAAAAAATAAATAAAAAATTATACAAAATAAACCAGGAGAAAAGAAAGTACAGTGGTACCTCGAGATACGAAATGAATCCGTTCCGAGGCGGCCTTCGTATAATGAGTTTTTCGTATCTTGGAACACATTTTACATGTAAAATGGCTAATCCGTTCCAAGCTCTCCAAAAACACCCCATTAAATTTCATAATAAAGCTAAATTGACCTATAAACAATGAAATACACTTAAGTTTACGAAAACACATAAAAAATGTAAAGTTTGGGGTGCGGAGTGGCTGAGCTAAAGCACGCCAGCACGTACGTATAGAAGATGCATGATGGGAGGGATGCTGTCCAATTAGAGAGAAGGATCTCATGGCTTGGCTAGCATCAGGAACCAATGGGAGAGCAGGAGGATGGTGGCGAGTCTACTATAACTAAGATGGCGGCGTGCGGCGCGAGTTTCAAAATTGTTATGGGGCGAATCTCGGACTTTCAGAAACCTTTCGTATCTTGAAAACTTTACGTATGTAGAGCAGTAAAATTATTCGTCTTTGCTTTCGTAACTTGGATTTTTCGTTAGTTGAGCCTTTCGTATCTTGAGGTACCACTGTATCTACTCTGGAGAACAGCGGCAGCAAAACACGCCAGCGTTCGGTCAACCGGAAGTCACCTGTCAGATTCAACAAGGTGCTGAAACATGAAATTATCAGCAAAGCCAGCTTCCTATGTGCAGAAAATGATTTTACATAGCAAAAGAGATGCAGTTTTACATTGACACTGTTTGATTATGTCTGACTACAGGTGATGTACTTCAGCTCTCTGTTCCCCTATGTGGTGCTTATTTGTTTCCTGGCTCGTGCTTTCCTGCTCAAGGGTTCTATAGACGGAATCATCCACATGTTCACCCCGAAGGTAAGGTTATGCGTATGTGTAAGCAGATGACACATTACCACAAAGGTTAGAACAATTTACTCTGTATGCTCTGGTTCACACAGCAGCAATTAATCCAATTTATTGAGAATTGCGGTAATCATCCATTACTAATTCCCATGTGTATCACTTGTCTCAGTTCGGTGAAGACCAGTAGATGTATCTATGGAAACAATACCCTAGCCAGATTTCCCAGCATTCATTTGTGCTGTGACTCGGCAGGAGTGAATTAACTCTTCCATCAGCACAGACTGAAACGCAGCAACCTGTCTCATTTCGCCAGATACTTTGCATAATATCCATCCAGTCGTATTGCTCCTCAATGCAAGGGGCTGTCAATGTGTCCCTTGTTGAGTTATATGTCGTGTTATCAGAGGGTGGTTTGTGTAACACACAACTGCATGTTAGTATGTAGCCTCTGCTTTTGAATGGTACTGCTTCTGCTTCACACACAATGGTAATCAGTACAGAGCCATTACAATATCTACACTGCTGAAATGGAGAGAAAAAGAGACAGGGATTTCTTAAAATGTTGTTTTAATTTTTTTATTTATATATTTAATAAAATCCTGTATTTAATAAGCTTTTTAGAGCTGCTATCAATGGTGCAATTCAGAAACTAAAAAGGCTGATTAAGTATGTTTCTATTTATATTTGAAGAAATAATTCACCCTAAAATTCTCCCATTGTAACACAAAAAAATTGTTGGTAACCAAACCGTTTTGGTGATTACTAATCATTATACACAATACATTTATTTTTATTCTGTTTTGTTTGAGTGTTTAGTAGATAATAACCCTGATAGGTCATACAGATTTGGAACGATGTGAGTGTGCGCAAATTATGAAAGCATTTTCCTTTAAGAGAGTATGGGAGAGGTATTTATTTAATAAGTTCATATTAAAATATGTGGTCTATTAGCCCAATGTTTAAAGTAGCAATCAATCTATATTAGAGTTGAGCCGGATACTCGGCTGAAACGAGTATCCGGTACGGATAAAGCAATTTTGCCGAGTACGAGTATCATACGAGTAATACGAGTCAATATCTGTGCTCGGATTGAATAAAAATCCTCATTGGGTAGCTGACTGTGTCTGCGTTCTGTGATAGGCTAGTCACAGCGCCCCTCCCCTACACATACAGATTCGCTGTGTCCCGCTCTGCTGATTCACACACAGAACACTGAGAAGAGAACATCTGCCTGTCGGAGATTTTTTGTTTTTTTTTACTGTCTGCTGGCTCTAGTTTTTTGACTTCACGCAAAAAATAATGATTCAAAATTATGATTTCTTCATAATTGAAACCGCATGTGTTGTATTCATTGTTGCAAAACTTGTTCTGTATATAGTTTGTTATCGTGATCAAAACCGTTGATCATGTAAATAGTTTTCTAATCAGCAATAAATATAACAATTTCTGATCGACCCATATCAATTACATGATTAAAAATAACATAAAGCCCCGCCCATTCCAAGACAACCCGCCCACTTTCTGGTTAAACTCCGCCCACTTCCAGGGTAGGCCCTGCCCAGTCAGAGTACAGATACAGATAATTCATATACGCGCTCATCTCTAATCTATATATAAGCAAGGATGATTAAAAAATATTGGTTAATTGAAACGACTGGCTTCGGAGCTTAACCATAGGCAAATGAATTTGTTTTCGGATAGTATAAGTGAAAAGCATATCAATGCGCCTGATTGAGCAACAAATTATAAACTACACTATCTTCTTACAGCTGGAAATCATGCTGGAGCCCAAAGTGTGGCGTGAAGCTGCCACGCAGGTCTTTTTTGCCCTGGGTCTTGGTTTCGGAGGTGTTATTGCCTTCTCCAGCTACAACAAGCGAGACAACAACTGCCACTTCGATGCTGTGCTGGTCTCCTTCATTAACTTCTTCACCTCAGTGTTGGCCACTCTAGTTGTGTTCGCAGTGCTGGGCTTCAAAGCCAACGTCATGATTGACAAATGTGTGGAAATGTAAGTTCAAAAACCACGAGAAGCCGCAAGTTTAAAGTAAACTTAACTGTTAGAAAACTGTATACAGACCCAACGACCTATAGTTGCAGCTCTTGTTTTAATGTATCCTAGGAACACAAAGAAGATCATTGGGTTTCTTGGCAAAGAGATCAATCCAAGCTTGATCCCACACCATATTAACTTCAGTCATGTAAGCGCAGAGGACTACCAGCAAATGACCAACATTATCCAGGGCGTGATGGAAAACGATTACCCACGCCTAGGCTTGGTCAACTGCGACATCAAAGAGGAGCTGAACAAGGTGAGGAGTGAACTGATACGCCACGGGGAAACCTTAGAGACAACTGATATACACACACTTTCCATGGAATTTAACCCTGGTGGTTACGGTCTTTCCAGTCATGTTTTGAAAGTTAATACAGCACAAGAGCGCACTCACTATCAAAACCCATAGCCCATACTTCACAGCAATTAGAAAATATGACAAACAACCAATCAAAATAGGTAAGGGTCAATGACGAGCAATGTTGGGGAAAATTACTTTGAAAAGTAACGTTACTTTGTAAAAGTACTTAGTTATCTTTGATGGAAAGTAATGTGTTGTGTTACTTTTACTCACCTGAGATTGCTTATTTGTTTTTGTTTTACTAAAAGTTATTTTATTAGCAAATGTAACGGCCCTTTAGGCTGAAGGAAATGTGCAGCTCAATCAAACCTTTCAGTTGTCATCAGAGAAGAGAAGAGGTTAAAAATTATAAAGGCACATGAGTTAAAAATATAATTTATAATCAATACTGCAATATTCCATAAAAAATATTTAATAGTGTAAAAAATATATATATTTCAGTGAAATATTAAATGGATCATATTTAAAATACATTGTAGAAACGTATTGTATTTAAATGTTTTCTAAAACTCAGTTTATTTAAACTAGATTTTGAAAAGAATTCTTATTTGCCCACAAATCCTTATTTGTAATTGACCCATAAATAGATGATATATAAATGCTTAACAGTTTATAATGAAAATAAATGAAACTGTAGAGTAGGTACTTTAGTGGCAAGGTTTTCCGCTGTGTTGTTTTGGAAGGAAGTGTGTAGGAGATCAAGAGGCTCTGTATGATGAAACAAACTGAAATAAATGCGGTATGTGTTGGCTGAGGTGATGCTATATCACATTAAACCACATACACACTTGCAAGAAGCGTCATGGGCTTTTGCTTTCTAGATTATGAGGCTCTTTCTTTACTCAGGCTTTTTTTTTAATCCATTTTGTTTTACCCATTTCTATTTTTGTAAGTTCCTGCTTGCTTCGAGATAAACCCTCACACTAAAAACATGTTGAATAATTTGTGTTTAGACCTCAAGCAAAATACAGCATTTTAACAGAAGAAAAAGATCTATGTACATTATCGCTATAGCAGTAATCTAATGTTAATATCTTGACATTTATATATATATATACTGTATTAAATTTTCACAGTATATTTGCCTGTGCAAAATAAGATGCCATGATACAAGTCAAGCCTAATCTTACACTTGTCTTTGTCTGTTCACGTTTTTAAATGCATGCTAGAATCCTACCTTTACCTTTTCTCTCACAGGCGGTGCAGGGCACAGGCTTGGCCTTCATCGCTTTCACTGAAGCCATGACTCATTTCCCAGCCTCGCCTTTTTGGTCTGTCATGTTCTTCCTGATGTTGGTGAATCTGGGATTGGGCAGCATGTTTGGCACTATCCAGGGCATCCTCACCCCCATTGTAGACACCTTCAAAGTACGGAAGGAATACCTCACAGGTCAGTCGATGCCAAAAACACTCGTGACTATAATGGATCTGTTTCTGAAACCATAGGAAAGATCTGCATTTTTAGCTGAACTGTGTCTTTAATCACATCATGGCTTCATAAATAAGTAGGTTTCATAGTTTCAAGGATATAATATAAATACTAATACAAACAGCTCATCATTTATTTGTGAATTAAATTACACCTTTCTGGTTTAAATGTTTTTAAAAGAAGTTCTTATACTCACAAAGTTACATTTATATGATTAAAAAAAAAAATATATATATATTATAGTAAAATATTATTTAAATCTAAGAAAACCGTTTTCTATCTTAAAATTGTAATTTAGTCTTGTAACTGCATACCTTAATTTTTAAACAGATTTCAATATAATGTTTTTGTGCTCAAAAGTTGCCCTGCTTAATATTTTTTGAAGAAGTTGGTATATTTTGTTTTTCAGTAGTCTTTGAAATTCAAACGTTTTGTAACTTTATAAATGTCTTTACTTTCACTTTTTACCAATTTAATGCATCCTTGCTGAATAAATTGGTTAAATATATATTTTTTTAAATCATACTGACCCCAAACTTTTAAACAGTATATTGCATGGCTGTTATTTACATTAAATGAGATTAAACCTAAATAATTTCATATATGCGTTATCCATGTCAAGGTTTCTGTTGTCGGAAATGTCATCCCAATTCCAGTTCAACTTATCCTTTTGTTTTCTAATACACATCGTTTCTCTCTGCTTTGTTTGCAGTTGGTTGCTGTGTACTTGCCTTTTTTATTGGTTTAATATTTGTCCAGCGGTCTGGGAACTACTTTGTGGCCATGTTTGACGATTATTCTGCCACTCTACCCCTGCTGATCGTGGTTCTTCTGGAGAACGTTGCTGTGGCCTGGGTCTATGGCACGGACAAGTATGTTCAGGACTCAGCTTCTATTAGAGAGATTACAGCGCCCTCTGGTGACATGAGCTTCATATTGAAATGAAGAGAAGTTGTCTGCAACTACATATATTTATTTCAATTCAAGATTCTTATGGTCTTATACTACACAAAGAACATTTTAATTATGATTATGTATTCATAAAAAATGAATGGGTGGTTTCAAAACCCAATTAAATCACATAGATCAGAAGCAAACGCTAATCTACTTTGTATTGATTGTGGCATTGACACATCTCTGACTAAATCAACTTGATTGAAACTGTACAGACTCTATTCATACTTTGTTTTATTTTATTCTTCTTTTTACATTGAAAATGTTTAAGGTTAAATAAATAACTAATTGATGTTAAACAATTAAGATACTAAAAACTGAACTTCATACTGATGTGACAAGTTTTTGTTATAGTAATCTATATATATATTATCAAAAAATACAAAGATAAATTTATATATATATATATATGATCTTATATTTTTTATATTATTTTATATTTTGATAAAATTATATATATATATATATATATATATATATATATATATATATATATAGATTTCATAGACAAAATAAAAAACAAAACATGGTTAAGGTATTTATTTATTTTGCAAAATTATTTGGCAATAAAAAGAAAAACTACAGCTACAGGTTATGTTTTACTATACAAAATACAAAAAGGAAAAAGCATACATTGACTACAGCATAATCAGTTATTAATATTTGATTGGTTATCTCTTATTTTTGCATGTGTCTATAATTTCTGTGTATGACAGCCTGGCCAAGAAATAATGTCCACACATGCAATATACTTTCAAAATCTTTAACACATTTTTATTCATTTGACTAAAATCATTTTCCTTGGCTGGACATAACATTTTGGCTTCTACTGTATAGTTATTATAAAATATAAATCATTTGAATTAAGTCATTCTAAAAAATAATTACAAAAACATAACGGATTGCTTTCACAAGACTAGTTTAGCAGCAACTCCAGGTTAATTAGCAGTGATTGTGGCATTGATGTTGTTCTCTGTGGGTTCGTTTAGGTTCTTTGAGGATCTGAAGGACATGCTCGGTTTCACTCCATACCGCTTCTACTACTATATGTGGAAGTTTGTCACACCAGTGCTGTTGCTGGGCCTTCTGGCCGCAAGTATCATTCAGCTGGGAATGTCGCCACCTAGTTACAGCGCATGGAACCAGCAACTGGTGGGTAAACCTTAATACTTAAGATACTTACAATATGTCCATCATTTTATTCAGAAAGCCTTTATAGAGAGAGGAAATATGTTTAAGTGTTAATATTGCTTAAACAAATTACAGTAATACCTCGGTTTACGAGTTTAATTCGTTCCAAGAGCGAGCTCGTAACCCAAAATGCTCGTACACCAAAACAATTCCCCCCATAAGAATGCACTAAAAATCAATTAATTCGTTCCACACGATCATAAATGCCCATTTTTAATATTTTTTTTGTTTTACCCTATTAATTACAGTTAAAATTATAACCATTAAGATCTCATATAAATACTAATTAATAATTGGCAATTAAACTCTAAAAATACTTGACAATTTACTGTAACTCACTTTGAGCAGCGTCTGCTGGCGTGAAGGAGACGAGAGAGAAGAGGGAGGGGGAAAACACAAAACCAAGATTCAAGTGCAAATGAGTTAATTTATTATAATAGTGCAGAAAACAAACGAAGTGATAATCGAGACACACGTGAGCACCGCGAGCTCCGGGAGACATAAGACAGGAGTGGAGAGAAGTGAACTACATAGGCAGATGATATGAGAAGTGTAGTGTGATCAGCCCCCACTCACACACACAGACAATGAATTCATGAACAACGTCTACATTTCACTATGTGAACAATAGCGATCACAATTAATTAATGTTATCACTTCTAAAAGTATCACTGTGGTGAATGATGCAGCCAAACAGAGGGAGGCTGAGAGAATGAATGAGTTAAGGGGTGATAAAGGGGTTGGAACTGCGTGACTGTGTTATGAGAGGCTGTCATTAGGATATTTCCAGTAAAAATGCGCGCGACAATACTGAGCGTTAGGACTTTCCACACAAAAATGCACGTGGGTGAGGGAAAAATTTGCTCGCACTCCGATACAATGCTCGTACACCGAGTTGACCCTCCATGCTCGTACACCGATTTACTCGTATACCAAGTCGCTCGTAAACCGAGGTATTACTGTACAATACTTAACGTTCATTCAATCTATCCGACTGCAGCCTTCCATCAGATTTTGTCTTGCACCGTTGAGCATTATAACCAATCACAGGTTTCTGTTGAGCTTATGAATGTGATGGCCAATCAAAGGTGATGTGATTATCATTTGAAATGGGCTGATTTGCGGGACATCGGTGTTATAATATAGAAAATAAATCCAGTAAATAACTCCTCCGTGGCTGCATCCCATTGTTTGTATATAGTACATTTATTAATGCTGTCCCACAGTCCCAGCTGATAATTATCAGCCCGGTAGCAGTCTCAGTATTTTCTACCATATATAAATGTTACGATGTTCATGTCATCGGGAAAGTATGGAAGCCCGTTTCCGCCACAGTTGAGAATTTTTTTTATTATTTAAGTCATAATAATGAGAGGGTTTCTCATAATAATGACTTTGTATCTCGAAAAAATTAGAAAGTTTCTCACAATAATGACTTAGTATCTGGACAAAATGAGAAAGTTTCATAATAATGACTTAATATCTCAAAATAATGACAGTTTATCATAAATAATGACTTAGTATCTCGAAAAAATTAGTAACTTTTTCCTCAACCTTGAACTTCAGTAAGTCCAAGTACAGGTCTACAGGTCTACTTACTGACAATCATCTTCAAGCTATACTGAGAGTCTCAACTGTTTCCTCTCTCAAGCCAAATGTGTCTCAGCTGTGTGAGAGGAAGATCTGCAGGTCTCTGGCAGGAAGAAGTAGACAAGACAAGTCATATTCAGAAGAACCGTTCATGTTCTTCAATACTCTGTTTATGTATAGGACAGTTCATGCTCAGAAGAACCCATTGAAGTTAAAGAACTGTCAATAATGACGTTTGAGAAAAAAATTTTTTTGTGGAATTCTTGATGCGGCCCTGCCTCACCCAAACTCTGCCTCCTGCGGCCCCCGGGTATTTTGAGTTTGAGACCCCTGGGTTAAACTCACACTAGAATGAAGTAATGGGCAGCTTTATGATCGGTCACATTCTCTGCTCCCTTTCCGTGTACAGTTTATTCCAGTTAATATAATTTTTTCATCAAGCTGAATTTTTATTCTTAATTTTAATTAGGTATGAGTAATTACTTCAAAAGTAATGTATTGGTAGAAATCTATATAAACCCTGCTTAGAATATAACGTTAGGAAAACGTAAGCATGTACATATTGCATTCACCATAAGTTAAATTAAACAAATTCCAAAAGTTATTTTTATGCTCATCAAAAATACTGTACAAATAGTAATATTGTATAAAAAAGTATTACAATTAAAAATAACTCTTTTCTATTTTAAAAATGTATTTTTTCCAGTAATGGCAAAACTGAATTACCAGCATCATTACTCCAGTCTTCAGTGTCACACGATCCTTCAGAATGTTTTTTAATACGCTGCTGATTACATAATACAATTGCTATAGCAAACCTGAATCAATATTAAAGTAATTTGGGCATCTTATCACTGTAATTGTCCGTTTTAAAGGCTTTATTTGTATGACTAGTGAAATTATGTGCATTCATCCATATGTCGCTATTGAGATAAAGCCATTGCACAGAATTTTGACTGAAAAGGATCACTATGCTTCTTTAAACCCAGGTCATTCTAAGGCTTTCAATGCAGTTTTACCACAGGATTAAGGTGGAATAATCCAATTGCTGCATCTGTTCTCAGGCTCAAGAACAGTCTCTCAGCTATCCGCCCTGGGGCCTTGCAGTCTGCATCTCACTGGTGGTCACAGCCATCCTCCCCGTGCCCGTGGTCTTCATTCTGCGCTGTCTGAACATCATCGACGAGAACGCAGGAGGTCTTTCCACCATCTCCTATAAGAAGGGCCGCATAATAAAAGACACCACTTGTAGGAGCAGAGAAGAGGATGAAGATGACGCAAGTCTCCTCAACGCGAAGTCGCCGAGCGAAGCCCCATCGCCCATGCCTGCCAACTACCGTAAGCAGAACGGCCCCCCTTCGAGCGCAGACGTCATGCTCAACGGCAGCTGCAGCACCGGATACGTCATGCCGAATATCACAGACATTCCGGACATGCCCGAATCTGATTTGTGAGGATCTGTCCGGTGTCATCTGTTACTAGGAGGACCAGCGTCATTTCATTTGCCCTGTAAGAACCTCGTTATCTTCAAATGTCAATCACCCGAGTAAACAATCACAATCAAGACGAACAGGAATGCTTACAGACAGCATTCTCTTATTGTCTTTGCTTCCACACTGGTCCAGAACAAGCATTTCAACATCTCTAAATCCTGGTTTCACAGACAGGGCTTAGATTAAGCCAGGAATAGGCGTTAGTTCAATTAGGACATTTACAGTAAGTAGCTTTTATAAATGTGCCCTAGAAAGAAAGAAAACATGGTGCACTACTGTGCACCTTGACAAAACAATGATATGCTTTCAGTTAAAACAGCTCAAATTTGAATGTAAGACTGGGATAAAACCTAAGCCTCGTCTGTGGAACTGGAGTTAGCTGTATTATACGTGTAGCTAGCGCTAACGCACCCTACCCCCATCCCGACCCATTGCCCCAACTGTTTGCACGTACTTACCCGACTCCGTAGGGGCCTGTAGACCCCTGGTTTATGCTCTACTCTAGAATGCCTATTTGTACAAATAGATTGTCGCAAGTCAGGGCAGTTACTGTCCGCAAAAAAAACGAGATTAGCAGCAGTGGAAAAGTCTAGAATGTTAATGTATGCGTAAAACGTGGAAAACATGCAATACTTTTCTTTTGGCTGTAATTAAATCATTGTGCATCAGTGTATGGATTGCATTTAATACAACCCTAACTCATTGTTCGAAAAAATGTGTGCCTAATTCATTCGAAA
Organism: Rhodeus uyekii; assembly: GCA_037043235.1. Classification (NCBI taxonomy): domain Eukaryota; kingdom Metazoa; phylum Chordata; class Actinopteri; order Cypriniformes; family Acheilognathidae; genus Rhodeus; species Rhodeus uyekii. Next base: position 1,463,807 of record JAWRVZ010000003.1, read on the forward strand.
AATGTTAATAGAATACAAGAACTGAATGTTGTACATTTAAGGTATTCTGTAAATATATTAAGAATAAATTTATTCTAATATAGTTTGGAATACAGATCATGTTTTTGGTAAGAAGTGCTCAAAAATCCAGTACGCTGACTTTTTTTTGTTGGTTTGTATGTTTGCTGATGTGCTATCGTTGTAAGGAGTCTTGATGCTCCTCCCTCTTCCTGTAAATATTTTTTCATGAATTTGCTCAATGACGCAGTATTTCCTTTCTCAATATTGAGATTAAAAGAAAAGGATTCAGACACACTTCTTTGCTTTACTACTTTTTTGTGCTTCACATCAACATGACTTGGAATCAAATATGAATACAAATTAAAAAAAAAAAACTACATGGACAAATATTAAGGATATTAAAGTTCTAGCTGGTAATATTTATACTAATATACAGTAATCAATTTTTTTATCAGTTGATAATGAATGTATAATAGAGTTGCATTAGCCTGGTTCAAATCATACTTATCTGACCATTATCAGTTTGTAGCAGTAAATGAGGAGGTGTCCTATCGGTCACGGGTTCAGTATGGAGTTCCTCAAGGTTCAGTACTAGGACCATTGCTTTTCCCGGAGTTTTGGTTCCTTGCCGCTGTCGCCTATGGCTTGCTCAGTTGGGGAAACTTAACACTTAAATCGCCTGCTCTTTTGGGGCTGCTGTTCAGCCAAACAAACTTTGTTTATATTGTTTTTCCTGTGACTAATGTAAAGCTGCTTTGAAACAATCTACATTGTAAAAAGCGCAATATAAAGTTGACTTGACTTGAATAGCATCACTGGCCATTTCAACGCACTATATATATCTAATGTGTGTGTTGAATTAGCCAGTGTTGCTATTATATATCCATTATAAATTAGCCTTATGTTGACATTTAAAAATATCTGTAAGATTACATATTTTATTTAACAGAATTAATTTTCCACAAACTACGGTTAATGACTCATTTGGACTAGAACGTGTTTTTTTCCGCAGGCTAAGATGTCACAATGTTACTCATTTAAATAATCTCCACCCAAGGAAACACACACAAAAAAAGGGTGCAAGGCCTGGTTGAAGAGTTGCTGTTTTTTCCACCCCTTTTCCAAAACTCATTTTGACCTCAAGACTGACAAACTTAAGAGTGGTCCAAGTCTTGAACACTGTTCCTAAACATTATTACCCCAATATTTGTCTGTGCACTTCACATTTTACGGAGGACAGTATCCAGAACCTATAGTACAATGCAGAATATGCACAAAAGCTTTTCTTGAAATGGAGCAGTTCCCACATTGTTGGGATAATCTGTTGTTTAAGGATGACAGCTTGTAAGTATGTCTTATTTTTTCTATTAAAAGTTACAATTGAAATTCTGATGTTGTTGCTACGATATAAACAAAGAGCAAAAGCTGTTTGACTCCGCTTGCCGGTTAGCCAACGTCAGTGTTGATATAGTGTTTACTGTAGCATTTGTAAGCTCTGCTTTTGTAAGGCTGTTCACCATCTCTTAGGAAATTAACCATAGTTTTGTGATTGATTGCGGTTTGTATTACAATAGTTTTTGACAAGTATCATGATTAAATGGTGTATAACTTCGTATCTAAAATGTATACAAAAAAAAAAAAAAAAAAAAAATTCCACTCTGAAACACCCAGTGAAATCAGTGTTTGCAAAATCCGTGCATGAAGTCTCTTCTGCAAGTCGGAATCAGGCTTGAAATTGACATTGATAGAGACTATTCGGAAATCCATTGCCACTTGTATATACACACATATACATATATATATATATATATATTCTTTTCCTTATGTGTACACTTCAGTCTATCAGAGCAGAGCTTGTGGTTAAGGTAAGGAGCGTGACATTCCCCGACCACACGCTAAGAGATGCCAATCACAACACACTAGGCAAGTTAACCAATCACAGCACATTTCGTATTTCAGAAGGAGGAGCTTCACCAAATATTCTAATACACTCCAAAATCAACACTTCATAAAAGGCTGTAATAGGACCCTTATAAAGAAAAGGCAACCTAAAAACCTGAGCCCTTACTTGCATAAAAAGTTAACAAAATATGGGTTTGAAACATCTTTATTGTCCATTTTGATTTGTTCTGTAACTGGAAGATCATTTTAAACAAAAATCTTAAAACAAGTAGTGTCTAAAAATCAATGACAATTATAAAAGAAAATTTAAACCTGGTGTTACAATCGCAGATCTTCAAACAAGCCTCGGCTAAAAAGCAAATGAGTGTAAATTGTCATCTTTTTGACGTTTCCCTGAATCATTTCATCTCCACGTGCCTCTTTAAAACGAAAACATCTGAAAGCTAAGAGCAGTGCAAACACAACAACAGTCATACTGCTAACTCTGTCGATTAAGCAGAGATGATGTTGAAAGATTCCTAGATTTCTGGTTACTCTCATGACACATCTTCAGTGTTAAGGTCTACGGTTGGGCAGCCTTAGCAAAGCCCACTTGGTTATTCTCTCGATCAAACACAGTGTAGTACTGCCCTATGAACACATCACCCAGAATCCACAGCGGTCCAGCGGGGGGTGGGATATCCAGGCCCATGAATCCACTCAAACAGATGTCCTTTCCACCCTGGCTCTCCTGTAAACAAACACATAGAGAAAAGTATCATCTTTAGAATATCTTCATCAAAAATAAGCAAAACATGGAAGCGATTCTTTCGCAATACTGACTATTAGCTGCATGTGATTTGCAAGAAATAAAACTTGACTTTCTCAAACACCTCGACTTCACAGCTCTGCTGATGCAGAGAACCACGTAAAAGACAGACTGACCTTGAGCACATACTGTTCTCCAGTCAGTGAATAAGTCTTTCCACCCAAGACGAAAGAGATGGTGGGGAGTGTGGGCACTTTCTTACAGTCAATCATATACTAGAGAGGAAACATAAATAACAGAATAGTATCAAAATGTTACATTTTCAAACAAAAGGGACTATTAAAAACCACACACCAGCCATGCATGCTTTGTAACTTATTTAATTATTATTATAATATTAAGAAAAATATATTAAATTTGTTCAAAGATTTGGGAATCAGTATGATTTTTTTTTTAAATGAATGCTGTTATTCAGCAAGGATGCATAAATTGGTCAAAAGTGACAGTAAAGTATAATTTTACAGAAATAAATGTTGGTCACTGTGACACTGAAGACTGGAGAAATGATGCTGACAATTCAGCTTTACACAGCAACTTTAAAATAGAAAACAATTAAATGTAAATCATTATATTTCACAATAACACCTTAACGCACATAAGAGAATTTTTACTGACCCCAAAGATTGGAACGGTAGTCTATATTTGAACATCTTAATAGATAGTTATTTGTCACAAAGCCTTAGCCTTATAATTCTAGAAATATTTAAAGTACCTCTCCCTGGATCAGAGGGATTGCTCCTATAGCTTTCTGCAGGGCTTTGACCTCAGCAGCTGGGCCGGTGATCAGAGACGTCCCGGAGTCCACGATGGCTTCACATCCTCCTTTACACAGAGTCAGCTCGCTGCCAATGGTCATGCTACACACATAAACAGAGCTGTTAACACTAGACTACTGTTATAGAGAGCTTCTGCATTGGTGGTTCAATGGTCAAATTCCTCTCACATGACAGATCAGTATATTACATAACATTACTAATGCAGGCTATTTGTTGTAAACTTAAGTTCCAACATAAATAAATACACACCGTTCTTAAAAAGGCACAGCTATTTTATGATAAAAGGCGAGAAAACAGCTTTCAAGCTCTATTACTTAACATTTTCCACCTGATTTGAGTTAGGGATGCACCGGATAGCAATTTTTATTATCCGGATGGAACCGGAGAGTTCCGGATATCAAATTAACTATCCGGCAGGAACCGGAACCGGATATCAGCGGATATATGGATACTTGTTGCACCACAGCCAATTTTTTGTGTGTTTACAGTTTAGACTACAGTGTAAATAAAAGTGTGTTATGCCCTGTGTTTGTTGTTGTTATATAAAAAAAAAAAAAAAAAATCAGCTCCCAAAAAAATTATTATACAAGATATTTTTGTTGGGTTCCCCCAAATTCCGGTCCTTACTTACGATTTAATCCGTTTAGCACCGAACTTCATGAAGATCAGTTTTTCTGCATTATCAGGGAGCAGTCGCGATCGATGTTCAGTAATGATCCCTCTAGCTGAAAATAATCCCAAACGACGCTAAATTTACACGACGACATTGTTGTTTTTGTTTGTATCCAACGTTTAAAATGGCGGCTGAACTAAATTAAAACAAATAACCGAAAATGACTGAGCAATATCCGGTACCTGGTATCATTTCGACCGGAACCGGAACCGGAACCGGAGCCGGATAGAATAAAAAAAAAAAAAAAAAAAGCCGGCTATCCAGCTAACCGAAACCGGATATCCGGTACATCCCTAATTTGAGTGGAAGAAAAAGAGACCAAAGCAAGGCATGATGGAAAGGCTTAAACAGCCAGAAACGATTGATAGTTTGCAATGAGATACTTTCTTGCCTAAAAATAAACCATTTCCCAACTCTAAGCATAGATTTTTATAAATCAACAAAACGTTTAGCCAAGCACTGCATTAGACAGAACACAAAGTCTCTCACCCATCCATATGAATCTGCCAATAGGCCTGTCTGCTGATGTTCACGTAGTTAAAGTCTCCAGTATAATATTTGGGGTCTGTGCCTCCGAGGAGCAACTCACCACCAGGTTGGGTGTCAGGGTTTCTGTCGGACAAATAAAACATGTACAATCCAAAACAATCAGGCCTAAATGTGTCAATTGCATTTAATACACGTTTATAACATACTGACATGCATCTATTTGCAAACATCTGGCCTAAATCAACTCATTTACCTGTTGAGGTAGAAAGAGAAAATATTCTTCTCCACTTTCTTCTGGCTCATCATCATGTCAAACACAGGAGGAACTCCATCCACAGCGATGCGAGGGTAGGCCATGCCGAGAATGCCATCAAACTTGGCTGCGATGAAGGCCACTCCTGGCTGTTTGATAGCTTCTCCAAATATCTGCTTCTCCACCGCAATATCCCCTACCTAAAACAGAAGTAACAGATCGGTTTCTTGCTTCACCGTGTCTGGTGACATAACTTGTTGATTCCTACCGTGCATGTGTCCTGGCTGAGATACCCGGACAAGCTTCCGGATCCATACTGTATGGCAAATTCAGTCCCGTTCTTCACATAGGTGCTCGACTTTCCCCCGTTGTACTTATGATGAAGCACTGCAGGGTAAAAGAAAATCTTTATTGTGACACATCTGGCTAAAATGGCTTCTCAAACAAGAAAACTGAAGGGTGGGACTTGACTTTGTCCATCAGGAATTGATTGGATCCTTAGATGCTTGTGGTTTGCAACAGAGAGCAAAATTGGGGTTTTAGAAGTAAAAACTCACAATTGGAATCATCATTTCTTCGTTGGACAATAGATTTTTATCAATAACTAATAAACCTTTAAAGAAAACCTTACGGAGAGTCACAAGGTTGTTAATCGTTAGTATTTACTTCTGTTGAAACAGTTATACAGCATTATTTCAATTTAGTTTTGAAATAAAACATTTAAAATATTCAACCGCAGAATTCATTGTGAAAAACAAAACGCCATGAGATCTCATTAGTCCCGCCCACTACCGTGAAGCACTGCGAATGACGAAATCAAGTCAGTCTCCCTACACTCAAAAACGTTTGTTTTTTGCGATAAACTTACAATATATTGTTTATAACCAACATTTTTAAATGCCTAGTTTTATATTCCTCCATCCTTAATGGGATTGTAGTTCTTTCCCCTCACTGAAGCCATTACACAGTCTTGTACCTTTGTATTGTCTGATTTTCAAATACGTTTTTGCTTAAAATCAAAGTTTGCAATGTTATGATTCCCTCATAGCTGATCGGCTTGGTTCATGGCTTATAATGCTTTAATGGAGACTTTTTCATTCCTGGAGAAATGAATAGAAAAAAATATTTCTGAAACCGAGGCCGTTGGAAAAGTGGGCGGGCACTACTGTGAGTGACAGCTTGTCCCGCCCTAAACATGGCATCAGAGAAGAAATGTCGTTGCAAGAGGGAGGGGAAGTTATTTTGATTAAAGATTATAAAGGCAGATTTAAGATTTTTTTTTGTAAAATATCAGTTGACAATTTAAAAAACTCTTACATATACATTTTACTACAGATACGGAACCTTACATCCTAAAACACCCAAACATTCACACCACAACCACACTAAGTAAAGTTCGCACTGTGGCTGATAGTTAAAAGATAGAGATACAATCTCTGAAAACTTCTTGTTCAGATTACAAGAAGAAACTTGCTACTGCTAAAAACAACAGTCAGAAAAACTTGAGCAACATTTGGCCAGAGGGAAAAAGTTTCTTGTTTCATGAAGAATTTGTTTTGAGAATTGCACGACAACACACTGATCTGACAATATTGTATGGGATAAAATGGACTTACAGCATGCGATATCAGTCAGGGAACAGTGGACCGAGGGAACCCACAGGTTGGAGGATCCGGTGTCAAACACTACAGTGAAGGACTGGACGGGAGTGCCAAGGCCGATCTCTCCATAGTACTGAGCCTGTAAACGAAAACCCTCAATTCATTCAAAATTCAACACCACAGTAGTCCTAAAAAATAAATAAAAACACTTTCACACTGGTTTACAACTACAGTAGTACCTCAAGATACGAAAGGCTCAACTTACGCAAAATCCAAGTTACGAAAGCAAAGACGAATAATTTTACTGCTCTACATACGAAAAGTTTTCAAGATTCGAAAGGTTTCTGAAAGTCCGAGATTCGCCCCATAACAATTTTGAAACTCGCGCCGCACGCCGCCATCTTAGTTATAGTAGACTCGCCACCATCCTCCTGCTCTCCCATTGGTTCCTGATGCTAGCCAAGCCATGAGATCCTTCTCTCTAATTGGACAGCATCCCTCCCATCATGCATCTTCTATACGTACGTGCTGGCGTGCTTTAGCTCTGGAGACAAAGATGGAGATCATAAAGAAGTATGAAGCTGGTATCTGCCGTTTGTCCTCCTCTGCCGCCACTTTCGGAGATAGCCTCACTCGAAAGGTAAGCTTCGACATTTTACGTTATTTCATTGTTTATAGGTCAATTTAGCTTTATTATGAAATTTAATGGGGTGTTTTTGGAGGGCTTGGAACGGATTAGACATTTTACAGATAAGATACGAAAAACTCATTATACGAAGGCCGTCTCGGAACGGATTCATTTCGTATCTCGAGGTACCACTGTACTAGGTTCACAGAAACCTATTTTACTTGTGCAGGCAAATATTGCCTGTGGTGCCTCTGAATTTTATTTTTAAAAATGCAATAATTGCCACAATAACTAATTCTAATTTATAATGACCTTAAATAATAACCGACAAAATCAAATGCCAATGAACAATTTTTTTAAATGTAACTGCCCAAACGTTTTCTTGAATCATAATGCATCTTTACATTCATGCATTTGGCAGACGCTTTTATCTAAAGCGACTTGCATTGCATTCAAGAAACACATTGCCATTCTAATCCGTTCTTGCTTTCCCTGGGAATCAAACCCATGATTTTGGTGTTGCAAGCGCCATGCTCTACTGTTTGAGCTACAGGAAAGCCTACAAATCTCCATCATCACGTCATCGCACAAAAAAATAACCCTTAAGATCTTGCAATTACTTAAGCCCATTTACGAAACTGCGGCTGGCAAAAATATCAGCTGTTTATATCTAAAGAGGATTGATATGGCACCGTTACAGAGGCATGACAAACAAACTCATGACCGGCTGTCAATCACACCATCTGTCCAACTGATGACAGGAAACAGACTAGCATATTTTTCGGAAAATAAAGATGACAGAACAGGTTTCAACTTCACTTTTTCCTACAGTCAGTCACGTTCCACCATGTCGACATAGAGGCACTTAAAAATCATATGACATGACTGAGCAAAATGAGTGCATGTTAAACTTTAACTGCTTGCCCTCAATTCTTGCTACTTCCTGCATGTACAGCTTTGTGCTTTTAACCACTGCAGCAAAACAAAGAGAGATGGTTACAAGCCTCTCATGTAAAATTAATTAATTCAAGATCATCTGAAAAAACATCAGGCCAAATAGAGATGATTAAGGTGCTTCTTTGACATCAGGAAGAGCCAATGGTTTAACGTGAACGAGCAAAACAACGCAAACCCTTCACAGGAAATAATGCAAACAAGCAATCCTCACATCCAAGTAGTTCTTGAGGGTTTCTGGAGTGGGACCATTACTAGCTGGGAAACCCAAGTTGTATTTTAGAGGCACAGGACCAGCCAAAAGCTCCTCTACAGCTCTGCCAGAGTCACTCAGGGTCCGTCTGATGGAACGAAACTTCTTTAGAGGAATCCTGGAGAGAAACAGACAAAAAAAATTTAATTTACACGGTTATTTTGAGGTCATAACCTGCAACAAACTACAAACATTTTCATGCTAAAAGAAAGTCAAGGCTCCTTTACACCTACTTCATGATATAAGACCGTAAAGTTCGCAACACCAAGGTCGTGGGTTCAATTCCCAGGGAAAGCAAGAACGGGTTAAAATGTCAATGTGTTTCTTTAATGCAATGCAAGTCACTTTGGATAAAAGCGGCTGCCTAATCCATAAATGTAAATATAATTTTCTCTCTGTATTTCTCTCATAACTTTCTTCTCTCACATATTGTATACCAATATGTTATGCAGTAAAAGCAAGTGTTTTGGACTTATAGGGCAGTAAGTCAAACTAAAATGTATTATGTATGTCACTGACAGACACATTTATAACAGTCAAGAGCAAAAACAAATGCCTTCCACTATTAGGACTAAGATAAGGTTATTAAAGGCCACACAAACCGACTCGTTATGCACCTGTTTTTGAGTCATTTGGATGACATTTATCAGCTTCAGCACACTAAAAAGTTGAACTTTTAAGGCCCTTCATACGGACCTATAAACAGCTCTCTGTTTCTGCTGAATCACAAGTGATTTTCACAAAAGACTGTCTTAAAACCTACCTAGACAGCGTTTTTAACCATTTAAAGTTATATAGAAGCACTATATCTTAAAAGACAACTATACCATTTTAATTAACTTAATAAAATAATACTAAAACAAACTATTGAGTGCAACTAACGTGAATGAGCTACAATGACCACACTGAGATGGAAGACAGTACGATAATGATCGGATTGTGTTGTTGTGTTGTTATTGTTGTTGTTGTTGAGTTTGTTTGCTCGACCTTACCGAACAATCGCATCGGACGTCCAGAAAAAGGCAGCGGCTAGCAGCAGACAGGCGAGTTTCATGTTTGCGAGTCCTCGGAACCTCTCAACGCATCTGATGAGTAGTATCGGTCTGGTGAGAGAGTTGTTGTGTGATCTGATCTGTAGGACAAACGGCTGCAGTCAGCTGACGTGATGGCGCTGCCGAGCAACTCTTGCTCACCGTCATGTGACGACGCGTTGAAGAAGGCCAAGGCTGCGCTCGATTCTGCGCAATCAGAGTTTGGACAAAGGCTCTGAGGAAATGTATATTAGAATACGGACGTAAGGTTATTAATACGACGAGTCTTTGACTGGAATAAATGTTATTAAATCAAACTATGTATATCATTTAAATTGGGTCGAATATATGAAATATGTTTAGCTAAATATCTGAACTGGTGCTAATCATTTCAATTAAGCTTTCCCCACTTAATTTTATTTATACCTTGGTATGTCTTAATACTCGATACTGATTGGCTGGAAGGTGTGCAATAAAATGCGCAGGTAGTTCCAGGTCAGTTCTGTATTGATGCGCTTTTTTTCATTGAGGCCAGTGTTGCCAGATTGGGCGGGCTCCTTTTGGTTACGTCCGACCGGAAAAAAATGCATTGGGCTGGTCGATAAAAATTGGGCTTGGTTTTGATGACAAACCCGCCCAAATTTCATATATAAATGCATATAAATTCCATTAAAACAAGCCTACAAATGCATATAAATTCCACTTAAACAAGCCTACAAATGCATATAAATTCTACTAAAACAAGCCTACAAATGCATATAAATTCCACTAAAACAAGCCTATAAATGCATATAAATTCCATTAAAACAAGCCTACAAATGCATATAAATTCCACTAAAACAAGCCTACAAATGCATATAAATTCCACTAAAACAACACTAAAACGGTCGGTCAACAATTTTGGTCTTGGGCGGGTATTTTTGTAAATGGGCGGGTTTTTGCTGTAGTTGGGCTGGAAATCGTCAGTCCAATCTGGCAACACTGATTGAGGGACACGCACGACTCGCACAGAAACTGATAAACGCTGCCCTGCCGCTTTTAGCAATAAAATACTTTCACAATCACTACATTTATATTTCTCAGCAACAAGGGGGCTACAACACTATTGAATTAAACTAACAGCTTCGTTATTAATAAAAATCTCTCTCATTAGATAATTCATTCAAATTAATGCTATAATTGATTAATTCAAATAAAAGTAATTTAACGCACTACTTTATCTGTGTCTGATTCACATCGGGCAGAATTCCAGATCTAACGATAACCACCGGCTTTGCCAGCTTTTGTCAATGTTGGCAAATGGCCATGGTATAAGCGGGATAACCCACGATTTCAATGCACTTTTTTATCCTCCATGTTGTGCATCTAAGTCGATGAATGCACAGTTAGTCGTGGATTATAAAACCAAAAGAAAGGAGAAAAATGAAACTTAAAATTAAAATAGAGGAATTAAGATATTAATAAAATTGAATTAAATAAATTTTAAATGGACACATTGACAGATAGGCATATTAAAAACTGTTTGTTTATTATTTAAAAGGTATTTCTTTACTGGAATTTAAAATGTACATCTAAAACGTATTTACTATTACATTTTTTTTTAAATACTTTAGACATCAAAAATTAAGTACGGTAAATAGACCGCTTTAAACAGTCAAGTATGTCAGTTTATTGTTCACATTTTTTTTTAAATGTCTATTAATTTGTCCTTTAAAGAAGTTATTTATTTATTTCCATTTTTATGTTTGAATTATTGTGTGAAAAAATCTCAATTACATTTTTAAATAAAATCCTCACAGAAATGAACTGAAATATTTTAGTTTAGTTTTTACACTTTAAAAACCCATTGAAAATACATTTCTACTTTACAAAAAGCAATACTTTCGTTTCCTCGTTCATCCTTAAAACGCTAAAGCGTTGTGCTTTAACAGAGTTTACACGGATTAAATTTTCAATTTTTTATTTTCAATAAAATGATACACAAGGTTTCGGCTTCCGGTTTCAAGGCCTACTTGAAACCGGAAGTAGTAAATGACGTGTGTCTTCGCAGTTTCACCGCTAGAGGTCAGTGTGATCTCGGCCATGTCGAGTCTGAGCATGTAGACACTGACAGCAGATTCCACAAATATGCAAGTTTTTCTTCTTTTACACCAGAATGTTGAAATGTAAAACCCAACGCCCTCTTATCGCTTCTCGAATCAATAACACGGGTGTCCTAAAGTAAATATTCAGCACTCTTTCCAGTTCAGTGCAACCACGTAAATAACAGCATTTATCACAACTCAATTACATAAACTTCCATACATCTGTAGCTAAATGTTCATATAAGCATTTATTAGATGAGGCCTTGATGTTGGTTTATTTTTATTTCACACAAGTCAATGATTTGCAGGTTTTTCTGTCTAAAAATGTAATGTACTGCACGTCTGTGGTTGGCTTCCTTGTTTTACAGATTCATATCATGTGTGGACACTTTGGTTGTCATTATGAATCTCATGACAGCTGATTTTCAAGCTGACTCATTCTTTGATTCTCAACTAAAACTATAACATCCAAACATAAGCGAAATGGAACCCATTTAATGTGTAAAAAAAGTTATTTAATGTAACTTAATTAAAAAAGAGAATGTATATAAGGTCATTTCATAGGATTAGTTGGTTGGGCCCATCAAAATGTTGATCATAGTGACATTTTGATTAATGACATTAAAGAATTATAAATGGGCACATTTTAGTTCATAACAGGATTGTTTTTTTATTGATTCGAAAGTTATGGGTGACTCCTTAGAAGTGTCTTGTTTCAGACTAAAACTGATTTTTATTTTCCCTGGTTGCCTTTTATTAAAAATCAAAAGATTATATTAATTATGCATAAAATCTGTTTACATGTAGCTATGGAGTTAGCAGATCTCTAGACGTTTCTGGGTGGTTCACATGGTAAATAACTTGAATGGACTGAGTGTCACCTTTGTACTTTGACTGCAATGAAGACTGAATGATTCCATCAATCTGTTTAAATGTTATCCTGAGTATCATGTGCATATCGGTTGCAGAAATGAATGAGGGGAGGTGATAGCATTTAGTTTACATGAGCTTATGTTTATTTGACAACTGAGCTGCATAATTTCGAACAACAAATGTGTAAAGCATTAAGGAAATGTGCAGTAGTCGCTCAGTTTATCCTTTTAAAAAAATCCATAGATTTCTTCTACAACATGAACATTAAACATACAGCATATTCACAAATTATATACATCCACATGCCACTGTTTAGGCAAATGACAGTTGAGGCAAAGACACTATAGGGCCTATGAAATGTGTTACAATGCAGAAATAAATGGCATTATGCATTCATAAACCCAGGCCTAGAAAAATAAACACATTCAGTAAAACCCAAGAGCCTTCCATGAACTCCTGATTTTTTTAAAGATCTATCCAATTTAAAAGGTCCGTTTACATGTTTATTCATGTCATGTTACAGTGCTTCACAACGTTTGTACAATACACAGCATGACCCATACGCGTTTCGCTTTTTCAAGGTCATGAACAGTGACAATGATTCAGAAAAGGCAAAACAAATTTGATATAATCACATATCTCTAACTTTACTTTTTAACAGCGGTCTGTATTCTAACAATTGCCTTGTGTTTAAGAAGATTTCCTTGAGAAAAACATACATCAGAGATTGCGTTCAAAGGGCATTGGCTTAAAAACAAAGAGTGAGGATTGTGTGATAGGAAACTGAGAAGGCAAGAAAAAGTGCACTTTACCTCTGGATTAAATAACTACTTTTATCAGAATATATACAGTACAAACTTTTATATCTACCAAAAGAACACAGATTACATTCAATATCAAAGTTCCATAAGGTGCTATAATACCTTGTACATTTTTGCTAGAGGTGACACGGGACAATGATGTCAGATTGTTGGCAAAGCACTCTCAGTGATGATTGACAGGTGATTGGTCCAGCCATTCTCATCTGGAGCGCTGATTTCCTTCACTGATTCAGACTAATTACTCGGGGGAGAGAGAGAGAGAGAGAGAGAGAGAGAGAGAGAGACGGGGGCTGCTGTAACATTACATCAGAGGATTGTTACTCACACCATTTGTCCAATTAAAATGGCTCGAAACGTTTCATCACCACCCCTACCAGAGGAGCATCTCTAAGAAATGAGGACCAAACTCTACGGTATGTTGAGGTATGTAGGTAACTCTTTCAAGCACTGAACATTGAAAGAGCGAAATAGGACTGAAATCCAGTCGTACTACAATAGAAAGTTGTATCTGACAGCAGTCACACCAGCCTGCTTGAGGTCAGTATCAAAAGTTACATCCAAGAGTCCAATATGTGACTTCCAAATCTTTATATAAAAAAAATGGCAAGTAGGAGAAGCGCCGTTCTTTTGCCTAAAGAAGATTAATATGTATTGCACTAAACTACATTTCGTCATCAAAAAAAGAGGCAACTACAACAACAACAACCCAGAGCAAAGTCTGAGATTTCACACATTTTCAGTCAATACTAAATATGCCATTGGATGGCGAGAAATAAAGTCGCTGTAGTCAATTGGATTTTCATTCAACTATCTCAAGGAATCAGTGCAAAAGGCACTGGCTGTTACAACGTCCCCCATTCTCCCTTAAAAAATGATAAACCAATTTGTCCTATCAATTATACTAATACAAAAAAATGCTAATAAAAGAACAGCCTTTGCTTGGAAATCCATAGAAACACTATACTAAATACTCAATGACAATTAAATTAAAATGAACAGATAAATAGCATTTTTACAAGCAAACTAGTGTGCGCTCAAAGGTCAAAAGATAGGCTTTATGTACCATCGTTTTCATTTCTTTGGGGCTGATGACCGGCATCGTTCTCTGAGCCGTGCTCCCCAGACACAGGAGAGGCCAGGTCGGCCTCGTTGGACAGGTCGCCGTCAGGAGACGGCGGCTCGTCATCTTTTGAGGATGCTGCATCATATCCGGAGGTTTTATCGGCACACACACTGGGGAAAGCGATGGCGGCAGCGGCGGCCGCGGCGGCGGTGGAGGCGTGAGTGGGAATCCCGGGGTAAAGCCACGGGAACGACGTGGTTAGCGCCGCCGCTGCAGGATACACCAACTTCTCCAAATGACTTTTATCAAACAAAGGCATGTACGACGCTGCTGCGGACGGGTTTATGAAGTAAAACGGCATGCAAAAGGGAGTTTGTTGTCCACCAACACCCGTCATTCCCATTAAAGAGTTCATAAGCGCCACGTCCGGTCGGGTATTGGCGGAATCAGACGCACCGTTCGCAGACCAGTTCAGTTTGGCTTTTTTGGTGACACGTTCATCTCCGAACTCCTGCTTGATCTTAACTCCTTTCGCTGTGTCACATCCTTTCTCGCATTTGCCCTCGCCTTTCTCCGCCTCTCCTCCGTATCCGCTGTCAGTGTCTGTGTCGTTCTCGTTAAGCTCGAGGTTCTGAGTCCTCTGGATGACAGGGACGCAGTTGGCTTGTGCGTCTCTCTGCGTGTCCCGCTCTGGAGCGTCGTCGCCTGGCAACTGCTGCTGCTGCAGGATCCCTGCGCCCGGCTGGAACTGCGCGGAAACTTTGTGTAAGTGGTTGATGAGTCGCGTGCACCTCTGCTCACGCGCCGTCCAGTTCTCCACCTTGTTCAGATACTGCAGGACTTCTTTGGCACATGCTTGAAAGCCTGAGTGAAACGCGTCTAAGTCAGCCTGGAGGGAGGACTTCAACGATCGCTCTCCTGTCATAAAACAAAGACAAAGTCCTGTCATATACAACAGAAAAAACACACACAGACAGATAGAAATGAACCGTACATAGACTAGATATATATAATTAGATAGATGGATAGATAGATAGATAGATAGATAGATAGATAAACAAACAAACAGCTAGATAGACAGACAGGTAGATACAGACAGACAGACAGATAGATAGATAGATAGATAAACAAACAGCTAGATAGACAGACAGACAGTCAAATAGATAGAGACAGACAGACAAACAGGTAGATACAGACAGACAGAAGGACAGACAGACAGATAGATAGACAGATAGATACAGACAGATAGACAAACAAACAGCTAGATAGACAGACAGACAGTCAAATAGATAGAGACAGACAGACAAACAGGTAGATACAGACAGACAGAAGGACAGACAGACAGATAGATAGACAGATAGATACAGACAGACAAACAAACAGCTAGATAGACAGACAGACAGTCAAATAGATAGAGACAGACAGACAGACAAACAGGTAGATACAGACAGACAGACAGATAGATAGACAAACAAACAGCTAGATAGACAGACAGACAGACAGACAGATAGACAGTCAAATAGATAGAGACAGACAGACAGACAAACAGATAGACAGACAGTACAGACAGACAGACAGATAGATATATAGATGCAAAACATAAATAAGATATAAACACATAATTATGCATTCATATGTGCAATTATTTTAGTATTTAAGCTCTGTTTGACTTCATTTGGTCTAGATGTTTCTCAGGTTGCATTGTGTGGGTTGAATGTTATGTAATTTACCATTCTGCAAAGCGATGATCTTCTGGTGCTGCTGCTCTGTGACAGCTGTCAAAGCGTTCAGATGCTTCAGCGTCAATTCAAGAACTACCGCTTTCTCCAAGTGACCTAAAGTCTGTAAGACAATACCAACATTTATTTAAAAAATCCCTACTTTAATGCTTTCCCTGTGCAGGTAATATAAATATGCAAAACACATTGTAACAGGACTATAATAAAAACAATCAAGTGACTTTACCGTAAGTTTGAGATGTTCGGGTAATAAATCTTTCAGCTGCCCAATACATTCATTTATTCGGTCCCTCCTCTTTTTCTCGATCAGTCTGTGCGGTAACTTGTACGCGTCCTGCAAATGGGAAGAAGCAAACATCGCAAAAAGTTCTTAAAGTAATAATTATCGCTAACATTTTTAATAACGAGGCGTTACGTGAACGTCACGTTTCCATCACGGGTCCACAGTTTGCTTACCTTTCCTTCCTCTCTCTTCATCCCTCTTTTGGATTTGCACATGTAGAGAGACGAATATTCAACGCTATAAAAAGAAAAGACTCATTTTAACCTCAAAGCACACATAAAAAAGTTATATGACTTAAAATAAAAATGGAAAAATTAAAACAACCGAAGATAAAATTACCCCAAGAAATCCGCGTGATCCAGGAACTGTCTGCCCTGCATTCTGGGTATTCTTTCATCCATAATTTCGTCCCACTTTTTTGTACGTTTCTTTTATGCTCGGGTTTCGTTAATCCAGTATCAGCGGAGCGGCAGTACGTTGCGTCCGGACTCGCGCAGCACCTCTGAATGATGAAGTGTGCGCGCGCTCGCCTGAGCTGCCACTTTCCAGCGCTGTCTGCTCGTGGCGACTACCGCGCACGCGCGCCTCCGCCAGGCAGGAACCGCGCGCACACTCACGTGTAAATGCACCAGCTCGAGAGCCTGGGAATTAAATAGCTTTGAAAGTTGTCAGTTCATTGCTGAATAGACTCTGAAAAATAAACCACAGCATAACGCTCAAAAGCATTAAAACGATTGCTTTTTAACTCTCAAGAATAATATCTACACATGTAATGAAATACAAGGATACCTAATATATTATTAATTACATTTAAATGAGGATACAGGCTTAAACATTTATTGTTAAATTAAATTAAATTATGACTGATTAAAATTATTTGAATCAAACCAAGAGAAAAAAAACGTTTTGTCATGTTAGAAAACATAACATCAACAATATTTCATACTTTAACTAAACAAACATCTAAAAAGACCATTTATTTACTTGCCAATTTTATTTATTTATTTATTTTAGGAAAACAATCATGCTTGATATCAATGAATTCTTCTGAAGTGTATTTTATTAGCATGTCTTTAAAAAAAATACATATTGAACAAATATCTCTGGTATGTTTTCAATTGCATAAAATGTATCCATTTCGAATAAGTAACTGTGATGGAAATATTTGTTGGTTATTATTTATCATAAATATTTGCAACTTTATAATGGCCGCTAGAGTTCTGTACAGCATGTTTAGCTTGAATTGACATCTATAAAATCTACTGATTTGCTTATGGGCCGACATGCAATCTGATACGAGGTGTGACATAACACAACGGCACATAGAATAAGCTCTCAATATAGTGTGGCTGAAAATAGACTACATTCTGTCAATATCCAGCCTTCTGAACACTTCAGCGGATGAATCCATTAGGTTATAACTCAGAGCATGAAATAAAAGTTTTATCAAAGGTTTAAGTGAATACAGAAATATTCAATATAATATAAGAAACATGTCCTGCATGTAGTTAATGAATCTCCATAATTAACACTAAAGTGAAATTAACATTTAGCATATCCGCACTCTCTCATAATATTCATAAGAGATTAACAAACCGGCTGCGGGTCACGTAACTTCATCAAAATCATGTGACTGACTCCAGGCTGTTTTGAATAGATTACACAGTGTGTGGCAGGACTCAAACACTCTCCCCACATGTTTGCCAGTGACAAGAATTGTTTCTACTCTGTAAGATCTCTGTTTCCTGTTTAGTTTCTGTGAGACTTGTAGTTGTCGTGTGTTGGAGTCCCCCCTTTATGTCTCCCCTCTCATTCCCTCCCCTCCCTCCTTTCCATCTCCTCTCCTGTGCTCTATATGTGGCTCTTGCGGAATCTGCTCCAAATGTTTTCCATATTAGTTCAGATCCCTTTCTGATTCCGAATAGCGGCGCCCGAGCAGGGATCGCGTAGGGAGAGAAGCCTCCGGTGAGGAGGGAGAGGAAGGGCAGGGCAGGGCAAGTGGGCGGCAGGGAGTGTGAAGGAACAGTCCAGCTTAAGAGAGCAAAAGAAACGGCAGGCGAGAAAGAAAAAGAAGGACAAACAGATAGAAGGTGAGATCCAGTTGGCCTTGAAGGAAGATTAAGAGTCTCAGCACTAGACAGGAGGAATTATGGGGTCGGGGACGAGTCCGAAGGGGTCGGCTGGAGGAGGCAACGCCACCCCTAGCAATGAGAAGAAGGGAAACGCTAAACCTGGAGGCCCGGTGCTGGAGGATGTCCAAATATGTTGTGGATGCCGCTTTCCTTTGCTGGTCGCTCTGCTACAGCTTCTGTTGGGCATTGCAGTAGCAGGCGTGGCCTTTCTCATGGTTGCCATTAGCTCCTCTCTGCTGGCCAGGGAGACGCCCCATTGGGCCGGCATCATTGTAAGCTTCCTTTTGTTCTTCATCAACATCTCCCTCAACATCTCCCAGCATGCTTTGTTTTTTTTCTTTCTTTCTTTCATGCATGAGGCTATCACATCAGATTCGTTGGACACACAGCCTTTTAATGTACATAAGCATACAATAAGCATGCTGTAACAGAGAGCATCCAAGTTGAAAAATAACCGACTAATAACTGTTCACACTGCAAGCCTTAGTGCTCAATTCAGATTGATTGCTCAGCTGATTTTTCGTTTTGTTTGTCTGTTCACATTACCAGATTCAAGTGTGAACTGATCCTGATCCTGATCCTGAACTAACTCGCATGCACAAAAGAACAGAAACAAGCACGCCGTCGTAGGAAGGCCACTGAAGTCAGTGTCATGCATTCATTTATAAGGTGATTTCACAGGCAATAAGAACAGAGACAAGAATGAGGAGATAATATTGAAATATTTATGATACAACCCCTAAAAATTTGCTTCTATAAACCAGTCACCTTCTTACTTATGGAAAGGAAGCATGAATTACGGTGTGACTGTTTAGACTGAGGTCGCATTGCAAATCTTAAGTCTTAAATCAAAAGATCACTTGCAACGTGGTTTGTGTTGTTCACACTGACATTTGGGCCACTTTTTCCTGCAGTCTGAATGTAATCTGAGTTGTAGAGCTGATATGAGATTCACCTCTGGGAATCACTACTGAACAAGATGTAATGAAAATCTCTCAAAGTATTCATGCTTCTTACCTTTGTACAGAGAAGTATTCAATCGCAGAAGCCCATAATGAAAAATATAGAAAAGTTTAAAAACAACTCGGGTTCCTCAACCAAATGAATCTAAAAATAATACAGATGCATGTTTGTTTGAGAATCACGAGAGAGTGAGATCAAACTGTGCCTTTATAAATAGCAAAAGATTCTTCAAAAGAGCCAAGATATTTCAAAGCAATCCTTGAGCGCAGACATGCATGTTCGGCAATATTACAGTATATTACAATAACATCAGTTTTAAGATGGTATGGATGTTATAGAAAGTACGTTACTTCATTTAAGTTTGCGTAACATCAATATTTTATGACATTAAACAATAAGTGATGCATTCGTCACAGTATTAAAGGGATAGTTACCCAAAAATGAAAACGTTGCTCCAAACCTGAATGGGTTTCCTTCTTCTGTCGAACAAAAAAAATATATAAAAAAAATTGTGATCAAACAATTGACATCAACCATTGACTTTTTTTTAATGGAAGTCAATGGGTTCCGTCAACTGTCTGGTTACCAACATTCTTTAAAATATCTCTCTTGTGTTCAACAGATGAAAGAAATTCATAAAGGTTTGGAACAACACGAGGGTGAGTAAATCATGACAGACTGAACTATTCCTTTAATCATTGTTCAACATTAAAATACAACTGTTCCAGTTTGTTCATGTTCGTTCAGGCCTATTAAATAACTACAATACAACTTTTAATTTGAATAGAGTATTTGTAAATGTTGAAATTAATATTAACTACGATTAATAAATGCTTTAGAAGCATGTAGTTCACAAATTGTAAGGTGTTACCAACTTTGCCTTTTTTGCCAAAAATTCCATGCATTTCTTTAAATGTCAATTCAAAATGTAATTGCATCTTGTTTGCAACCTCAGTTAAAATGAAAGAATCAAAATGAAATGTAAAAAGCATTCTTTGTTAAATTCTGAAAGCCACACAACCCCCATATAACACATTTCTTGTGTAAAACATTAGCTAATGTGGCAATAAAACATAAAGCACTGTCTTTATGTAATGGCTATGTTGAATTTGCACATGTAGAATCATGAATGCACACATTTTATCAGAGCAATATAGATCAGCGAATATCTCTGGCATCTCAAGGAAGTTTAGGCCTCACGAGAGTGCGGCTCTTCCTGGAGAAAAACGCTGAGGTCACCAAGACTTCTCTGCCTCAGAAACTGGGAAAAACAATCAAATTAGATACCGCACGTTAGTCACAAGACTCCAATCATGCTGAGAAAAGAGCGAGGAAAACACACACACACACAGAGAGAGAGAGAGAGAGAGAGAGAGAGAGGGAGGGAGACAGACAGAAAGGAAAAGAGTGAGATAAAAAGCGTGAGAGATAAAGATATCTCGGAGGGTGGGGGGTCAAGCTATTCAATTTGCAGCAGCAGTCAATATATTATCAGATGACAGCTCAATGCTGAGTTGCACAATGCTGATTACAATAAGGGTTATGGTTGGCTCACACAGACACAGAAAACGTAGGAGCGCTGCTGCACTCCAAATGAGATTAGATCAGCCCAGTAGACTGGTATGTGTTCATAGCAACAATGACAGTTTTCAGCAGCAGACTGTGAGATGCACATGACAACAGTGATCCACCTTCCAACTCAATTAGCATGTATGATGGTTTATATTTGGTGCATTTAGGGTCTAATTGATAAGTCCATTAAAAATGATCTGCTGTGCTTTCGTGTTTTGCAGATGTGTGTGGTGTCTCTGCTGGGATTCATCCTCTTCTGCATCACCAGAGTGCCTGATGAGAGAGCATCGGCTCAATTTATCATAAAGGTGAAAAATAAATGCAGCTTTTGACAATTACAATTGCCCCTCGGATATAAATACAACTCAAAAACCTACAGAGGTGAAATCAAGCTCTGAGTGCAAAGGCCTTCGAGTTATCTAGAAACAGGTTAAAATTCTACATCCCATTGTATTTTAACTGAACGAATTATCCAAAAATGAAAAATCATATAATGATCATTTATTCACCCGATGTCATTCCAACACACTATTATTTTCTTCCTTTCTTAAAGGATATTATACATTGATGGTCATGGAACCTTTCCATTGTGCAATAGTTTCTTAATGTTCTTCACGTGATCAATATTCTGTGAATTATGAATTAGCGATGTTCTTTTGAGTCAGATGCTCTCAGTTTGATAGTTTGAGGCGGTTAACAACAGCGGACTAAAATATTATTTTCTTCTTCACTATTTGGTGCTGGTGGTTCTCGAGTCAACAACTCATCCGCTCAATAAACCAAGATGATGTACTATTCTCATTCAATGAGCGAGCTGATAAGAGCAGTGAATCAGGCATTTGACTTGTGTTGTAAAAATAAGGTTTAATGGAGTAATAGAGGAAACATTGCTAAATATATACATACAGTGATCCCTCGTTTATCGCGGTTAATGTGGACCGGAACCCCCCGCGATAGGTGAAAATCCGCGAAGTAGGATCAGCCAATCAGCTCACGGGATACATCCACTCGTGCTCTCATTGGTGGATCTCGCGCCGGGAACCAATCACGTGTCTTGTCTGAGTGCCCGTGGGCGTGTACAAAGCCTCTGAGAGAGTTTCTCTTTTTGTCTGACATCCTGGGAACAGTGTTGCCAGATTGGGCGGGTTCCCGCCCAATTGGGCTCATTTTGGTCACATCCGACCGGAAAAAAATGCATTGGGATGGTTGATAAAAATTGGGCTGGTTTTTGATGCATAAAAACCCACCCAAATTTCATATTCTGTTTCTCTCGCGCATCACGATAAAACAACACAATATGGCTGCCGATATGGCAGTATTTTTGAATTTTTATTTTTCGATGAATATTTTTGAAAAATCCACGATGAAATTCGCGAAACGAACCACGAAGTGGCGAGGGATTACTGTACTGGACATATGTTAAATCATGGCCTGATTTAAATAGTTTTTAAATGCATTTGAAAACAACCAGATGCTTATCAAAGTTCAATATAAAGATGTCTTGCTGCATAAAAGCCAAACTAAATTATCCCTAATCTGACTCATTTCAGCCACTAGTATCTAAGTATACAGCTGTATTTGGTGTGTTGATGCATATGCCACCTCTGAGCAGCATTAAACAGTCCGTGTAAAGACACCTAAATGCCACTTCACAAGCTCTTCTGTACCGCCTCTGCAGTGTAAATGTGGCACTCGAGATGAGTTGGATTTCCCATCACGATTCTGAATCATTTAACTTTGTCACTGATTAAATACACTATTAAAAATTAAAGGTTCTTTATTAGCATCTGTGGCTCCATGAATAACCTTTAACATTCATTGAACCTTGAGATTATTAACATTTCTTCGCCCTAAGAAAAGATGGTTCTTTTTAAGAAATGTTCACTGAAAATTGGAACTTATAAGATTGGTGCCACTGCAGGTTTAAACATTATTAACACAAAAAGCCACAAAACACAATTTATGAGACCTTTTTGTTCTTTTTTGCATGGGGGTTGACATTTAAAATCACTATCTATTGTTTTTGTACGGTAAACATTACGCCTATATCTCATCTCACGAAAGAAAGTTATACTAGGTTTGTATGACAAAATCAAAAATGTTGAGGTGAACTGTCTCTTTAATTAAGCATATTTTTCTTAAATTTTAATGGACTATTAATATTGCCAGTAACATTCCTGAGTCATCAAGAACACTGAGCTGGTTTTAAATGAACAAGTATAGGCATTTTAGCCTATTAAAACATTATTTCCATCTTAATCCCCTGCCTTAATCATCACAAATGACTGTAATTGCTCTCTCACTTCCACCCAGCTTCTGTACTTCTTCCTTTGCGTGATGGGGCTGGTCATTTCCGTAGTGGTCATCGCCTTCCAGTGCTACCATTACGCCCTGACTAACAGTTACAGCTGCAGTGAAAAGGTGGAGGATTGTCTGTGCACCCTGGACCCCGAGGATCCCATCGCCCGCACTTTCACCTACAAAGGCGTGACAGACTGCAGTGCCATCTTAAGCACTCTACCGATGTATTACCTTCTGCAGATGGTGCTGAATCTGGCTCAAGCTATCGTGTGCCTGGTGGGGGCCTTCCTGATATGGAAACACAGGTACCAGGTGTTTTTCGCTGGGCTACAGACGGGATCTCCTTCTGCCCAGAATTGGCAGAAAGTTTAGGGCACGAGGAGATTGCTGTCGAGAAGTAAACATGTGGAGCGTGGGAGCGTTCGTGCCTTTAGGGAAGAAACTGTTTGCTGCAGTGTCTGACCCAGTGGGAGTTTTCTGTCATAAGACTATTAATCAAAGCAATTGAATTTGTGTTTGTATCGCCACATTAGAATATTTTGGAAAGTTTTATGCAAGTTTTAGAGGTATTGTATTTTTCTACATTGGCTATTTGATATCTTCCACTGGCCATTTGATAGGCTACCACTGCCAGGGAGAGTATTTTCTATCTACAATGCAAAGCGAGACCTATTGATTTGAAATTAGTGGCACAATCTTCTGTTGTTGTTACTTTTGTGGTAATGCCATGCATAAAAATTCACTAAGTTGCCAGCATTAAATTTGTCCACTTAAAACGTCGCACTTTTTGCTCATTGGTTCTGACACAACTCGGTATGTATATATATATATATATATATATATACAGTATATATGTATATATACAGTAATCCCTCGCCACTTTGCGGTTCAAGTTTCGCGGCCTCAGTGTATCGCAGATTTTTTAAAAATATTTATTGAAAAATAAAAATTCAAAAATACCACCATATCAGCAGCCATATTACAGAAAGCAGCGTTGGTTTATCGTGATGTGAGAGAAACGGTTTCCCAGGATGCCAGACAAAGAGAGAAACTCTCTCAGAGGCTTTGTACATGAGTGGATGTATCCTGTGATCTGATTGGCTGATCCTACTTCGCGGAATTTCACCTATCACGGGGGGGGGGGGTTCCGGTCCACATTAACCACAATAAACGAGGGATCACTGTATGTGTATATATCAGTTAGATTTCTCACGCCACAGAAATATTTGAAATTTTGTTGACTACTGTCTTATGATATATCATATATATAATTTTATATTGAAAGAAGTGTAAATTAAGCCATACTACACACTCGGACATGAGGACATACACATTTCAGCATTATTTTTAAAAGATAAGACAAACATACCAAATCATATATACAGTCTAGAGAACTTTGGGAAAAAACAACAACATTCGGTCAGAAATGAAAGTGACGAAGCTGGACAGGCTTGAGGACTGAAGTCACAATTCATACAGCTAGTGAACAGCAGCCAATGAGATATTTAGGGAAACTTTCTCTGTCACTGTCTCTATATACAGTATGCAATGGAGTTTAACCTTTCTGTTTTACATTGGTCTATTGCATTTATGGCTAAGTGAAAATGGAGGGAAACTTGACAATCAATCCCAAAACTCAGTCGGTACTCATTAACTCACTGTCAATGAAACTTGTAAGTAAACTAAAACGGCTGAGTGATTTGAGCACTGCCAACAGGAAGAGAGCTGATTGAGGTGTTAAAAGAGTCTTTTGCTTTAAAGAGACCTTCAGTCTGGTGTTTGAAAGAGATGCAACATGATGCTTTGGCAAAGAAAAAAACACCCATAAATGTAAGCTTTGTATGACTCATCTATCCTTTGAGCTGATTTCTAATAAAAGGCATTTACATAACCCTCTCTCCTTCATCATCCAATTGTATGTCCTTTAAAAATGATTAACTGAATTTCATACTTATGCGTTTCTATCATGCTGCCAAACAAACTGAAATATGGGATCACATCCACCAATTTAAATACCTCACTGTGTGCCCTGCCCGTGACAGAAATAATTTGTATTGTTTTATATTATATTGCTTTGTTATTCTTGTAATAAGAATGCCTTTGCATGATAACTGTACAAGAATTGTCTTTTGAATTAATTATCGGTTTCCTAGCTAGGTATATCACATAAAAGCAATTAAGAATTTGTCCAGGTCATATTTAAGAGCAAAGAAGTAGAAAAAGAAAACAAGAAGCGGTATATGGTACATGTGGCGAGCAGGGCGGGGTCGAGCGTCACGAGAGCCGGTGGCGTGATTGATAATGAGTGTCACCTGCGAGCCACCGGTCTTGTGTCTCAGAGGAGCGGAGGCATAATAGGAGGAGCGACGACCGTGAAGGACGAGAGAGGACCAGGCCTGGACTTTACGTTTTGTTTGTGTGGGCGGCCGTCGTCCGTGAGGGACTGCTGCCATTACGTTTATCTTGTTTGTATGTTTCATTTGAGTATTAAAGTCTGTTCACGCCTCCGGTAAACCTGCGATATAGCGTCGGTAATTACCTACTAGCACCAGCAGGGGGTAAAGCTCCGATATAGCGTCGGTAATTACCTACTAGCACCAGCAGGGGGTAAAGCTCCAATATAGCGTCGGTAATTACCTACTAGCACCAGCAGGGGGTAAAGCTCCGATATAGCGTCGGTAATTACCTACTAGCACCAGCAGGGGGTAAAGCTCCAATATAGCGTCGGTAATTACCTACTAGCACCAGCAGGGGGTAAAGCTCCGATATAGCGTCGGTAATTACCTACTAGCACCAGCAGGGGTTAAAGCTCCAATATAGCGTCGGTAATTACATACTAGCACCAGCAGGGGGTAAAGCTCCGATATAGCGTCGGTAATTACCTACTAGCACCAGCAGGGGGTAAAGCTCCGATATAGCGTCGGTAATTACCTACTAGCACCAGCAGGGGGTAAAGCTCCAATATAACGTCGGTAATTACATACTAGCACCAGCAGGGGGTAAAGCTCCAATATAGCGTCGGTAATTACATACTAGCACCAGCAGGGGGTAAAGCTCCAATATAGCGTCGGTAATTACCTACTAGCACCAGCAGGGGGTAAAGCTCCGATATAGCGTCGGTAATTACCTACTAGCACCAGCAGGGGGTAAAGCTCCGATATAGCGTCGGTAATTACCTACTAGCACCAGCAGGGGGTAAAGCTCCGATATAGCGTCGGTAATTACATACTAGCACCAGCAGGGGGTAAAGCTCCAATATAGCGTCGGTAATTACCTACTAGCACCAGCAGGGGGTAAAGCTCCGATATAGCGTCGGTAATTACCTACTAGCACCAGCAGGGGGTAAAGCTCCGATATAGCGTCGGTAATTACCTACTAGCACCAGCAGGGGGTAAAGCTCCGATATAGCGTCGGTAATTACATACTAGCACCAGCAGGGGGTAAAGCTCCAATATAGCGTCGGTAATTACCTACTAGCACCAGCAGGGGGTAAAGCTCCGATATAGCGTCGGTAATTACCTACTAGCACCAGCAGGGGGCAAAGCTCCAATATAGCGTCGGTAATTACATACTAGCACCAGCAGGGGGTAAAGCTCCGATATAGCGTCGGTAATTACCTACTAGCACCAGCAGGGGGTAAAGCTCCGATATAGCGTCGGTAATTACCTACTAGCACCAGCAGGGGGTAAAGCTCCGATATAGCGTCGGTAATTACCTACTAGCACCAGCAGGGGGTAAAGCTCCGATATAGCGTCGGTAATTACCTACTAGCACCAGCAGGGGGTAAAGCTCCGATATAGCGTCGGTAAGTAATAACATTAAAATAGACCCAAAAACAGCTTTAATAACATGAAAAGACACCCAACAAAGCTGTTGTTAACACAGTTTTAAGTTTAAACCACTGTAATGCCGAATCAGGTTGTTGAAAGTATGGTGAAAGGGTCGACAATCACCACACTTCATTTAACATGTTGTTTTTACTCAGTATTTCGTTCAGTGGTACAATAGTCGTTAACGCTTGTGGTCTTCCAGCCATTGTGGATTTCAATTTCTTTTAATAAAAAAAAAGTCTGCTAAAGTATTTCCGGTAACGTAGTGGGTGCCGTCTAATTACCAACGGTATATCGGAGCTTTACCCCCTGCTGGTGCTAGTAGGTCATTACCGACGCTATATCGCAGGTTTACCCCGCCTCCTTCCTCCCTGAACATTGAACATTGTTACTGTATACTTGCATGCGTTTGATTTTGTAATTTTTTTGAGCTTGACAGATGACCATTCATTTCATTATATGGATGAGAGCAGTGTGAACATTTTTGATCTCGTTTTTCATTCCACACCAAATAAACATAAAATATGGGCCACATTCTCACAAATCTCTAAGTCACTGCACACTATTAGATTAAGCAGGAACGCTGAGTCAAATGAAAAATCCCCCTCAGATTTTTTGCAGTGCTTTTGGGAACGAGTGCAGCCGGTGTGATCTCTCGCCGCTCATGTGACAGATCTCATCTGCTCTCCGACCAGCACAACAACACACCCGATCACATGCACACCCATCACATGCAGAAAGGAGGAAGGGAGGGTTTTATATTTAGATTAATGAGTGTGTTTATGCAGGGTACACCGTCTTGCCTTACCAAACCTCGCACACCTGAATGATGGAACTGTTAGAAAGGCAGTGTGTGTTAAAGGGATAGTTCACCCTGAAATGAAAATCTTGTCATCTTTTAGTCACCCTCAAGCCTGCATGAGTTTCTTTCTTCTGCTGAATAACTAGACAATCTTTTCCTACTATGGTCAATGGCTGCCGTCAACGGTCTGGATACCAACATTATTTAAAATATCTTCTTTTTGTGTTTAGCAGAAGAAAGAAACTCATGGAACAACATGAGGGTGAGGAAAGGATACAAGATTTTTCATTTCAGGGTGAACTTTCCATTGAAGTCTATACGGAGGGATCAATCACCATTAAGTATTGACAGGAGACTGTAGAACAAACAAAATGGTCAAACTTCTATTTGATTGTTCCTTTTCTGTGTTGGAAAGACATGCCTGCCAACAGATGAGCGATCAGTGTTAGTGGGGACATTTAGTAAGAGTGGAAGTTATCCAACTAACTGTCTTCTCGTCCCTGATGGTTCATTCCAGCCATGCTGGACTTTCCCCTGCTTAGTGACAGCTGTGAGCTATAACGGAGCCGCCAGGGGCTAATTTTACCCCGTGCCAGAGTGAAGGCACGAGCAGACGTGGGTCTTTGTATTCTGAAGAAACTAGGCAGTCTTGTACCCTAAAACAACACTCGCTTAAGTAAGCAACAGATGTTTTTTGATGCAAAATTACTCTAACAATCATTATTCGACATAACTCATATTCAGTTTTGGGGGTAACGTATTATAAGTAACTTGAGTTCCGTTATCAGATTACTTTTTTCAGGTAACTAGTAAAGTAGTAGAGTTTTAAATCTTACAAATAAGTAACTCAAGTTCATTTGTTTTCCCATTTATTTCCCTCTTCTCCCAACACTGAGACAAATCATGTTTATTCAGCCTACGATGAAAATTCTGCCAGTAATTACTCTCATGTCGTTCCAAACCCTTAACACTTCCGTTTATCTTCAGCCCACAAATGAAGATGTTTTTAATGAAATCCAAGAGCTTTCTGTCCCTAAATCAGTGGTTCTCAAATAGTGGAGGGCGTGGAGCGATGCCAGGGGGGGCGCGCGTGACCCTGGGGTACATGCTTTTTTTTGCCAGGGAGTAGGTTTTCTTGCACTGAACAAGAGCAGCAGATATGAAGTTCAGATAACCGTCCCCTCATCATTTGACGTGTACGATGACGTGTTCATATGTGTCACGTGATCAACCACTAAATTCACGTGTTTTCACGCGATATCTGGCACTGATCCAAAAAAAGATGCACTCAGAGCTTGTCATTTATCACAACAATTCAGTGTTTTCAACCACATAAGATTTCTTTTAGGTTGCAACAAGTTGAGCCAACAAGTTGGTGACTATTTTGAATTATCTATTATACAGCGCTTTTTGTGATTGCGGTGTGTCCCGTGACAAGCATGACGCGTTGCCATGGAAACAATAAGGCGAAAGTTCCAAAATGGGGTGAGGGGGGGCGCACAAATTTTTTACCTCTTCCTAGGGGGGCGTGACAGAAAATAATTGAGAAGCACTGCCCTAAATAGACAGCTATGCAACTACTGCTTTAAACTGTTCATAGAGATCGTAATCTATATGAATTAAGCAGTTTAGTCTAAATTTTCTAAAAAGACATGATTGTCAAAAAGTATGTGTATATATATATATATATATATATATATATATATATATATATATATATATATATATATACATACATACATACACACACACTTACCTTAAGGATTATTAGGAACACCTGTTCAATTTCTCATTAATGCAATTGTCTAATCAACCAATCACATGGCAGTTGCTTCAATGCATTTAGGGGTTGGTCCTGGTCAAGAATGGGAAAGAAAGGCGATTTAAGCAATTGTTGAAGACTGGCAAAATGTTGCCTGGTCTGATGAGTCTGGATTTCTGTTGAGACATTCAGATGGTAGAGTCAGAATTTGCCATAAACAGAATGAGAACATGGATTCATCATGCCTTGTTACCACTGTGCAGGCTGGTGGTGGTGGTGTAATGGTGTGGGGATGTTTTCTTGGCACACTTTAGGTCCCTTAGTGCCAATTGGGCATCGTTTAAATGCCACGGCTTACCTGAGCATTGTTTCTGACCATGTCCATCCCTTGACCACCATGTACCCATCCTCTGATGCTGCTTCCAGCAGGATAATGCGCCATGTCACAAAGCTCGAATCATTTCAGATTGGTTTCTTGAACATGACAATGAGTTCACGGCACTAAAATGCCCCACAGTCTCCAGATCTCAACCCAATAGAGCATCTTTGGGATGTGGTGGAACGGGAGCTTCATGTTCTGGATGTGCATCCCACAAACCTCCATCAACTGCAAGATGCTCCTATCAATATGACCAACATTTCTAAAGAATGCTTTCAGCAGCTTGTTGAATCAATGCCACGTAGAATTAAGGCAGTTCTGAAGGTGAAAGAGGGTCAAACACAGTATTAGTGTGTGTTCCGAATAATCCTTTAAGTGAGTGTGTGATTTTATATATATATATATATATATATATATATATATATATATATATAAAAAGCATTTGAGATCCATTTCTTATTCAGTTCAGACACATCATCAACATATTTTTCAATAAAATGATAAAATTCCTTTAATAAAATGATCTCATCATCAAATATTCTTGAAAACCTTGGATAGACACTTGTGCAAAATCACCAAAATAATAGCTTCCACTGTTTCAAATAACTTAATAACCTTAAAAACCTTAATCAGAGTTTCTAAAAGACTTAAAGAATAGAATCACATGAGTTTAACTTTGGGTCACAGTCACCTTACACAACACACAGAGTCAAACAAAGCATTGTAATACCAAATATAAATTCTTTATTAATTTCTGTACAACTGTATATAAGGCAAGCACAAACATGCTAGTCACATCAACATAAAATACACAATAAAAGTCTTTAAGAGATAAGACTAGCGTTTAGGTTGTTGTAGAAGGTGATGCAAACAGATTCCAATAGACACATGATTATGAGATAATGGTTCCAGTCTTATTTCTTTCATTAAAGTAATTGTGAATAATAAAATACAACAACTATGAAACGGTCTTAAGGCACTTTATCTCTCCAGTTATTCCAGCACAGATTAAAGCCAACTTTGAGTTACAACAATACTCCAGTCATAGACAGGACAATTAAATGGTGCGTTAATACTTGACTCTTTAAAAATAATAAAAATCAGACAGCCCTTCCAAAGACCGTCTGAGTCTTCTGAGAGAAACAGTGTTTGTGACTTTCAAAAATAAACGAGATCCGACACTGTGCATTAACAAACGTCTTCCATCTATAAGATTTAAACGAGAAAACACTTATGAAAGTCTGTAGCCGTTTCTGGAGTTAACTGGACAACTGTCATGTCATGATGTAAACACCACGAGTGTAGTGTTGTTCATGGTGTGGACATCAGCATCTGTGTGTGGAGAGGTGTGAAAGGTTCATCCTCAGTGTGCAGGGGGGACTTGATGATTTATCTGTGATGGTCCCAAAAAGCCCATTCTCTGTTTATACTTCCTTTGCTCCGTCATCTGTAAACACACACACACACACACACACACACACACACACACACACACACACACACACAAAGCAGGAAAGTCAATTTAGTCACCTCTCGAAAAATGCTTTCTACACATGCATAAAAAAGATTGCAAGTTTAACATAACCAATTAGCAGGTTTTTATTTGCAATCTTTAACTTCCTTAATCTAAGCAATAAAAACGAATAGATCTAACAAGACATTTCATGTACAGTTTTTACAACAGCAAGCATTAAAGAACAAGTCATATAATTTATAGTGAAAAAAACCTCTCTCTAACAAAGAATTCTCTGTGTAACAGCTCACAATTGATGGTTCTTCATTGAAATAAGTTTATTCTTATCAGTAAATACAATAATCTTTAACCAAAATAACCTCCGCTCCATCTCTGATGATGTGTTTTATGGCACTAGGGCGGGACAAAAAAAAAAAAAAAGTGTAGTAAACGCAGTTTTTGCAGGTTTTATTCTCTATAGTTTTGATTTTCCCTTATAATTAAAAAATATTTTCCTATATCATATGATATTTTAATGGTTTATTCAAACTTGTAGGGTCATTAAAAACAAATATCTCCTCTGAACACAACTGTACCTTTTCTCGACCACATGACTGTTCCAGACAAACAGAAGGAGCAAAACAAGTAAACAGCTCAAGCAAGAAAATTTAGGTGGAACAAAGTGTGCTACACTAAATCAGAGAGCGCCTGTTTTTCTGAACACATGACAAGTTGGGATTCAGTTCGCCTACTGCATCTGAGTTGGATCTCAGCCTGGCTGGAGCTGAGAGGTGAGGAGGATCTGTTTAATTAGGCCTGGCTGTCGGAGGAGAAATCACTTTAATAAGTTATTTAACATCCAGCACTGCCAGGAGAATTACTGTAAGCCCGTTCCTCGTGACCGTCAGGATCAGAAAGAGGATGGAGGATGTGACGGGCACCATGGTGTGGTTAATGCTTCTAGTTCGAATGTTTCTGGTTTGGACCAGTGCCGATTGTCAATGACTGTGCAGTTTTTGCGTGTTTCTGATGGATAAACATGCAGACATTAGTGAGACGCTGCCGTTTCTTCTCTAATGTCATTCCATTAGAACCCAAAGTTCTCCCTCTCCCTGAGTCATGTGAACGAGTTAAACTGTTTGTGCGGAATCACATGTGTGCCAGGCAGGTGATGGCAGTGATCCGACACGGCGGAGCAAAGCCGGAACATCCACATCACCCCAGGGCACCGCCCCACCCCAGCTCTGACGCACTTCCACAGCAGGGCCTGATAGCAAACACTTCAGAGCCCCACCAGAGAAAAAGACTCTTGCTCAGTGCCATTGGACGGCGTGCCGTGTGTTACCTGGTCTTTAAGCTCAGACAGCTGTCCGGACAGCTGAGCCACGAGTGTGACAGTGGTGTCCAATCTCTCCTGCAGCGATCGGATCTCGTTCTGTTCGCCCTCTCCCTCCGAACTCACCAAAGACATGGCCCGCATCCGAGGAAACCAGTCCAGATTCTTCTCCTGAAAGGAAGAGAGAGATGCCCAAACATCTTTAGCATTGTGGATACTTAACGTATTGCATTTTACACAAGTACATTTAGGTTAGCAAGTGTTTAACAAAAAAAAAAGAAGTGTATACCTTTATTGAGCAAGGATGCAGGATAATTTTAAACAAATGCTGTTCTTTTGAACCTAAACCTAAAGACCAATTTCTGCATAAACATGAAGCAGTTTCTTGAGCACCAATCCAGCCCGTTAGAATGATTTCTGAGGGATCATGTGACACTGAAGAAAAATATGATTTGCCATCACAGGAATACATTACATTTTAAAATGTATTAAAAACAGAAAACGGTAACAATATTAACTGTTACTTTACTTTTGATCAAATAAATTAAGTCTTAGTCTTAAGTCTTAGGAGTATTAGGGATTTCGTTCAAAAAAATTCTTACTGGCTCCAAACATTTGAATGTACGTTTAATAAATATTTCTACATTTATACATGGTTTTGTACTCCAACTTGAAGTCATTCTCAGTGCATAAAATGACATTAACTACACTGGTAACTATTTTCCCCCACTGACCTTTAAGAAAAAGGAGAAATTGATGTATTGCAATATATGGACTAATGGCTTAAGATCAGCTCTTCAAACAGTTAACAGACATATTCAACAGATAAATAGGTTAAATAACAAATATAATTCTAATAAAAAAACTGAAACTTACAGACGACAACAGATAATTTGAAGAATGATCGTGATTGTCTGAATGTAGTGAATGTGTATATAATTTAACGACAATATTATTATTGTTTTATTTATTTTATTCTAATACATTTTAAAATATAACTTATTCCTGTGATGGAAAAGCTGCATTTTCCACATTCATTATTCCACTTACATGATGCTTCAGAAATCATATATACATGCTGATTTGCTGCTCAAGAAATGTTTTTATTTATCATCAATATTCAAAATTCAATATTCTTTATTTTAATTAGATTTAGTATAACAATGTAAAAGGGTCATTCTGTGTTAACTTAACCAGAGGTCCCTAAAACTTTGACACTTTTTCTTTTCTAGTGAAAGAAACGAAGAAGAAAGGCAAAATATTAAACGTCACAGATGTATTTGTACCAAGTAAACCACTATTTTGAAAAAGGGGGCACAATGACAACTTTCACCTGTGATTCGCAGGCAGGTAAGATGTTAGAAAGACGGCAGCATCATTATTTTATTTTGGTAGGTCTATTAGTAAAATCTGTTGACTTTAGCAATCTTTTTTTCATTATATGCCAACGGTGACTGTTCAAAAACAGGAATAAGCACTTGTGTTTTTTGGCCTCAAGTTTGCATGATGGTTACTCAGTAAGTTTTAAAGATATTTTAAATATCCTTTTAGATTCTGGTTCTTAAACATTTCTTTTAGTATCTTTATCTTAAAGACACCTTTATGATTCAGTTGCAGATTTATGGGGATTTTAATGTGGCTCAATGAGTAAATTGATAAATTGTACACATTCTCAGTGATCAAAACCTAAATGTGGATCACTTTGCATACAGCAGTTTTTTCTATTAAAGAGGAATAAAAGAAGAACAAATTACACTGGAACTAGAAATGTATCTAAATGTATGCCATAAATCTTTTTTTCCCAAGGTTCGAATGCCTGTAAATCTAAAAGCAAATGGATCCATATAGGGCCTTAAAATACAGATACCAGAGGAAAAGTTTGTTAAAAACAAAACGGAAAAGGATATTCTTTATACTTGTAATACTAAAGTTATCTTTAACGCTTCTTGAGTTACAGACAAAAAGCGCTTTTTCCTATTTTTGAACAGTCACCATTGCCAGTAAAGAGATTGCTGACGCCAACATATTTTACTAATAGACCTACTAATGCGTGTAAAAATAATAAATAACGAGGCTGCCGTATTTCTAAAGTTATTTTTACCCCTCTGTAATCTGACTTCAAATCCCCGGTGAAAATTGTCATTTTGACCCCCCTGTACAAAATACTAGACATTTAGACAAATGTTACATGAAGAACATTTGTACTTCAGTACTTATGTTTGACTTTCTTCAGAAAAATATTAACAAAAATCAAAAAGGGACGTTTCTGAAATGTGGTTGATCCGACACGGAACGACCCAAAAGTCTCTAAAAGTCCTTTGTTCAATTTAAAGCTTACAGACCACAAAATGTTGAACGGTAGCGTAACAAAATGCAGAAAACTAGCTGAAAGAGCAGAAAATCCGATTAAGAATGCAAACTCATCAATTGGTGTCAACAAAGACTAGATATACGAGATCATCCTCAAAAACAAACAAAACTGTACACAATCTAAAAGAATATGAAACCTAGACTACATTCAAACGGTTTAGTGCTGCGACTATAGCCGACTACACTCCAACATGGACTGAATCATTACCCCTCTTATCAATATGAGCAAGTGTGCTAAATCTCCCTCAAAGTCTTCCCTCCAAAATCTAAAGCATATAGAGGCAGATCTGCACAACTTAACCGTCTGGATAAAAAGATAACTTTACAAACAGGAAGTAGTTAGGCAAATCAGCTGCAGCAAGTGTTATAAACACTTTTTGTGTTTTAGATAATAACAGTGAGTCATTATGTTTGTAAAGTGTGTGTGTGCCCACACAGTGTTCTACAAATGGTGTGTGTGAGCGTTTATGAGATTAGTGAGTGTGTATATGCGTTTATTTGGTCTGGAGTGTGAGGCGTGTTTGAGATAAGGAGTAGGAGGGGGGGGCGACAGTGCGGTGTCTCATCACAGCAGTTATGTAAGGTGCTTTTCACAGTCAGCCTGACAGGAGCGTTGCAAGGTGCACACAGGATATGTTTAGAGGTGGAAAAGACTGCCTTCCCTTACACAATTATGAAACAACACACACTCACGAGGAGACACACCCGGGCACGCACACATTTTGACTCATACAATAGGCTTTCCAAGAAAAACACTGAATAAACACGTTGACCTTCTCAGAAATAGGTGAATGTACAAGGTCAAGCACTCTTTCAGATCTAAATTGGGACAAAGCACCTCTATCTCACTGGGAAAAAAAGAGCAATCTTGTTTTACAAAATGATTCCTTGGGATCTAAAACAGAAAAAAGGGCACATTAAGATTCGGCATGAACTGTGGCATGAATTGGTTCCAGGGAACGCTGCATTATGAACATTCAATTAAAACTCATATTAAAGCAAGTGGGAAAATATAGGTGAAGTGAGGACGGATGAACAGAGACCAGATTGTGAGGGTTGAGTC